>JAUPFR010000002.1:94808206-95408206 GCA_036925125.1 Oreortyx pictus
ATTAACTAATATCAGTATGGCTGTGTAAAATTCCAATTATAATCTGTGAGCCTTGATAATAATAAAATATTTAAAATAAATTATTTACAACATAACAAGAAAGGGAGTTACAATCTATGTTAGCTCAAAAGGTTTAAAAACACATTTGTTTAAAATAAATGTCCTATTGATATTTCACTGTTCTTATGAAGGTCTTATAGTTTATGGAGAGCAGCTTAAGGGAAAATATATTGCAATGGTACCCATCACAGGACTAACACAGTGCAGCACAAAGCTTAATCTCCTTTGCTGGAGCTGCAGAAAGATTTTTAGGCAGCTATAATGGTAGCTTAGTTGTAATGCTATGCAGATCAGTGGGATTTAATAACACTTCTAAAACCATGAGAATGAAGATTTGAACAACCGCACTTTAAACCATGAATAATTTTCCTGTTTTATTTCCCTGTTTTATTTTTTTTCACTTTATTCTCACCTTGTTCACAAAAATTATTTTGTTGAAGCACAGTTTACATTTATTACATCTGTGTTGCCTACTCTTAGATATCAAGTCAATCGTAAGCCCAAAAAATGACTTCCAAGAGGAATTTTTCCTGTTTTCTGGAGCATCGTAGCTCCTTTTTTGAAGATGGTTACTACAACATTCACTGTTTTTCAGGTAGTGGGGTTCTCTTCAGTCTTCACAGCCTTTAAAAGGTAGCAGGCTTAACACGGGTCAAGTCCTCTCACACAAACCCTTGCTCGGTTTTTATCCTCCTCCTTGATCATTCACAGAGGCATGAACCAATGAAGACCAGGGCTACAGTGGCCTGATCTGTGTCTGCTGCCACCATAATTCCTAACCCATTCAGAGAAGAATTCACCTTTTTCTCATTCAGTCATCATGATCTTAAATAGGATTTACAACCACCATATGATGATAAGATTTGACTTCACATGACTAAATGAAGGTATCTTTATGGGTCACGTGGTCGAAAGTGAATGAAGAGAAACTGACACTATCATATGCAAACTATTCTAAATATATCTGCTTCTTTCTATTCCATTTAAAACTCACTTAATTCCCTAAGTTAACTAATTCATGACTAATGAAACTCTTGATTGGCCCTCCTACAAAAAGGGTGGTCAAAAAGAGACAGAAGCAGTTAATTAGGCAGATAGCTGAGTGAAAATCAGAGAAGAAAAAGGGGAAAATTTGAAATCCAATACGCAAATTTCACAGCCAAAAAACTTACAAACTTCTGCAAAGTATATACACTGTAATAGTATTTACTATGCAATAGAAATGAAAGCTGAAATGTCTCCTTTCCTTTCTTTCCATACACTCAGCCTGGTTACTATCTCAAAAGCTTCCATTCCCAGAATGGTCCACCTGTTATCAAAAATTATTTTAGCTGAATCTTTCTAATTCTATATCTACTGAATACATTAGTCTCCCTTTTGGTTTATGATATTTTTCCTTTCACAGCAGTTTTTTACTTACTGGCAAAATGTGTATCGTCTCCTGATTGATTCAATTACTGTTGTCTCTTGATATTTCATGGTTGCTCCTCTTAGGAAAGAACAATTAATGAAGTAATGGACAGTTAATAAAGCAACTGTTTTCTAAAATACACCGCCACTTCTGGTGGAATAATTGGGCTGCATTTGGAGGAAATATATCCCCTGATCTACTCAATCTATATCTTGTGAATTTCTGTTGAAATTAAAAGCATAATAGTTCAGAAACACTCTTTCTAAAGTGATATAAAAGACCTCAGGTCATATCTGCTCTCCTGCAAGCTAAAGGAACCTCAGTTTGTAAAACTTCTTTACAGTAATCAAGCTACTTGATGTACACCAGCTTCAGCTTGGACTTGAAAACTGTAGGTTCATCAAGATGATTTCTTTATAAATGAGGTCAAGAAACCCTCAAAGACTAAACACTCATTCTTCAACACTGTTGCTAATCCTATACATAAAAGAAGTGTCTAAATGCAATTGGAAATGAAGGGCAGGCAGATGCAATACAAAACATACAGCATGAGCCATCTTCTGGTCCTTTTGTTATTACATGAACAGTTTCTTGTTGCATACCATCTGCCATCTGTATGAACAAATATAATCGCACACATAGATGTAATTCAACAATGACAAAATCATCTATAATAGAAGATGTATGCCAATATAAACATGTCAAACTTTGTAATAGATTGGCTTTAGACTCTTTTCCCAGAAATTATACATAGTAAGGCATATGATTTTTCCAGATATCCAAATGGTTTCATTTCTTTTCTTTCCAAGCTGCTTATTTACTTTGTAATATATTAAGTAATTCCAAGGGAAGTTAATTTGCTGCCTCATTTAATTCATAAAGCTAATTCATATAAATGGGGTTCAGACTTCATTCACTCATCAAAGTTAACACCTACACTGAAAAGTGAAATGAAAACAATAATCTTATTAGTACTTTTTTTTCCAGATGACTCATTTTGCTGTGGATTCCGTCTTCATTTTTCTGAAGTAGTATGAGAACACTGAAAGTCTAAGAATTTTTTTTTTTAGTATGCTACAATACTTTACAACATCCTTAAATGTCCACTAGGATTTGTTTCTGAATTAGAGGGGTATACTTGTCTAATGCTTTCTTTATCACGGTTTAGTTTCTTTTCTCTAGAGTTCAGTCAAGTTTTTGTGATGATAAAAGTATTAAATATTTAGGAAAAATAAGTACTTAAAATGCCAAAAAGCTAGTGTTCCTTTTAACTTGACAAGTTTGCACTAGCAGAAGAAGACAGTAAAATTGCATTTTCTTCTCCTCCATGTTTCAGACTGTTTTGACGTATTCCTCTACTTGATGTACTTCTATGATTCTTTGATTGTATGATTTAGTTGTCATTTCTCAGTCAGTTAAAAATTCCTTTTGGTTATTCTACGATGACATCACTACTAATGTGAATTTATGATATGCTATTTTCCAGCCTCAGCAATACTTTATTAGAGTGTTTTCACTGCTTAGATCCAGGTGTCCAGGGTGTGTACAACAGGAACACATTTTTCTTGAGATTTTTGCATTGCCAGTTGGGAGAATCTAGCTCCTCCAACAAGAAATTAAGGGACTGTATGAGTCTCTTGTATATCTTAGAAGTAGAGACATGAATGAGGCTTGGAAGGTTATCTAACAGTTGAGTAATTTGGAATTCTTATGGTTCTTGATATAGCCATACACTGTAAGTTTATTGTTTGTGGCAGGATTCAGAAGAAAGTTTTCTACTTACAGTGTAGCAGTAAAAAGAAAAGAAAGAAAAGAGAAAAAAAAAAAACAAAAAACAGAGTGTACTGCAAGTATAAGGCACTAACAAAAGTCTTAAGTCTGATACTGCCTTAACTAGGAAACATTATGGAGCTGTTCAAAGCTATGACCTCAAGCTTTCATTTTGTATATACAGGAATAATCTATAGCTTTGTGGGTTCTTAAGAAGAGCAAAGTGCTGAGAGCGAAGTATCTGATAAATCAGGATAATGCAGTTTTAAGTTCTGGTATCTCATTACCTGTCATGGCTCTTAGATTCAAGCCAAGCCTGGGGAGCTAGATGATATCAGATCTCAAAACTAATCCTGTTTGCCTGTCTTCATTCTATATCAGTAAGTGTTGCTTTTTACTGCTGCTATTAAAGTAAGCAAATTAAATGGATTTTTCCTTTCTACCACTGATAAGAAGGGGCCTGGGGTATGTACTAGGGGTGCACTTATTCCTCGTCTTTTATAGGAACTATGGGAAAAAGTATGTTCCTTCTCTATTAGCATACTAACAATATAACTTGGGGAGCAACAGTTTATTTTCAGTCTGTCTTCCTGTGAGCCAAACAGCAGAGCCAAGTGACTGTGTGTCCTTTGTGCCTCTAAAAATCTGCAGCCAAGTTGCTTTCAGACCAAAAGCTATGTATTCCATTTTTGTTACCTCTGTCAACACTACTAGTTTTGTTCAACACTTATTTTGGGAGATCTTCTGCTACCAAGATGAATGTTGTGTTGATTCATTGCCCTGTCTCAGATCTACATGGGGAAAGTACTCAAATATGTCAACTTGTTTTTCTTCTGCTATCTTTTCTTTTATTTTATTTCTTTCCTTATTTGTAGAGACGTGGCTCTTTTATAATTTTTATTTAATTACAGTCGAAGTATTCTACATTTCTACGGTAACTGTTTATTAACAAATCTCAAACTACTTCACAGATTAAAACTGTATTTATAGTTTTACTGACTTGTCTTTTCCACTCTCTTTCACTTTTTTTCTTGTAAGTGTGAAAAAATCTCCCTTTCCCATAAACCCATTTGTCTGGGTAAACTCAAATGCCAGACTGATTTAATTCACAGCCCTACATAATTCATACTAGCATTCCTTCATACTTGAGGCCTACCACATTAAAATATTGCATCAATAGAAGTGAAAAGGGAATTACATTAAAATAGTAATAGCAGAGCATCCATTCTTTTGAACATTGAGACTCTGGAAACAAAAATCAAACCTTAATCCCATTCTTTTTTGTCCAGAATGAGTTTTATAGGATCTGCAGCTGTATTAGTTTCCCCTATTGCCTACAAATATGATTACATCTGAGTCAGAAGTGCCATGCTTCAAGAAAATAAGATATGTTAAGCTCTCTTCAGAAAACTACACCCAAAGTATAAAATATTAGAAACAGTAAGGTATAAGTACATATACCTTTAAAATGTTCTCAGACTAACAGCTTCCTCTCATAAAAATTCACATAGTTTTCTTGTAGCCCCCTGGATTTTTGCAGAATTTTCTCTCATTATTTCACCAGCGGAGGTTTCAGTGCCAGTGTCATGAGTGACTGGTTTTCTGAATCTGAACTTTGATGTTTTTGATGTCAGTGTACTTTCAATCAACCTTGAAGAGCTGAGGAGCTGTGTCACTACTAAATGAAATTACAGAGCTACACAACGTGACAAATGGTTCCAATTGCACTATTATGACTGTAACACTACACATTTTCCTTAGAAACAAAATACAGAGAAAATGGAACCTAAAGTCTTAAACAGAAAATTCTCAAAATGAAGTACCTAAAATGGCAAAATGTGATTTCTTATTAAGATCTTATTAAGATCTTAATTTTATTAAGATCTCATTAAGAAAAAAAAAATAATAAAATTGCTGTTTTTACGAATGAACCATTTTGATATTCTAAGTTACTTAAGTCAAACCTCCTGGCTCAGATAACTGCTGAGAGCACAAGGTAGGGAATTCAGTACCGACTTTAAAGGAAAATATGCCTTCCTTCTAGGATTTCCATATACTCTGGCGTTTCTCACTTGCTTTAGATGGATGCAGCTGAGGTAGTTTGGCCAAAGGAAAGAGAAACTATAACATCAAAAAAATCATTTTTATGTTATAGTTCATCAGACCATTATAAAAAAATTGCTTTAGAATAAAATGATTCACACTGTCACACAGTCTTGTTTTAATCACTGACTACAGATATATCCTTGGATTATTTTTCAGGGAAACGTAAAGATAGATCTGATCTACACTCTGCCAGAATTATGCTAAAATAGAACACTTTTTTTTCTCTGTAAAAACAAAGCAAGAAAAATTCTTTCTGGGAGAAGTAAGACTGGTCTGCTAGGTAGCAGAAGAGATTAGCTCAAGTCTGTCGCAGTTAATTTCAATTTATTTATGCAAAGCATAGTAGATACAGAAAAAGAAACAGAAAGCATCTAGTTACAGAAAACTTCTATGGCTGCTGGTTAAGACATTTGTGTAGAGGTATGTACAAGAAGGTCTGTTTGAAGTTTTGGTTGATATTAAAAATATAATGACTGCAAACATCCATTTATTTTAAACTTACAGTTTATATCAGTAGACATACAGGAAAGTTTTAGATTTAGGGCATCCTATTTGGTGAATTCATTTGACTATAAACATCTGATGTGCCTTGCTCAGAATCAGTTCCAGTTTCCATTGATGGGTGCATAAGACTTTAAGAAGAGCATCTTCACTTCAGCAGAACTGGTTTCCTTAATATTTTCAAAGGCAGAATAAATTCACACTTCTCTGAACGCCACTTGACTGCAACTAAAAATGTTAACAGCTTGAGAGAGTGCTAATTAGAGCATCATAAAATTTATTGGTCTTCTTTGACACTAACTTAACCAGGAGATGAAACTCAAGCTGTTATGAAAAGCTGAGAGTCGTACTTCCATTTTAACGCCTGAGCAAGGAATCTTAAATATCTGAAATCAGCTTTAGTTCACATAACTAAAAGATACTTTTTCTTAAGTGTCTTTTTATCATATGTTTGTTTATTTCCAGGCTTCAGTGTCACTTATCACTGGCGGTCCTTTTAGGTTTGTACTGGAAAGGAAAGATTTATGATAGCACTTTTCTCATTCTGCTTTTCTCAGTGCAGGGCACATACACCTGCAAACATGTACCTGCAACCTGACTAATAAAATTAATACAAGACATGTATGATAAGAGGCATAAATTTTCATATAAATATCCACAGAAATGGAACCTAAATAATTATCTCCAGGCTTTGGTAAATGAATACATACACAAATGGAAACAAAACCTTGCCATGTTTGAGTACACACTTTATTCAGAGATCTGTTTTGTGTCTCTCTCTACAGTGCCTTGAAGGAAGGATTAAATACAGAGCTTTCTCACAGTGAGAATGGATTGAACCCTGAATCAAGCAAGTAAATGATTAAATCACAGGTATCATGACAGTAGTGTATATCATATATGATTGATAGAATTAGGTAAGATTTCACAAGGATCTCAGGGAAAAGATTTTGTACACTTTCATTTCTGTCATTTTGATCTGTAGGTAAGCTTTCCCTCCAGAGACTTTCATAGATACCCATGTCTTTTCAGTGGTCTTTATAGAAATACATAGTATTTTACATATAGTAAACTTGCACACATTGTATGGGCATTCCTACAGTTACTAGCTGTTCTCCCACTGCCAAATATTTGCACACACATTAGATTCCCTGTTAGATGAACCAATACTTCACAGCCCTGATCCAAGACACAGCAGCAAAGAAATGTGTGAAATCTGGATCGGAAAATAGTCTTTTCATGTCATACTTTAGAAACAGTTTTGAATATCAATCTTAGTCTTGAATAATTTACATAACAAGTCTAAAGTACACAGCACCCACTGCTGTCTTATTTGAGCACTCCTGAGGGAGATGGAAGTCCACCCTCCTTGTACAGTCAGAAAAACCCTGTGAGCTCCTTAAAAATTGTCTGTTATTGAACTAAAGCAACGAGCAAAAGCAAAACAAATACATAAAAAATGTTAGACTGATGTTTTTAACTGAAAAAAAAATACAATATGATTTTCCTTCTGCAGTGCGATACACGAGGCCTACTCCAAAAGTAATACCTCCTACTTTATTACTCTGGCCCACAACTTCATATGTGTTTGTTGGTTGTATGACAGTAGAGGTTAACCTTCCCGACATTGTTTTGTTACATGTTGGTGCCATAGGACAGATGGCACAGAGAGGCAGTCTGACAGAATGGTTTCTGGCATGGAAGTCTGCATGAATCAAAGATGTGGAATTTAATTCTTCCTTGCAGAACAATTTGGAACCACTGACATTCAGTGACATTTGTTGATTGCTTATGCAGACCAAACAGTGGATGTGAGCACAGTGAGATAGTAGGTGGTATATTTCAGTGGGGGTGTTACTGAGGTAAAAGACAAGCTTTGTTCTAGAAGGCCATGCAGATTCTTCTGAGCGCAGCATGCAAGCCCTTATTCATGATTGGCAATGTTTTGTAGCTGATGGTGGTAACTGTGCTGTTTTTCAGCTGAGGATTTGTTCTATCAAGTGGTGTTACAGTGCTCTTTGTATCTATTGTATCTTACATGGAAATAAATAGAAAGCATTATGTAGATTTTCAATAAACATTGCCTGTGACAAGATGGAATGCTAAATGTTTTTGGAATATTTGGGATTTTCTACATTAATAATTCAAATCGCATTCAAAAATACAGAGAATTTCCCCAAAGCAATTAGAATGTTCAGAAGAAATTTTAAACATTTCCATTAGTACAGCTAACACACTAATAATTTGTTTATTTTTAATATACATGCATTCAAAGTGTCAGAGACAACTGAGAATTGTTTTAAACATCAAATTGCTTAATTATTTTTAACTAATTTATTATTAATGTTTTAATATCCAGAAAGAATAGTACATGCATAGAGGGGCTGTATTCATAGTACACATAAGTACTAAGACATTTACAGTTTCATTTTCATGAATGGATCATCAAGTCCAACTCCTGATCTCACAAAAGATGACTCAAAATCCAAACCCTGTATGGAGAGTGTTGAACTCCAGCACTTGGGGCCATGACCGCTACCCTGGGCAGCCTGTTCCATGCCCACTGCCCTCTGGTGCAGACCCCCAGCAGCCCCTCCCCTGACAGAGCTCCATGTTGTTCCCTTGGGCCCCATTGCTGTGACAGAGAGCAAAGAGCTCAGCACTGCCTCTTTCCTCCCTGTGGGGAGACACAGCTGCCATCAGGCCTCCTCTCAGTCTCCTCCTTGGGCTGAACAAACCAAGGGACCCCACTCCTCATATGTCTTTGCCCTCTAGAACCTTCACTATCTTTGTAGCTTTCCTTTGTGTGCTCTCTAATGGTTTTATCTCCTTTTTATACTATGGTCCCCAAGCCTGCATGCGTTGCTGGAGGTGAGGTCACTCAGCTCCAAGCAGATTATTTTAGATGAAGATTAGACTTTAAGATTAGTTGTCTTGAATCTTGAGCACACAGAAATTGCATAAGTTGAACCATAGAAAATAGTTAAATCAGGATCTACTGGGAAGATAGCATTCAGGTGGTCTATGGCTGGCTATACAAGATAGTGTGAAACTGGCCAAATGTGAAGTGCTTCAAATACATAATCCAACAGAAAGAATTTTCTTTGGCTCTCTCAGCTATGACAGCTACACTATGTTCAAAACAAGATACTATATTGAAGTCATTCTGTATTTACTGATTTAAATGTTTTTGTGGTGGTTTTTTTTTTTTTCTGTATCAATATAATTCAATTATTTGCATAGACATGTTGTTATGTATTAAATATATTATGAAAAACTATACCAAATGAAATGAAGCATAGAATCGTAGAATCATAGAGTGATAGAGTAGTTTGGGTTGGCAGACACCTTTAAGATTATCTAGATCCAACCTCCGTGCTATAGATAGGGGCACCTCCCTCTACCCCATGTTGCTCAAAGCCCCATCCAGCCTGGTCTTGAGTGCCTCCAGAGTGGGAGCATCTGCAACCTCACTGGGCAACATGTTCTAGTGTCTCACCACACTCACAGTAATTAATGGCTTCCTGATATCTAGTCTAAATCTACTCTCTTCCAGTTTAAAACTGCTACCTTTCCTTATAAAAAGTTAATCCCCAGCTGAATATGTGTATATAATATTATAATTATGTATATACGTATAGCCTAGGGTGAAAATAAACACACACAGATTAGGAAAAAAAATGATTTCTATAATCTTTCCATCTCCTGAATGGATCTGTGAGCATTAAAATAAATGCACTATGTTAGAAAAGAATGAATGCTTACTGCAGAAAGAAACAGGTGCATTAATATTATTGCAAGTTCCAGGAATCATGTGTGAATGAATTATTAGCATACACACTTTACTTGAAACATGGAAGTAACACATGTGGCTTTTTTGCTTCAATTTCTTGTTTATGTCTGATCTCAGAAGCATTCTTATCCTCCTGTTCCCAGTTGACAAAAAAATCAGAAACATTTGCTCTTTAGCTGTGAGAATATGTTGCTAGAAGATAGGAACCAAACCTGAATTTCTTGTTTTTTAAAACTTAATGTATCAGTCTGCAGAGAATAAAGTTTTTGTTTTTAACATTGCTGTTTTTTTTTTATTCCCAAAGAAAATATTTCCTGCATCTTTGGAAAAAATATTTCCCCATCAGTGCAGGCAAGTGATTAGTCAACATAATGTTCATTTTCAATTACTTAAACAGATAATGTTTTCCAACTATGGAAAACAGTTCTGTTATAGAACCAATTATCTAATTTCTCTCCTACATCAGTTCTTCGTGTTATATGATTGTTGTCACAGAAATGCATTTTCTTACAAAATATTTGTTATCTAGAGCATTGGTAATGTAATCTTCTGTTTAATTTTGTAATTGTGAGATTCCTGAAGCAGTTCACATAATTTCTTACTCTAGACATGTAAACAGCCTTCTAGAATGTACAATTTCACTCACTTCCAGAAGTACAAGAGAGCTGCAGCATCATCTGGCTTTGTGTGCATTAAACAGAGAGATTTTTTTTCTCCAAGTGTCTTCAAACTCTTCAAAAGACATCTGTGATTTGTGTAGGTCCTAAAGTAGGAAAGGTATCATGACTGTGTGCAGCCCTGGGAGCAAAAAGAGCGGTAAGGGATTCAGGTCATAATCAAAGCTCATGACTGGAGTAGCAGAAAAAAAGGAGCCATCAGCATAATAAGTAAGACCAAATACCATTAGATGTTTCCCTTTTAATGATAATAAAATGAGACATACACAAGCACGCACAAACGTATGCACACAGAGGATGCCAGAGTAATTAATTTTGCCTGCCTTGTTCTGAAACAGGTGCCAGAGCATCTGTTAGATTTATTTTGATCTAATGTACAATAAAAGGATGTCCCCTTTTATGCTTCCAATCGTGGAAAGCTGAAACAAGCTTTTAAAAACTCCTAGGCAAGTTACAAAGAGGTCTTACATTTCTGTGTATGTTTGGAAACTTTATGTGTTACGTGTGTGTATATTAGGTCCATTGCAGTCCATATAATCAATGTTTTGGTAACTCCTGGTTATTGGAATATATTAGACATAATGATACCACTCTTAAATTACCAAAGCTCTTATACAGAGAATTGTCATGTAACACTGTGAACAACGTCCTTTCTTGTCTGGGGCACTATTCATTCTCCTGTATTTTCGGCCCACTAATGTAAAACATTGCTCCCTGCTGCTTCCACCCTAGTGCTCCACTTTCTTTGAGGAATGCCTTCTCTTAGTACTTTAGTAACTACTTTGAAACTGTAACAGAGTGAACAGAGATACAGTATTCTAATTTTATAGTAAAAACAGATATTCAGTGTAACTATGGGATGGATATTTAAGAAGAAATCAATGTTCATTATGAAAAGAACACTAAAGATTTTTTAAAAATAAATGACTATAGAATAATTTTGGTTGTTTAAAGAAAAAGATCCTTGGAATCTGGGCTCCTTACTACAAATAAGATACTGAGGATGCTGAGTGTGTCCAGAGAAAAACAACAAAGCTGGTGAAGGGTCTGGAGCACAAGACTCATGAGGAGAGCTGAAGAAACTGGAGTTGTTTAGTATGGAATCCTAGAATAGATTTGAATTGGAAAGGACCTTTAAGATCAACTAATTCCAACCCCTCTCCCATAGGCCGGGACTCCTCCCACTATAACAGGTTGCTCAAAATCCCATCCAGCCTGGTCTTGAATGCCTCCAGAATGTGAACATTCTCAAACTTGCTGGGCAACCTATTCCAGTGCCTCACCACCCTCACAGTAAATAATTTCTTCCTAATATCTAGTCTAAATCTACTCTTTTCCAATGTGAAGCCATTTCCCCTCATCCTGTTGCTACATGCCCTTCTAAAAACTCCCTCCCAAGCTTTCCTCTTTTATGTACTGGAATGCCACTATTACGTCTCCTTGGAGCCTTCTGTTCTCCAGAATTAAGAGTCCCATCTCTCTCAGCCTGTCCTCATAGGCAAGGTGCTCCAGCTCTTTGGTCATCTTTACGGTCCTCCTCTTGATGTGCTCCAACAGGTCTCTATGTCTTTCTTTTGCTGGGGGCTCCAGAACTAGACACAAAACTCAAGATGGGTTCTCACAAGAGCAGAGTAGAGGGGCAGAATCACCTCCCTCGACCTGCTGGTCGATGCAGCTCAGGGTATGACTGATCTTCTGGGCTGCAAGTGCAAATTGCCGACTCATATTGAGTCTTTCATCAACTGACATCCACAAATCCTTCTCCCCAGGAGTATGGCGAACAAGCAGCTTGGGGGAGATCTTATCACTCTCTACAACTAACTGAAAGGAGATTGCAGTAAAGTGGTTGTCAGCCTCTTCTCCCAGGTAACTAGCATAGGACAGAAGGGAATAGAATTGAGCTGAGCGAGGGGAGGTTCAGGTTGGATATTAGGAAAAAGTGGTTCTCAGAAGGAGTGTTAATGTACTGTGACAGGCTGCCCAAGGGGGTAGTGGTCTCTGGAGGTTTTCAAGGAAAAGGTAGATGTTTCATTGAGTGACATGAACTAGTGCTTTCAGAGGCATGGATGACAGTTGGACTAGATGATCTTCTTGTTCTTTCCAACCTTAATGATTCTATGACTCTATGGTCTTTAGAAATATATCTCTTATTTACGTATCAGATAAGATTAGGCAAATGATATTTTTGTATGGTAACAGTGAAAGTACTAAACAATACATCTGCTGTCCTTAAAAAGCTAATAGACAGGAAAGAAAAGCAAGGAAACAAAAAACAAAAAACAAAAACAAAAACAAACAAAACAAACAAAACAAAAACCTAGCAAATGAACCAAAAAGAAAACAAATCAAGAAAATGCACAACTCTAGAAAAGACTTTAAATCCTTGTACCCTGTTCCAAAACGTATTAATTTTTGGAATATGCAAGCCAATGTATTCACTCTCTGCAAACTACTCAGCTACATAGTCATGAGGAATGAAAACATTCATAAGGGTTAACTAAACTAGGTTATTTTAAGACCTGTACATATTCAAAATTGTAGCTGCACACATGTAAAGTTTGACAGAGTTCATTCAAGTTCTTTGTGGAAAGAAAGTACACAAAAGCTTAAGTATGACAATATCAAGAAATCTGATATTTGCATCTATGGACTATGGAGAAAATACTTCAGAGAAGTTCAAGTCTGAGTAACGTCTAAATATAAGCTCACCATTACTGTTTTAGTTATCTAAATCCTTATTTTCTAAATCCTGGTTTCACCTATCTATATTTTTAGATCTCTGGATAAATTCTATATCAATTTTCAAAACATTGTCTATTCATTATGAAAGGAAGAAAATACAAAAATTAATTGTAAGTAATTAAAGTCCAATACTTCTTTTAATTACAGTCTTTGGGAGAATATAAGTAATTTCAATTCTTTCACTTTAATATATATCACAATTCCAAAACCAGAGAGCTGTGAATATTTTAGGTTTTTAATTCTTTTGGTAGTGGTTCATTTTTTGTAATTTTCTCATTGTTGTTTTTAGTAATGATATTAAAATAGTATAAGGAGAAGAGACATCCTAATATGCAGTATAATATTTCCTATAGATGCGTCAGCTCCCACAGCAAAAGAACAGTAAGGGAGCCAGAACAGCTAGGACCATTGTGCTGTAATAGATGTCAGCACTCAAGTTCTAGTAGCTTATCAAGGTTTAAAAAAATTGCTAAAATCCCTGAGGTGCAGAAACACTGCACTTGCCTGTGCACACATATCAGCTAGAATATGATCCTTCCAGCCTTTCACGCACTTCAAGAGTGAACTCCATCTGGCTATTCCCAGTTGCTGATCCCTGACATTTCAGTGATGGGTCACCAGTTCAACTGTTTGCTTAACTGCAGTTAGTTTTGAATGCTTTGAAAAGGGAATTTAGCTTTCATTGCCATTTGCAGCAAGGTCAGTTTTCTCAAATGTTGATTTTTAACTCATCTAAATAGATAAATGTCTGGCTTCAAGGTAATTGGTACCTGATTCATAGTTCTATACAAAGCCATTCCCTTGAAAAGCACCGTAGGAAACAGGAACATCAAGGATAATTGCTTTGCAATGGGCTTCAACTCTCAGCTCCACTCTTTTACAAGATTCAGAAGTAAAGATTAAGCCCCAAGGATATAGGAAGGAAAAGTCACTGCCTAGCAGTCAAATAGCAGAAGCCTGCTTCTCCTGCTCTTACCCACACTTAAAGAGTAACCTCTGACATATATGTGAGTTCTGTACTATGAGCATATAGATCAAAAGCTATCCCCGTGTAGAGCTGGTGAAGGATCAAGACTTAATTCATTTTTAGGATTTTTTTGAAATTGAAGATGGCAGGAGTAAAACAGTAATACTGGAAATACTGCTGCTTTGTATATATTTACTATAGCAGTAATTACTGTTCTTCCAGAAGGATGATTATGGTCAAGTTATTAATTTAATTAAGTATCATATAGCAACTACAACTAGTCAGTAATCACAGTATATTTTCTTCAAACTTATCCTACTGATTTGAGGTAACATCACTGTCATTGTCAAGTGCTCATTTTTGGTAAATAACACAGTAGAATTACCATTCCCAAACTTGCTTCTTATTTGCACAAGCCTTTACAAGGAAATTTTTTCTGTGATTAACTAGCTTTCTCCAGTCCTAAAAGCAGCCTAGACTGTACTTTTCACAGCTTTAACCCATCAGGAATGAAGGGGAATACCTTTACTGCAATTATATCACAGGGACAAATGACATTAGAAAAGCATATTATAAGACAGGTCACTGATATGAACATGTAATATGGGCAATCTATTAAATTGACAGCAATCTTAGACCCATATTGACAGTGCTTAATGTTGAGCTTTTGTCTGAGCTGTCTCTTCCATAAGAAGAAGAGTATGACAAAATCTGCAAGCAGTATTTTTAATTCACATTATATTTCCAATGATCCTAACAGTTTATCTCTCCATATTTCAAAATGCCGACCAAGTTTAACCATGATTAGTAATCATTAAAATATTAATAAGCAGTTTGCTTTAAAAACATACCTGAGAAGACTGGGATTTTGTTGTTTATTTGTTTATTTTGGGGGGGAAGCGTACCTATGCTGAAAACATAAACAAGTGTGCATATATACTGGCAGAAACTTTTGATGTATTCAGATTAAACGTTCACAGACAGAAATATATTACAGCAAAATAAAACAGAATACATATTCAATTTATTGCATTCATAACTAACAAGGAAATACACCAAAATCTGAATCTGAATATTAGAAATAAATAAGTAAATAAACCCCCTAAAAATAAAGAATTTTTGCATGCAGTGCACTGACTGACATTCAGTCTGCACAATTTAACAGAAAAATTGTAGTAGGATTATTGGATAGAGGATTTCCAGTCTAAAAACCTAACTACAAAACAAATGACTTGCATGCTGTGCTTACATTCAGGTAATAGACAGAAACGGCTGCTCGCTCAGGGGTTCCCACTCCAACTGATTGCAAAGCTAGCTGGTGGTCATGACTCTCTTCCAATTGTGTAGCGTCTGGTTTGTTCATTTTCCTACTGAAATGATTTTTCTGACATGTTCAAATAAACATTGTTTGCTCTTTGCCCACTCGCTGTTAAGAAGCCCAACCTTATTTTTCCCTCCTGAAGGTGCATACATATGCCAGCTGCAAAAACTCCTGGGCTACTGATGATTTAAGGGCTGACACCAAACGGGTTGAAAAGACAGAATATCAACTCCCTTCATGACTGCTTAAAGCCTGACCAAGGTGAAGGGCTAAATGTTTTCAAAAATGCTTTAGATATGCATTGAGACACCATACCACACATTCTGCAATAAACACTGATGTTCTGAAGTACCGATAATCTAAACCTGGTAACGATATCTTCCCTAGCAGCTCTCACAGTCAATAAGGAGAATCTGAGTGTTGCACTCTAAGCACCTCACAGTCATCTCCAGTACTCTGTTGATGTTATTTCTTCCTGACTATTAGTATTCTGTTAGTTTTTGCATTATTTCATGAAGTTTAATGAAAATAGTTAACAAAATAAGATAGTTTTAATGAAAAAAATTAATCGTGTGTTTTCATCCTCGCTCAAGCAGCATCATTGATGTTTCAGCTAACCAAATTATTATGTGAGAACTACATCTTTTAACACTTAATTGCGACAGCCACTTTATTATTTGGCATTGAAACTTGAAGATTTCATTCTAACAGTAAGGGCTGCTGTAATTTTCTAGCAGGTGCAACACCTATGAAATTGAATGTTCTGAGTACAACAATGCAGTGACAGATTTTGGCTTTAGTGGATAATTTTGAATTTCTGGATCCTTTGCAAATTTGTACTTTCAGAAATTAGACAGTTAAGCTTGGACTAGCCAGCCAGTTGTCTTAAGCTGCTGAACCATACATCTTAAAAAGGGAAACTGTAAGCTCATAGTGAACTATGGAGTTGTAGACCAACAGAGCCATCCTAGTGGGAGAAAGAAAGCAATATTAATTTTGAAAATTACTCTATTCCTACAACAAAACTAATCTCAAGGGAGCTGCCAGGACAATCAAAACTACATTCATGCTGTCAGGGAGTTAGGATGGATTTAAGTAATCCTGAACTCCTCTGCAGCAGTTCACACAAAGTGTTACAAAGACAGAATTCAGAACATAGCTGCACAATAATGAATGTCAAGAAAAAAATACACAGATCTACAGGGGAAAAAAAAAGAAAAAAGGAAAGGAAAAAAGAAATAAGAGAACTAGAGAGATTATTATGAGACAAACATGATTAGAGAAGACGTAACAGCTTTATGCAAGTGATTATATTTATGAGAAGAGGCCAGCACTCAATTATTTATATTAACAAAAGTAAGAAATGAATGACAAATACAGCATAGAAGAGTTTGGAAAGGAATATTGTCTAAAAAAGTAGCACTAAACAGAAGATTGCAATGATAACTAAGATTATTATCAGGATTCTCTTATCAGGAGTGTTCTTTTCATATAAAGGAGAGTTAAAAAACCATCCTGGCATTGCAGAAAATTTTATTGGGCTGCATTAAAAATGGGGTGGCCAGCAGGGAGAGGGAGGTGATTGCCCCCCTCCACTCAGCTCTTGTGAGGCCCCATCTGAAGTACTGCATCCAGGACTGGAGCCCCCAGCACAAGAAAGACACAGGGCTCTTGGAACAGGTCCAGAGGAGGGACACTAAGAAGCTCAGATGGCTGGGCCATCTCTCTGGGCTTGTTTAGCTTGGAGAACAGAAAGTTCCAGGGAGATCTCATTGTGGCCTTCCAATACTAGAAGGGAACATTTAAACAGGAGGGGGAATGACTGCTTATGTGGGTTGATAGGGATAGGACAAGGGGGAATAATAATAAACTAAGGCAGAGAAGATTTAAGTTAGTTGTTAGGAGGAAGTTTTTCACTCAGAGGGTGGTGATGCACTGGAGCAGGTTGCCCATAGTGGTTGTGGATGTCCCATCCCTGAAAGCATTCAAGGCAAGTCTGGGTGTGGCTCTGGGCAGCCTGGTCTAATGGTTGGTGACTCTGCCCATGGCAGTGGATTGCAACTAAAGTATATTTGAGGTCCTTTTTAACCCACGCTGCTCTATGATTCTATGATTACAGTGATTTATTTCGGACGTAATAAATGAAATGTTAAATTCAGATTTCTCCTAAAAAAAATAATTGCAATATCATCAAATGTAATGATCTATGGTGTAGTGAAAAAAGTCAGCTGATTTGTAAAGCTGTCTGGAAGCCCAGAATTATAAAAAGAAACAGGAGGAAAGTGAAAATGTGAGATTTGGTCTTCCTCTATAGGTAACAAGAAAGGACTGTTAAAATATTCCGGGATAAGCAGAACTCAGTGTCATGTTCCACTGTAAAAATAAGGGGGGGAAATACCTGAAACTATCTTCTAAGGGGCCTCTGGACGTGGCTCTCTGCTGGGCTGAAAAGTCTATTTTCTGGTGAGTCCATTACATATGCTGAATAAATTGTCATCCTCTTTCAAAGACACCTACCAGCTACATGGGGTAAAAACTTGTAGTTTATCTGATCTAAATGATTCAGTAGTGGCCATGTGTCCTTTTAAAATATTATAACATCTAGATTTACTTAGAGTAAATTTTAACCGTATGAATAAGTGAATAACTACCCCATACCTTGGCAAAAACGTGTATTATGATATTTCCGGGCAAATATTTTTCACGGAATATCATGCAGTGATTATAAACAAGACTTTTCATTGAAAACTGACCCTTAAGAATTACACTTTGCATTGGTAAGTCACTTGAAATGTTAAATTTTTGTTGATGAGTATACTTTATGAAGATAACCATACTTTTTCTAAAATCTTACTTATCAAAGTGTTCAAAAATGATACTCTTGTATTAGTTCTTCATTTTACCTTACATGACCTTCAATAAGTTTCATTCAGGAACTGTATCAGTTTTTTATATGAATAACA
This sequence comes from Oreortyx pictus, assembly GCA_036925125.1. Classification (NCBI taxonomy): domain Eukaryota; kingdom Metazoa; phylum Chordata; class Aves; order Galliformes; family Odontophoridae; genus Oreortyx; species Oreortyx pictus. The sequence goes on from JAUPFR010000002.1 coordinate 94,826,518, forward strand.
GTTTGGGAAGGATACTCAACTAATTAAAAATAATGCAATAAAGAAATGAATATGTTTGAATCTATTATGTGTTTCTGCTGGTGATTTCAACAGCTAGTAGTATTTGTCTTAGGAACTCTGAATTCCTGTACTAAAAGTTTCATGAAACAGTCTACCAGATAGTTAATAAACTGAATAGCTATCAGCTGCTGAAATTCGGTGGAACTATAAAATATTTGTTCATTTTCTAGGCTTATCTTTGTACTTCATAGGCAATGATCTATGTAAAAACTGAACACCAGAAAACATAGCAACCTATCAAATGATGATATTGTGGTCAGTATTAACTAACTGAGAAAATAAAAGCTCTTTCAAAAGAAGAATATTTTTCAAAATGGGGAATGTAACTTCTACCTGTCTTGAAAACATCTGTCACAATCCTAAAGAGAACAGAATAATGTACAGTTTTGACAATACTCAAAGCAGGAATACAAAAAAATATGTAACAAACTCTCAGAGTTGTCCAGAGCACAATTGTAATATTCTCTACAGTATACTTACTGCGTATTACGAAAGTTACAGATCATGAAATTTTTCCCAATTCGGGAAATCAAAAAGCAACTTCTAGTATTCAATCTAACATCTTTATAATTTTAGAAGTTATAAAAATTTCTATATCCAGATCTTTGTCATTTATTTCTCATGTTTCTGGAGCTACTTAGTTTCTGGACCAGAGTCAAGAATCCTGAGGAGTACAAAGGCCTTGTACAAAGAAAAACAAAACAAGTAAAAACTCTAAGTAGGCAACCCATATTAAGAACACAGATCTTCATTTCCAGTAGTCCTTCCAGTGTGGTGAGGATCAGGATGCTTAATAAATCAGAAAATTCCAACTAAGTCATTTCAAGATTAAGACTAATATTATGGCAATGATATATTTATACTCACTTTTTCCAAACTCTTCTGAGAAACTCTTTTCTATTCTTAATATTAATGGATCACATTTGGTCAGATATTCAAAAATTTAAAAATGGAAAATCATGGAAAATATTTTTGCAACTGCTATAAAATATATTAATTAAATAAAACTATTTCAAAAGCAGGCCCAAGTTATTATCATCAAAATCTAATAGAACATAACGTTCAGAAAGCTAGAAACTTTATACTATACAGAAGTTATTTTACCTGTTCAAGTAGCTCCCTCTGGTCTTATTTTTCGAATACTGGAGAACAGAGGGAATTTGTAATCATATTATAATTTTAGAAGAATACCTAGGATAGAAGTAATGCCAAGTATACACAATAGAGAAGAAATGCTACCGTTACAACACCTACCTATGGAAAATCAGGTAAAGCTCTTTATTCTCTCAGTTCATGCAAGATATGTGTAATGAATATACTGCCAACCTATCTACACTAGAAAGACTACTCCATGAGTTTGAGTTCCTTTAATCATCTAGCAGCCACATGGGAAGAGATCATGAAGGGGTTAAAAAAACTAAAAAATGTCTGTCTCCTGGAGAATGCCAGACAACTGTGGGTGAATGGGTTATACTGCAGCTGATATATTTTCAATTACAGTTTCAGTTTCTAGACCTACCTTTGTGCATTACATTGTAGGATTGGAAGTGGCCAAAAATGCAGGACCAGTACTTTGAGGTGCTCCAGACTTACATATTCACAGCAAATTCCAGGGAGATAAACTCGTCCAAATTCTGAACCAAAAAGTTTCTAAAGACAACCATTCCTTCTAGGTCAATCTGTTACCTGTATCATGTGCAATCTGTTCAGATACTCATGCTGTTGTCCTGGAAAGAGCAAGCCCTGTTATTGTCAGATCTTTTAAACAACCAGTGCAAAGCAGAGGATGCAGCACCTAAACTGCACTGATAACCAAGTTTGCTTCACAGTAGCATGTCTATCATCATCTCTGTGAAAGACAAGATACAATGGAAGATGAATATTAAAAAATTGATGCTCATCAGATCAATGATTCAAAATAATTTCATGAAAATATACAAAATGCTAGGAAAGAAAAATAAATCACAAAATAAAAACTAGGATGTCCCACCAAATAATGGAGGTTGATTCTTAAAAAAAGAATTAAAAAAGATATTTTTATTGTGCACTAAGTGCCCAAATCCTCCTTTGAGGGTGTGTTTGTAAATGATGGAAGATGTACAAACAAAAGTGACTGAGTAGGGGGAAGATTACATGCATGAATAACTGGCTAAGAGATAGAGTACATTATTTCAGCAAGACCTTTATTCTCAGCATGTTCTAGGGAGCAAGCAAAAATGACCGAGGGGATTGCTGTCTGTATTCAGTAACAATCACAACAATCTCAGCTTAAAGACAGTACTAAGGCAGTATTTCTTCCTGCTTAGTCCAGAGAGCTTCAGTGCACACCTTCCAAGCTCAGTCCAGTTTCCTGAAGCTCTCTGCAACTTCCTGCTGTGTTAGGCACCCGGTGTCAATTGAGTTCTATTTTGGAAACCCCTAAGAAAGAGTAAGAGAGAAGTTGAGAATTGCTGCAGGCAATGTGCAGTATTGCTGCCACCATCAAAACTGTATTGTTGACTAGGTCATCCTGCTACAGAGTAAAGACAGCGCTCAGAAGGAATCTTTCATGACTGAGATTTGAAAATGCTTCACAGTATTACGTATGCCCTTATATAGGCTGTGTAGCTGTGCTTAGATTGGCACCATCTCAGCTTCAAACTTTTTAGCTACATAAAAGTCATCCATGAAATCCAGTCTTAGTTTGGCCAGCAATGTTATAACAGACATATCTACGACAGGAAATATTGCTCGTGAATGTCACTGAACTAGGAGTTCATGTAAATTAGTCTGGATTGCTAATTTGCTCCTTCATGCATAACTATGGAAACAATCCCATCCTTCATGGTGGCCTTATCCAGAGTCTAACTATGATTTATCTATCATGAGAGATGTTTCATTCCCAGTACCTGTGATCAACTGAGCAAATAAGTGGGATAATGCCTACATGGACTGCAGAGTTCACTTGGAGCAAATATAAACTGAAACAAGATAAAGGTGTTCACTTAAATGATTTGCTTATTCATTTAAAAGAACAGAATATTTATTTGCAGACAGGGCCTCTGCCTTGTTCGGTCTTAACAATACATTTCCTAAGCTCTGAATAACAGATTTGATTGCTGTTTCTTTTGAGCAGAAAGAGTTTTCAAAGCAGACTGCATAAGTATTTGTATACATGTGTATGGACATAAAATGAGATAATCTCTGAAGAAGGAACTGAAGCATACAACTTGCAGAAATATCAAAGGAGTGGGGAGCAAAGGAACGAGGCTTAACTCTTCTCAGCAGTGTGTGGTGATAGGACAAGGGAAAATGACCACAAACTGAAGCATAGGAAATTCCTCACAAATGTGCGTGGGAACTTCTTCAATGTGCAGTGACAGAACACTGGCACAGGCTGCACAGAGAGGTGGTGGAGTCTCCTTCTCTGGAGATGTTCAAGACCCGCCTGGATGCCTACCTGTGCATCCTGGGCTAGGGAGCTGCTTTGGCAGGGGGTTGGACTCGAGGATCTCTAGAGGTCCCTTCCAACCACTACAGTTCTTATGATTCTGTGAAGTGTTGTTCCAATTATATTTAGTACAAATCAAGGCGTTGAAGCAGGGTGTCTGGTCACTGAATACTTATAGTTAACGTTCCAGCCTGATTTGTTTTTTTAACAATGTAATTATTTACAGTTACTCTTTTGCCCAAAATGAAGGCAAGTGTAACAGTTGGAGTGTAAAAAAACAGCTGTAAAGTTTTCAGTTATTAAAATATACACCAAAAAATTTGCATTTAAACAAATTATTTTGCTGTTGCTGAGGGTGGTGGTTTTGAGGCAGAGGGGCAGTGACAAATAATGCACAGTGATTAACAGGGAAAACTTTTGATTCAGGCACAGGGAATTAAAAATATGCTGTAATAACAGTTCTGCAACAAAGATTTGTCCAAGGCAACCATAATGGGGCTTATTCTGATTACAGACTGAAAAGCACTAAGATTATGAGGATCATATGCTTTCAGATACTTATTTGCTATCATTTGTGTAGCTGGGGGATCTTTTTAGTTTTTGGACTAATTTTTCAGTTCATATTTGAGGATTTTTCATTTTCTCTGTGTAATTTTTCAAATAATTTTTCATTTTCTCTGTGTTTTTCAGTTTCTCTGTGTCTTCCTTATTTTCTCTTCTGTTCTTATCCGGTAATATGCTTTTTTCTTGCACACCATTATCGGGAATTTTTGAGGCACACTTGAATCTTTAGGACAATCAGGTTTTCAGGCCAGAGGACTGACAGTCATTATGTTTGGCACTGACTTTTGGGACCTTGCAGAGCTGAGAGTTGTCAGTACAGCCCACCAGCTAGCACATCTACGCTTGAGCAGATTGTTACCTGTATTTTTACTTAAGCTGTCTCCTTAGAGTTTTGTTCTTTGGACAAGTTCACTCATGTGTTGCATCATGTCTTCAAATAGAAAGAAGAAAGCAAAAGACATCAAATTTTAGACATTTAAAGTATTGTTACCAGTCACCCTAAGCTCCCTTTATAGTGTTTGTGAAGGTGAATCCACAGAGTATGATGCATCTTACGCATCTGAAGTATCTAGCTGGGAAATCTTGCTTCAAATTTATGATGTTTAGCAGAAAAAGTGACATCCAGAGACACTTCCAACAATGTTACTAATGTCTGTTTTTAATGAAATAGCCCACTGTCCCCTTTCCCCAGTTCCTGGAGTTCCAATTCCAGAAACAAAATGTCTGAGTAATCCATCCTCCCCAACCTAAGTCCTTTGTGAGCCCTTTAGTTAAAGGTTTCATATCTCCCACTTTAAGGATCTATCATATCCAAAGGTGGGGAGGGGGAGGGAGACCTTGTATGCTGAAGCTGGGCTATGATACAGCCAGAAGCATCAGAAAAGGTAGGTGCAGAAAAAGGAAATTGCAGCATGAATCCAATTTGAGTGCTAGGTATGTTGCTCTAATCTAGCACTTAGGATATCTGAATTTTAGAAAGCTCTGATATTATTATCTCTCTACTTGATGGCCAATCCTTAGACAAAGCAGATGTAATAATTCATGGAACCCATGCAAATATATTAAGTCTGAAATCTGTGTCATCCATACAGCCAATTTTCACGTATCCAAAACTGCACACAGGGCAGACTTGTGAAATAATGTCCATCATTGAAAATGATAAAGTGAATTGTGGTTCAGTTAGCTCCATGTCACACCACAATGTAGCGAAACCAACTAAGTAACCTCTCACTAATCTATTTGACAGAAACAGAAACAAATGCATAGGTGATTCCTTTAGGTCTCAGGACAAATCAGGTGGTCAGAGTCTGACCTGATCATGGCAAATTGATTTCAATGAAGACAGAACTTCAACCTGAAGATCATCACTCCTGAATATTTAAAAAAAAATAATACATTTTCTGTAAATATTAGCACATAATTCAAACAAACAAGCAAACAAACAAACAAACAAAGTACATTCTGCACTTTCTGACATGGAATCATAACAAGTGAGTCTGACATAATATGAGCACCCCAAGAAGCATTTTTTCTTGCACATGATTTATTTATTTGCAAGCAAATTCTGTAATGCTGTAAAAGATAAGCTAAGTATTTCATCTTCACATAAAGACAGCATTGTATTCTTCCAATAGGATATGCAGAAATTTAATCAAGAACTAATAATATACTTAATTTGTGTTTGCCTTGCTGTAAATTAAATAGCATAATGTCAATGAAAACAGTACTAAAGGTAAGGCAGCACATCTCACATTATCCATTTGAAAGGGGAAAATTTACCAATTTTCTTTTCTTTTTCTCCAGCTACCCAATAGAGCAATAGAGCTCCAAAATAAACAGTTGCTAATTCTTCAACATAAAGCTGCAAGTCCCAAATAATGAGGAGACAGGAAAACACAGAACTTGCTGTCAATGACTGGGGAAAATATTATGCCACTAATATTAATTGTCTCTTCATCCAAAAATAATTCTTGCAACACTTAAAAGATTATTAACAATTTTATTTACAGCTGTATTGAGGATGTATTTTATTGCAAAATGAATTCAGAACAAATAATAATGTGATAAAGTACATGGCCTTCAGAACAGAAGAAATATGTTGAGTCTTGTTCTAAATTTCATATTCTTTTTTCTTCAAAAATCAAATATATCAATTTCAAACCATGTATTTACTTACTTTAGTTAAATTTACTTAAAGATCATATGACCACTCTATATTTTAACCAAACCAGAAAAAAAGGAAAAAAGGAAGTTTTGCAGAGCTTTTCTGAGTTTCTTCATCCACTCTTTGAGGCATTTCATGCTGATGTCCCACTGTGGAGTGATAAGGACTGTGTAATCAAACTACAGGAAATTCACCCTCACAGTTTGACTGAAGGTTCAGTGTTTCATAAAAATGCCTTATTTCTCCTGCTGGTAGAATAACCCACTTGACTGACATTGAGAACATTGCACTGCGAAAGAAGAAACATTTTTTTTCCCTACTTTACTGGCAATCTGCAAACCCAGGTACCGGATTATAGTGAAATTACTCCAATTAATCTCATATTTCATGAAGCTATCATAAGTTAACATTCATATCCTGTATCAGTTGCCAGTCCAACCATTTTGATAATTTTACAGAAACTCGTGATAACAACAAAACAGTGACATCATGTGCTGAAGCGGTAGCAAACGATCAAGTTAAAATCATCCTGGTAGATGTAGAGACTGAGAGGTTGTAATCTTTCTGATAGGAGAGTGTAGAAAAGCAAAAATTTAGAAATTTATATTAAAAATTAATAAATTATATAAATTATAAATACTAAAATTTAATTGAGCTAAAATTGACGTAGCATTAAATAAATTAAAATGCATTTCTTAAGATTTGGGTAAAGAAAAGTCACAGAATCATAAAATGGTTTGTGTTGGAAGGGACATTTAAGATCCTCTAACTCACTGCTGTAGGGAGGGATACTTCCCTCTAGACCGTGTTGCTCGCAGCCCCACCCAGCCTGGACTAGAATACTTTTAGGGAGGGGGCATTCACAGACTTGCTGGGCAACCTGTTCCAGTGTCTCACCATTCTCACAGTAAAGAATTTCTTTCTGATAGGTAGTCTAAATCTACCCTCTTACAGTTTAGAAACAGTTTCTCTTATCCTGTCACTATGTGCTCTTCTAAAAAGTCCCTCCCCAGCTTTCCTGTAGGCCCCTTTCAGGTACTTCAAGGTTACTGTAACATTCCCCCAGAGCCTTCTCTTCTCCAGGATGAAGCTCTCTCAGCCTTTCCTCCTAGAAGCAGTGCTTCAGCCCTCTGATTATCTTCATGGTCCTCCTCTGGACCCATTTCAACAGCTCAATGTCCTTGTGCTGGGGGCTCCAGAAATGGACACAATACTTCAGGTGAGGGTCTCACAAGATTAGAGTAGAGGGCAAGAATCACCTCCTTTGACCTGCTGGTCACACTTCTTTTCATGCAACCCAGGATACAGTTGGCCTTCTGGGCTGCACGTCCACATTGTTGTCATATTCAAAGGAGCTTCAGATGATCTTCTAATTTATGCTTGTTTTTGTCTTTATTGTATCATTAACTACCAACTGTAAAGAAGGAAATCTTTTTCACTTTCACAGCAGCAATAGGATAATTTTGAACCAACATCAATCATGTTTGACTATCTTGACTAACAGCTATCTCCCTTTAATTTAGTATTGTCGTGATGAAACTATGTTCGCTAAAGCACTCCAAGAGACATTTTTAACTACTTCGTTTAGAAAACACTTTATTCTGAATTTCATTTTTTTAAAAGGAAACTTACCTGTATGGATAACAGGGATCTGGAAACAGATTGATAAAATAAATGACTGTACACCGTTGTCAAAAGTCTGACAGATCGTTAACAGTTAGTCCTTATATCCACTATTTTTTTTTTCCTTTCTTTTCTTTTTTCTAAATATTTGGGTGGCTGCTGTTAACTGGAAATGATTTTTTTTCTTATTGGACATCATTTTTATACACAAAATTGTAAATAGGGTTTTTATTTTTGTTGTGGTAAAACACAATGCAATTTACACTGGGCAGTGCATGAAATGACTGCTTTGGAAAATTATAGCCACCTAGGATTTTAATAGCAGCATTAAAATTGTATTTTTGCAGGCTTTTCTGCCACTTGTAGTTCTGCCAGTGATTTTACAGACTTTTAATCTGTCCGCAGTTTTAATCAGAAGTGGAAATACAGATGCCAGTGAAACTAGATAAGTTTTATAGAAGACTTCATGAAATATTATGAAACATTATTTTGCATTTGGCATGTAGAAATTCGTCTCTACACCTAGAAAAATATTGGTTTCATAACAGTAAGAAAATCTCTAGCTATAAAATTTAATAGATGGGTGCTGTGAAATATTATTCTTTGGGGAATAAGACTGAGTTTTAGTAAGCACTGTCAAATTATATTAATATATCTTTATGAGAGCCAAACAGGGAGCATCTCCGGCTTGATGTCAAGACTATTCAGAAAGACATTTATTAAAAAAGCATTTTATTAAAAAACAAAACAAACAAAAATAACACAAATGTTTCTGGAGTGATAAGATATTGTTTATAGAATTCTGAAATACATGGATAAATTCTGAGTTTTAATTTCTAAAGCAATATACTCTATCTAAGTTGTTTTAAATTCTAATGCAATATAAGGTATCTAAGTTTTATAAGTAGTAAATCTCTTCCTTCAGCTTTATATTAATTTTTTTCAGCCAGTGGAGTTTGACACTGACTTTAAACTGACTTATTTTTTCAAGGTAAGAAATTATTTGGGAATCGCATACAGCTTATTTCTGCTGCCCTTTAAATCACTGGTAATTTTCTACTCAACATCAGCATAAAGATCTTTGCCACTGTTGCTATGGGAATGTCATGTTTCTCTCCATTATGCTATTCCCCGATATCCACTGACTTACATACATTTCTCAGCAATGCATTTGTACTTTTTTTTTTTTTTTGCATACACAGTCAGGACTACATACATACAGTAAAGAAAGGCTTAAAATAACAAGCAGCATGCCAGAATGCCAAATCAGTTCAAAGAATGCAGTCATAACTATAAAAGATTCCCTGAAAAGATTTACCCCTTTCTCAAGCCCAAAGAACACCTGAGGAGTCACGTAGAAATGAAGAAACAATAATCTGAAAACAAATCTCCTGAAGCAGTGAAAATGGAGGGCTGCCACAGAGACTTAGTGACAAAGCTGATTTCCTGTCATCCAACAGAGACAATTCTCATGCTCATACTTTTTGCTTTTTAGTTCAGTATTTATCCTTTAAGGCTACACAGAAAATGGAGTGTTCATACCTTGCCAATCGGTCTGAGCACATTTTCAGCTAATAAAGTTTATAGCTTATTGATATAACACTCAGAGAACTTTACAAGCATTATTGATTAGCCTTCCAAATGCACCTTGAGACATGTTAGAACTTTCCCATTAATATTAGAGCTGGTGAGATCAAAAGTTAAATGTCTCACCCTAGCTCCAGCAGTAGATCAGTGTCAGGAACAGACTACAGCTGAGTCCTGAGATCATAATGTTCTGCAAATTATTGTCATGCAATTTTGTTTCATCTGTGCCACTAATTGCACTAGCCATAAAGGGCTTTGGAGACAAGTGATAAACATAAGACACAATACATTTGAGTGCAAAGACTCTGGACAGTTACAGATATAAAATGTTTTATAGCAGACAAATCAAACGTAAAATCTGCCACTTACACTCAGAGAAGCTGAGAATCCTCCTTCCTTAGTGAAGCTGCTTGGAGAGTAGCTGTTTCCATTACTTTTCCATACAACTATAATCATGTCACTGCTTTCTGTGGCTGTCTCACTCCCAGAGGCCTTCCTAACTACCTCTATATGATTTCGATGCAGTTTCTCAGACATTAATATTAATTCTTAACTTTGAACATCAAAGTCCTTAATTGCTTTCATAGCGACTACTTGATGTGTCTGTGTAAACATTTCTTACTTAAAGCTGTAGCTCCATTAGTAGTGATAATTATTGTGTACTCCACATATAAATGCCAGAATTTAATAGAGTGTAAGATATGAATAATATATTACTTTATAGACATGGAAAGTAAGAAGAAACATAGGGAGAAAATGTGAATGTACAAGGATGAGTGAAGGAACAGCTGCTCTGAAAAATGCAACTTCTTTCTAGAGGTCAGAGTGCACATTATCTTTTTCAAATTTACCTTTTCCTTTTACATTTCTTTGGCTTGAAATCTCTCTAGCATAATTTCTGGGATGTAGCCAGGATTTTCTCTACCTCAAATGCAAGCCTAACTGAAATTCATTTCTTTATCATTTTCCATTAGAATAGCTCTATTTCTTTTATGGCTTTCCAAACCCTGCACTGCAAACTACACAGGCGTGCAAAAGCCATTGCTCCTTCAGTTAATGCTTCCCTTCTAAAAGCACCTCCATCAGCTTTTTCCAAATTAAATTCATAGAGAGGAACCAAGAGTCATCCATGTCCTTTCTTTTTTAACTGCTTTGCACAGTGTTTGAATTGTGGGTCATATGAAGGGGAGGATCAAAACATCACTTCTGGCTTGTCCTGATTGTGTCTGCCTTCCACCCTACTGCTTTCTTATTCCTGAAGGTAATTTATGTAGAATTTCTCTTAACACTTAATGTAACTAATTTTATCTATCTTCAATTAATCCCAAATCCAAGGGGAAAAAATACATGTTTAAGTTACATGGAAGATATTTCATCTTAAAAGATCAAAGTGTCATTTTCAAAACCTTCTGTGTGTTAGAATATAATGTAATGGTCAAAGCTTTTTCATGGTGTTGGAAAAAAGCAATTTAAAATCTTGCCTCTGTTACCTCACCATGTAATATAAACATGTGGTATACTATCTAATTCTTTTTTGAATCTTGGCGTACAAAAAAATGTATAACCATCAGCCTCACGAAGAAGTATGTGAAATACAGTTTTTCATCCTAGTATTTAGGTTATTTTCCTTTTTGTTAATTTAACAATAACAGAAATGTGAGAGGTTAGCAGCTAAAACTTGGAGGATTAGATATGCCTATTTGTGAGTCAGGTGCGTAAAACTGTTCCCTTTATCCTTTATTCAAGAGATCTTATTTCACATTTTCTTCAATGACATTTCACATTCAGACACATTTTATCATTATTTATCTTCCTTTCATCTCCTGATTATATACTTCGAAAAGATTTCTTCCAGTAATTTACTTTCTGCTATTTCAAGATATTCCCAATGTGATTAGATTATATTCTCAACAGCGTCATTAGTAAAGCTTTGGCATTAGCAGAACTAGTTAGATCAGTTTTGTTAAGTTCTAGTCTAAAAATTTTATTATTAGACCTGTGAGTTTAGAGTAAAATATTCTGAATCATGACGCAGTACATGGTACTATGTCTACTTGTCAACGGTTTACCGGGCTGGATCGGCCCGGTTCCGTGACGATTGGTGTGGGGGACCCGCAGACCCACGCCCCAGGAAAGGGAAAGGGGGAAAGGGAAAAGGAAAAAGGGAGATGGGCCTAGAAACAAAACAGCGGCAACGATCTGAGGAGGAAAGCTAATTTACTAAATAAGATATCAGAAAGCAAAATAACACAATATAATACAATATAATTGGAATTGAAGCTAATAAATCAAATAAAATGAGCAAGAGAGAGAGTGTCCGATAAACCGAAGGCCTTACGCTAACGCTGAAGGCGATACGGCAGCGAGCACCCACTGCTGAGTCGATCCCAAAGGAAAGAGAGTGTCCCATGACCGCAGACCGTTTTTATCTTTTTTCCCTTAGAGCGGAAAACACGTAAAAATACAAAGCATCGCAAAGTCCTCTGGGGAATGTAGTTCTCCCTCTCTTCTGAAACAGGCATATCCATAACTATTGATGATCCACAGAGATGTAGTATTAACTCTCTAACTCCCAATACACCACATGATGTTATGATGTGGAATATCAACAATACAACAAACAATCATAAAACCATGACACTACTTAAGCCCATTTCCCCAGGAAAGACTCTGGGATACATTCTGAAAACAGTGCTTTCATGATTTCTGCAGTGATAGCTCAGACACTAAAACTTTTTAGTGTTATTTGGGATCTTTGCTTGATAAAAAAGGAAAAAGAGATTTGTAGTTTGTTAAGGAAATCATGTTTTTCACATCAGATATGTCCCAGGAAGGAAGCAGAAATTAAATACAAAATAGCTCCCTTTTAGTTATCTGTTTACTTGATTGGATAGTAGCTTTGTACTCATTAAATGTACCTTCTCTCCATGAGCTTCTCAATTAACATAGAGATACTTTCATCTTTATAGGGAAAACATTGAATATTTTCTTCTGTCTGTAGAAGAAGGAAAAGAAAGGTTGATTAAGGCACCAAAATGCTTCCATAATACCTCTGAGGTCATATTATAGAGAAATACGCAACTTTTGATGAAACCTAAGATAGCCAGATTATTTTGAATTGCCTCAACCTTCTCCTTAGGCTCACTATTAAAAATAATCCAAAGACTAAAATGAACTTCCTGTAAAAATAGCAATAACCGAAACAAACAAACAAAAAAAAAAAGTGTATATCATTTGTCTTGACTATGGTATCATTTCTTGACAGTGTGTCAGATGCCCTTCTTGTAAGCAATTTGACCAAATATAGCTGAGATGAAACACTAACATTTTTAAAGAAGGATGATTGAAAAACCACACTTACCCTTTAGTTATTAATGATTAGCTATCAGAATGAAAAGACAAGCTAAATACAGTTCATCAGGGATCTATCCTAGGTCTCAAGTATGGAATTCCTCAATATTTTAATTAATATGAAATCTGAAAAAATAGAGAAAATTAAATCCTTATACCAAACTTTAAGTTTGAAGACAAAATTAGAGTTTAGACTAATACTGACAAAAAAGATAAGATTGAGGTTGAAACAGGGTGCTATTTCACTGAGTAAGTGGAAAATAAACTTTTAGTTATAAATGTGTGTGTAAATATGGAGAAGATAGCCGGTGTTTAGGGAGCAGTGTCACAATGTCTTGGAATCACTAAGTCAACAAGAATTGCTATATACATGTGCATGAAGAACACCCATGTACATGAAGAATATAGCCTGCAGAATACATGAATATGTTTTCTCAGTGTTTGTTTGGCCTAGATTACAACTCTTCATATAATTTTTGAGCAGCAAAGTTCAGTATGTCACCTACTTGAAGACAGTATGGAGAGTCAAGAAACCATTGTAAACCAATGACAATCTTATAAATATGAAAAAACTAAGTGGAAATTTTCCAAGCTGTTTTTGCCAAATGGTGACAGTTTTTATTAATTTCACCCCTTTCCTCTATATATAATATTGCTTTTATATAAATATTTTACTGATCTTATCATTATTATTGCACAAGGACAGAACTGGACTGCAGATGAAGCAGAAGTAAACAATGCAGGAAATTTATTCAGGTAGCCCTACAACATATACTACAGAAGCTGAAAACACATAGTACTTGGGGAAAGCAAAGCAGTGTTTTTTATCAAAAAGGCAGATAAATGTTACTTTGGGAAACTGAGTTCAGCAAAGGTAAAGGAAAAGTCACACTACTCGAGCATTTCACCAGTGACCATTAATTGTATATTCTTTGTTTCCTCTCTTTTCTATTAAAGGGTATGATGTTTGGTTTAAATGCTTTCAGTTGCAGTAGAACTTGTGCTATGCTTAAATTCAGAGTGCTACATAATGCAACCTATCTAACATAAATCTGTTTGAAATATTTAACATTGGCATTCAGAAATCACTGGATGTTTCTGTCGCTCCTGTTTCTCTGCCTAGGTCCCTCTATGTTAAGTAAGAATAAAAAAACTTCATATCACAGAATTGTTGGGATTGGAAGGGACCACTAGAGATCATCGAGTCCAAATCCCAGTATTATGAACCTACAGTAAATAATAACATAATTATTGGTATTTGTGAAGCAGTTGTATATTGTAGTAAGAACTGCTGTTGAAATCTCATGGGGAGCATTACCCCTTCTGTCTACCGGGTAGTAAAGAATGAAGGAGAACACTGTTCATTAGCTGCGAAAGAAAAATGAGACTGATTAAGAACCTCATGAGATTCAGTAATCAAAGTGCAAGATCTTGCACTTGGGTTGTGGCATCTCCGATGATCATAACAAGCTGGGGGATCTAAGGACAAAGCAAAGCCCTGCTGAAAAGGATGTGGGAGTATTAGTGGATGAGAAGCTAGGCATGAGCTTCAAGGGCAGCCCAAAAAGCCAATTGTAACCTGGGCTGCACCCAAAAGAAGCATGGCCAGCAGGGTGATGGAGGTGATCCTGCCCCTCAACTCTGTACAGGTGAGACTTCATCTGGAATACTGCATCTGGACATGGAGTCCTCAGTACATAGGAGATGTGGATTTGTTAGAGTGCATCCAGAGGAGAGCCACAAAAAAATACAAGGGACAGGCTAAGGCTGAGGCTATGAGGACAGGCTGAGACAGCTGGGGCTGTTCTGCCTGAAGGGAGCTTTAAAAAGGACAGACTCTTCAGTAGGGTCTGTTGTAGTAGGAGAAAGGGAAATGACTTCAAACTAAAAGAGGGGAGATTCAGACTGGATATAAGAAAAAAGTCTTTTTTACTACAAATGTAGTGAAGCTCGGGAGAAGGATGCCAAGAGAAGTGGTGGATGCCCTGTCCCTGGAGACATTTAAGGTCAGGCTGGATCATGTTTTGAGCAAGCAAATCTAGTTGTAGGTGTCCCTGTTCTTTTCATGGGAGTTAGATCTTAATGTTCCCCTTCCAACTCATTGATTATGTGTTTTTTTTATTTTATAAAGACTATGCTCTGATGTACACACAAAGGTCCAAAAGGTCCAAAAGTGCAAGTGATCTTCAGAATAATGACACTATTTTCATGGAATTATAGAATCATAGAATGAATGGTTTGGGTTGGAAAGGACATTTAAGACCATCTAGTTCCAAACCCCCTGTTATAGACAGGGATACCTTCTACAAGACCTGCTTGCTCAAAGCCCCATCCAGCGTGGCCTTGGATATCTCCAGGGAGATGGCATCCACAATTAATTTGGGCAACCTGTTCTAGTTTCTCAACACCCTCACAGTAAAGAATTTCTCTCTGATATGTAGTCTAAGTCTACCCTCTTACAGTTTAGAAACAGTTTCCATTATCCTGTCACTACTTGCCTTTCTAAAAAGTCCCTCCCCAGCTTTCCTGTAGGCCCCTTTCAGGTACTTCAAGGTTGCTATAACATCCTCCCAGAGCCTTCTCTTCTCCAGGCTGAAGAGTTACAGTTCTCTCAGCCTTTCCTCCTAGGATCAGTGTTCCAGCCCTCTGATTATCTTCATGGTCCTCCTCTGGACTCATTTGAACAGCTCAATGTTCTTGTGCTGGGGGCTCCAGCACTGGACACAATACTCCAGGTGGGGTCTCACAAGATTAGAGGGCCAGAATCACCTTTTTTGACCTGCTGATTGCAATTCTTTTGATGCAATTCGGGATACAGTTGGCCTTCTGGGCTGTACGTCCACATTGCTGGCTCATTTTGAGTCTTTCATCAACCAACATCCCCAAATCCTTCTCAGGGTAGCTGTCAAGCCATTCTCCATCCAACTTGCATCTGTGCTTGGGATTGCCCCTACCCAGGTGCAGGACCTTGCACTTGGTCTTGCTGAACTTCATGAGGTTAGCATGGGCCCACCTCTCAAGTCTGGCCTGTATTAGAAATAGTGTAGCCAGCAGGAGCAGGGAGGTGATCATCCCCCTGTACTTAGCCCTGGTGTGGCTGCACCTCAAGTACTGTGTTCAGTTTTGGGCCCCTCACTACAAGATACTGAGGCCCTGTTCAGAGAAGGGCAACAAAACTGGTGAGGGGTCTGGAGCACAAGTCTTACGAGGAGCGGCTGAGGGAGCTGGGATTGTTTAGTCTGGAGAAAAGGAGGCTCAGAGGAGACCTCATCGCACTCTACAACTTCCTGAAGGGAGGCTGTGGTGAGGAGGGGCTCGGCCTCTTCTCCCAGATAACTAATGACAGGATGAGAGGGAATGGCCACAAGTTGCACCGGGGAAGATTTAGATTTGATTTGAGGAAAAATTTTTTTTCTGAAAGAGTGGTCAGGCACTGGAATGGCCTGCCTAGGGAGGTGGTTGAGGCACCGTCCCTAGTGCTGTTCAAGAAGCATTTAGATGAGGTGCTAAGGGATTTGATTTAGTAGCTTAGTGGGTAGGGATGGTGATAGGAGGTTGGTTGGACTAGATGATCTTGTAGGTCCTTTCCAACCTAATGTATCTCTGAATCAATGAATTTCTGAATCTAAGTCTGTGCAGGTCCCTCTGGATAGCATCTCTTCCCTCTGCGTCACTCAGCTTGGTGTCATCTGAAAGCTTGCTGAAGGTCCACTTGATCATACTGTCCATGCCACCGACAAAACTGTTAGATTCCACCGGTTTTAACACTGATCCCTGAAAATGCCACTTGTCACTGGTCTCCACTTGAACACTGAGCCACTGACTGCACCTGAGTGCAACCATCCTGTCAATTCCTTATCCAGAGAGTGGTCCATTCATGTAATCCATTTCTCTCCAATTGATCACCAGGATGTTGTGAAGGATAGTGTCAAAAGCATTGCATGAGTCCAGGTAAATTACATCAGTTGATCTTCCTATATACTTTGACATTGTAACACCATCATAAAATGTCACCAAGCTTGTCAGGTCTGACTTGCCCTTGAAGTCACGTTGGTTACCAGCAATCACCTTATCTTTATTTTCCAAGTGTCTTAGTAGGGCCTACAGGAGGTTCTTCTCCATGATCTTTCCATGCACAGAGGTGAGACTGACTGGCCTGTAGTTCCCTGGATCTTTTTTCCCTTCTTGAAAACTGAGGTGATGTTTCCCTTTTTCCAGTCCGTGGGAATTTTGCCAGACTGCCATGATCTTTCAAATGTGATGGGCAGTATCTTGCAATTTCACCTGCCAATTCCCTCATAACCCATGGATGGATCATGTTGGGTCTCATGGACTTGTGAGCCTTCAGGTTCAGTTTCTTTGGATGGTCAATCCAAATAGATTTTTAAAGAGATTTTTAGACATTGTGCAATCAAAATTTCTCAAAATTGTAACATGGTTTATTAAATTTAGTAAATATCTGTATAAGCTTAAAAGATACTAGGAGGACTATGGAAATTGTATTATCTACAGTATTTACTAATGATTCTGTAGTATATATAAACTAGAAGTGCATACAAGAGTATTTCTACCTTTTTTTGGCATAACAATGAGCTGTTTTGAGTGCTTTTGTGGGTGGTTTTTATGTTTTTTTTTTCCTAAAACATACTTTGGACATCTAAGTTTTTCCTGTCAGCAAAGTAAACACAGTTGAGCTCCAGAGATTTAATTCAAAACCTAAACAAAACCGAGACTGGGATAAGCTGCGGGCAATTCTCATGACTCTTCAGTCTGAACCTGTTGTTCCCAATTCTGGAGAAAACGACCTAAGGGGAAATAAAATATTCAAGGAAGGGGATCATGGTCAACAACAGTCAAGACTGCAAGACTAACACCAAAATAGGAGCAAACAGAGGCTGTTGCTTTATGCTTAAATGTGCATATAAAAGGGTCCTGAAAATCTAGTTTCTTTTCATTGGCTGTTTAAAATCATATTATTTGAAATCTCTGGCATAGGAGTGCCAGTGTCAGAAGTACACTTGGCTACTATAGCCAAAAAAACTGAAACAGATAGGTGTTTACACAGTTTGTTCAGTGCAATGGTGACTCTGAGCGTAATTCAGTTCATATTTGATACTTAAACGTGCTCCAGAAATGTAGAGTAGGGATTTATAAATCATTCCCTTATCTAAGACTTACTTAAAACTCATTTTAGCTGCTTTATCATTTTAGGCTTCTTCAAAGTACTATAGTAGTAATTGTCTCACCATTTCCTCAGGTACGTTTTTCTAAACACAGATCTGGATTCCAACATCCTGTACTTGAACACATCCAACATACTCCAGCACGTGAAATTCAACTGGAATGTTATTCTGTTTTTATCACAGAAATAATAAAATATAGAGAAAAGTGGGTTTTGTATCATAGATTATACACAGAAATCTTTTAGATAGCCTATCAGAAAAAATGTCAGTCTGCTTTTACTTCTTCCCAAAACTTGAAATTCTGTTTCCCTAAAGATACATTTTTATGACTCAAAAGCCTTCTGTTTCAGCTGATTTAGGCTTTTATCTACTATAGTTAGTAAAGCAAACTGTCTGGAAGTGGAAAACAATATCTTTCAGTTAAATCTTCAGCTACTGAGGCATCATTTCCTAGGCATTTTGAAGTGTTTTCGTGACAATGTTTTACCTTGAAATTCTTCCATAATGATAGTCCTGATTTAAATTCAGTGATCATACATATTGTCATCCTAAATAAGTATCTTGATATGTCTATATGTGTTAAAAGTACCAACGGAAAAAAAAAGTAAGATGACCTTAGGATTTCTTTTAATCATCATCATTCCTGAAAGTGACCCAAGAGTGGTAAACAGAATATATTTCAAAGAGATAGATTGTGAATTTGTTTGACCGTATTTTAACACAGAGCCATATTAGGTTTCACCACAACTTGGAGCACAGGAGGAACAAGCTTGATAATATTACTACATACCAGCACTAATTCATAAGGAGACTGAAGAAAGAAAGTTTGTGGGGTACTGATGTTTCACCAAAGCCTCCCTGCTCTCAAAACCTCTTCCAACACAAATGAGTTCTGGACTGGAAGCAAAAGTTACTGACCCATTCTTTCCACGTTCATCCCTAAGATGACAAAGACAATCTCCTTCGCTACTGTTCTTAAACTTACAATACCAAAAGGCACATGCTATAATGTATGAAATACTGCTGGACACTTGAATAGAAAACTGGTGTTAAGCAGAATTTCATTCTGTTCCAGGGGGATTATCTGTGTGAGCTAGCTGTGCGGTACTAAGGAATTTTCTATGATCCTGTCTTGCTGCAGTTACAAGGGCTGCTTGGAAAGTGATGTCTACTATTTTATTATGTTGGCCCACAACATTAGAGGAGGATGTTGGTGGTATGACTGCAGAGGCTGAACCTTCTCACCAAAATTCCACTACATCTTGTTGCCTTGTGACAAATGGCAGCAGAAGGGCAGTCTGACAAAATTGTGTCTGACGTGAAGCAAAGGTGTGTCAATGTATTCCTCCATGTGGAAAGAATTGTATGCATTGACATTCATCAAATACCTGTTAAACATTTACAGACACAAAACACTGAATGTGAGCACAGTGTGGTAGGTGGCACCCTTCCTCAGTGGTGACAAAGATAGTGTGTCAACTCTGCTGGTGCAGATTCTCACAAGCTCAAAATTGCTGCTGAAAATACATAGCTAGCAGTGGTGACTAAGTTGGAAAATAGTGCTATTGTGCTCTTTGTATTTATTTTAGTTTCCATGGAAATAAATGTTACTTTCAGGGCAACCTACATAAGTTTGGTTTGAAGAATTTATAAAATACTTTCCATAATATTTTCTAGTGTGTATTTTTTCATTTATCTTTATTTTAAGCATTTTATTATTCTAAGTATGCTATTTCTGTGAGGTTGCATTCTCTAATTCTCCTAGAGAAAAATGTATTATAGATTTTGAAAAAAAACTGAATTTGAATTCATCAGTCTTCCATTTTTTATGAAAATTTCATAAATACCTGATAATTATCCAAAAAGGTTTAAAAAGTATAACAGTTGATATTTACACACCAAAATAATGTGCTGTTTTTCTGCTCTTTGATCAGTTTTCATTTTATAATTAAACACAATCTTAAAACTGGAAAATAGAAAACTTCACATTTTTAGCATACAGAATTAAGAATGAGGTAAATCACTGATTACTGTTAAAAAAGACTACCTGAATGTGTTATTATAATCAGAAAACAGAACTGATTCTTCCACTTCATCTGAATTTCGTGGGTTCTAATAGATGTGAACCTTTTAACTTTTAATATTACATTAGTAGCACGGCTCTTTTTTTCTTTCATTTTTTTGGAAAATATAAAAACTGATGTAGTGTCTCATTTCAAATTATTATTGTTGCAAAACTACTTTTATGATGTGGAAAGTATTGCACCATGTTCAATTTAGAGGGCTGAAAATGACTTATAGTTAAAGAAAACATGATTTATTGCAACATTTTAGTGGAAAATATGATATTTTGCATTTGAGAGAGAGTATAATCTATGCAAAAGATGGTAAGGTCTTAAAAGACACTTTCAATTGCATAGAAGTTCCTTAATATGTGAAATATGGGCACTGAATACCTAGTTAGATAAATGTATGCAAAATAAATTTTTCCCATGCTGAAGAAGAGCTCTGCACCCCTGGGTGTAAAAAGTCAGAAAAGGAAGATAAGAGTCTGTCATGGCTGACATGGGACATGCTAGTCAAACTGGGGAGCAAGAAAATAATCTACAGGCAGTGGAAGCAAGGGCAGGTAACCTGAGAGGAGAGTAGAAATGCTGTTAGGTTGTGTAGGGGTGGGGTCAGGAAGGCCAAGGCCAAATTGGAACTGGACATGCTAAGAGGCACAAAAAAGAATAAGAAAGTCTTCTACAGATACATCAACTGGGTCCTGAGGGAATTGGCTGTCACAGTCAACAAGCCATTCTTGTTTATATTTGAAAAGTCGTAGTAGTCAGGTGAAGTCTCTGCTGACTGGAAAAAAAGGCAACATCATATACATTTTAAAGAAATGTAGAATGAACAAACTAGGGCAACTACTGACCTGTCAGCCTCACCTGTGCCAGGGGAGATCATGGAACCGGTCCTCCTGAAATCTATGCTAAGACACATGGAAGAGAGGGAAGTGATATGGAATAGCCAGCAACTTCACCAATTGGAGGAACTGCCTGACCAACCTTGTTGCTTTTTGAGATGGTGTAAGTGAATCAGTGGACAAGGTTAGAGCTACAGATGTCATCTATCTGGACATCATTAAGGCCTTTGACTTGGTCTCTCGTAATATTCCGTGACATCCCGTAACACAAAAATGATCCAGGGGGTGGAACACCACTCCTACAAGGTCAGGCTGAGGAAGCTGGGACTGTTCAGCCTGGTGAAGAGAAGGCTTCAAGGAGACTTCAGAGTAGTCTCATCATCTAAAGGGTGGCTTTATGAGGGAAAGGGACAGGCTGTTTAGCAGGTTCTATTGTGACAGGACAAGGAGAAATGGCTTCAAAAAAAGAGAGGAGATTTAGACTGAATATAACAAATAAACTTTTTACAGCAAAGTGAGGCACTGGAGTAGGTTGTCCAGAGGGGTGGTACAAGCCCTGTTCCTGGAGACATTCAATGTCAGGCTGGACAGGGCTCTGAGCACCTGATGAACCTGTAGATATCATTTCAGTTGATTTGGACTAGATGACTTCTAATGTTCTTTTCCAGCTCAGGAGATTCCATGATTACATGATTTAGTTTGATTTCAACCCATAGAACTAATTCTACAGTGGGAATTCTGTTACTAAAACTGCCTTAAATGTCAATATTTTCTCTCACAAGAAAATAAAAAATCATGTGAAACACTACTTTTCTGCATTATATCAGTTCTATGCAACTTCCTTGAATTTTTTAATGCAATCTGGAGTTTTTTTCTAATTTTAGTATACATATTTGCCTGAACTCTCAGTGCCTAAAACACATTATTTAGATATGAAATAAGTAATCATGAAGCTACAGTATGCTGTTGATCTTGTTTCTTTCATTACAAAGATTGATTTTTTTTCATAGCACCTAAATGAGACTGAAATACAAAGAAATGGACAAAATTGAAGATAATTAGGTTGAAAATATTTGATGATAGGAAAAGGAGTAGATCTGAAATGTGATCCTGATAATTCATTAAGAAAAATTGTTGTTAGTCATCTGAACATTCTTTGTATTATGGTACAGCCAAGTACATAGACCAGATTATAAAAGATAATGTGAGTGGGGTACAAAACTATGTAAAAGTACACGACATTTGATGAAAATAACGAAGTTGTTTAGCATCTGGAAAAAAAAAGCACCAAAAATGCCTAATTTTCCTCAAACATGAATAACCATTATGCCAGAGTGTAACTTCTGTCTAAAATTTGAGATCTCAAGGACATTCTCACAAGGGTTAGAGACTAGTGAGTCTGATCTCGACTACCTCTAAGATGACAAAATCTACAATAAAGAATGAGCTCATTCATAAACAGGCTTTGGTAGGAAGGAGTCAGAACTGCCTCTGTACAGGGAAATATGCCTCATTAGCTTACTAAAATGCTATGAGGGTGAACATGTGAACAAAGGTTATACTGTGGAGAAGATATATGTGGACCTTAAAATTTTTGGACAAAGTTACCCACAAAAGTCCAGTCAAGAAATAGAAACTGTCATGGGGGTGGAAGAAAGCCCTTTTTAAGAGCTGAAATCCGCTGAAATGATAGAAATCATGAGGTAAGATTCCTTGAACACTTTTCAGGATAAAGGATAGGCAAGAGTGAGTCATACTTGAATACATATATATGAATGAATCCTCTGAGATTTCAGTTCCTGAATATGTTTTCAATGAAATCTGCCTGTTTGTGATGGCTCAGACTGCAAAATTAGACAGAGAAACACCTTGTGAAATTTTATTTTATTTTTTAATTATTTTTAATTTTTCCAGCAGTACAGTAGATGAGAATGCACTCAGGAAACAAATTTAGAAGCACACTTTCGTTAAAAGAAACCATCAGTAGATAATGATCTGAACTCACCTCAAGGGAAAAAGAATGTCTCAAATTAATCCTCTAATATATATGACACAAATTCTGTAACACCACCTACAGAAAAGGCTGATTTGAGAGATACATTGTTCTTAGTGGATATGATTTTAAAATAATCATCTTCTGTTTTGAATGACATAGATTTGGAACTGCTGCTTACATTCTAAAAATAAGTATGTTTAAGTAATACAGTGCCAAAACTTGTAACTCACTAATCATTTTTAGAGACATACAAATCTTGCTGAAGCCAAAATTAAAAAATACTCAAAAGATGAAGTTAAATGTATTTAAATAAACTACTGATTATATTCTCCATTTCTTCTACTAGAGGATTTAGCTATATATCACTCCAAAAATATAATTACTAAGATCACAAAGAGAATAATAAAACCATTAATTACAACCTAAAATGTAGAATGTCACTGTATTTCTTTATATATGTTAAAAGTGTAAATATTTGATATTTCTAAGCAAACTATATCTACATGAGCTAACCCTTCACTTACGAAAATCTAATCAAATTTCTTTTGGCTCTCCCAAACTTGATCACCTCATACGCACATGATTCACTGTAATCCTAAAATGTTTGTCTTCTTCCTTTGTGCGCTGGTACTCCCAGAATGACTCATCCCAGGATGACCCATAGCATAGAAGTGTTGGGAACAAAGGAAAGAACATGGAACCCCTTGTGGACAATGAAGAAAAACTGCTTAAAATATATCTTAGCGCTAAAGATAGTGAATTAAATTGTGAAGGTGGCTTTAAATTTACCGTACAGATTATTTCTTTTCTGAAATTCAGTTCAAAGAATATGAAAGGATGTGCACATGAATGATGAAGCATTTACCCACTGGAAATGTTTCTTGCTTGTTAAACTTTCATTTTCTTCATTTTAAGTTTCATGGAGTCAACATCTATAATACCTCAATCTTTACTAGCCGTCCTTTGCAATGTAAATGATTTATTAATTTCAGTTATAATAGAGAAAAAATTATGTCCATTTGCATACTTTTTGTGTTTGGATCTATCTGAACTCAGGTTTGTACTCCTATCTGTTAAATGGTTAATTTAATTTCTTGCACGGCAGTTCACAGCCTTCAGTTCAGCTTAGGTTGGCTCCTATGCCTATTGACTATGTTGTTCTGCTAGACTGAATTTAAAGACATCTTGAAAGAGTGTTCTTGTACTAATGTTTCTAACTTCTCCTTTAGGGTCTCTGTAATTATTGTTTTGCAATTTAACAGAATGCAGTTGTGCACAACAGATAAAAAAAAACATCTAAAATCCACTTGAAAATAGACTCAATCAACCTTGAAGACTTACTATTTAGTACTCATAGTTTCAGGTCACAAAATCTGAACTTCTATCCTTTTCCAACTCATTTACTGAATAAAATGAATCAATTGAAATAAGCTTCACAATCACCTCCATAATAAGTGCTAATCAATCTGACATGCTGATAATTTAGAATCCAAATAGTGCAGAAGCTGCAAATTACATTTAAGATCGATATTTTCAAGAAAGAGATATTAATATATAGCAAGCCAGTACATCTTTACATTTCAGAAATAGGAGGGCATGTAATCTTAACAGAAGGTGCATATATTCCTTTTTATACACTTGTACTATAAAATTGGTTGTAGCATTCCTGTGTCTGTAGCAAATTCTCCAAGGACATGATCTTTCTGGAGCTGTGAAAGAATAGGTAGATAAGTCTTTAAATCTCATTACAGTTTGTTGTAGCCTTTGGTAGCAAATATGGTGTTTCATGAAGTGCTCCCTTGACAAATCTCATTATGAAGTTCTCCCTTCAGTAATCCAGCTACCCTACTATTTGGATGCTTGTGCTTTACTGAGAAGTTGAGAAATAATACTGAATTCATTTGCATTCTTTCAAACTATTTTAAAATCGCAGTAATAGAGATAGATATTTTTTAAACTAAATATATATAGGGTATAAAATAGTTATTTTATTTTTTAGACCACTTTTGTATGTATGTTGCTAACTAGCATTTAACTGAAATGAAGTAATATAATGCTATCTGAAACCAAAACCAGTTGCAAGAGTAGTTTTATCAGAGAAGAAAGCTAACGTTAGCTTCACCAGCTACAGGCTGGGCACAATGGTGCTGCTTGGAGTAGAGGTGGTGTACTTGCCCAGGTCAAGAGGCTATGACAACAAATTAGCAGAGCAGCCAGACCAACCCACTGTTGAAGACAGACCCCAGTCACCATCACTTCTTCTACTCCACATTCTGAAAGTCTGAAATACGGAGAGTTTAAAGGTGTATGTGAAGTCCTACACATGAATGTCCCAACTAACCACAGAAACTAAAGTACATGCTAACTGTGGCTACAGAATTCAGGCTGACACCAGAAGAAGTAGCTTGCATTCAGAATAAATTACTGCAGATCTTAATAGCTCAGGTACAATGTAGAGAGCTGAGCTTCAGTATAGAGTGTGCATCCAAAAGAGGGCTGCAAAAATGATTCAAAGCATGAAACACCTCCTCTGAGGACAGTCTGAGAGAGTTGGGGCTGTTCAGCCTGGAGAAGAGAAGGCTCTGAGGAGACCTCAGAGCAGTCTTTCAGTATCCAAGGGAAGGCTGTATGAGGGAAAGGGGAAGACTTTTTATTAGGAAGTGTTGCAGCAGGACAAGGGGAAATGGCTTTAAACAAAAGGAGGGAATTTAGACTGGATATAAGGAAGAAGATTTTTACAATAATGATAGTGAGACACTGGAACAGGTTGCACAGGGAGATAATGGATTCCCCTTCCTTGCAGACATTCAAGGTCAGGCTGGACAGGGCACTGAGCAACCTGATCTAGCCATGGATGTCTATGTTCATTTCAGGGGAGTCACACTACATAGCCTTAAATGTTCTCTTCCAACTCAAACTGTTCTAAGATTCTACAGGTACTACAAGTACATGTGTTCAGAGATTGCTGGAAAAGAATTCAGAAAACCATTCATTTGTTTTAAATTGCAAACTATCACTTTGATAAAATAGATTTGATTTCAAACATCTTCATATGATTTTAGCGGAAGTGTGACAAAAAATACATTAAGCATCTTTAAAGCACCTTTCAAACTGTTACTAAAGGTTATAGGATAAGCTCAAAAACATTCAATTTCATAACACCGATATCTTTGGATACAGGATTTATTACTGTTTCAACAAAATAAATGGAACAATTAGAGAAAACTACTTCTGGACACTGAGGAAGAGATCCTGAAGAAACAACAAATCAAAATGATCCCATAAAGTGCAATAACTTCACACGCTTGCTGGTCTAATAATTTAAACAACATTGAAATTGATGCCAAACATTTTTGGATGGCTGTGCACTACAAAGAAAAATGAAAATCAGACAGAATAAATTGTGAACTCTTAAGAATGATAAAAAGCTGCTATCAGGTAAATGAAACAAGTTGATACACCATTAAATGTACTTTACAAACTCATTTATGTCATAATCCCGATGTAGCTGGCTATGCTCCAAGAGTTGGGAAAGTGGGCACACTGCCACAGTTATTTTTTTCCACAAAGAATACATCCTGTCTGTTGTCTGCATTATAATTTATCAATGTCTTTCACAGAGCTTTGACTATAATCTTTAATACTCACTTGGTTCAGCCACAGCCCGCTATAAAGATGTATGTCACCTCATTTAGAAGGATTTCAGTGAAGTGTGTACATATACTTCTATGGAGAAACAAGCTCACTGTATTATACTAGGTCAGACAGCATCAGATCCTTTGATCTCTGAACTCCCATGAATGATTCTGCGCACTGTCTCCATCTATATTCATCCCAGAATATACAGTTTAAAACTGACAACCTTACTCAAATCCAAAGACACACTCTGAGGATGAATTTTTAATACTAAATGTATTAGAATTTTTAAAGCTCTGATCTTCTGAATCTTTCAGCATGATGAGTATTCAGGAGTATTGTGAATAAGATAACGTATAAAGACACTATCAAGGCTCAAAGAAGCCAATATAAACCAAATATTTCGCTAGCTGCAACTAAGGGACCAATTAGCACTAGTTGGCATAGAACACTGCTACCCAGTTAAAAAGAAACAGCAGCTGGAATGGTAAGGAAGTGTTTCAGAGAAGGTCCTCAGCTAATATATGTAGTTTTGAGGATTTTTTAACAAGTATGATAGGTAGCACAGAAGTAAATGTTATCTATTAGTAGACAAAGGTAGGAGCAATGTAACAAAGAAGGAAGAGCAGATGCTTGTACGCTATTGACTGCTATGTCTCTTATCTACAGTAGAGGAAGAACTGGCCTTTAAATGTAAAGGACAAGTGTCAAATTTCTCTGCTTGGAAGGGCTGAGAAACAGGAATCAGGCACAGCAGATATTGCACTTTGTTAGTAGTTTCTATTACCACTTTGATTTCCCTATTTCTCTGGCTTTTGAACTGACTGGAATAACACTGTCATGTTTCTTCAAAAGAAAGCTAAAATGGATCATGCTCCTGCAGCTTTGAAGTGCTCCCTCTGTAATCTACTATCACACTGACCAGCAGAACTGAATGATTTAAAACCTTCATAAGGTTAAGACAGCACAAAGAAATGATGAACAGAGTGAGATCCTCTCCTGAAATGGCAAGGTCAGAAAAATTGATACATCCAGTTCCATTTCATTGTTTGTCTTCAATGCAAATATATTTCAAATACATTTCCAAAGAGGTAATGTAATGCTTTTGCTTTTTTTTTTTTTTTTTTTTTTTTTTGAGATGCATCCAGGAACATTTCTTCTCCAATTTTCCATAAATGAAATGTTAAGGGACTATTTTTCTCATTCGCTATATGGGAAATCAGAGACTGTAAATACAATGCAATACAATAATAATCTAGTCTTGAATTTCTAAAATAATCAAATTCATATAATCATAAAAACAACCTATTCATATAATCTCATTTCTTGGGATCTCTTTGATGTCAGGATAAGTCTGAAGTGAAGAAAAACATAAGAATCTGTTATTGTGCCAAATTATTTCTAGAACTGAAGTAATCTTATTTAAAGGTGATCAAATGTTGACTAAAATTCTGTGTGTCTTCAGAGGGTAGACATACGTCATATTTTCTTGCTTTAACCTGTCAGAATAGGCCAAAAAGGGCCAACTGTCATGAGAATAACTGAGGCTTCAATTCTAGATCCCACATGCAGTACGAAATTATCTATGAGCTCTTGTAATGGAAAAATAAAATTCTGGACAGCAAAGCTATCTCCTGTATATTAGACTGTTGATGTCAAGATGTTTGAAATATCCTATCTGGCCACCAATTGCTGTTCCACAAAGGCATCAGCATCCTCTGGGCTCTTTCATATTAGCTGTGCACACATGGATGACTTATTTTCACTGTGATGATTCAAAAATGCACTGACTGCACCTGGACTGTAGTCAGTAAACTACAAAACACCTTCACTACAAGATGATAGCACTAAAATGCTACAATATCTCTATTGATTTCACTTTTCTTGTCCAGAATTTGAGTGTATACAACTGCATTCCATAGCTATTTGTATGCTAACACCTTAATTTTGGTTTTCTAATATACAGCTGTATCTCACTCCTAAATAAAGTGACAAAAATTTACTTTTAAGGATATATGTATATACTAGAAAATTAAGCAACAGCATTCTTGCAGTATCAGGAATATAATTGTTTACACTCTAAGATTTTTAGAACTGTAGACACGGACAAATCTCCCAAACTATTTATGCCTATGATTTACTAGCTAGTCTGGTTCAGATTCTGTCCCCAGTGAGCAGTCTAGATGTGGTTATCCAGTCCTGAGGTCTGAAATATTTTATTATTATGGATGAAGCCAGACTTCATCAAAGGCAGAGAACAGACTAGCAACATTTTTGTTTTGAAAGACATAGCCAGAATTTGTCACAGCTAAGTAGGTAAAGATCTCCCTAGTGGAAAAGCAATTTACAGTTCATAAATTAAATGTAAGAAAACATGAAATTACGTCTTTCTGCATCACGCATACTTTCTTACAACCACACAGATGATAGCTCAGGCTTCATCCACTTTTGAACATACCGAAACCATTCTTATGTTACTCTGAATACACATATGCACTTTTCTCTATGTGTTATATATAAAATAAATTTGGTACAATGGTATCAGTTGACCAGAGTCCATCTTACTCTGTCTTGTCAGCTTCATTCCACATTGAGGCATCTACTAACTACAGCTTTCTTTTGGGAAAAATAACCAAGGCATTTAAGTCAGGCTCCATGGGATGAGTAGATCTGTTGACCCTGCCTCCTGACTTCTATATGTGCAGCAAAGTGCTATCACTTTGTTGATATCACACAGTCTACTGAGTTTCCAGGGATTCCTTTCATGTTTCTTTTCTATATCTCAGTGCAGAGGAAATAATAAAGTAGCTATTTCTGTGTACTCAGGGTGTAATAAATTACTAAAATATACACCCACCCAGCAGAAAATATATATTATATTTTTTCTTAATAAAATTGGCAAATACTTGTTTATACCCTTTATATGCAACATATTCTGTCTTAGTATCTCATATTTTGTAAATAGCATTTACAAAGGGGCATTAGAAGACTCATGAGATATGCTGATGAAATATTGATCGTCCTTTACTTTTCCTACTCCCCAAACCCTCATTATCACCTGTACTGTTCCTGATTTAAATATATTTTTTATTATTTTGACAAATTAAAAACTCTTCATATTGATAAATAGCTAGTAACAAGGGAGAATTTCATACTTGCATGTGTAAGGGAAAAAAAATTAAATAAGCATGCAGCATATACATTTCTATTACAGCTGGGTGGGCTTAATTTTCTAGTTTTGGACACTAGCCTAACCTTTGAATTCATGGACAGAATTCAGAATACTTAGTCCTTGAGTATGCAGGCACATAATGGGATGTTCAATTTTTATTTCATGAGAATTGTAAGGAATTATGTTAATAATTCAAGATAGGTAGAAATGTTTATAGGATCTTTCATTGTTTTACAGTGAAATTCATCTAAAAGCAGTTTGTTTCAGTCACTCTTATTCTCATTTTGGAGTAGTTTTTCTTTCCAGCATGTTCTGAGTATTTTCTAACCTAGTCAAAATTGAGCTGTATGTACTATATGTATAGTATGTAAGTATGTACTGAAATCCGTGGAAGTTAATGTTTCAGGTTAAAGCTGTGAAATTTTGTTGTAGATGGGCAATGAAACTGGTGAGGGGTCTGGAGCACAAGTCTTATGAGGAGCAGCTGAGGGAGCTGGGATTGTTTAGTGTGGAGAAGAGGAGGCTCAGGGGAGACCTCATTGCACTCTACAACTTCCTGAAGGGAGGCTGTGGTGATGAGGAGGGGTTTGCCCTCCTCTCCCAGACAATAAACGGGATCTGAGGAAACAACCACAAGAGGAGGTTTAGATTTGACATAAAGAAAAATTTTTTTTCTCAGAGAGTGGTCAGGCACTGGGATGGTCTGACCAGGGAGGTGGTAGAGTTGCTGTCCCTGGCAGTGTTCAAGAGGCATCTGGATGAGGAGCTATGAGAAATGGTTTAGTAGCTTGTGGTAGCAATGGTAATGGGTAGATGGTTGGACGAAGTGATCTTGTAGGACCTTTCCAACCTTGTGATTCTATGATTCTACGAAGCCTAACATAAATATGCAATAGCAGGAACATTTCTAAGCTCATTGAAAAATGGGACATGCCTATATGTATTGAAGCTGTGTCTGCAAAATTGTTACTGCATAATTGTAAGTGCATAGTTCATGAAAGCGGGAACCAAATTTTGGTCTTGCAAGTCAGAATTCAGAATGTTGACTGAGATAGACTACTGGTACTTCAATTTAACTTCAGCCTTTAAATTAAGATTTAAGATATCTCAGGATATCTAACAAATCCCTGTCGAGTGTTCCCAATAAATATCCATCAATATAAAGTGGTTCAGTTCACACCAAAAAAGGACAAGTCTGTTCCAGACTAAAGAGCATGAAAACCTATGCAAAATCTTGTGGGAAAAAAAAAAAAAAAAAGCTGTCTATTCAGACAACTAGTCATTTTGATATTCTGTTGTGATTACATTTTTTTTTTTGTTATTATTTATAAAGAAATACAATGTTTTCCTTGAAACTATAGAAATTGTATTATTTTAGGAGGAATATATCCTCAAAAAATGAAGTAGAAAGTCAATATCTAACCACACATATTTTTTTATATACCATGAAGAGTGTGAATTTATGAATATTTCACAATCTGTCTATCCTAAATTTAGTAACATATGCCCATAAAGACGATACTGACACTTTTCAGTGTCCCATGTTATTGGAAAAAATTCCCATTTTGCAATTGTTTGGTACATTTGTATTGCAAATTCCACAGTGCTGAAGCAAGAAGCAAGTGTACCTTAAAATGTTCTTTTAAACTATAACACGCAACACAGTTGTATGTATCACTGCAAAACCAAAATAAGGAACACTTTTAAAATTGAGAGCTAATCCTTAATATATACTGTAAATACAGTTTCCCGTTCATATCTATCCACAACAGCGTTTCTGCAGTACAGCAGAAATAACTCCAGAAATGCATGATTTGACTAGCAGTCAACATCAAACCAGCCAGTTATATGAGAAAAAGGGTTGTTTATGACACAATGGTTATAACACAGTGCTAATTTGCCACTGGAGATAAATTAATGTAGAACTGTCTTGAACATTGGTTTCTTTTGCTGGGGTCAGCAAATAAAAGATTTTGCCAGTTCTTTCTAAAAGGTACTTAGGACATTATAACTTGAATAATCTCACAGTAACCACCCTAACTCACTGCTGTCACAGCCTCAACCAACTGTTCATAGTGGTCCTGTGTCTTACTCACAGGAAGTCAGTGCCATTCAATCTCTTCCACCTCTACAATAGCTTTTTGAACTCAATTAAATTGGAATACCAGACAACTACCGAAAATACAATTTTAAAATTGACCTGAAATTGTTATAGAAATTATAGCCAGGCAGATGACAAACTTTTTTTTCTTATATATATTTGCTCTAGCAGTGATGGTACCTAATAGCTCTGACATTTAGTAAAGATTTGCAGGTACTTGTTTATTTAGTGCTACTTTATGTCATTATTTTCATTACAGCTACTCTCTTTTCTAGTGTTTTACTTGTTCTCGTTTTAAATGTCACAGCAGGTGATTAGGAAGACACCTGTTACTTGTTTGCATGGGCTAAGAAGTAAAGACCTTTTATCTGTATCACTCTCTCATAGTCATGTACAGTCCATTTACATCTATGTTGAATGAGTCAATTTCCAGGTCTCTTTTGGGAGACACCATTTCACCCAAAATTTATTGGCAGCTGATGCTATAGATCACTTAAGAGGATAATATTTGCAGATATTATAGAGGAGTTAATATCAAATGTAGCTTCTTTTGACCACTTTTATTCTTCAACACTGATCTTTAGACTTTGCATGTATATAAGACAAGCTTTCCTTCGAGTGATGCTCTATGGAATACATTACGCACCCCTTCTGTGATGATGTAAAACACTCCTGTGGCATACTATGGAACCAATGAATCTTCCACAGTGGTCCACAGGGGTTTGAAAAACACTGGAACGTTGCAATTACAGGAGGCATAGAGGAGATTTAAGAATCATCAGTAATTCCTACGCAGATAAATGGGACTATGGCACACTGAACATAAAAAGCCCTGGCAGTGAGATTTTCTGGGATAAGTTGGTGTAGATCTCTATGATCGTCACAAAGAACTTGCCTATTTAAAACTAATTAACATACTGCTTTACAATAAGATCCCATAAGATCCCCTCTTCTTATTTAACATATACACTTCAAATAAAACATGTACAGCTGCATTCAAAAAGTCTGAACCAAAGCTTGTCATTCCAGGCATATAGTACAATTGGTCACTATTGGACCTGAAATCTCAGTGTAAAAGCAGAGATCTTCAATAATATGTAATTTCTTTTGCACTGTGGAATAAAATCTAAATTTTTGAATCATTTATTCTAATGAAAAACAATTAGAATACATTAGAGTTAGAACAGTAAATATAACAATTTGGCTACAGATTTATTGAGTAATACCATGTTCTGTTTAAAGAAGCAGGTATTCAGGTGCCTGGAGCTGTTCAGCTGCCTAAGTTTGTGTCAAGTACAGTTTCAGATGCCTGAATTTATTTTTTCTGTGCATTTAATGGATCTTTCTTGGGTCTCTTTCCATTGCTACCAGTCTATCAGGATGATGTCCCAGATGACACTGTACATCTTTACCTTGGCAAAAAATATTTGAACCACAGATGTCTGGAACTGTATGACTGGAAAAGCCTAATTCTCCATCAATTGCACTAGGAAGAGCTATCCATACATTTCTCATCTATTTCTTAGCATAATAAGTGTATTCAGAAAGTAGAATAAAAACACAAGAATAAAATATTCTACTCAAGAAATTGTACACTAATAATATATATACTTCCTTGTTAGTGTCAAAGGAAAGGTAAGAAAGGGTTAATCAGGATGAGAGGCAGTGATCTTACTGCATTAGGAGCAGCTTAGTATGAAGTACTAAAAAAAATGCAAAAGAAAAAGATCACTTAAGAAGCTGAATGAATGCTATAGAAAAGTAACAATACCTTTTAGAAACAGAATAAATTACTCTATTGCTATAATTTAAACTATGCATTTTTATAAGGCAATGATGAAAATTCACGACATGTCCTCACAAAAAAGGCTGACTATTTACAATAAAAAATACTAAAATCCATTTTGATCTCTAATTTAGCTTTCAATCTCTAAATTTTACACAAAGTCTTTTACTTAGTATGATCATGTTAGCATTTCTTTTTCTTGGTGACAAAATGAGGTAACTAGATGCCATAATGAGGTAACTAGATGTCATCCTCACAGCTGCATGTCTCAAACAATGTTTAAAAAATACAGATTTCTGATTTTTCCCATAAAATTTTATTTGAAGATTGCTCAATAAAATAAAACTTAATGATCAGAAAAACTGCAGTTTCAGGAAAAAAAATATCAAACGAATGTGTATTGCACGCGCAAACAAGAAGAACAAAAATATGGAATGCTCCTTAGTAATAATTTTCTTCCTAAAGAATAAAATGTTACTAAACTAAAATATGAAGGATCAGTACACACACAGCTGCTTTCAGATTTACTAGTTAGAATTTGCCATCATGCATAACACATGATTATCTAAATAACTGTATTATTTTTCCAATGTTTGTGGTTTTTAGTATCTGGATTCTTAAGAAGTTATCTCACCTATGCCAACCAGAAAAGTTAAAAATGAATTCACTTTGAGCCTGAGCTGGATGGACAGTAATGAAGATCTTTTAAAAATTGAAAACATTTAAAATTCAACCATCTTGTTTTCTGGGATTTTATTCTTGCAATTTCTCATGATTTGGATACAATTTATCATGACACAAACTCCCCTGTAGATATAGATTTACCACAAAAATCTCTTTCTTTGACACTTAAAAGAAAGGCTAAACTCTGAGTTATATTAAGTCACTCATCTTTTACATTCTGATAGATTTTTTTTTTTGTATTGGGGTTTGCCTATGACCAGTGCATACAGGGGTAACCCTGGAATCTAAATAATAGTTTCCATTGCATTCTGAATCATCTGTTTTATTCCTGTTCTTGTTTCTCTAGCTCTCAGCTGTTAATGAGATCAAGATAGATTTTCACTGAGACTGTGACTGTAGTACTATTAGCTTTTAATCTGTCAAAGCCTCATGCAAACTCCTTATAAAACCTCCTTCAAATACTTTTGTAACTTAGTAGAAATTTTGTAGCCCCCCTTTTTATAGAAAATATTTTTAACAAATTCCATTTCATAGTCCATCCAACTGAAACATGTGCAGCTGTTTTATGAAAACATGAAAGGTTGTATTTCATGAAGCTATATGCACTTACACATATCCTAAATATGTCCCTCAAACAGACAACACTGAGAAACTGGAATAGAAACAGTTTTAGTAAAAGTTATAGGAGTGTTAGCTCAACTGTGAATGTTATTCCCTTCTCAGCAAGCCTGAAATGTTGTGACTAATGATAAGCATGTTTAGAATGACTGAAATAAATGTGTTTGTGTAAAAAATATATATCTTTATTGGAAAAGTTTTCGTGATATGACTGTCCTAAAAAATCATCCTCCAGACTCATTCTGAACTTTCTCATTCCCCTGTGACTAAATCAGACAGGTTCAAAGTTCTTCTAGAAGTAAGGCAAAGAGTCTGTAATGGTAAATTCCAGGTCATTAAGGAATATAAGGTCAAAAAAGTGCTGAATTATTCTGAGACCTATAGAGACTGCGTTTGTGTAAATTCAGTAAGTACATAGAAAAATATTTTACAAAATGAATCATAACTCACTGTACTTCTGGAACACCTTTGATTCTAGTCAAACCTTTCTCTTATAGAGCCTCTTGCCAATGAGTGACATGCAATTCCAAAGTCCTTTCTGGATCTTGAGTGATGAAGAACATCTACTCCTATTTGGACAATACATTATCTCCTCTGAAGGAGAGGCTATCTAGCTGAAAAATCACATTAAGAATAGTAAAGGAGTATGAATTAAGTGAGGGATCACTGGAAAGATAAAAATGAGCAACAGATTTTGAGGGGAACTCAGATGATACAGGCAAATTACTGTTGACACAGCTGGAACCTTGGTACACACAGAGCTCTAGAGGCTACAAAGTTGACACATCTATCCATGACATAACCTGTAGGGATATAGATGCCTGGCATCCCTAACCTGTCCCTAACTTCTATAATTCGTGCATATAACACAGCTTCCACAGAGGCAGGTTAAGAGATGGGCAGCAAATACATTCACAGTGTAGTCTCTTCGTATGTCTTGCATATTGAACAGCACTTTCCAGAAATTCTTGCATTAAGAACATGAAGATTTCAAATGCCTTCCTACACTATTGCTCTTAAAGCCATATAATTTTACCGAAGAGTAATGGGCACCAAAAAATAAATCACAATGTAGATATGTGAATCTTGACATATTCATTTGGATTTTCGTTATACCCTTACTTACGTATTTTAATATTACTGGGTTAGAGATGCCACATGACTTCAAAACAAAAAGGCAAAGGTAGAATACACCTCAGCAGTACAACAGAGTGCTAAACATAAACATTGCTTTCTGTGAAAATAGAAGTGTATTTAAGTAGCAGGGGCAATGAACATGCTAGCAAGATATTTATAATTTAATTAGTATTGCCACCTGTAAGGACTCTGACATTAATTACAGAAGCTATTATGATCATTAAGAGCCAGATCAGGATGAACTTTCCATATATACAATTTAAATTCAGACCGTGAATGAAAAATTAATTTTACTGTCTTGTTCTTTATGGGCAGCCAGCTATATCATATAATTGCCCCAGAACATTATTTATGATCAGTAAGCTGTAGAACAGTAAAGTCTGGGCCTAAATTTGAAGTGGAATTGGAAGGAGTTCCTTATTATTTATTTAAAATCCAAAGAGCAGAAGCAATATGAAATAAAACACCAGCACATACCTTGCTGTGCTTGAACAGTTCAGCTTCTTCTCAGAATTGCTACAAACAGTGCTAGATCAAACAGAAGGGAAGCAGTCACCACCAGCAGTGT
Source organism: Oreortyx pictus (assembly GCA_036925125.1). Lineage (NCBI taxonomy): Eukaryota > Metazoa > Chordata > Aves > Galliformes > Odontophoridae > Oreortyx > Oreortyx pictus. Next base: position 94,863,089 of record JAUPFR010000002.1, read on the forward strand.
TAAATCAGCTGCATGGTGAGCAGTGGTTGAATTTGAGGGAATGGCATGGATCTGCATCAGGGGAAGATCAGGTCGGTGTTAAGAAAAGGTTCTTCATCAGAGAGCAGTGGGAATGGAACAGGCTGCTCTGGGCAGCGGGCACAGCCCCTACTGTCAGAGTTCAAGGAGTGTTAGGAGAGCACTCTCAGACATAGGTTTTGTATTTCAGGTGGTCCAGTGTGGAGCCAAGGGTTGGACTGAGTTGTCCTTGTGGGTCCCTTCCAAGTCAGGTTATTCCGTGATTCTATGAAATCATAGAAAACTGATCAAGTAGTTATTTACATCACCCTTAACAGGTCTCTCTCTTTTTTTTTTTTTTCATTTGTTCCAGTTTAGTGTGCTATGAAAAAGTGAATTAGATTTAGGTAATGAAAAGATACTGAATTTTCCCACATGGTTGACATTATATATAAATGTTAAATATCTGTAAATATCTAAAGGAGACAAATAGATGAGGCCAGGTTCTTCTCGGTGGTGCATAGCAATAGGACAAGGGGTAATGGCCTAGAACTTCAACATAGGAAATGCTGTACAAACACACAGAAGAACTTTATGGTAAGAATGACAGAGCCCTGGAACAGGTTGCCCACAGAGGTTGTGGAGTCTCTTTCTATAGAGATATTCAAGTTCGACCTGGACACCTACCCGTGCAACCTATTGTAGGGTACCTGCTTTAGCAGGGAGGTTGGACTCAGTGATCTCTGGAGGTCCCTTCCAACTCCTGCAATTCTGTGATTTTGTGAAGGCTCACGGGGGGGTCATGTACATATGTATGAATTGCAGGGAGGACCAAAAAAAGATAAAGCCAGGCTCTTTCTAGTGATGCCTAGTGAAATCACAAAAGACAATTAGCACATACAGAAACAAATAAATTTTAAATATAAGAAAAAAAAAAAAAGAAGGAAAAAAAAGTGAAGGTATTCTAACATTAGAATTGGTTGCCCAGAAGGACTGTAGTCTTCACCCTTGGAGAACTTCAAATCTGAACTGGACACAGCCATGAGCAATCTGCTCTGGCTGATCCTGTTTTGGATTGTGTTGGATTAGACAAGTCCCAAAGATCCCTATCTTCCTGAGCCATTCTATAACTCTGTGAAGCTAAATCTAGATCACAGAAGCCAGACTCTTAAATAAAAAAGACATGATTTGGGGTAATAGCTCTTATTTTTATGAAATATATATTTATTATAATTTATTTCATTTTTTACACTGACCTTCACTTTATAATTTTATTCAGTATTGAAAAAACAAATGTGCATCAAGAGGATGTATGAAAATTAACATGTTGCTCAACTTATACTGAGAAAATTTATAGCAATAGTTTTTGGAAACAGTAGTGGAAAGAATATGGCAAGGAAAAATTACTAGCTTCATTCTGAAAATCTGAAATTAATAATACATCTGCAGGCCTCATCACATTCCTAGTTCTGCTATCCTTTTAAACAAGAGTGCAGAGACAGCAGTTAAGCCAGCAGTCTGATGAGCATTTTTCTTTCATCTGCCAGTGGAGTTTGAAGTTCTCTTAGATGAACTCTGAGACTGAGACCAGAGCATTTAAATCTCCTGTATATTAACATCAGATCAGTTATTTCCCTCATACCACTAACAGAAGTGTATTAAGCCACAGTCTCTCAGGATTTCTTAACATGTTCACATTCAGTGCAGGGGCAAGAATTGTTTCTCACAGAATAACACTAGTGTGTGATCTCTGAAAAGAGACTCTTGCGCACTGGAGACCTACCTGAGAGGAGTGAGCAAGCCAGGTTAATGCTATTCCTCCCACACTGCTGCATCCTTGGTGTGAAGCTGCACTATTGACCATCTCTGTCAAAAGGTGCATGTTGCTTGTCCTGGGCTAACCTTGCAGCGCCCACCGCTTCAGCACAAAGCAAAGTGAAACCATAATCTTACAAGAGAAGAAAAAGCTATATATATTCAATGAAATATATTTATGAAACTGGAGAGTGACAAAAATAAACATGAACTTTTATTCATAGCTTATGCTCTAGAAGTGTATTTCTTCAGCTGAGTCAGTGCTGAATGTCAGCACAGTGCTGTCATATTGTCACACATCTGAGTTGTTTCATCCTAAACATTGTATCAGAGAGCTGTTTACTGTCACAGTATGCATCCATTGAGTACCAGCATAAATTATTGTTGTATGTGTCTTTTCCAAAATAATATTCTATGTACAACATTTTATAATTCCTTCGCATTGTAGGGAGGTTACAACTGATGATTCAAGTCATTAAGCCAAAAATACACTCTGAGATCTTTTTGAAAAATAAAATTATTGATTGGGAAAAAAGCTACAGGCCATCTCCCCTTATGTTCAAGCCTCTTGTCTAATAGCCTCATTTAATAACGTACTTTAAAAAGAACATAGGAATTGCAGTAGTATCACTGCATATTATTCATCTATGTGCAGAGGAGAAAAAAAATGTGTTGAAATAATTTCTTTTCATGCTGACAAAGCTGTCAAAGTGTAGCACTGTGGTCACAAAAAAAAAAAAAATGTTTCTAATGCCAGGATAACTTGTGTATCTCAGACTGTGATAACCACTTTAAAAACAGCAAGCTGAAGTGATTTGCTGGGCCATTTCATAGATACAGACTGTTGCCAGTGTGCTAGGGGAACGTAGTGAACTAAAGTTTCTAGGTAGTACAGCCACTCCATGCTTTATTTCTAAGAATGTTTGTTTTTATATCTGCATTCTTCTGTCCTGACTCCGTATATGAGTTGAGGCACCTCAGATAGCTAACTGAGGCTGTGACACAAGTATTAAAACAGATCACTCAAATGGGCTGAATGGATAGAGTTGTGTAAATAAGAATTTTGTGGTTTCTGCTGTTCACATCGGGCTGTGCTGATGTGTTTCTAGAAGCAAACCAATCCTCTTCCACTGCTTATAAAATTTTCAGTCCCAGAACAATTTGGAAAAAATTCTTGTAGAGAACAAAGGGTTACAGACAGTGTGTTTAGGAAATGCTAAAAGTTAGAAGAGTTTGTAGCAGAGTTTGGTTGGCTTTCCCACACTGGAAAATAACATTGGATGTTCCACTGGCATGACTAGCTAACATACAGTTTCTTGGATACCTTTGGGTAGCAGAAGAATATCATTTGACTTCAGTATTTATGACTGAAACTTTCTTATTCTGTTAGTTGATGATAAGACCTGAGTCCATGTTTTTTCTCCGTGGTACATTTGAAGTATTCTACACATGAAAGAGCTGTAAACCATCCCACATTTGCTATGCAGTGGGTGAGCAATTCCATACTCTGAGTGATTTTTCAAAGGTGAAGAACTTTCAAAATACCTGTAAGTGTCCTAGCTATACCTTCTTTTTATTTTTTCAGGATTCAATGTCAGTTTAGTCTAATCCTGAAGAGAGAAGAAAATAGACATTAATGATGGAAATAAAATCCATCTACTAATTACAAAATTGATTCTGCATTGATCTTCAAGTGTTTTTATCTTTGATTTGATATTTTAATTTAACTCACTATTTCTTTAGAAAAAGAGAATCTTTACTGTCTATATTAATGACATACATTAAGAACCATCCAACATTCAGCTGTCCAAGGGCATCAACATCAAAAACCATATTGGCCACTAAAATGTAATCATCTCTGCTGTGATGCTCATCAGTAACCTGCACTTTACAGCAGAGGAACGCTTCATTTAACTCCAAACGTAGGGACAATTAAAACATCAAAAAAAAGTCATGGATGACCATTATCAGTCCAAAACTGAAGGACAAATAAAGCACCCTAAGGTAAAACCTGTTATTTTTGGTCCAGATTGGTTCAGTGAAAAAAATTACAATATTTGCAGACACAACTGTATAGACAGTGGAGGGGAGAGTAAATTGAAGAATAAAGACAAAACAAGTGATGAGATGAGGGTAGGATTTTCCAAAGTGTCTCTGCCACTCAGTACAGCATTTTCTACAGTGACAATGAAAGCTGTGTCCATGTTTGCACTGGTTTATAGACATGTTTTTTGGTGCTATCCCACCCTATCCTCATTCAGCACTCAGAGTTGGACACAGATTCCAGGTGTGTATATTCTGAGATTATAGAAAGCTATAATCTTATGCCACATTCAGATCTTCAGAATTAAATATTTCCAGGCCTCTCCTTTTCTCCCAAATGAGTAAGTATGATATAAAGGCCACGTATATACTATAAAACTAAAATTTCTGGGGAACATTTTCTTGTCCTCAGGCAAGATTATATAGTTCATTTTGAACCCACATGGCTGAACTCTGTCACTGAAACAAGATATTTGCCTCCATATTGTACCTTGAGACAGTTCTATGGCTGATGGCAATTCCTTGTGCTCGTGAATTGTCCAGGGAGTGCTTGCTAATTGGTGCAAAATGAGTAATAGGGAATATGGTAACAATTTATCACATAGGACAGTTATAAAATAATGCTTAAGCTGATGCTCTGACTGTTTATATTAAAAATTAATAGGTTTGATCTCCCATCTCAGGATGAATTTCTCATACTTCTAGTAAACTGCAATAAATCCTGTTATTAATAATTGTCCATTAACTTCTAGATAAACATAGATTCACAAGACAATAACAAAGCACATCACAAAACTTCATTTCACTGTTCGGCCTTCCCCTTCTCTCCTGAACAGTCTCAGTGGAACAAAGGAAAACAGTTTTCAGGAACCTAGAAATGGATTTCCTTTCTGATCAGTGGCCAAAATAAGAGATCTAAGACCCTTTGAAGCAAAAGTAGGAGAAAACAAGGAAAAAAAAGTGGATAGTGAATGATTTTCACTGGCAGCTTCACACATCTTTTCCCAAGAATATTTCACAGAATCTTCAGCTACATTATTTTTTCCCTATGTTTCTCTGAGAAACTTCTCTTTCATTAAATGGAAATGAGAAAGAGCAAGGAAATATCAGAAAATTGGATCCTTGTCTGAATTTTAGTCAGAGATGGGAATTTTCAGAAATAATCCTTTAAAACTATCCCTCATATTGTGGAGTTAACTATTGCCTAGATATCTGAAGTTAAGGCTAGAAAAGGTACTTATGTTAATTGAGTGTTCTTTCAACTCATGGTGGAATTGCTCCAGAGTTCTGTTTGCTCTATTTTGACGGTTTGTTTTAAAGGGATTTGAGTAGCAAATTCAGCTACAATTTTTTAAACACTTTTTCACTGAGCATTAAAAGGAAGAGATTTTCTAATTTTTTTGTCAAGTTTTGTAGGCTTGATCCCATTTAGAGTTTTCTTATAAGAAGATATATTTACTTATTTATTTATTTATTTATTTAAGAGAAAACCAACATTTTCTCTTAAAATCAATTTCCTCTTCAGAGAATGAAGGAGTTATGATCTGTTTAAAAAAATGTTTTCAGCATTTTTCTTTAATATATTAAAACAATGTTTTTCTATGCATCATTCTTAGGAAATGGATGAATTGATTAGGTTGAAGCAAGGAAGCAGGAAATCAAAATGATGCATTCATTAGGAAAGTAAATTTTAGTCCCTAATATTATTCTTTGTTGAAATTACAAGCCATTGAAAATAAGGTGTTATAATATAAAATGTCAGTCAATCTTAATAATTGATAGACTTAGTAACACTACCTATAATATAAAAGATGGCAGAAAAGAAAGAAAACAAGATTTTAAAAATAATGTCAATTCACAGACTTGAGAAGCATTTTGAAATTCACACTGGATCTTTTTAGCCTCAGGGCAAAACTAATACTGGGAAAAAGATTGCTCTTTCTTCTCCGTAGCACTATGAACTAAATTTTTAGCAAAAGCTCAGACTAACAGAAATGGATGGCTCTCAATGGAATGCACAATGTGCTACTGAGCCTCTCGTTTTTCAGAGTCGGGGTTCTAAAGCAATTTTGATATGCAGTGTCTTCAAGATGTTATACTTTGGTTGCAATAACGGTGTTTCCTTAGCATTTTTCCTATTCTGCTTACTACTTCATACAAATACTAGCCAAGAAATGTTCACACCTGGATGGTAGCAGCCATGGAAATTGAAATACATTTTCTTTGTAAACATGTAAGGGGACCATTCAGATACTGAAGGACAGTATTAGACAATTTTTGACATTATATACATTATATCCCAGCTAGCTTTTTAACCGTTTCTTCATCTGGATTAGTATATATATTTTTTAAGAAAAATAACTTTCAAATGTGTTTTGAAGTAGAAGTATGTCACTTACTGTTAGCTGAAGAAATCCTTAGAGAATATCAACAATTTGCTTAAGAAATTGATTTAAAGATCAAGGGACTAAATATATGTACTCCAGCCAAGAGACATCTTCAATTATATTTATGCACCACGAATAAAGAGGAACTATTTTATTCAGTCTAGGAAGGTACAACTAATCAGTGATCAGAGGTCTCAAGAAAAAGTTAGACAACTTCAGAAGATAAGAATGATAACTGAGTCAGAAATAGAACACAATTCCATCGCTGATTTCTTTATTCATAAACTCAACAAAATACTGTAAAACTTCCTGCAAAGAAATATTTCAAATGGTGTGATTCTATCTGGATTTTAAAGCAGCTCATAACAAGTCATATACCCATGTATGCAAGCTACACCTAAAAATGGAATTCATTTTGTTGATATCCACAGAATAGTGAGCATAACTGCAACAAAAGGGATTTAGATCAGGTATTTCAGAGATGATGATATCTGTGCAGGGAGTAGATTTCCAGTGCAGCAGCTCGAAAGATCTTCATTTTAAAAGTTAATTGCTTGGAGTTACTTTTTTTTTCTTCTTCTTCTTTTCTTTTAAGTATGTTAGACAAGTATTTGATAGATTTGGTAGCTGCTGATTCTGCCTGGATACAGCAGATTAATTCCATGACTTTCATTATTTTTCCAAGCATGGTCTATATGTACATATCTATATAATTCATAGCACTAGCTGCATTAAGAACGTACAGATGTGACATGCTGCATCTTTTACATTGAACCATGAGAGTGACAAGAGAGAAATATTGTATATGGTGAAATTTCTGCCTGATTTTGCCGGCAAAGTAAAGCACTGTGTCATATCATGGAAGAAAAGAAGTATCAATGGTATAAACTTCTAAACTGAGTCAGTGGAAAACTATAAGAAGAATGGGTATTTAAAGATTGCAACTATATCATTAATGAAAATGAGCAAGTGGGAAAAAAAATGTCACTACCAAACAGTGGCATGCATTTAAAATACCTGGAATGTAATGCTAAGTTCTCTAAGCATTAGTTTCTTCTGTAGCCCTGAACGTATTGCCTATATTGTTTGATAAGTTTGGTGTCCTGGGCGGTAAAGAGTCAAATACAAACAATTGAGCATTTGAATAACTATCTAAAAGGTAAAGCATTTGAACTGTAGGCGACCAATTTGAAGCCAGTCACACAAGTGAACTTCAAAGACAATGAACAACTGTTGAAGTCATCAGTTTCTTTGGTTTTGACACAAAGTGAAAGTATGGATGCTAGACAAAGCAGGGATATGAAGATAATATAAGGAAAGGAGATAGCAATTAAAGGCAGGAGAAGCAAAGAAAAAGAGAAAAGGGAGATAGATGTAAAATCAGGTCATTTCATTTCAAAACCAACAAAGAAAAAAATATTCTGGGATTTCTAATGCCCTAGTCTGTAAGGTATGAAATGTCATCCAATTAATCTAATGAAACTGAGAAACTGCACAGTCAATTTGCTGGTGTAAACATCAGTGCAGATTTTGTCAGCAGAAATCATGAGTGACTGCTCAAGGACAGCAAATACAGCATGCTATCTATCTCCTTTCCAGCTTATAAATTTATACAGTTGTGAATGTGAAAGGTGAGAATTGAAATGAAAGCAAGTATCTTTTAATATGCAATATATCCCCCCCATGTGTGAAATAAGTGAATTCTGATTACTGATTGCATTAAAAAAAATGTATTGAAGTAAGCATAACAGCAATCCTGGATTGTAATAGCGTTTCGGCAGTTATTTTTCACTCAAAATATATTTGTAGACCTTTGCTGCACCACTACACATCAGTTCAGTTACTGCAATATGTTAAAAATCACTGGGGAGGAAAGGAATATTTAAACAAAAGTGACAATCTAAGAAAGGTTCTTTAATTCCCATTCAGTATAGAGGAAAAATGAGCACCTCCCCAAAGAGGACAGGTTGTGAGAGCTGGGGCTCTTCAACCTGGAAGAGAGAAGGCTCTGGGGGCTACCTTTAGCAGCCTTGCAGTACCTGAAGGGGGTCTACAGGAGAACTGGGGAGGGACTTTTTAGAATGGCATGTAGCAACAGGACAAGGGGAAATCGCTTCAAACTGGAAAAAGGTAGATTTTGACTGGATGTTAGAAAGTTGTCTACTCTCTGTAGGTGTTCAAGTCCTGACTGGATGGGGCTTTGAGCAACCAGATCTAGTGGGAAGTGTCCCTGGCTAAGGCAGGGGGATTGGAACTGGATGATTTTAAGTGTCCCTTCCAAAATAACCCCTTCTATGATTCTGTGATGTCTCTGGTAACCCATGAACTTGGTTAGCTATTCCAATATCATCAGAATAAAAGAAGGCATAAGAGATTCCACATAATCCAGAAAAATAACCCAAGAATTTCAGTCATCATGTATCATGGCCTACACTGTTGCTAATTCAGTCTTCACTTAATAAAGCAGCCACAAAATTCTGCCCCTTTATGTCTATTTCTCACTCACATACTAATTCATTACATGATGCTAAATAGAAAACTAAGTGAAGTCCTTTGCACTATTTGCAGTATTCTGAAGCATATTTTATCACACATTATATTCATCTAATCCTTCCCTTTCCCACGCCTATTCATACAAGGCTTTGTAGAGGTGCTAGCACAGATTATGACTACATGATGTAGTTTTTCCTGAAAGTACTGTATTAATAAAATTACAAAGAAATGTTTAGAAAACAAAATTGTTTGATTTAGGTAACTTACGTTCATAGAGTCTCTAAATGAAGAAACAGGTGTACTCATGCAATAACAGATCCCTTTATCCAAAGTTCTGGTAGGCACACAAGTTTAGTAAAAAAATGAATTTAAGATTCAAGCAAAAATGTGTGTGGAAAACGTAGTGCCTTTGGAAATATCTCTGTGGCAATATCAGATCCAGAACTGAATGGTTCAAAGTGATCTTTAAAAGCAGAAAATTAACCAGAAAATCCCAGAGAAAATGAGAGAATCTAGTTAATAACCACTTTTTAATAGCCTGTAATAAATGAACCTTTACCTTTTTTCTCTCTGTGTCTCCTTTAGAAAGTAACTAGAGAGCTGAAACAGTAATAGATTCTATTTTGTGCACAAAACACTGAATCTCTCTCAAACACTCAAAACACCTAAGAGTTTCACATGCTTGCATTAAGCACCTCTACAGTGAGATACAACAACATTTGAGCAGTTTAGAAGTTCATTTTCAGTAGTCATATGATTAAGACAGTCTTTATAGAGTCTATTACACTCTCATTTTCATATAAAGATACAATATTGAAAAGCTAATACCCAGGATTAAAACAGCTGCATTTCTCTATTTGAGCTCATAAATAATTTTGTATATCTCAGTCCATCTCAGTCGTGAAAAGCCGAATTTTGGTCAAAGGTTCCAGTGAAGTGAAATATCCTAATCTGATTGGCATTGTGCCTCCTTGTTAATGAGAAACTGGCTTTTATCTCGTTGGCTGATAATTGATAAATTGATAGTTTAAGAGAATACACCTAAAGTGGTAAAGCAAAGTCTGTCCGTTTGGAAATAACACACAGTACCAGCTTACAGCATGCATTAATCCAGTCTTGGCAAATTGTGACCAGGTGAAAAGGTAACTTAATTTTTTCTCAGATAAAATCTATTAGGCTTTGCAGTAGCAGTTCTGAGTCTCACAGGACTAAAGAAAACCAGGTGCTTTCTGTGAAAATCATGTTATGCTACTCAGATTTGCCAGGCTACCCATCTTCACAGTCAGGGCATATAGCAGGAGTGCCATGATTTCTTTTCACAAAGGACTATAGATTTCCCCTGGGACAGTTAAGAAAGCATGTTTTAATACATATCTAAAGAGAAAACAGTTCTGATGAATGAAGCCTATGCACAGAAATGTGCATAGGAATTAATGAAAGAGACTGTACACAAAAGTGCAAATCAAAATTTATGCTGGCTGTGAAAACGCCTGCAATCACTGACACTGGAGTGATTAAGAAATGGAATCAATTGCTGCTGACTTTGCTCCACAACTCACCTGCCCTTGCTGCACAACCTGTGCAATAAACTTCATCTCTCACATCGTCAGAGGAAAAGGTAATTTACTATGGTTTACTATGGTTTTTAAAGGTGGAGAACATTGTAGTTGACTACCAATGCAGATTATCAATAAAGATTCACCCAAACTGGAAACAAGTAGATCTTGTCAATGTTAGTTTTTGCAAATAAATTTTTAGATCTGAGTGTAATCTCATCCAATTTACATCACATGAAGCAAGGGGGAAAATTCACATCTTTTTTTTTTTCTTTTTGACACAAAATCTTGGTTTTTTTAATCAAATGTCTTTTAATTAATATATTAATATATATCTTGAGAGGAGATCTTACTGATGTTTACAAATACCTTAAGTGTGGGAGTCAAAGGGACGTGGCTAACTGCTTTTCAGCAGTATGTGGGGACAGGACAAAGGAAAATAGCCATAAAATGGAGAATAGGAAATTCTGCACCAGTATGTTAAGGAACTTCTTCACAGTGAGGATGATGGAGCAGTGGAACAGGCTGCCCAGGGAGGCTGTGGATTCTCCTTCTCTGCAGATATTCAAGATCCATCTGGACACCTACCTTTGCAACATGTTGTATGAAGCCTGCTTTGTGGAGGGGTTGGACTTGATGATCTCCAGAAATCCCTTGCAACTCCTAAAATTCTGTGATTCTGTGATTTTGTAGTAAGTTTAAATGCAGACTACTGTTAACCCAAAGGAAAACATTTTGTGAAGAAAGCATTCTGGCTCTAGTATGAACAAACTGAAACAGCACTACCTTGGATATCACTGGACATTGTACCTGGCTATTTTTGTGGGCAGAATATTTACCAAACTTACAAATAACAGTTAGTAGTTATTATGTAAGAGGAAAAAAAATCAGGCTGTCCAATGCCAAAGATGGAAAGCTTTTATGAGAGAATTTTAAATCTGGTGTTTCTTACTCATTGGTGGTAATATGGAGTCATATACTACCTGAAAATTATATTTATGTTCATATTGTACTGATATTTTTGTGATCCTTTGGTTCAACAGTGCACTGGAAGAATACAGTGTATAACATTTGAAATCTTTTGAAAATCTAGTAAAACGTTCATTCTATAAAGTATTAATTTATATTTGTCAAGAAATTAAATGGAAACCCTTCATAAGGTTAGCGGAATAAAGTTCACACCTGTTTGTTAGATTACAGTCATATACTGTACAAAGGATTTGATGCAGTGGAATCATAGAGTAACTTTGTTTTTCCCTTCATGGATGTACACCCACATCATTATTAGTACTCTATTAGCTTTGCTGTCATTGCAGAAGGTTTTTGAATTCAGAGAAACACAACTCATGTCCAAAGCTATAGCTATAGAGGCTTTTTGTTACCAAATGCCTGCAGCCATTCCTACAAACTGCTCATTTCACTACTGTGCATAGCTGTCTTTTCAATTGTGTCAGTAATAATGACAAATTTGGATAGCCAAATTTCTCACAATTGACAGACCTGTCTCACTACTTCTGGCTATGGCTCAAGTCATTGAAAACTCTGCCAGTATGCAAAACTAACACTATTTTGGACCAATATCTCCTACCTATCAAATTTAGCTTGTACTGAAAAATCCTGGACACCAAATAACAACATTTTATACCAGCTCCTGAAATACATTTTATTTCAGCTGACATTAATTTGTTATAACATTGAGTAGGTGGTGAATCTTAAAAAACATATAAAAAACACAAAAAAAGGAATTGTTCAATAAATATTTACTAATAAAATCAGTCCTTGTTCTGTATCACCTCAGTGGTTCCTCTTTTCAGCCTTACTTATAAACCAAAAATTAGAAGAATAAAAAGAAGCACTTTGTTGGATCTTATTACACTGAAGGTAACTCTGACAAGAATGATGAGACCGTTGATTCCCTACAATTCTTTACTTATAAGCCACATAGAAGCACATAACAGGCAGTTCTTTAATCCCACTAAAGGCTTATTTCAGGTCACCTTATGTAATATCTTTCAGGCCTGATAAGGATATCGTACTGCTTTTCATGCTTGAATAACTTCACTGACTTATGGGAGTTCTTTCAGATTTACACCCATATAATGGAGCACAAGATCAGGCAGCTGTTCTTTCCCAAGAGACAAGAATTAACATTCCAATTTCAGGGAAAATCTATTTCAAGGCAAGTAAAGACCTTTCAATGTCTCGAAGTTAATGTGCTGTATCTCCTCCATGCTAATCATACCAGAATCATGTCCCAGCTGATGGAAACAGTTGTAGCTTCAAAATTTCACTGGAGCTATACTGTTCTCAGTAGCTGAACGCCCAGCCAATCATTCTATAGCACAGCATACAGCATACCAGAAGGTGTATAATCAATTCTTTACATAGTTAAATGAGGAAAAATACATTAATGGAACATTATGGCAGTGGTGTTATGCACACAGCAGACAACATATTTAAAATTATAGTCCCCCCAAGCAATTTTAACTTGTCTTGTGATAATATATTAAAGCATTAAAACTAATATAATTGGTTTCAAAACGGAATATAGTGTATGAGCCAGGGGACTGAGTTATCATCACTGAGGGAACTCTAACATTAAATTTCTCGATTTTGGTAAACATAAAATCTATTTATTTTTCATATTATTTTCCATATTTATTTTATTATTTTCTTCATTTCTCAGTTTTCTTATAATTATTGATGCTGCAATAAGGAAAAATGTCTACTGACGCCATACATTTCTCTCCAGCTCTTGAGAGAAAAAACTTCTGATTTGAAGTCAAGTTATACAATATTACAAAAAATAATTCACAAATTAACAGTACAGAATGCCCTACAATATATTTGCAGGCAGAAAAGACAAAGTCACCTGGCTGTCCTCAGTCAAGGCCCTACAAGCAGAAAAAATGTAATGCTTAGAGTGGTATGAAATGTTTTGTTTCCAAATTGACATTATTTTCAAAAACAGACAAGATCTATGAAATTCACAGTCAAAATCAAAGCATGAATTTATTGTTTACAGATTTAAAATATATACATATTACATGCTGTATTATTTCATGGGAGTGCCGTCTCCACTGAAGAGTGTATGAAAATATTTTTAATTGAACATGATATAAAGTTACGTGGTTACCATTTGTGTTGAAGAAATTTGCAAGAAAAGGTTCTTTTCTGTTCTAGAAAGAGTGAAGCATAGAAACTTATAAACAACATTGTGTGGTTTGAATGCACAATTAACTCTCACAAAATCAACACTCTTTAAACCCCTTCAGATATCTTTTATCCAAAGCAACCTTAAACAAAGATAAATAAACTCTTATAAGTTAAAAAAGAATTTATTCAGCCCAGTAAAGTGATGGATGATATAGGGCTGCAAGGTAACTAATTATTAACTGTAACATTAAACAAGTAGTTAATAAAGATTAATCTTCAAGTCAGTTTACACCAAGCACAGATAACTCATTAAAACAATGTTTTTTATTTGTGCCAGAATAATAGGAATGATGCACAATTCTCATTAATGAGGATGTTATCTCCTCTCTGCATGAAAACTTATGATTTTTTTTAAACATCATGTTTGATATGCACAAAAAAGGCTATGAAGCAGATGGATCTTAATTGGACAAGCAGATAGAATTCAGAGCTAAACATGAATTACTAATTAGATTTCTTTTTTAAGATTAACCTTTACTATGTTTCTCTGCAAGATAGCAATTTCCGATTAAAATCACCATTTTCTCAAGTTGATGAAATATTGATTCAGTGTTTATTCAACAGATTTATTTTTAAGTGTTAAACATGGAAATCCACATAAAATTGTAGACTCTTTCAGAAGTCTGATGGAACAGAAGCCTTGCTCCTGCAAAAAAAAAAAAAAAAAAGTCTTCTGATAAGTTGTATTTGTTTTGAGCCCTAAAATGATTTTAAAATATAACTGAAATACTGTATTAAAAAAAAAAAACACAAAAGAAATATGAAAAGGAAATCCTCTAGGAAAATAATCTAGATAGTTTTTGTTTGTTTGTTTATTTGGTTTGGTTTTATTTTGTTTGTTTTTTTGTTTTTAATGAGAAATATTAATGACAGTACAATTCTATTAACATGCAAATATAGTCCATGACAATGAGCTGATTCCACGATGTAGAGTTATTTCTTGGTGTTCACAGAAACCCCGTCCAGTAATACTCTTCCACAAAGTTACAGCATTGCCACAGATTTTTCTGCGAGAATTTCAGATCCTTATTCAATATATTTTTCTGTTTTTCTTTTTTGTACATTTTCAATTGAATGGAAGAAGCATTGATTCTAGTTTTCTTCTAAAAACAATTCTGCCATGTCTGAATTACAGAAGTAATTTTTAATTTTTAATTTTAATTGGAGTAATTTTTAAGATCGAATAAAACTATTTACAGACAAGTATGTCTCTACATATTTGTGACCCGGGCAATTCAGTTTCTCTCTTAGCTACACAGATCCTCCCCAGATATGCTTCAAATCTATTCTTGGATGCTGCCATTCATTTAAGGTTCTCTTTTTTTCAATCTTAACCTCCAAGTCAAGTTGAGAGGGATGCTAGTTGAGAAAAGTAAGCCTGAATAAATAACATGCAATTCAGCAAATTTACTGCGTAGAGGACATCAAGCAGCTTAAATTTGCAGGGTCAGTCTGAAGGCATACCATCTAATTCTACATCCTGAGCAGCTCATCTAAACAACTAGCAATATTATACACTTATATTCCGTTTATTAAGTGAAAAGAAGATGAGTCATTTTCCAAGATAAAACTGTTTTTACAGCCTTAACTTTTTATGTTGGAATACTTTGTACCCAAAGAACATAAAAATTTAAATTAGAGTATTTTAGGTTGGAAAAGACCTTTAAGTTCATTGAGTCCAACCAATAACCTGGTACTGCCAAGTCTGCCACTAACACATATCCCCAGTCACCACATCTACATGTTTTTTAAATATCTCCAATGATGGTGACTCAACAATTTCCCTGAGCATCCTGTTCCACTGCTTCACAGCCCACCCTGTGAAGAATTTATTTCTGATATCCAGCCTAACACACACACTCCTACCTTCTATCCTCAACACAACTTGAGGCCATTTCCCTTTTTCCTGTTGTGTTTTGCTTGGGGAAAGTGATAAACAGATCAAGTGCCATCTCACTACAACCTCCTTTGAGGTAAGTGTAGAGAGTATCATCTGAGCCTCCTTTTTCTCTAAGCTAAATAACCCCAGTTCCCTTCACCAGTTTCATCACCCTTCTTTGGACATACTTGAGCACCTCAGAGTCTTTTTTATTGGTGTTTTCATTTGACACAATTCTCCAAATTTATTTTAAAAAACTTGCATTAAAGACCTCTTTATTTGAACAGTTTCAGTTTCCTAAAAGATTATTTTTATGTTAAAAAATTGCCTTTCTTCTAGACTGTAGCAGTGATTTTACCTCACCCTTCAACTAAGTTTGGGATTTTTTTTTTTTTTGCCTTGTCTTTCTAAGATCCATGTGCTATTATTCTTATCAATTTGTAATCTTTTGAAAAATACCAATAGCATATCATTATAACACAACAGTCTACATGCGATTTTCAAACATAATGCCCTTCTGTCTTTGCCTTCTAATTCTTGTTTAACATGCCTTCCTATTTTATGTATCTCTCCTTAACATTACGTACTGTCAATGTGAATGTCCTCCATTCTACATTCTGAAACATATATATATATTTGAACTCAGTAACTTGACACTTGTTATATGATGGCCAGACAGTTTTTTATCTCCCTCTAGAATACATCTTTTCCGCTGTTTGTAACTACATGAATGATGAATTTCTACAAACCAAACTGATGGTACAACACATTTCTTTCTCTCAGTAGCAATGGATTTTCTATCCCAGAGGTACCTTGAAGATATCTTTGATCATCCTGGTTACTGCTCAGAGATCTTCCAGTTTAGCTACTATAGCTTTTGGAGTTCAGTTTCTGTATCTGTGCAGTACTTTATCTCCGAGTACACTGAGATATGTCTTCCACAAATTGGCATACGTCCCCCTGTACATCCTGATGTACATGGAAAACTCTAGTTGAAGAGAACTGAATGCCAAGCACTGAGTATGGTGTGTTAGGGGCTGATAGGATGCATGAAAATGTACTGAGCTATTGTACTTAAAAAGTAGTCGATGTAATTGTTATATTTACTGTGAATTTTGAGCAGACTTTGAATGATTCTCATGTGAAAATTTATTTTGTCTCTTAGTGCAACCACGTTTGGACTGAAACAAAAAATTTAACACATTTTTTGGGAGAAAACTGAATTCATGATGCAATTAGTTATGCATTTGGTCATATTAAGGTATAGTGTGAGTCTATTTCATATGCCATATGGCTATATAAGAATTTAGAATATCCAAATGAATTTTCCTAAAAAGATCCTCACAAGGACAAAAGAGAATTTTAGAAAAAAATTCATAAGAAGAGCTGTCACAGAGCTTCTAAATGTGGTATAAAAATAATAATACTGACCTCTTGAGGTTATTTCTAATTCATATTTAAGAAGGATATAATGATATGAATCATTTCTGATAGAACAGTTTTCAAAAAGTTTCAGTGTCAGGAAATGCAAACAGGTTCCTGCCAAGTAATTTCCATTCCAAACCCTACAGCATAGAGTTCATCACATACTAAATGAGTAAGCCTGAGATTCTGATTTTTGATTATTTGAAGATCAGATACCCTTAGACTTCCACGTTTTCCACTCATATTTTGTTTGCAATGTTTGTTGTTTTCTATCAGTTTTTGCAATTTGTTGCTCTTTTCTATCAGTTTTTTTAGAATTAGATTTTCATTTTCAGATGGGTGTTTTTCTGGAATCATTTATTTATTTATTTAGTACATCTTCATTTCAGTTTTCTTTTTTATCTAGCATCTTCTATGTCTCTATGAATTGTTAATGAGATGGTTAGGGCATCTCCATGTATTTAATCAAAAAGTTAAATTTCCCTCCATTATGATTTTGAAATTGAAATCCCAACTTAAAACAAAAACAAATTAGTGTAAAAATTTTAAGTGAGAAGCAAATAATGAAAATTTAATATTTGGAGAATAAAATGGTTTTTGGTCCTTCTTCAGACTGCTTCAGACAGTGCAGTAGAAAATTGTCTCAAAAGTTGTCCAGTCCCATAGTCTATCAACTGCCTGGAAAATCAGATTTCATGAGGGATCAACTAATCAACCTAATGAATTAGTTCTCATACTATAGTTTCAGTTCGAACTACAGAAACAGGAAGCTGAAAAATTATATAATGAAAAAAGTTAGAATTCAGAAGCTTTGATGGACTTAACACAGTACTTGCAACTTTTAGATTCGAAGTAATTATTAGGAGGGTTTTTGGAAAATGAGTATGTATGCTGAGTGCATTCTGCTATCATTACTTTTTTCTTCCAAATAGTAAAGGTGGGATTTTTTCAACATTATTTATGGGCAGAATTGCTAAAGTCTCCACTTCAGTTATTCCTTTTTTTTTTTCTGGGAATTGAAAAGAATGGAGTGATAAAGATTCCTAAACCTTTGCATTTGGGAAGTAATTGTCCTAAGAAGTAATTGCTCTAAAGGATTAGGATACTACTTCTTATAATATTGCTTTACTGTGATATTTGATCAGTAGATGTGTGCATAGTTGAAATCATTCATTATTACTGCTCTATTAGTTTTAATTATTTTAAATGTCTCACAACATTCTGTTCTCCATTTGCTCTGATTATGGGGTCAACAGTACAAATTTATCACATTTTTTATGCACTTAAGGTTTAGTTCTACATGTCCATCTTTATTACCCACATCCTTTCTCTTAGGAATAGTTTATAGCTAGATCAAAATGCACCATCGATTCTTTTCTTTCAGCTGTGTTTCAGTGCCACACATTCCATATGGCCAAGACTTCTCATTTGGGCAGCCTTCCTTTTAGAAGTTTCCTTTTGATGTTTGCACATGCAACACATGTTGCACTAAATTTGGCTTCTATTACTCAAGATTGTCCACTTGACAATTTAACTCTTTCATTGGCATTACACTCAGATATTAACTATAGCTTATTGTGTTTTTTTCTCTGTTCTGGAAGTAAAAGCAGATAGCATATATCTTGATTAATTGCTTTCAGAATTAAATTAATCAATGTCAGAAACTACTTTGTGCTTCTTTTCCAACGTAGAATCACTATAGAATTCAACAGAGGATGAGCTAATGTTTAAAACACGAACTACATAACTAATTAAAAAATTAGTTTGCTTCATTCATTTCAGAACAGCATTTCTGCTTTTCAGTGTCTATTTCCAGGTGTGGAAGGAATTTTTGAGGAAATTAATGTCCCAAAATTCTAAGCATTGTACTTTAATTTCTAATTACTTCTGTGTAAGTCCTTACTTAATACCACCATACACACACACAGACAAAAAGAAAAATAAAAAAGATAAATAAATTATTAAAAAAGGCTGACAATTTCAAAGCACATAAAACATTTTAACATTTAAAAGCAAGGACTATTCACCATTCCCTGCTTAGTGCCAAGTACTATTATGTCGATTTGTGTTTCTTAAAATCTTGCTGATCATACTTACATGGAGTCTGATTTCCTTTTTTTCCCTCTGTGCTGCTTTCACATTTATTTCTATTCACTTTTTGTTT
The DNA here is from genome assembly GCA_036925125.1 of Oreortyx pictus. Taxonomy (NCBI): domain Eukaryota; kingdom Metazoa; phylum Chordata; class Aves; order Galliformes; family Odontophoridae; genus Oreortyx; species Oreortyx pictus. The sequence continues at coordinate 94,882,064 of JAUPFR010000002.1, forward strand.
TTTTTTAAGCTAAAAGCTATTTTCACCTCTTGAATTTAGTGTTCTCATCTCAGTTTACAATTATGGCTTTATTCTTGTATCTGGATTATTTTTTCATTCCTTTTCACCTTCTGTGAATGCAGTTTGCACGGTTTTAACTGCTCTAACAAAGCTCACCTTTCGATTTCTTTTATTTCTCTTGCTCAGCAACACCTGCTACTTTTTATGATATTTTAGTGCTCAAAAGATGGCAGATTGATAGCCTTGGAAACGGAAGACCCATTTGTATGTTTACAATATTTGAGCAAGCCGGAGCAGTAAAAGATTTTATGAAGGTACCTTAACTTTCCTGGAAAGGCCATTTATATGGTATTTAATTCAAGTACTCTTTTCTAAATCTTCTCAGGATCTTTCAAGTTGCAAAGGGATTTTGTTTTTTTAATGGATCACTGACTACTAGACTTAGATAAATTGGCAATTTCTGCCTTAGGAACACAGAAGTTCCCTCATAGGCCAGAAACCATCTATCAATTTCTTGGTTACAACTCTTGCATTCCATTATCAATTCATGATAACTGCTGACCCTCCACAGATATAACCAAGAATATCACATTGTTTTCACCAATGCAACTCTTGTGAGGTGGGAAAATACTTCCATTCCCATTTAGATGACAAGAAAATAGGATAAAACAGATTAAAAATGAGTTTTTGTATAGTATTTAAGATGATGATATACAGCTAAATACATTCATTTGATGATCTGGGTATAAACGAGTTGCTCAAGTCCACACGGGCAGGCTATCAAAAAGCACAAAGCGTTTAAGCCAGCTGAACACATCATTACACCAAGTCTCAAATGACTTAAGCTTTTTTTTTTTTTTTTTCTTAAGGTCCAAGCCACAGAGAATGGAATTTATACCCTTAAGTGAAGAAATGTACATAGCTAAAAACAATGCACCTCTGGAATCATTTTCTCAAAACATTGCTGTGTTTGAATTAAAGGAAGCTCAAATATTTGTTCAAGCACACCAAAGTTGCCATAACATAAAATTTCTTCAATTACCACTGCTTATGTCCTTAGAAAATAACTACTAGTAGTATTTTCTGTCTTGATATACTTTTCTGGTCTGTACTTGAAAGATGGAAGAGTCATGTAAATCTTAACATTAGCTACATGATACTCCATGTCTAGTAGCTTAACAGAGAGACTACAATTTAAAAAAATGCAGAACCCTGCAGTCCATTCACAAAGAGAAGCTAAAAACATCCACTTATCCACACATATTGTCCAAGTGCTGCTCACTCAGCTACAAAGAAATTGTCAACTGTGCTGATGAACAATATCCCAGACTCTTTAAAATAACAGAAAGGATCAAAACATAATGGTTACAGATGAGAAAGTGGAGGTGCCAAAAGGATTTAATTCCTTTCCTCTACTCTGGTGTGAAGTTTAAACTGAGAACTGAAAGCTGAACTGCCTCTGGCTGTTCAAGATGGCCCACTGTCAAATGTAGCTCATTCTCAAGCTCAATTTGTATGACCAATAAATAAATAAATAAATAAATAAAAGAACAACAATACTTTTCTAGATAAGTCACAGAACATTCACATCTAGAACTACATGAATGAGACAGTTCTGAATCAAACCTTTCTACTTAAGACTCATCTTAGTTAACGTAAGGTGTTGTGTTGCAGATCACAACCACTAATCAGTTTTGTCTAGAGCACTTCAAATCTACATTATAATTAGGTACTCATAGCCCTTGACTTAAATAAATGACAGTCAACGAGCTGATACTATTTAACAGATCACCTTTCTGTTTGGGAAGGTGTCATCTTTTTGGTGTTTTATTGTAACAGAACAAGTTCTGGTATACACATTGGTACACTAAATGTTTCTCTCTTAGCTAATGAGAAAGAGGTGTTTTTATTGTTTTACCTTTTGTAGTATTTAAAGTATGTGAATGTTTCAATTTTAATAGAGTACACTCTTAGTAGAAGAGGTGAAATACAATCTATCTGCCAATAGATTCTCTGTGATTTTATTGTAATGCCTAAAGGATCTTAAGATTTATTATTTCCTGTGAATACTAGTAACTGTGGAGCCCGAAGTATGATGTGCTGCTCTCTGCCATGCTATGGGATCTAAGTATCTATGAATTTTTTTCATTTCCACGTCAAAATTGCAGAACAAATATATCATGGAATACATATAAACTGTTCTTCATGATGAAGATATTCACTGACTTTTTTTTATTTGATTGTTCATTTAAAAAAGACAAGCTTTAAAATTGTATAGTGTCACCTCTTAGTGTATTGATTTCAACTAAACTTTATTGTCCACTGTACAGGAGTCTACATTGGAGCTGACTGTCTAGAATACTGTAATATATAGTATTTTAAAACTCTGAGAATGAGATTAATTGCTGCTTGAATATTTTCATTGTTCTTATTTGTTTAAATTAATCTTAGCTTTACATATAAAAGTAGGTTACACAAAAGCATAGAGGAATAGACAGCATCAAAGTGTTCTAGAGTGTGACTTTAGAGTGATTATGCCTTAGTGATCACTAGTTTTTCTTAACACCTGTACATGATAGGAAATCAAACACAAAGAAAAAGTCATTGACACATTTTAATGTTAGAACTTCTCACAGCTGTGCCTGCATAAGAACAACCCTATAACAGATTTAAAACTGTTTTGCAAGAGAACACTGAGAAAAAGGGAAATTCAAACCTAAACCAAAATACATATAACAGTCTCTTATCAGCTTACATGTCTTCAAGGGTTTATATGACAAAATGTAAAGTAATACAAACAAAAGTTAGGAAGAATGCCTCTTATACTCACTTTTTCTTTGTACTCTACTAAAATAACAGTAACTACCAATTACTGCAACACACAAATCAAGTTTCATCAGTAATACTACTTCAATACTGACAAACACAATTTCTAACACAACACATGCCACTATAGTATCTCCTGTCATGATAGAACAGTCTTATATTTTTAGCTTTCCCAGACAAAAAGAAATTCCCACTTACTGGAAGACGAATTTGCCTACATATATTCACAAGAAACACAAGAAACCACATCCAAATTGAGATAACTAAGCCCATGTGGCAATAAAACAACAACAACAAAAAAGATGAATCCAATGAAAATAAAAACTGAAACAAAAATTGTAGTGTTTAGTTAACTTCCACCAGTTGTCAGGAAATCCAATGGCTTTCCAGCAGATTATACACAATAATATGCATCCCTTGAATAAGAGAAATTCCCATTTCTAAGAACTATTAAAATTTTACATTGTTCTAATTAAAACTTAAAATTTTCAGACATAAACTTCATGAACAAACAGAATCAAAACTAGATCTTAACTGATCACGCTGTCCTTTTTAACATTTTTGCAGCCTTTTTTATAATTTATCTATGCTGAAGTTGAGGATCTCATAGATCTAGATAGTCATTTAGTTGATACAAAACATGAAAACAAACCTTCGTATTTAAGCCATATCTTTCCATCAGAATATGTAATTTCAGTCTTTATTGACAAGGCTTGCAGCCTGGGAGGCCAACAGCAATCTGAGCTGCATCAAAACAGTGGTGGCCGGCAGTGAGAGGAAGGGGATTATCCCTCTTGTGAGACCCCATCTGGAACACTGTGGCCAGACCTGTGGCCAGTGACACAAGAAAGACATGGAACTGTTGAAAAGGGTCCAGAGGAGGTCATGAAGATGATAGAAGAGCAAGAGTGCCTCTCCTGTGAAGAAAGATTGAGGGAATTGGACTTCTTTAGCTGGAGAAGGCTCCTGGGAGACTTCACTGCAAACTATCTGCACTTGAAGAGAATTTATAAACAGAAGTGGGACCAACTATTTACACAGTCTGAGAGTGAAACAACAAGTGGAAAGGGCTTTAAACTAAAGGAGGGAAAATTAGGTTAAAGGTTAGGAAGAAATTCCTTGCTTAGTGGACTGTCACAGTTGCCCCATCCCTGTTGGTGTTAAAGACCAGGTTGGATGGAGCCCTGGGCAATCATATCTGGTGCTTGGCAATTGCCCACAGGAGGGAGTTGGAACAAGATGACTTTTAAGATCTCTTCCAATACAAGCCATTCTGAGATTCTATGATTCTGAGATTCTATGATTGAATTCTATTTTTTAATGACTCCACAAGACCCGACCTTAACTAAAATAATGACAGAACTGTTATCTTGCCTGAATCAAGCTGGATTTATGTAGAGAGTGTAACCTATCCACCAACTTATTTAAACTACCAGATTTCCTTTATATCCTGGTTCCTAGAATATTCACAGAAACATTAACTTTTCTCAGATAAAAGAAGATTTCTGGAGATAGAACACACCACTGCCTAAAGGCCCTACTGACAAGAACAGAAGTAAGCATGTTCTCATTCTACATTGTAATAAGCACACCAAACAACTTATTTTATCCCCAAAAATGTGTCATTCCTTTCCAGGGAAACCAACAACAAGGGATATAAAAGTATTGCTTTGATGAATTTTGGCATGATTTCATTTTATTACACTCAGCTGAACTGAAAGTACTTATTTCTTTCTTTATTTTCTTTCTTTTCTTTCTTTTTTTTAATCTGAAATTAGCTGTCCAAAGTCCAAAGTACTAACCACAACAATCTATTTATTGTGTTAAGTGGGCACAGCATTTCTGCCTAGATAAGTCTGCCTCTGAGCAATTTGACTGCAAGCTGCTTGTGAAGATACAGGGATATTATCTAGGGATAATGTCTGAGGGCCTTTTGCTGTGGAGACTTTAACACTGAGTGATGTTGGAAAGGGATTTTAGGAAGACAGTGACTCTTGTGTATGTTATAAATCTTGCTTTTATCAAGATGTGAAGTGTATAGAACTACAGTGATGAAAACATTCAACAAAACCCTGAGTTGGTTTGGCATATGGTATTTATTGAGTGTATTGACTCCCTTTCCCCTTTGGCTACTTTTCCTTTTCCTTCCAAAAAACCAAATGCTTGTTGTTTTTTATTCTCAAAAAATAAAGGCTTTCAAGTAGTGAAGAACTACTTAACTACTTAACTACTTAAAACTAAGGACTTCTTATGCTGATATGCTGAGCCAGAAGGAAGAGAATGCCTATGAATTAGAGGAAGAAGCAGAAGCAGAGTCAAGGTGCAGCTTTATTCACTTCAGAAGAAGACTCTTCTTTCTCCATCCTAATGTCAGTAAGAATGAAAGGCAGGAGACTGTTGTGATTTTGATCCACCCCTGTAAAAAGTTCAACTGATGTATTTTAGGTCTTGCTCAATAACTGTTCAATGCAACTGCAGTGCAAGGGAATAGTGACTGCAATGCAAGGATCCAGGATCTCAGTGAAGTACCCTTTAGCTGCAGGCTAGAATCATGCTCTTTTTATTGGTTCTCCTTCATGTTCATGACTTGTATGTTTTGGTGCAAGGTGGTGCATATTCAGTAGGAGATGGATATAGTATACGTCCTTACAGTTCTGACATGGTCAAGGGGAAAATAAAGCTCAAGGATATCTGTCTCTCCCTAGAGATCCTCCAGCTAAGCACTTCTTCAACTAGTTCTCCATCAGCCAAGCTAAGTCTGATAAGGTAGGTAACACCTTCAGCATATGTCATCATGGAAAAGGGCATCAAATTTATTTGTTACTTATTCCCAGAAGAAGTCTTTATTCTTTGACTCCTGAGTGAACAGTACCAGTAATTTTTCAGTGTTATTCATAGTAGAGCCAGATTTGTGACAGATTGCTGCAAAGGTGATTGTTGGCTCCATCAATTCAGGTACAAAAATATAGCTTTCTAAATCACCTTGAGAAAGTTCTACTCTCACTATCAGCTGAACAAAGAGTTTAGCTACCTACCTGAGTAGGCACAGATTGCCATGCCAAAGTGGCATTTGCCTGTCCAACCATACAACCTGAATATCATAGAAATAAAAACTTAAAAATTGTCCATATTAATTGAAACACTGTCGGAATATCAAGAAGAATTAACAAAGATCTAGCTTGAATGTTCATTAAGAAACTTTGAAAATGCTGTTCTCTGTGTACCTATGTTTGCCTTGGCTCAGTGTCAGCTTCGGTAATGAAGCTGTGCAGTACTGAATGAGAGTTGCCCAGAAAGAGCTGTGTGAGAAAACGCTCTGACAAGTAAGATCCTGTCCTCTTCAGCAGGAGCTGCACTGAAGTTCAAGCTCTTTGCTCCTGCTATCACATTCATGACTGGCTCTGTACTTCACTGAACTGAACCAGACCCAGACGCATTGCCTAGACTTGCAGGATTGACCTCAGGCATACGTTGTCACTATGAATACGACTAATGATCTGGACTCTTGGGTGACCCTGGGTGCCCTTATCAGGTCCACTCTGCTTTTCTTGTTTCAGTGCTGTAGGGCTGTGCCCTCACTGTGTCTGAAAGGCCTCTGCCCCATTTGCTTCAGCTCTGCTCCTGTCTCCTGGCTGTTCTTCCCTTGCAGTGTGAGAGAACTGACACCTCATTCTCCATTCATAACTGTGTAAGCCAGGTCATGCTGTTAAAACTGCTGTCACTTACATGAATTCAGGAGGCATATTGTGCTGAAAGCTAGTAGTGGAACTCAAGTCTTTAGCACATTACTACCCTTCTCAGCACAATGAACCACAACATTGGCCTCTCTTATATGCTTCTATTACCACCTGAATACTTCAGTCTGAAATCTTCTTTCTTCATGTTTGGAAAGCCTGGATATCTCAGCAACTACATTTTTATCATTCTACAGCACAGAGAAATTTTTTTCTTTGATAAATAGCAGATGCCCAAACACTGAATCAAAGAACAAACTCAGAGTAGGAATTCAAACACATATGATTGGAAGCACGTCTGCTGTCTCCAAAAAGGACAAAAAGGACATGGTTCACAGTTATACATAATGCTTAGAAGATTTTTAATCATGAACAAAATAGGGATGATACAGTGTCATACTCAGGTTTTCTCAGCTGTGGAATAAGCTGACAGAAGAGATTTGACAATCTAAAACACAACAGCTCCTAGAGTGCTTTACTAACTTTTCGTTAAGATTCTGCTTGTTATAGAAGAATGATAAATATATATATATATATATTCTATATATATAAATATAGAAGAATGAAAGCAAAAAGACAAAAGCCTCTTAAATGGACCTAGCTGTTAAATAGCTACAACAAATTTAAAATAGAAAACTCATAAATAATGATAGGAATGAAAAATCCCTATTTACCAACGCTGTTTCATCTGCTAACACTTTGTAGATACAGTCATATTCAGTCTGTACTTTGTGGGGTCCCAGTAGGATGTGTTGGTGTTTAGCATCCCACTGAGAGGTCAGTTTGTCACATGAGCAACCTGCAAGAATGGAGTGAACGAAAGCATGTCACGGAGATGCTAATTTCAAAATTTTTGAAATTTAAATATTTTCTATCAAACCAGGAAGTGATTAGTTCTCATTTATTTTATACACTGGCATGTAGAAAAACGAACAAAATTATACCATATCACTTAGGTGAATTTGTGTTAGTACTTAGCATAAGACCTTTATTACAGTAAGTCTGTGTTAGCAATTTCATTAATGCTACAAGCATGACCATAAATGGGAACAGAAAAAAGCGTTTCAGACCATTAGGAAGTGAAACACTTCAGTTGCAATGTTTGCTGGACACTAAGACTTGTAGACAGCAATCATAATGCTTGACTGTCCCAGCCAACCCAGCCACCTTCTAAGGAAGCTGCATCAATTTGAAAATGAGCAGCATTGTCCCTCAATCCTTTCAAGATGACAGTCATTGTTGATTTCCTTTTTGAAGCATTAAAAAAAAATCTTTGAAAATCTACACAGGTTTTTCAAGTCTTTTAAAAAGAGTGCAAGCCTCAGACAGCTGATGTATCATTTTTCCCCAAATTGTAGGCCTGTACTGCACTGCTGAACTATGATATCTCTTCCTTATTTGCTTCTGCAAGATCAGAGAATGAGATTTCCCACACTGAGCAAGAAATATGAGAGGCTTGCTTGTGAATCTAAAAATGATAAATAAAAGGACAAAAAACTAACACTGAACCTAGCACAGAACTTCAGAAGACAGCAATCTTTTTGAAGCAGCACAAATTCCAGAATTAAAATGATTAAGCAAAGAGTCAACAGAAATCATGCCCATGGCAGGGAATGTGGGGCTACATGATATTTAAGGCCTCTTCCAACCAAAACTATTCTATATCCCTAGGTAAATAGGAGGACTTTGATACAGAATACTGATACAGAAAAATAAAAAAAAAAGAATCAAAATGTAGGATACATGCCAAAAAGGACCATAAATCTGAGAAAATTACATCATAATCGATCTATGTCTATTCTGCATTGAAGTCATTGATGCTACTAGAAATATAGTTGTGTATATCAGCAAAGATTGCATTTTAATACATAATTATTAATCACTTTATATTAAAGAATCAGCAAACTATTCTGAATATAAATGTATGAATGCCACACATGAAATCTTTTGTGTTTGAGAAAGGTCATTGCTTCATCTAAATCTACCCAGTACGAGAAAATTTAACTTGAATATATTGATGTAAAATGCCTCTAAGATAATAAAAAGATTGCTAAAAAATTCTATGGAACAGATTCAGATCATGTCACAGAGAAATGTTCTAAGACATGTTATCACTATTTAAAAATTTGTGCAAGTGAAAGCTGAAAAATAGGCCTCCATGGTTAAGTAAATCAGTAAATGAAATTAGGACCAATTTGAAGTATATTAAAAAATAAAAAAGAATCAAACAAACAAACAAAACAAAACACATAAACAAACTACAAAAAATAGACAGTAAAATCACTACAAAGTAAGTGGATTCACAACTGGATCCAGGGAAATGAAGCAGAAGCTGAGGCTTCCTCATAACTATTCATAGCAACATCAAAAGTGACAGAAACACAATCCCAATTTAGCTATAATCATTACAGTCACTAGAAGACTTATTAAAAATTTCTATTTGTTAAACACAGGGAAATATAAAGATCAAGAGCAAAGCAAATTAAGATTGTAATGATGAGAGCTTTTCCAAACACAAGCTAGCTGTATACATTCTTCTGGTTTAGAGTGTTGCTTTAATAAAAAAAAAAGCATTCCTACTCAAACTCTCAAAGATTCCTTTCATATAGGATTCAAATATTAAAATCCATACTCTTTAAGCCACAGCAAAAGTCTGAGAACATAAATGAGTGCCGAGACCCCAAACTGGCCAGGGCTGGGAAGCCAATTATGTGTCTTCTATAATGTGAGTACCGTGAGGTTCAGTAGTTTATCATCATATCATATGTCTGTACCATGATGCATGGGGTTATGTTAGAATCATAAGATTCAGCCATCACTACAGTTTGCCAAAGGCAGGAAAGTGTTGCAAACACAATAGTCTTGTAGAAAATCTCAACAATGTTGATTAACAGGGACAACCTCTGTTAAATATGTTGTTGTTCAGCGTGTGTGTAGCCATCCTTAGGAGCAACATTACATCACCACTGCAGTGTAAAATACCTAAACAGAATCTGAACACACATGTAAAAAAATCTTAACTAAAACTAATGTGATTAAGTATTAACTATAAGCCTAGGGGTAGATTCCATCTAACTTAAGTATGGTAGTGCTGAGATCAAAACTTCTGAATTTATGTCTCCATGTGTATATCTACATGAAGGTTAGGTGTATACATTCTAGTTCAGTTAATATTACACAGTGATTTAGCAGACTTGTTAATGGAGTTCAGTAGCTCGCATCTAGTACGCTATGAGGTATTCAGAACTTCATCATGCCTGATGTGTCACAGGATCATATGGAAAATGAGCCCATGATCTGGCACCTGAAAACCCAAAGAGGTATTCTAAGGATGCCCAAATGATGTTAGACACATATGTTTAGGCAACTGAAGATAATTCTAGAAGACTCTATTAGGATGAACTCCACCTCCACTAACTGCGTTAACTACCTCAAATTGTCGGCTCTTCCTATCATTGTGAAGCAGAATTCACCAAGCGTTGGATTGTTCACACATTAATAGGGAACATGAGCTGGGTTTAGACCGTCATGAGACAGGTTAGTTTTACCCTACTGATGATGTGTTGTTGCGCTAGTAATTCAAATAGATGCTTAGTTACCATGTATATGGAGACCTATCATAGATGTATAGAATCATTAAGGTTGGAAAAGATCTCTAAGATCATCTAGTCCAACTGCCACTTTCCTTCAGTGTTACCCTCTAAACCATGACTCTATGTGCTACATCTACTCTCTCCTTAAACATCTCCAGGGATAGTGATTCCACCACTTCCCTGGACAGCTTGTTTTAATGCTTAGCCACTGTTACTAAGAATAAATTATTCCTAATCTCCAGTCTGAACCTCCCTTGATGCAACTTGTATCCAGTCCCCCCTGTCCTATCACTAACTAAGCAGGAGAAGAGGCCAATCCCCACCTCACTACAACATTCTTTCAGGTAGCTGTAAAGAGTGATGAGGTCTCCCTTGAGTATCCTCTTCTCTAGACTAAGGAATCCCAGTCTCCTCAGCCACTTCTCATAAGACTTGTGCTCCAGATCCTTCACAGCTTCATTGCCCTTCTCTGAACATGCTCCAGGGCCTCATTGTCTTTCTTGTAGTGATGGGCCCTAAACTGAATATCATACTCTATGTGCTGCCTCTTCAAAGCTGAATACACAGGAATGATCATGTCCCTGGTCCCACATCACATATCAATGATATGAAGTAAGGCCTAAACCTTGAATTATGGGTAAATATTTCTCATATGTTCTTCTATAGCATTTACAGTTCATGCAGTCTTCAATTTCACATCACCTGCGAGGAGGACTATCACAGACTTCTCCACTGAAATGGATATTCAGGCAATATTCTTTCTCTGAACAGATTCCTTCCACAATTCTAAAATCAAGTATATCGAAGGAAGTGATGTAATGGTACAATGAGGCACTTAACAACTGGATGAGGAAGAGAAATAAGCATATACAGCAAAAACTTAAGCCATTATTGCACAAGAAAAAAATCTTAGAAACACCATTTTTCTGCATACTTACCAAAATCAAAGTAAAATAACAGAATGTTCTGAGAGCTCTTTAATAAACTGCATGCTTCACCACCTAACACATTAGCTGGTTAACCTTTCCTGCTCTCACACTACTTGATAAGTATGCACTTAACTAAAGTTTATGGAATGTAAAGTTACATTTCAAATTGTATGTAAACTTTCATTTTCATTGTGGATATTAATATGTTGGAAATAGAAGTGTAAAAGAGGATGGGGAATAACTAAAAATAGATTCAATTTTTCTAATGTCTTGATGAATATGTTCCTTAATAATGAAGTATGGTTTCCTGAAATTACAGTTCTGCACCCAAGGAAATGACTTCATATTTCAGGCTCATTTAACCTGGGAATGTTGTCCTGCAGTGCAATTGCCCATAAATGCAGAAATTGAATAAATCCACCATGGGAGTGGGGCACACACAAAAAGAACATAAAGAGAACTTTGTCTCACAAGATAACAGAGATCCTTGGAAATTCCATGTGTTACTTCCTCAAAACATCTCCTACTCTAACAGAGATATTCTGGAATTTCTGCTTAATGTAGAACACAGGTGTTCACAGTGCTTCTACTTTCCTCACCTGAGGTCACTTTCTTTGGTAGAGCCTGAAAAGAGCAATAAAACCAAAGCATATTTAACCATACAAAATGCAAAGCACAAACCGCTTGACATTACTCTGTAGCAGCATTTTCTCTTTTCTATCAAATTTAATTTCTATTTTGAAATATTGAACTAATGGTCTGAGGGGGCTCTGAAACTATTCTCAAGGAAACAGGAATGAGTGTCTTTGGACAGAAGATTATTAAAGAACGCTGTATAGAGAATATACAGATAGGCCTGCAGTTCTCTGGTCAATCATTACACATTTATGGTATAAAGCGAACACTTTCTCTGACACTGCCCACTATCACTTTCCAAAAAGATCAACATGGACACTGTGGACACTGTCTGACAAGCTCCTAATCCATTCATCTGAGAAGCATCTTTGAATACCTGTTGCTCTAAGCAGTTAAATTCGGGGTTTGTTGGCTCTTGTAGATATTCAGTAAGATGCTCAATGTTAAAACTCTTAGGAATAAAGCTTGCATGTATATCACACTTGAAAGCCTATTGCTATAATTAGAATTCCTTTTTCTGCCCCCTGTGAGAGAATATGCTATGTAATCTTTTATTATTTGATGATATACAGGCAAAATACAAAGGAGAACAAATTGGTGAACTCTTTTAGATAATAAACATGTGATGCAAAAACCAGAAGGGCATTAGGGATTTCCTTGCAGATACCAGGGCTAATCACTCATGGGAAATTTAAATCAAGGAAAAGCAGAGAGAGAAAAATAAAGAAAAAAATAAGATAAAAATGAAAGAAAGAAGTAGTTTATTTAATCTTTTCCTACAATTAAGAAGGTAGTTATGATGAACAGACTTTAAAACTTTTCTCCACACAGCTCAGATGCATGACAGTGCTCTCACCCACATCCTGAAAGGCATCCTTCCTGGGTTTTCCGTAGAATATCTTCATCACATTCATGACAGGCCAAGTCTCCACTGATGGGTGAGCTGTCAGTCTGCAGGACAACTGAGTGTGAGAACAAGACCGCACCAATTTGGGCCTTTTTTATGACTTGTTCTCAGCCCTTTCAGACCAGTTGAACATGAATCTGGTGGTGGCGATGAGCTTCTGATCCACTTGTGCTCCAGACCTTGTCTAGAACCCAGTTATTCAACAGTTTAATTCTTTTCTACCTGGTACTTCTGTTTGCATAAGTCTGGAGATTCACAACAGTGGCTAAGTTATGTCACAGTGGGACTTAACCCACACAGTGCAGAGATATAAACTGGAATTCTTTGACGGCACCCCAAACATAACTCTTTCCTGATGGGCTTTGTCATCCCAAATCCTGCTCATATCTATGCAGGGCCTGTCACTTGTTCATTGCATTTGGGAAAAACAGGAAGACTCATTTGGATAAGTATAAATTACCAACATGTGGACTAGCCATTTTAGCATTCTCTTGACAGTCAGTGATGAATAATGACCATTTCCAGAACACAATTCACTGTACTGTAAAGTAGGTATTTCAGATGTCTATTACAATGCAGATAAATTGCATCCCAAAATTCTAAGAGTTAATGATATGTTAGAATTGGCTTTGGTTACAATGAAAGAAATTTCAGAAGAACTAGTTAGGAAAAACAAAAACAAAACAAAAAACAACCTTGGAAACAGTAATCACAATTTTAAATTAAACATCTGTAACTAAGGCATTCCATTGAAAGAGAGATGACTGAGCTATTTGGAAAGCCACTTGTTATATTCAGTGTGACATATAAATAAAGGATTAGAAGATAGCAAAATTCTGTAACTTCCATTATGTGCTGTGGCACTTGTAAAATTATAAGGGGAAACACTGTATAAAAGGACTTCACACAGTCCACCCAATATTTCAGAAAGTTTATGGGGAATAAACAGAAAACCAAGAAATGAAAGAATTAGGGATTCAGCTGAAAAAAAACAAAAACAAAAACAAAAACAAAAAACAGATTTCTAAAAAGTCAAAAAATACAAAATAGATCTCAAATTAGTTCAGCTTTTAAAAACTAAACCAAAACAAACAGTAAAATGTTGTTCACTGAAAATTACAAAAGAGAATAAGACAATTAAATACAGATATGGATATATTAAATACAGATATGGAGTCGTGATTTAATGATTAGCGTAGATATGATCTGTAAGTGACTGAAATGTGTTGGTTTTCAGATTCACTAATAATACTGGCTAAGGAGAAGATAGAATAGCTTACATTGAAAAATGTTACCTCAAACTAGAGGAATGTGAAATTTGCTAAGTGAAGAAAAATAAAAATATTGTGGAAGTTTTATTGGAAATGGAGCATAGATGCTCAGATTTTCCCACTATATAGAAGTGAAAGGGATAAAAGTACAAAGGAAAAGTCAACTGTAGACAAGGAAGCAAATTTTATTTTCAAAGAAGAGCTTTAGGAGCACCATGAATCAATAAGTATTTTTCTGGATAAAAATGAATTTGAGGGAGAAAATAATGACCGATCAGAATTTGGAAAGGCTAGATGCTTTTTGTAATATAAATAGAGAGAAAGATAAACTTTACTAGAAATTATAGTAAAACACATTCTCCAGGCAATAAGTTGGTAAATAGTGGAAGGGACTCCACTGAAGTTATGCAATTTCGTACCCAGATTTTGGCTATTCTCCAAGACTGAATACTCAGTCCCATGTTTCACCTCCGCTTTTCCGCCTTATCTGTCTCTCTCAATCCTTTTCATTCACTCTTTTCTGTTCAGCAACATTAAAGTGATGAGATTTTAAAGTAACAAAATAACAAAATTTTAAGCTAACAAAAACTAACAAAAATATAGTTAATTGGACTTGATCTTTCCATGCACTGTCTGAAAAAATTTTCTACCCCTTAATTCCATTGTGCAGTAAGACATTTGAAAACCACCTCCAGTGTCAAGCTATTTAGCCACCAAGTCCTGCCTAGCTTGACCTTAACTGTTTATAGTGTCACGTGTATTTAGCACAGAATTAAACAAGAGCTTAAGTCCCGTTAACATCAATGCCTTTGCTATGGCAGGTGTTTATCCTTGAACAGAGATACTTCTCTGAAGTGTAGTGTTAAGTAAAGAGTCTTGCAGTCCTCTTGGTACAAAGTGCTGATTATCCTCTGTTCCTTTATATTCCGAAGAAACTGATGAAATTAGTACTTGTTCCACTCCTGTTCCCATTAAAGTCAATAACAAAGAAACTATTGTCTTGGTTTCAAAAACCTTTTTGACAAATCGTTCCTAAATCTGTAATCAGCTATTATTTATAAATAGGTTTAGTTTGTTGGAAGAAATTGCTTATGATTATGAAGGTGGCAGAACTGGGGACTACTCCCTCAAAGCTGTGCAAAGTAACAATTATTTTCTGTCACATGCTTCTGAAAGTATTAAGAAGTTTGCAGATTAGACACTAAATTTAAATGGGGGAGGTTTTTATTTTAATGTGCAGTCAAGTAGTCAAATGAAGTAAGTTACTCAGCACATGCACAGTTGAAATCTGCCAGAAATCTTTTAAAACAAGTAATTCCTTTCAGGAGTAGTCAGGGCTTTATTATCAGTCAGTTATAGATAGCAATCAAAGTAGTATCATAAAGACAAGAACTGAAAGTGCGTACTCAAACTGGTAAGGTCATTTACAATAACCAGTAAATATCCGAAGGTTATTTCAACCTGATCTACCAGTGAACGCTCTGGAAAATGTCCTTAAACCGGCCATGATGTAGTCACTGTTTTCATAGATATTTCTCTGAGCCGTAAGAGCAGATTAAACCTATCTTATATGTGACATGAGATCATTAATTTTAGAAAGTAGTAAATGACATCTCACTTGAGTAGAGCTCTTTAAAATGCTGTTCCTAACAATTTACTGGCCTCAGAAAGTTCACCATTTTGTCATATCTACAATTTTTATCATATTAAAGTAATTCATGCAAGTCCTTATGTAGAAAGATTAATGGCTACATACAGTATTGTAAAGTGATATGTCAAATCCATGCCAAAGATCATGGTAAAACTGAATTTCTACTTGGGGAACTGATATTTAATGAATGGTTTGTTTCCACTTTACACAGATTTAATTTTTTGACACCTCTGAATTCAGTGATACAACATCTGTAAAGAATGGATCACGAATTATACTTTCATCCACCAAGTACTCTACAGTGTTGACAAAAGTTGAACTGAAGGAATAGAGGACTTACTTGTCCTTTCATTAGCAAGATATTTTCTTGAGTACTATGTTCTTTCAAAGTACAAAATAGCTAGACTTTCAAAATAGTTTTATTGATTTATTGGTTTTCCTGGGGAGGAACTAGTTTTGTTCAGTTTTTAAGGAATAGTTCTAGCCCTGGATCTACTGACACTTTGTCGGTCTGATAAATCAGACTGACAGGTGACTGATATGCAATTGATAAAGGGATGCAAGTGAGGTATTGTTCCAGAAACACTGTTCTTGGTAGTAATTAGCACTTAATAAGTAATTCTGTGATCTATAGGGACTCTTCTCAATTACTGTAGTGTAAACATTGACTTGTCAAGTCAGTTAGTGGGACTCATCTCATTTAATTCTAGAAGTCTGAAAGCTCACCTCCAAATGAATTCTCTGGGTTACATATACAGCCAATGGAGAGAGCAAGAAAACTCTTATAAATGGTTTTTAGACAATATATTTTAAACATATATTATGAGACAGAATGTATCTCCTTGGAGTGCCTGAGTAGCTCTCTTTCTCTACTTACAGTAAAGCCTAAGTGTAGGGATGAGATTCACCTTATTTAACTTTTTCTGTGTAAAACTTTGGGCTTATTTTTCTCTACTGTCCACAAAGACACCATGGCGGACTAGCTTGATTGAGATACCTGCATTGCAGGTATCAATTAGCAGTGTTCTTTCTGTCCAGGTCCTGAGAGTTTCACAAGTTTGAAGTCACTGCTGATAATCATCCCATTATACTCAAGGGAGGGTCTATTTTACACATGGAAATGTATGTTTTATGATTCCGTATTAGGCATGTAGCAAAACAAGAGCATCATCTGTCGTCTTTCTTTGAAGGCATAACTTTATTTCTGTCAACCAACTATATAGATAGTTTAAGCACTTACTGAGCACTTACTGGTTCAGTAATAGGGGCTCCAACATTTATATCTTTAGCTATTTATCAGAGCCACATTTTCACAGTATCTCAACATTGTAAACTAATCAGATATTCTTCCCAAGAAATATTGACTATTCTGTAATTTAAGGAGATCCACTAGGGAAAAAAAAAAAAAAAAGAGACCTCATGAAGAATGTTTAGGAGAAAGGAAAGAGGAAAATAATGAAGCTGAATCATTTCTTTATTAGTTGGACGTGCTCATTTCTAATCAACTTTTGAGTGACCAAGTTTTTCTATTACCTACTGCTGTAGGAACTGACTTGTAAACAATATAAATGTTGCATGATAAACATAAGTTTTTATAAGGCTTATATGAGGCATTTATCTACAACAACCATACCCTTTTCAAGGTAGGGGTAGATATTTAGTGCTTGCTAATTTAAATTTATCATGTCAATAATTTTTTAGTGCCAATTTTTAATTGACACTGAATATATAAAATTCCCTTAATCTGGCAGACCTCATCAGTTTTAGATTAAATCTAATCTAAATGACATAATACTATACATTTAATTACAATTATTACCAGAGTCTACTTAGTTAATCCATCTGCTACATCCTGTATGAACTACACTTGATGAATTCATTTAGAAATGACTGTATGAAGTGGTCTAAGTAGGTAATGAATCAGAAAAGAAATCTTATTCTATACCTCCAAGTCTAACAAAACTGTCAAAGTGGAGAAAGCAAGCAATAAGTCATTAACAGCATATGGAAGCTACTGTCCCACTACAGTACTATAGTAGACACTTTGGAAATTGTAACCTCTGACATCTGCAAATATGAAAATTTCTAGGAAATATCAACTTCCTGCAAAAAAAAATAGTCTAGAAATATTATAGTTTTGAACTGTTCATGCTCAGGTATTTAATATTGCAAGAATAACTTCAATGCTGGGAAAAAAAAGAAAACATACAAAAATCACTATGTTCAATCTCTACGATTTAGAAGATCCCACTATTATTACAGTGTTAATAGCTCCTGCCAACAAGTAGGCCTATTAAATCCACAATAGGCCAGAGGTTAAATGGATTTAACACCACCAACTAGGATCTTGCTGAAAATTACACTTACACAGTGAATTCTTAACTCTTCTGAATATATGTAAATTATAATGTATATTCATTAATTTTCCAGCAATACTGTCGTTATCTTAACCTTTCAGATATGATCTACCTGACATGCAGAAGTTTTGAGCCACTCTCAGTTTTTATTTCATGGATCAAGACTGCCATGCTCAGCAAATTATCTGTTAAAACATTTTATTTCAGGAAGAAAAAAAAGAGATGAGAAAAGAGAGTCATGAATTATGACTGTAAAATTATCCCGTGGGAATAATCTTGGTATAAATGTTATTTAATAGTTTATTTGAATCTAACACTATCAGAAGTATAGGATGAAAATTTACTTTCCTACCTGCAAGCACCACTTTGTAATTAGTTCCTTTGCAATTTCTTTCCTTTCCTTTTTGAATATCTTCAAATAGGAAATTCCACAAATACTCAGGGCAACCTGTGTTTCAGAGGGAACTTCCTGCGTTCCAGTTTGTGCCCATTTTCTCTTGTTGTGGCACTACACATCACTGAAAACGTCCTGGCTCTGAGAATGTTCTAGATATTCTTTAAGCTGAAATAATAAAAATGGCCTCCAGCATAAAAGGCACAATACAGACAAAGCAGAAACTTCCCATCCAGAATAGATATTTTTACAGATGCTTTGTGTTATATATGTCATCTGAGAGGAAAAATGCATGTCATGATTCAGGCCATGTCAAAGTAGACTCGGGGGTGGAACAGTTCTTCTGTTAACTATAGAATAAAGTGGCGATTATCAAGAGTCATGGAGGCTTAGTCTTTCTTAAACGAGCTTGAAATACAGCGCTAGAAATGAGTAAGAATACAGAAATAACATTTTAATTACTACAGACCAAAATACAACACTAGATCTATACCAATATAATTTCCCACTTTGATTCACTAGGATGATTCATCCCAATAATGGAGAGCTTGAAATATCATTCCTGTATACCTACCCATGCAGCTCAAGCTTAGATTATTCATTAGTCATTATTTTAATATTTGAGATCTTTCCTTTATATAGGCCAACAGGGTTGTTAGCTGCAAAGGCAATGTGATGCTGTGAACACCTGCGCATACAACATGAACAAAACCCAATTTACTTCTCAAATATCATCTTCAAGACAGTCTATTAATAACACCTTACAGTCTCCTAACAACAGGGACAGTAAAATGAAGACACATAAGTAGGATTAAATTGTAATGTTTGAAAAGCTAACATTTCTCATCATTCAGAAAAAGGACAGCCCACATGCAACAGAACACTTAAATACTTTTCATTATGTGTCATGATTAGGTATGGTTTGAAGATAAAATTAATGTTGTTTTTTATATTCACATTCCATATGAACTAATTTCCATAGAGTTTCAGAGAGCAAGTATGATGTTAAAGACAAATATGATTTACAGTCTCACAACTTCTGCCTTTTTTTTCCTTTAACCAACAGTAAAATACTTGAGTTTCAAAATTTATCATAATTAGGAATATTTGAGGATTGTCAGAATAGGTAATGATGTGCAGTTCCCACCAAAGACAGACATTCCACATCTCAGCACTGTGAAGGAGAGACATTTCTTATACAACCACTTATGAACACAGGTATGATAGCATCAGAAAAGCTTATGAGCATTTATTTGCTAATGATTGATGAGAACTACATCAATCAACAAACTACAGAGATGAATTGCCTTTTCTTTCACAAGTATTTATTTTTTAGATCTATTGAGACATTAAAATGCACTATCCTTCATCTGAATGGCCTCATTCAAAATAAGGTGCATGTGATCTATCATGGGGATAAACAAGCTAAATTTAAGTTGAAAGGTCAGAAAGATATAAATGCAAGTACTGGAAAACTATATTCGGCTCAACTGATAATTTACTTCTAATTCTTGTTTTTTAACTGCTATTGACAACTAAAAGAACCATAAAGGAACTTCACTTTAGTATCTAGTTCTGTTAAATAGGACTTAGTTCTACTACAGAATTTTTTGTAAAAATCCAGTATGTGTCATCCTGAAAAAATAATTTTCAAGTTTTTAAAGCAAGAGCAAATATATCTTTAAATGTTCTGCTCAATCACAGTGTTGAAGCTGGGTTTTTCTACTGATAAAGTGATGAAAGTAATAGACCCAGAAGCAGCAATAGATTTAATACCTAACTTGCTTGTTAAATTCCATGACCCATGTAATTCAGGTCAGACTACATGTTTTCAAAAGTGTACCGAATCAAAGTTAGAAACCAAAACCAGGGCAGTCATTACTATCTGGACAATGCAGAAACTTTATGCTCTTAACAATAGCTAAGAAAAAAGGAAACCTAGGAAATTTTCTTGACCACTTGCAAGAAAAGAAATTAGAATTAAATATTTAAAGCCTAGAGACTGAAATAGCAACTGCCTTGTGAAGTTTTCTGGTTTGAAAACACACGGATACAACAGGAAGCAAAGATTGCACATCTTGATTCAAAACTGTACTACTTAAACTTGAAAGTAATTGGAATTCCACAAAACCTCACTTCCACCATGAATATTCCTATAGAAAAGTGCAAAACATATCCCTTCAAATGTTTTTTAGACTTCATACAAAGAATTAGATATCATGACATTCCTAAATATTTAGGAAATCCAAAATTAATGGATAATTCAAATGACAGATTTTTACTGAATGCATTTTGATATAATTCTTCAGAATGTAATCTAAATGAAAGAATTATGAGCCTTATCTGAGTAAAAACTAAAGTATGCCTTAAACAGAGAGCAGTATACTTTATTTCCACAGCTCTTAACTGATCTGAGAAAACTGGAGAAACTATTTGATGCATTTAGGAGCCTGGAACCATTACAATGTACTTGTAGCAGTGGGAATCTTCACAGCAGATTTGGGATATTGAGATGTTCTAAGCTAATAATCTAGTACGAGAGGGAGGAAAATAAGAACGAGAGAAAAAAACAATAGAGCATAATAATGTTGTAACATAACTATGATTAGTATCAGCACTACTGACAGCATCTGTTTCCACATCAATTTGGTTATTCATATGGTGAGGAAAAAGGTTCCCAGGATTTCAAATTCTTGTGTAAGTACATAACTCATCACACAAAAAAGAGAGTGTCTCATGGCTCTTAAGAGATCTTATAGTTCAATATGATACGTCTATATCAATCTGACCTATTCCCTCTGGTGGGTGTTATCTCCATCTGTTCTAGTAACCTAGACAGTAGCAACACAAGTTCTCAGGCATTAAGATCAACTGACACAATGCTGATCATACGCATATCAAGGTCTCTAAACTTCCAAAAGAACTTTGACATGTGAAAACTACTATTGGCAACGAACGCTGATCCAGTCTAATAACAAAATGCCACACAAGAGTTGATTGACAAAAATCAAAAGTAATTCAATCATTTAGCAACATAGATGATGAGTTTCCATTCCCAACTTTGGATCCTGGCATAGCCATAGCCATTGAGAGTCTCCCATTCACATTTCTGAGATAGAAATAATACTGCTTCATACTACACAAAACAAAACAAAAATTTTTTTTTAATTATGTGAAATAAAGGAATATCTGCTTTCTGTATACACTATGTAATCCATAACATTTTTTCCCTGGAATGCTTTTGGGATGATCGCTGCAGTGTTTTGTATTTCATTGGGTGACTGAACCATCTGTTTATAAGCTTGATGTCTGAAATTCTCTAATCCAGACAAAAATAAACAAAACTGAAAAACATTCCTCAAGGAAGCAGCAAAACCTACACAGATTTTTCTGTTAAGAGATCTTATGCAAGTCTTTTTGAAGACATTCTTGCTGAGTTGATAAGTTTATATAATTTTCTTTAGCCTAATATTCAATTAATGTTATCTGAACTCAAGCAGTAAGGAGATCTCCGATTACATTTAATATAAAGTATTTTAAATTGATTAAATTTGGACTAAGCAAAATGAAACTTGCTAGTCTAGATATTTGCTTTACATCTGTGCATTTATAGGCATATTGGCAACGTTAGACCAACATAAGAATGAAATACGATCAGATCATACTGTGTTTAAGTGTGATTCGGAGCTGAAATCTACTGGTATTAGAAATGATAATAGGAAATTGTGAATGTGTCCTACTCAGCACAAGTCCAAAAAGCATGCTATTAGAACACTGCCGATTTCTGATGTGCAGCGTTGCTACAACCCTGTCAATTACAAACCAGCATCCTTTCTTATCTCACCTCTTAAAAGGCCTCTTTTGATTCTACATAAAGGCATTTTTCAATTTTTTTGAATGTCATTTTACTTATCCTTGCTTGACTTTTTGAGAAAGCAAAATGCAGTTCCAAATTGACTGAGAGTTTGCAGGAAAGGGAGAAAGACAGTAATAGCTCTGTCTTTTTCTCTGGCTAACAGATCTCTTTCATTCTAGAGAAGATGGAAGTTCTTTGTTCATGCAAGACCTTCAAAAAACCTGTCTAATTTGGAGGCAGGGATAACATAAAAAAGTAAATAACTTTTATAATTCAGAGTAATTGATTTTAAAACTTAGGGTCAATACTTTGTTAGAAGTTTACACACAGACTTAATTACAAGAAATGCATAAAAAAAGACAAATGATTTATAAGGAACATATACAAGCATATGTTATATATATGCAAATAAAACATAAAAAACAATATTTAGCAGCATGTCAGATTAACCCAAGCTGAGAGTGACTTCTTCTCCCTCAGTTTATCACTTATGACAAAGACAGATATTTCCTAAGGTCATTTAAATTAATGATAATTGTGTATTTCCCAAATCTCTTTTTTTTATCACTTCTGAATGTAACACAATGGCATGGTATTATGATTGTGCATTCCACATCATAATATCATGTAAAACACTGGGAGTTAAAGAGTTAATGCTCCAGTTCCATGGACTGCCAAATTTCAGGGTACTTGGTTCTCAGAAGAGAAGAATTACACACCGCAGAGAACTTTGCGTCACCACTTCCCACTAAGAGGGAAAGATGTAACTGCACACAAGTCCTGAAACTTACCTCTTTTTCCTGATCATATCAGCAGTTGAGGTTCCCTAACCATCTTTCTTCCAGCTTTAGAGTAAGGTCTTCAGTTTTGGACACACTCTCTCTCTCTTTATTTGACTTATCATCTTCAATTCCAACTAAATTGTATTATTTTGCATTTCAATATCTTATTTAGTAAATTAGTTTTCTTCCTCAGATTGTTCCCGCTCTTTTTTTTGGGGCCCATCTCCTTACCCCTTCTCTATTTCCCCTTTCTCCTTTCCCGGGTCATGGGTCCATGGGTCTCCCACTCCATTAGTCGTGGAACTGGGCTGAATCAAGCCCATAAACCATTGATACACATTAATAACTGAGCAGGACATCTTGGGAACTAGCAGAGAGGGAAAGACTGGATATACTTGGAAACTTGAAAAGATGTTTCTTCTTGCAAGAGTGCTCTATTTTTCTTGCACCTCCATCGAGCTGAGAGAAGAAAAAAAAATTTTTTTCATTCTGCAACTATGGAACAGTTTGAAAACTGTAACGTTAATTTTCTGATCATCAATGTTGTTCTGCTAAAATTGCCATTAATCTGTCAAATTAAACAATGGAGAATCAAGTAAAGAAGAGTGATTTCTGTACAGCTGAAACTTTCCTAGGAAAAGGATGTCTCCTTTCACACACACTATTTTTGAAATAAGACAGAAAAAAATTTCTGAAGTTCAAAGAGAGTGAAGTGCACCAGTCATAGAGAATAAAGAATCAGACAGAAGAGTTTAAAAATGAAAACCTGGGAGGGTTTGCAGGAGATGATGTACCCAATTTATCTGCTTTGAAGCAGGACTGCATGTAGCAAGATCATTTCTTCATTTAGATAGACCGGTGGTCACCTAGTAGTAAGAATTTCTAGTGAAGGGTTTGCATAGACTTCTTGCTTTGTTGTAGTGTTTTACTAACTATCCAATTAGAAAGCTATACACAGTATTCAGGCTCTCTTGTCTGAGGCAAATTAAACTTTTTTAATTGCTGTGCTGCAAGAGAGAAAGGATACAGCTCTTTATGTAAGATCTTACTTTTCTCTATCATGGACCAGGCTCTTGCTGCTTTCTCATGAGTCACATTTCCTCAAAGATTTTTCATTCCGCAAAAGAATATTTTTTAAAATATACTGTTCAAAAATGTATACTTTGCTTCTGTTGACACTGCTGGAAAATAATTTTCTAAGATGTTAATTCTACCCAATTGTTGCAGAAAAATATTTGAACAGTGAATGACAAATTGATAAGTAGGGCCTAACTTATATTCTAGGACTAGTTGTGGCTACTTTCTGAATGAGAAAATAGAAAAGAATATAATGATTTAACTGAAATAAAATTGTGCAAAGAAGATCATTATCATTTCATTAATAGTATAATGTAATATAAACAAATGCAAGTAACCTTCTACTATGAAGAATGAATATTTATCAATAGCGTACTCTTATCAAAGATAGTGGTCCATTCTTCTACTGTAATTCAACTTCCAAGACACACCTGTTTAATTTTTAAAGATGTTGGCCATCATTTTTGTTAGAATTCCCTCTGAAGAATATAAGCACATAACATTTTTAGTAAAAATGTCATGATCATAAAACTTCTTCCTTTCAGAGTTCTTTTCATAGGCACATTATTAGTATATTTTATGGCAATGAAACTGTTAACAGGGTAATTGAGGATTCTTATTCGTCATTTACAAAACAAAACAAACTGCAATAAATGGCAACAACAGCAAAAAAAACCATGACTGCAGCCACAACTTTCATTTGTCTTGAAAAGACAGTGAAGTTGTCATTAACGTGTTTAATCTGTTTAATCCAATTAAATTATACTGAATTGCCTAGTTTATAACTCACTTCTTTTCCTGGCCGTTGACAAGGTCTGTCCTGTGGCTGCCATGATCATCTACAGGTATTGTGGTCTGTTTTCCTGTCTTCCACTGTCAGGTTTATTTCCCAGACATGAATTTTAATTGTTGAACCTATTATATAACTTTAGTCAAAATTGAATGATGTCCAGAGACTTCAATGATAACAACTGTCTGGAAATGATCAACTGATCTAAAAAAAAATAGAGAGAGAGAAATCCAAATTATCATTCTTAATCTTCCCTGCAGCTAAGGCTGAAAAGTGAAAGTAGTTATCTGATTATGCAAGGAAAAATCAAATAGGAGAGAACTGCAGGAAACTACTCTGTAACTGGTGGGATATGTGAAAACACAGCTCTACGTCTGATTAGAGTAATATTTCGAAATCACTAGGCTAAAACAGTAAATTTCTGAAACAGCCTTTTCCGAGATAAGGCTCATAAAAAGGACATGCTGAACTTAGATGACTGAATCCTCCTTTAAGTATGTAAAAGCTTTTATGACTCTGTTGCTTTTTTCACCCTTTTTTCCAGGTAACTGTCATTTCCAGCACTTGACTCTTTATTGAAGCAAAGTCAAAGTGAAGGACTCACAAATCTGTATCAAAAACTGCCATTTGGCACAGTAGGACCATTGTGTTAATCTCATCACTGGCATTTAAGCACTGTTTAAACTGTACTTACTGGCTTGAAAAAAAAAATCGTTACACTGAGACAAGCCAAGACTTCAAAAGCTGGAGAATGAAGTTCATATTGAGTTCATATTAATATGTGGATCAAATGTTGCAAGCACGAAAGACAGGCAGTGCTAGCACAGTGTGAGGAGAGGGAGCAGTGATAAAATATTCATCTTTTTTCTTTGAAACTTGGCCAGTTACTGATATCCAATAGCAAGGGAAACACTCAAATTTCTTTGAAATCTTGACAAATTTCTTTTGAACCTGATTAGAAATGTCATTTGGAATATATACAAGATAACAAATATCTGAGGCCCATGCATCATCATTGTGGGGGAGTCATCTGTCTTTGAAAACTCCTGAAATCCTAACACTCCCTTACCTCTATGGGCAGAACAAGCAAGTTAACATGCCTGGCAATTTAGCTGGAAGCATTTCAAATTGATCCTGCACAGTCCATGTCCGACTCAGTGATTCACTGTAATTGCTTCCTGCAACTCACAATTTAAAATATTTTCTCATATTGGCTTTGCCATTCCATCACCATTAATTGTAGCACCCACCTATGCTCAGATATCTTACCCCTATTGGTAGCTTCCAGAGGATATCATCACTCTGAAATGGGTTCTGAGTTCTGCTCAGTCATAAATAGAACTTCAGATAAAAAATTATACATTAATTATTACTGTCTTTTGGGTGCCTTTCAAAGTGAGATTTATGTATACAAGTATCTCAATTTAGGAGACCTGATTTTTCCCATAAAAACCTCCTACTGATCATTTCTAAAAACCTATTCAGATTATGTACTGTAATAACACCTTCAGACTGCAAAATATAAAATAAACAAATCAGAACACTGAGCTTTTTTTTTAGTTTTTGAGGAGGAATTTCATGAAAATCCACTGGAAATTGTACATAGGGTCTAATAACTATATATTTCAGGAAATAAATGCAAAACAATCTGTGCAAAACAGCATATTTTAAGCCTCATGAATACAACCAATGAACTAGCCTCTAGAAATTGGCTGAGCCCAAGAATTAAAAGAATTAAAAGAAGTTGTTAAAAAAGGGAATAAACAAACAAACAAACAAACAAACAAAGAAATAGAACTCCTCTTTCCAGGTGGATAAATAGCTCCATGACTGAGGAAGCTGGAAGGCATATATTTTATTCTCTTATCTTTGTGATCCAGATTGGAAAAGTAAATCTCATACAAGAGTTGTCAGGTTTAGACTGACTTTTCTCTATTTATTTTCAGACTTAACACTGGAACAGAGAAGTGTAGTTCACCAGAGAAAGTTTAAATAGAACTAGTGTGTTTCTGTGGAAAGATTTTACATTCTTTGACAAATCAACAATAGTATTTAACCAAAAGTAGGTTTTAAACAATGGAAATTACAAGTCTTCTTCCATTTATGTCAGCCAACTTCAGAAAATTAGGTACACTGTTCACTATTCTTCATGTGATTAAAAAACAGTAAGTATAAAATCATATTTTACCTGTACAGAGAGAGAAAGAAAGGAAAGAAGCAAGTGGGCTTTTTTTTCTCTTTTCTCTTTTTTTTTTTTTTTAACTAGCTCATTCATTTCTCTGTTCTGCAACCAACAGAATATATCCTGGTAGAAATTTTCAGCAGATTTGAAAAAGAAGTACCACAAGATGAACATTTCTGAAAGATGTAGCAGGATATCTTCCATACCTTATGGCAAAGAATATAATACACATAATCTCTATCCAATAGAACTACTTCCACTTTCCAGAAATATACTGTAAAAGAGGTCTTCTAATTTATCCCCACACAAGTTCACATATGCTTGTTACAATTTATAGAACTGAAGCATAGATCAAGCATCTTTGCAAAAAGTGGAGGTTAAAAAATCAACAGCCAATTAGTAGGTTGTCAGAGACAAGACAACATAAATTTTCTGTCAGTGGAGATAACCAGTAGTTATAAAAGGTCATCCAGATATAGTAAAAGATGTATGTGGCTTAGGTAAATGAGACAGCTGAATTTCAAGACTTATTAGAAAGCTCATAAATCCTTCCATGAGGGAGAAGTTATGAAGATCTACTGGATGTAGGCTCCATGATTTTAGTATTTTACTGGAGAATAAGACTCCTTATTTAGAAATTAGTTCATTTATAATAGATGCTCCTATTATTGTAAATGTGTTGCACTCTGTGCCTAGGCTCCTTTTTATTTTTTTATCCCTTTGCTAGAAACCTGTAGGGGAAAATTTTATACAAGGATTTTTTCATTCAGTTATGGTGATGTTTTTTCTTAGTTGCATGAGGAATGTGAAAATCCAGTTATACAGTTCAGTTGTTGAGGAAGAGACCAGGATCCATACCATTTTTCTATTATCGACCCATAACTATCTAACTTCTTCAGCTATTAACTGTTGGTGCAAACCACTGTCATTGAATGGGCTCACCACATAGAGGTGTACTTTGAGAAAACCTTTGAGAATTTTAAGAATGTGTAAGTCTTCTTTACTCTTTTTCTATTCATGAAAAAAAAAAAAAAAAACTTGCACAGCAGTAGATGGAGGGGTGAAAGACACTGCTATTGGTGTTTCCCTCCAGCCACCTCTGATCCACTTGAAGTCCACTGACATTATTCATTCAATCCTGTCTTCTCCAGGTAACAAAGTTACCTAGACATCTTCTGAACCTGTTAATATTTGTATTATTTTATGGTTTCTCTCAAAAATGCTTGCAGATCTTAAAATTTATATTCATTAGATTCAAGTAGTCTTCAAAATCTTATTCTCATCAGTCAATAAACAATATCAGACAGAAACCTGAACAGCTATTGCCAAAACTCAATTAGTGTAGATGTGATTTATCTGTGATAAAACACTATTATTACAACAAGCAAAAAAACACTAGCAACAAAAAAATTCCTAAGGGTGTTATTCTATGGACAGCAGTGTCTCAAGATTTTTTAAGCCTCACATGCTAGTGGATACTGGGATTCTAGAACTAATACTTCCCTTTTCCTAAGAAGAGAAATAGATATGCTCTCCACATGCTTGCAGCCATAGTATTATAGAATCTGAGAATCATAGAATAGCTTGGGTTGGAAGGGATATCAAGGATCAAGTCCCAACTCCCTTGCCACAGGCAGGGTTGCTACATCAGTTGCTAGATCCAATTGCCCAGGGCTCCATCCAACCTGGCCTAAAACACCTTCAAGGACAGGGCATTCACAGGCCTTTCTAGGCAACCTGTTCCAGCACCTCAACACTCTTTCTCAGTAAAATACTTCCCTCTGACATCTAATCCAAATCTACTTTCCTTTCGTTTAAATCCATTCCCCCTTGTCTTGTCACAACCTATCCACGTAAAAAGTTCATGTCTCTGAAAATTCTGGAAGGTTGCAATGTCTTCCCACAGCCTTCTGTTTTCCAGGCGGAATAAGCCCTGTTCCTTCAGCCGATCTTCACAGGAGATGTGCTCCAGTCCTTTGATCATCTTCATAGCCCTCCTGTGGACCCCCTTCAAAAGCTCCACCTCTTTCCTGTATTGGGGGTCTCAGACTTGGATGCAGTACTCCGGCTGGGGCCTCACAAGTAGAGTGGAAGAATCATCTCCCTGTTGCTGCCGTTCATCTCTCTTCAAATGGAGCCCAGGATACCACTGGCCTTCCAGTCTGTATGCACACACTGCTGGCCCATGTTTTTTCATCAACCAGGATCCCTAAGCCATCTGTTTTTTTGTTTCCTGATTAATAATTTTTAATGATTCTTCAACACTCACATTCTAGGATTTCTTCATGACATAAGGCTTGGCAGTCAGTCACAAGGATAATAAGAGATATTTTTATAGCATATCAATCAACTGAAGATCATTCTGCATCTAGAAACATAAAGCTTCACAAAATTATAATGATTTCAGTATTAAATAAAATCATGACTGAATTATTTTAGAATTAATTTATGACAATTTGCAGTTAGATTGGTAGCTGCAATAAATTAATAGTTGCTTGGTAATGATTTAAAAAAGGCAGTATAAGATTGTACTTGTTTCAATACACTACACAGATGCTATTATTCAATAATTAAACATTACTTTTTGTTTAGGAAAATTGATTGAACTTCTGTATGCAAATAAAGGAAATTTTATTTTCCTGTTTGATTTAGCAATAATTATATATAAAATAGGTAATTATAATCTAATTTGTGGAAGTATCATGACAATTTTGGACTATGCAAAAGCTAATCTACAGAAGCTCTGTGAGTCTCTAAACTTATTATGAATCAACACTTAGAATAAAACTACTTCAAACACATTTTTGTAGCATTATGTGGCAGGACATTTAAAGGCCAGAGGCAAGGTCAGCATCATGGGTTTTTTTCCATCCACAATGAAAACAAAGACCAAAGGTTTATTAGATGAAAAATATATCTGCTTGCATCTTTCATTAGATTATTAACAGTTCTCCAGGAGTAATAAAAATGCATGCATTTAAAAATAAGCTGACCTAGTACTATTTTGTTCAGATCAAAGAAACTAATTGTGCTTCCATGGTACTGAAATGTCTCTACAGCTATTCACTGGCAGCTAGATTTTTTTATGCAAGATTACCAATGGGAATGTACTATAGTCAGAGAACTTGTTATCATTTACATAATTAATGCAGAATTATTTGAAAATCTTTCTATGGAGGCCCTTCTTTAAGTTTTAAATAACAGAATTACTGGAGTTATGCCTTTTTCAAGAAATAAAATAATTGAGGCTGATGGTGCAAATACAGACAATGAAATTTAAATACCTACAGACTTTTAATGTCTTTCTTCCAGAAGTTGATGTCAAAATTTATATGCTTGAACATTATCTTTTTTCTTAGCCTGGACTATATATGAAAAAATCTGTCTCCAGAACTGGACACTGTACTCCAGGTGCAGCTTCACCAGGGTAGAGTAGAGGGGGAGGATTACCTCCCTCGACCTGCTGGCCACATTCTTTTTAATGCACCCCAGGATCCCATTGGCCTCCTTGGCCACCAGGGCACACTGCTGGCTCATGGTCAACCTGTCATCCACCAGGACACCCAGGTCCCTCTCCTCAGAGCTCCTCTCCAGAAGGTCATCCCCCACGACCTCCCTCTGGTGAACCCATACTGATTACTCCTGATAAATCTCTTTTCTTCCAGCTGCCTGGAGGCGGCATCCAGAACAAACTGTTCCATCATCTTTCCAGGGATGGAGGTGAAGCTGACTGGCCTTTAGTTCCCCAGGTCCTCCTTCTTGCCCTTTTTGAAGACTGGAGTAACACTGCCTATCATCCAGTCTTCGGGCACCTCTCCCATTCTCCAGGACCTCTCAAAGATGATAGGGAGCGGTTCAGCAATCACTTCATCAACTTCCTACTCCTGATCAGGGGGCCTATAATACACCCCCACAACAGTGTCATCCACGCTAGCCTGCCCCTTAATTCTCACCCACAAGCTCTCCACTGCTACCTCACCCTCCCCCAGGTGAAGTTTGATACATTCCAGCTGCTCTCTCACATTAAGAGCAAAAAGATTGTAAAGAGGGATTTTTATTAGAATCAAAACATTTTAAGAGAGCACACTATGGCAGCATTGTTGATTACTGAGAAAAATGAGCAGTGTATTACAGAACTGGTGCTCTTTATGTCCTGTTAAGCTACATTCCAATTTCACCAGGGCATTGAGGGATGGATTTGGGCAGCATCTGAAGAAGATACTTCCCAACCTCATCAACAGAGAAGCCTGTTATAAGTGGGAGTCAGCTAAGGAGTCCTGAACATCATAATAATGCTACACTGTGCTTCGGTTTCTCACATACATTGTAGATTTTTAGTCCACATGTCACAAGACAATTATCACTATAGAATCATAGAAAAATTTGTGTTGGAAGGGACCATTAGAGGTCATCTCGTTCAACTCCCCTGCAATGAACAGGGATGCCTACAGCTCCATCGGGTGTTGAGAGCCCCATCCAGCTTGACCTTGAATGTCTCCAATGACCACCTCTCTGGGTAATCTGTCCAGTACCTCATCACCCCCACAGTAAAAACCTCTTCCTATCCAAATCTACTCTCTTTTAGTTTGAAATCATTTCTCCTTGTGCTCTCACAACTGACCCTGCAGAAGAATCTGTTCCCTTCTTTCTTACAGCCCTGCCTCTAGACACTGAAAGGCCACTATCAGGTCTCCCTTCAGCTTTCTCCAGGCTGAACATCAGCACTCTCATCATGTTCCTTACTTATTGGAAGGGGGTAAACTTCTCGTCTAACCATGGTATCAAATGACTGCACCTGTTGACACTTACTCCATTATCCCCACTGTTAATATCCAAGAAATGATGAGGAGAGAATGGGTAACTAGCAAGAAAAAATAAATATTTCCTCAATATACAGGGGAACTGGGAACAAATCACCTCTGGAATTGGAGGTAGAGAGTTCATGTCTAATTGCCTCTGATGGATATTTCTTTTTCTGTATTTCTTTGGGTGTTAAAAAGTGTTAAAAAGGCTAGGCACTTCAAAAGACATAAATAATTTAGGTCATTTGAAAGACTACTTTTTTTAACATGGATAAGACTTTGGCTTGCAGCTCCTTTTATGTCTCTTGGAAGAAATTTCTCTAATGTATTTTCTTAATTAATTTAAAAGTCTTTCAGTGTCTTTGATAAGTGTTTGTTACTTGTGTCTTTTCCCCAGAGACTTTATTCTAAAAGAAAAATCTTCTAGTTCAAGAACTGAGGGAAACGGTAAGAAAAAGAATGAAAAGGGTTTTTTTTAATCTTTTGATCTTATTCATGAATAGCTGTCATTAAACGTCATAGGGAGTTATTCTCTATATCTGTGGACTTGTACTGTATGAATCATATTCATTGTCTTCAAACGCATCATGGGGCATTTAAAACGTATCAAGAGATTATACCCAGGACAAACAATTCAACCTAATGCAGACTTCATTAGCATTATTTGCAAACCATATCCACATAGCACTGAATTTTAAAATGGAGGCTTTACTCAATACAAAGCCTGAACAGTGCATGAACACCTTGTAGTCATGATGGGTCCTGTGCTTTTTGGAGCAGTGTTCTTGCATTACAGTACACAGCACATTTTTCAACTCTTCTTCCTTAGCAAATAAGGAATTAGAACAATATATCTAACCATCAACTTTACCCTATTACGCAGGAACAGTGCTAGCTGCCAATGCTCTGTATTAATTGTTTTTCTCTTTTCGGTACCTTTTCCTAAGTAAAAGTTTTATATTATTTCGGTGGGCCTTTTATACAAACAAAAGGGCTGACTCCAGTGAAATTAACTACATCTCAGCAGTCTCTAATTTAGCTAGCTCACATACTAATCACAGTGCAACAACAGCAATACAGATGTGAGATTTCACAGTCCTTGAATCAATATCAAGACTGTTATTGGCATGTGGGACTCAGTGTAGATATGCCTGCATAAACTGAAGTTATTGAGATTTCACTGCAGAGGACCAATGTGAGAGAGATCAATTAAGATTAATCAGTTTAATCTCTATATATTTTTTAAAGCTGCGTTTTTTTCCTATACATGACATTATGAGATGTGTTTTTTTAAGCTCCCTAAGTTCATTTGTTCTCCTACAGATCTTAATCACAGGATCGTGGAGGTTGGAAGGGACCTGTGGAGATCAACCAGTTCAACCCCTAGCTAAAGCAGATTCCCTGCAGCATGCTACACAGGAAACAGCCATGGAAGCTCTTGAGTATCTCCAGAGAAGGGGACTCCACAACCTCTCTGGGAATCCTGCTCCAGTGTTCTGTTACCTCACGTGAAAGATGTTCTCCCACATGCTTGCATGGAACTTCCCATTTCAGTTTTTGTCCATTGCCCTTTGTCTTGTCGCTGCTCACCACTGAAAAGAGCCTGGACACTTCTGCTTGACTCCTGTTTGTAAGATATTTATATGCACTGATCAGATCCCTTCTCAGTCTTCTCTTCTCCAGGGTAAACTGTCCCAGGCTATTCCTTGTAAGGAAGATGCTCAAGGTCCCTCACCATCTTAGTAGTCCTTGAAGCCATGCTATTTAAAGTGAAGGCAACCCCAGTGCACAAGAGCATCGTGAGTCATTACTCTCCTCTTTGAAGTATAACCAAAAGGAACAAGCTTTTGACTTTTTTCTCAGATCAGAAAACCCAATATGGATGCTGAACAAGTGCACACAGATGGGGATGGGCACAATACAATATGTTCTATCTGAACATCAGGAAACACTTTTTCACTGTGCTGCTGGTGAATGGAGCTCTGGCAAAGTTTGTCAAGGGATGCTGTGGATTCTTCTCAGAAATCTTCAAAAGCCACTTGGACATGTGCCACAAATATGTATAAATTCACAGTAATTTATTCAGGTACATTAGATTTAAAAGGAAATAGAAATACAAATATTCTGAATCTAGATAAGCAAGCTATGTATCACTGAATTGGTACGTGCTATGTAGGATCTCCTTTCCTAAGCAAAAATCATGGTACCAGCCCAGCACTAAGTTTGATTTTTTTTTTTCCCACACCCTAGATGCATGAGTCTAAATGGCGAGCAAACTAAATGACAGCTTTGATACTATCAAAGTAGGGGTGCATGCATTGATGCCAGTGATATTCACAGTATTGGCTCATCCCATCCTCTTTTTGAAATACAGACATGAGAACTGGAGGAGTTTTGTGCTTCTCCACTGCAGCACTATACGTCTTCATTCCTTGCATACCAGAGGGATCCACTGGTTTGCTCTCAGGAACCAAGTCATTTTAGTTATTCCAAATCTACCACATAGCATGGAATGAAGGCTATGAAATTTTAGTTCATGTATTTCCTATAAATTCTCTTCAAAAATCTGACGTCAGTATGATTATTTTCAATTACATGTGAAAATTTCTGTAAGGGTAATAATAACAAACTTCTCACTAACTGAACTCTCTAAATCCCTACTAGCATTTATATGACAAATATTTGTATCTCCAAAACACTACTTAAATGCAGCTGTCAAAAATTGTTGAAGCAAATAAGGATCTCTCTCCCAAATAAAAAATCCTCATCAGAATTCCAAAAATTTCACCTGCAACATCTGGAAAGCTGCTCTAAAGAAGCACAGACATTCATTTCTATTTCACTTTCTTTGGCTGGTCTGGGCACTGAGAACTGTAGGACTGCAAGGTACAAAAACACTGATGATCTGGGGCTTGTTAGCATGCCTGAAATTACATGGTATGTTGCAATAAAAAGCAGCAAAATTGGGATATCTTTCAAAAATAAAAGCTTAAATACCAAGCATTAGTGAAGGGATATAGTAAAGGTCAAAACAAAATGCTGAATGCAGTCACTGACAAGATATTCATCAGAGTGCATGACTGACTGTGCAGCAAGAGATTATCAGAACTCAGTGTGTTTTGTGCATTCCTAGAAAAAGAAGAGCACAGCATACAGAAGCTCTAAAGTAATATTTGCCTATTTTATTATGATGATAACAGACTTATGCAACATTGTAGTGTTATTCCTTTCCCTTCATCTCAATTAAGGAAGCCAAAGAAAACTCTTAAGAGACTGGCTAACTCTTTTAGAGCCCAGAAAGAAACAACTAAGATGCCCCAAGCCATATAGTCAATGTCAGCTACTAAATCTGCTCTTGTACATCCTTAGAAATGTAAATATAAATATTGGCAATCACTTCTATTCCTCACATATGCATAAATTTTACCTTGCTAAAGTGAAAATAAACATGAGATGCAACATAAAATTAGCATCACTGCTTTTTCTCTTTTGGTTTTAAATATTGCATTTTTATTTTTGTTCCAATTTCTGTCTGAATTAATTGACTTGCAGAAGAAAGCAATAAGAACTGTCAGCTATGGGAAAACTAGCTTCATTATTAAATCTTATCTACCTAGAATACCAAAGGAAGAAAAAAGACAAAATGTTTCAGCATGATGTATCTGTCATGATCATGAATGTGTAATTATGGTGTTTCAGTGCTGACAAAACTGTGAGTCATTTTGCTGTACACATCTTTGCCTTGTGACATTTCACAAGTGCATATAATTTATTGCTTTATATAATGTTCACATTAAGGCTTCTATCTGAGAGCCTTGTGTTGACATAATACATATGGGAAGGGTAGTTCAGCAATTACAGTGCTCTACTTGGATCTCAGAAGACCAGTTTAATTTGCTGTCTAAGATAGTAATTCTGTGTTCTTCAATTCACCATAAACCTACTTTCCTCCACTCCTAGCTATCTCAGCATGCCAGTCTGGCTTTTACGTAAGTTGATATCAGTTGAGATTCATCTCATCTGTGTTAGGAATTTAAAATTAAAGTGAGTGCTTAGAGATAAAGTATTTGCAAAGCAGCTTTCCAGCTGTGTTTTGAATATCTACAAGGATGAAAACTCTACAGGGTGGCTCGTGTAAGGGCTTGACCACTTTAAGTGAACAAAAGATGTACTTGTCTTGCTTTTTCTTACCTGTTCCTGAAATGAGCCACTTGAAGTCACTTTTCAGATCCTTTAAACAGAAGGAACAGAAACAAACAAACAAACAAGTAGGTATTACTTAGTAGCCTAAATGTAAAATGTATAAAGCTGAAGGTGAAACATTACCAAAGTTGCCGAAAGTCAAGTAGGTTGGCATTCATATGAATAACCTCCCAAAGGCCTAAATGATATAATACAAGACTTTTCTCTAAACAAATAATTTGAACTTGCATATTAACATTAGTAACAGCCTCACATTTAGGATATTCAGACAGTGTTCTAAGTTCCTATCTAGGCATCATACCAAACTTTGATTGTTCCCATCTAAATGGCTAGGGTAGCTCTCATCAAAGCTCTTACTCAAAGTACACATTTACAGTGACCCCATCCACCTCCATGCATTTTAGGACAACTGGGCATCTGTTAAGTTTTCTCTAGCTTCATGGAGAAATACAGTTCATAAGAAGTTATTCTAAACCTACAAGTATTCTGAACGTAATGTTGTGACAATAAATACACAGAAAGCCAATTTAAGTTCTTCTAGGAATGATAGGTAACCTATATTATCACATACCTCTATCCCTGTCACTTGCATTTTTTATGAAAAATGGAACAGCTTCAATATTGACTTTTCTACTACATTAAAACATGTTCAATCTCCAATATGCACAGCTCACTTCTCATATCATCTTCCCAGTGTGGAAAATGCCGTTATGCATAACCTGTTCTTTTGGTTTCTTTAGTTTGCTACTTTTTATAATGTATATGTGCATATTCCCATATCACTGTATTAGAAATGAAAAAGTGAAAGAAACGTCCAGAGTGATTGAAGCAGAAAGTGGTGAGGCTTGACATATCCTCTGTCCCAAGGGGTACTCACACTATAAGTTTTGGAGTGGAATCCCCTCCAAATCAGTTCCCTACCTCTTGTCTTGTTCAGTATCATTCTGCATAAAGGCAGTTGCATAGTTAAAGATTTTTCCATAACAGCCTATATCCATGAGGCATGGGCCACTTTCTGACATCTGACACAAGAAACAAAGTCACTATTTAATTAGTCAGAGCTAAAGAGCTTTAGAGGACTACAAAGCTTTTTTTGTATATCCAGTGGTGTAAATATAGAATTCCCCTTAGAGCTATTAGAATGGACATGCTGTTTCTGCTCTCAGAATTATTAGAGATAGGGAAAGTTGAAGTAATTAATGCAATCCATTTATAAAATGCAGTGAACCTTTTTCATTACTGTTGATACCTCTATTGAATCCTCTCTTAATTACGGTACACAGTGGTCAGTATTAAGAAGCCAATATGGGCTAAAATTCGTTATGGATAAATATTTGAATGTAATACTGTTATTCCCTCTGCTGAACATTATTCCAACATAAGAGGTTGTTTATCCTTCCACTTAGCTTGAAAGTACATGATTAAATCAACAACTTCTGGCTATTATTGAGATTACTGATGTAGCTTCTTTGCTAGACTGGTATGCTTTTCAAATAAGAAAAGTTTATTAATGGAAACACCTTTTCTGCCAGGAAGTTTATAGGCATTTTTTATTTAACTAACACAATATGAAACTGCATCTTCTGTCATAAATGTTAGCAATTCATTACACTGTGAATTACACAGAAAAATAAATGCTGAATTTTGTAAAATTATTACTCATTTCCAAAAGTTTGTTGTGTCATAGTGGCTTTACTAGAGCAGATCTCCACTTTTGATGTAAGTTGTTCAATGGCCGGGTAACTAACCTAAAGTAGAAACATGTTCTACAGTTCCCAAAATCAGGGAAAAAAAAAACCCAATAGCTAAAAATCAAAACTTTCAGGAAAAAGATAATAAAAGAGTAACAAAACATGACCCATGTGTCTAGTCAGTGTATGCCATATTTCTCCCCAATGTATGTATTTCTACATACACATGTGTAGAAATAAATAAGATAAAACAAATCAGACAATATACAACTGAAGACGTCAACCTCTTCAAAGAGAGAAAAGGAAAGCAGCTGAATTGCACTGGATGCAGACAGAGCTCAGTCTACTCTAAACTCAAGGACTCTGCAGCAAAAAGCCTGAACTACACTATGGATATTTTACTATTGCTTTAATGAGAAAGCAAAAGATGTGGCTGCATATCAGCAGTCCAAATCAATGATTCTTAGTGTTTCAAGATTCTGCTCTTCTTTATACAGAACGGAAATAAACCACTCTTCTAAGGCACTGAAAACTGCAGAAAGAACTTCACTGAAATAGAATAACAAGCATAAGTAGCAACAAGTCCAGATATCTAGGAACTCTTTGATCAGATTGACAGCTTGGGCTAGGTGATTCATAGCCCTATGTACAGAATTATTCTCAATATTTTCTCAGCTTTTTCAGGTACTATATTCTTTTCTTTATTCTTTTTATTTTTTTCTTTCTAGAAACTTTCCCTGAAATGAATCACTTTATATTCATTAAATGTTCAAAAGCAGAAGTAGAATAGAGAGGCGGGGGCAAGGGAGAAACCAGCTAAAAGAGTTTCTAAACAAGTTTTATCTACACATTGTTTGGTTTGGCCAAGGTTCTCAGCCATCTATTTTCATGTAGAAAGCAGCTCATCTTCAATGCTAGTGACAAAGCTGTTACAAAGAGGAATTTGCTTAGTGTGCCTGATGTCGAGAATACCCAATGTTCTGAAAAATGAGTTTGGAAAACTTCCCAGATTACACATCTGCCCCCTAAAACTAGCAAATAATGGACTGAACTGGAGAGGAAAGGACTAAGTGGACACTTGGACTTCTTTCCCATCCCTCATGTAAAACTGCGATACCTCTTTGATGACCTTTATCTTGAACACTCTTTTACAGTAGCCTGGCCACCAGCTTACAAAAGTGAAACACTTATCTGACATGTAGATGTATGGATGTGTTATTGTAAATTAACTGGTTTTATGAGCACCATATGTCAGTGGTTGGAAAGAAGGTGCCATTGGAAAAAGAATCATATGATGATTAATTAGTAGCAGAAGAAGTTTTTTCTTACTGCTGTTCATTCTTTTCCCTTGTGTTAGTGCCTGTCATCCTGCCTGGACATTGCGAAAACTACTACATGAAGCACTACACATTATGTTTAATTAAAATGAATCACAAAAATCACAGCAGTTATAGACGAGCATGACTCTCAGATCACCTTCCCCAATTCCTGCTTTGCAGTGATGATTCACTAAATTTTCTTGACCTCCATCTACTTAGCAGAAGTTAAGCCTCCACTATTTGCCTTCTGGGAAAATTCAGCAGCATAAAATATTTCAATGTCAGAAAACAAGTTTCCTGATAGTCAATTTAAATGTTCTGGGTTTTATATTTCTCTCAGTACTTACAGCAAATGAAATTACTTATTTCATCTTTCGAGTTTCAATCTAGGCAGTGAAAAAAAGAAAAGAAAAGAATTTAAAACATATCTCTAGAGGACAAGTATATGCAATACCTGTTTTAGCTCTATTTAATTGCCAAAGATATTGAAACCACAACGAGTTACCATCCACTTCCAAAGGTGAGGCAATGTTTCTATTTGCTGATCTCATTTGCTAATACTGCTTTTAACCAGAGAAGGGGAAAGTCTGTATTCTGGATATCTGCCTCAAGCATTTACTCACTAATTCATTTTATATTTCAGCTAAAATTTCTGAGTTGACTGAAGGATGGCAGAAATATTCCTTTTTATCTACAAGGTAAATAAATAAATAGATTAAAAGCCTATCTTTTTTTCCCTGGAATAAATTTTCTTGAAAATGTTGAAAATTCCTGCATTCATTTCGCAAATGATAGCCAACAAAGATGGTATCTTCCCCCACCCTTGTGTTACTTCTTTATTGGACTGTAATTTTGGTGAAAAAATTAAAGTACAGCACAACAGTTTCATACAAAACAAGCCAGGTAGGTGCATATAGAATATGCATGGCATAGCAACTTTGGAACAAACAATCCTTCCACCAGCCATTGGAAGAGGCCTATCTCTTCCAGCCAGCAGATAATATCCTAGAGAGCAACATTAATTATTTTATTTAGATCTAGAATTGGACTTCTACAGGCTCTATAGATGCTTCCTGTAGGTTAGGGTGTAGAGTTTCACATATTTTGTCTGTTTTGTCCATTTTCTGGCTCAGAGTTTCATGTTTTGAACTGAGTTTCCCCTATAGCTATTGGAGCTCTATCCTGCAAAGCAAAGTATTTATGACCAACATACATGCGGACAGGCTTAGTATAACAGTGAATGACTTGAGAAGATGGGACATAGAGTAAATTATTGTAGCAGAGCACAGGCATGGAATGACAAGAAAATGGGACCAGGCTTATTGAAGGAGAACCCCCCACAGCTTTAAAACCCTCTCTAGGTCAGTTAAAGAAATGCAGAGTTGGGCAAAATTGTTTCAGTGGTAAAAAGAAAAACAAAGAGCAAGTGTCTAAAGAAAATAAATAATGTAAAGCACACAATATACAGTAAATGTGGAAGTGACATGTGCCTGTATTCAAGAAAAAGAGGCATTAGAATTGTTTGGTTGAGGCTTTCTAGAAACATGAGTCTACAGGAGAGAAGAGAGAGTGTTGAGATGTGAACGCATTGCAGAGACAGTAATGACAGTGGTAGAGTGTACTTACAAGAAATATTTCCCACTGAAATCTGCATAGAAAATCAAGACAGCAATTTTACACAGTTTGGCAGAGCCTTGTTCTGTTCTTGTATTACAGTCTCTAATGTACTGGTTCAGTGGTAAATCAACAATGATAATACATATTTTGGTGGCAGACATGAGATAAATTGATAAATTTGATTTCTACCCTGGACAAAGTTAAAAACAGACCAGTCTGATCAGAAAGCCTACTTGACGTTACTCTCCTACACACCTGAAATCATAAAGTAATTCAGATATGCAACAAAATTTAGGACTCTTTAAGTACCTTCATCATTAATATAATAAAATAAATGTTCAAATGTTTGAGTAAAATAGAAACTTACTTGCAAAGGAGATGGGCATCTGATTGATGTCTCTATTTTGTACAGACTCTACCTGAACAGTTAACATGTTGACTACTTTGTTTTGCCTACTCTATTCAGTACAATACAGGTGGATGGTCATATTTTTGTTTGTATATGCTAAAGTGGATGCCATAGTTTTACTGATTTTCTTTCCTGGAAAAAAGGTTGAAATACTCTACCCAGCCATGAAGTACAGTTAATGGCATGAGTCATCTTGTGTTACATGGAAGTTAAACACAGCAGAAGTAAATAATGCACTGAAGGGAGAGATAAAATGGATTTTAGATGATAGTTTGATCTCCATTAAAGAGTTTGCAATAACTAAAGGTCTCTAGCCTCTAATAGATGAGAAATTACAACTATTCATTTTTTAAAGTAAGAAAGATACTCATTATCTGAGATAAATATAGTTGTTTTTAAAGGGAATCACTATTCATAGCCCTAGCACATTGGAAGGAAACAGACAAAACTTGTTGGAAAGTACTAGTATATTTTCCTCCTAGCAGAAAATATTAAGAAAATAAACAGAATAAAATCCTTTTTAAGGTAAGTAGAATTGAATTCTGAAATATCATTTCACTTCGAGCAAACCTAGTGGCAGAAAAAGTCATGGTAAGATGAATAAATAAAGATGTTTTTCTCCTACCTTCTAATTTTCTCCCAGGCCAGTTTGCTCTTATGGGATTTTTGATGGTTCTGTTCTTAGAGATACGTGTTACACCTGAAGGACAAAAACATAGCCAGATGCTTGCCTGTAGACTTTGCAAATACTTTGAATCAGTTGTTATCTTAAACCTCTTCCACTAGTTCAGCTGTGTAATTTAAATCAGTGCCTGACATTGAATTCTCTCTCTTCATGCAACAGCCTGCAGGTTGATGCTCTCTTTTCTATGTTTATGAAAGAGAAGGTGTTGACTGTTCTCAAATAAGATACTAAACCAGAATTAAGTTTATATTTGCTAAACACAGGGTTGTTAAAAGGGAATGGTACTCCCATTTGTTCTTATAAAACAAAGCATCAATTATAATAACTATAACAACTGCTGCTACTTTGTATTTGAAGATATACATTCGCTAATGTAAGACAGAAGCTGTTTTGACTAAGTAGTTATTTAGCACAGAGTAATTTTCCCAAAGAGAAATCTCTAGTGTATTAAATAATTATTTTTAAGCGTGTCCTAGGAATGAGTTACTTTCATCTATAACATTAAGAAATGTGCCATAAGAAATTATAGACATTCTCACAGATTTGTGTACTGAACTACCTTGTGCAAGTGCATGAATGCCTACTGAGATATATATATATGTGCATATGCTTGAATCATAGACATTTATACATTCAAAACCACTGCATGATTTCAAAATGTCAACACAAGCAAATTAACTAATAATAATAATAATAATAATAACAATAATAATAATAATAATAACAACAATAATAAAAACATGCAGCGTTTGCAGTGTGTTTTCACATCAGCTGTTTTGTGAGCCATACACTGTTTGTCAGATACAGTTTGATGTCCTTGTAAATGTTTTTCATGGGACAAACTTTACTGGCAGACAGGTGCCCAATAATCTATTCTCTTCCCATCCCTTGTATAATTGGAAACAAAATACAATGGAACCTCTCACAGGTCAAGGTGAATGCAGGGAGATTGCTCACCAGTTACTATCACAGTTAGAACAGGCCATGTTTGGAGATCAATAATTCATTGCCATTCAATAACACTGTAGAAACAAAAACTAAAACCACATTCCTTCATTTGGTTTTAACAAAATTGATCCTCCATTTAAAATAACTGACACCATTATCCAGGCTTTTGACAAAACTTTCTATAAAAACATTATTTACACTTCTTTCTTTGCTCCACCCTACTTTTGCTTTTCCTTCCCATCCATAGGCTATTTTGATCCATTTAATTACTTTCAAAAAAATCCTTAAGTGTTCCATAAAAACCTTGAAGTAAAGAATACAACACTCCCATTCAAATATAAATTATTTCTTCAACAATTTTGAAGAAGCTTTTCCAACTGGAACAATTTAATTTATAAACTTGCTCACCTTCTGGCATGCCTTTTCTTTATCTTCTTTGGACTGATTTTTCATGATGTATTGGGATGCTCAAGTAATTCTCTTTGCCTCATGTAGTGTTTTCATTTTCACATTTTCCAGTCTCAGGCATGTTGATGAGACTTAACTACTAGATAATAAGTTTGACTCCTAAAACTAGCTGGTATTCAGTCCAACAGTGAAACAAGGCCATCATTCTGTTCATCAGTAAGACTTCTAATCAAACAGAAAAAGCATAGAATTGGATCAATCACTACCACCTATAAATCAGCACTTTTCTGTGCCGAAGTCTTTAAATTTGATGGCACCTGATATCAGCAGGAATTCTCTTAACATAGAGCTTGTTTTCATTATTGAGTCAGTAACTGAATCTAGCAGATTGTCCTATTTGTGTGTCTACAAAATTGTTCTTCATTTTTTTTGCTTGTCTT
The DNA here is from genome assembly GCA_036925125.1 of Oreortyx pictus. Taxonomy (NCBI): domain Eukaryota; kingdom Metazoa; phylum Chordata; class Aves; order Galliformes; family Odontophoridae; genus Oreortyx; species Oreortyx pictus. Next base: position 94,925,571 of record JAUPFR010000002.1, read on the forward strand.
AAAGGCTCTGCTACTCTCATAAGAAAAATACATTCATGTTAATATTCATAGTGCAGATTCAGTGCTAACCCTACCTCCTTCCAAAGCCATTCCAAACCTTTAAATATGTCTTCAAACCAATTATATGAGTGCAGAATACTGATTTCCTTTTACAGACATAGTATCCATTATGTCTTCTGGGAACTGCTAGTTCGAGAACAAAGGAAGTGTCAGACATTCTGCCCTAAAACTTCCTTTAATAGAAAGAATCTTGAGATGACTAGTGAAAAATACAGTCCAGTGATTGAAAACAAAATAAAATAACAGATTAATGTGCTATTAATAAGCAACAATAGATGTGTTTGGGTGCTAGAGTATTTATATAAGACCTGAAAAATACTGATTTGTAATAATCACATTGTTTCTTGTTCAGCAGCCAACATACCCGATACTTTTTGTGTGCAATTATCATGAAATAACGCACCAAAATTGACCACCTGTTTGAAATATTCTCAGACACAGATTTACAACTGAAGTTAATTCATTAAAGCTTTTTTTCATAAGTTGATTTCTAAACCATAGCTTCATTATTAGATCATAATTATTGATAGAGAATTCATTAGAACAAAGTATGCTTCTTAATTATTTTTTTAATTTACATTTTCACTCTCTGGAAATATTTATGTCCAATTTACACTTCTGGAACCAATCCTGCTGTGAAATTGCAGCCTTCTGAAGCATTTGGCAATTCAAAAACCTAGCTATGAAATTTTTCTCATCATTACATTTTCCTCTTTTCCAATTTTACACTTAATTATAGAGCATTAAATCAGTCCCCAGCAAATGCATAAGACTGTCAGTCCTGCACAGCGTAGTTCTTTATTTACCATCAGTGACAGAATATTGGAACATTCAGAATGAATTTCTTTATACATTTATTTGTCATATCACTAACTGTAGAAAACGCAGAAATCCCTAAAATAGCTTTACAGTCACAATACTTGGCAGTAACACTTAATCCAAATTTGCCAAGTCACCCGTATTTGATGCAGGTTTTCTTCAGTCCCGCATAAAGCAAATTTCTTCTCTCTTCTTCAAACCCAGCCATCCTTCCCCAGCTCTACATCTTTTTAACATTAAAAGGTCTCTGGTTTCATTTTAATAAGTCACATTTTTTTCAGAAATCTTTCAGATCACTGATCTTGGGAGCATCGGTTCACTGCTAGAATTACAACCCTTCCTGTGGTTTCAATAAAGATGAAAAAGAAATGGATGAAAAACTAAAACATAGGAACATGACAGGAAAAAAGTCCAATTTTCTCTTATTAAAATACAGAAGACTTTAAGATTGTTATTCTGTCTAATGTTCTAATAATTCCTAGGCAAACATTTTATACAATCCCTTCTCTTCTAAACTCTTTGTCACCCACAGACAATACAGAGCTTAGCTTGGCAAGCATACTGGGAGCATATTAAATGGCACACGAAGCACTGAATCCATCAGAAAGCACAACACTTTGCCATTACCATTCAGACACAATACAAAGAGCTACTTATTTTTGTGGGTAATCCATTCATCAGCATGAGGAAATTCAGCTTCCTCTCTCCCAGGGGAAAATGTGTCTATACCAGCAAATCTAAAAAGATACCCCTTTCCTCATAGTATTTAAGCAAGACCATGGTCCCAATAACACATGAACTATAGTATTAGCACAATCTCTAAATTCAGCAACTAGGCTACTCAAGAACAGACCAAGGACCATATATATGAACAGCTAACGCATCTTTTTATACTTCTGAAATGAAATACTGATTGGATAAAGCACAGAAATAAGAGCAAAAGGAAAAAAACTAGTTCTACAATAGCAAAAAGCATCAAAATTTTCTTTGAAACGAGACAAGCTCTGTCAGGATCTCAGTCAAAATAATTTTATTTCTACAGGAGTCTATTGGCAAGATTGAAGATGTGAACCCATATTCAAGACTGATTTTGAATATCCATTTAATTTTGAGCAGTACCACTGTGAATTATAGGAATTAAAACGTAATAAAATGCTGTCATCACAACATACATTTTGTTTGCTTTGGGAATCAGATTCCCTGATATTAATGAAATATAACAGATCTGGCCATTGCAGTGCACAACAATGGCAATAAAGTGTATTTGCTTTCACTTTGTTAATCACCAGCAGAACAGGTCAATACTGTATGGTCAGTATATGCAATACCACTAATGACAAAGGACATAGAAAGTGGTACATTATATGAAGGTGATAGGATGGCATATGATTCACCAGAAATACTGTAGTTACAGAGATTTGTTATCTATAAATGAGCAAAGACAAAAGGCCAGATTAAACTTCCAGCTGCAACTTCAAATTGATTAAAATGCAGCAGGAGAGAGGGAAAACTGAATTTTTATTTTATTAACTGAGCATGAAGCCTCAAAAAGGACTTCTTCCAAAGTCTTCTATAGATTAGTAATTCAGTTAATGATGTAGAATGCGTGAAGAAAAAAATTACACATTGCAACGGAACTGGAATGGGCTCACACTGTAAGGTGGCAGTATTCCTGTGGTTCAGGGAAGGTTCAGTCTGCTACCTGAATCACACTGTTCCTCCCTTCCACCATGCTGAGAAAGCACAGTAACAACAGTTCTGGTCCTTAAGTGGTAGGAAAACTTAGGGGAAAAAAAAAAAAAGAGACAGGAAATACAGCAATTAAGGTTTTTTGTGTTTCACAGTAATCAAACCACTGAATGGGAAAGTAGATCCTACAGTATTGATAGTCACACTGTCGCTTAGGAGATGTGTTGCACGTAGTAACTCAAAGTCAAAAATTTCCACAAAGCATATCCCAACCAACTGAGAATGATAGAGTTTCAATAATTCAGATAATGAGAATACTGGAGAGTACTGGATGGTGTTCAATTATTGTTTTCTCTAAATGCAGAGTGGTGCTCCAAACAACTGCTCGGGTAGCATACCTTGCTTCCTCTATTCTTTCGTAATAATTAAGATTCATTATAAAACAGATGGTACCAATAGACAACTGGTCTTCATTGTCCTTTGTTTTCCTTCTTGTTTTTCTTTCCATAAATTTATGCTTTTTTTTTTAAATCTTTTTCTAAATATCTACTGTCACACAGGAAATATTTTGTCTCTATTTTAAATAACTTCACAAGACGACACTCAAGAGGAGACTGCTTAATTGGGTACTGCTACTTATTTTTTTAACATTTTTTCTCTCTTGATTCCTGCAATCATATTCTGTAGCAGAATTAACTGCTCAACACTTTGATCAGTTGCTTAAAAAAAAAAAAAAAAAAAAAAAAAAAGCCCCAAAATCAGTGTTCATAAAATTATCAGACTAAGCTGTTTAGCCTTCTTCAGTGCTGTATTAATTCTTATTACATTTTTATGAAACAAACCTATTGTATATGTTTTAAATGAAGAATAATGAAGTCATAATATTAAAAAATATTTCTTCCATAACTATTAATTCTCTTAATGCTACACAATGGAACATAAATCAGTACTCTTCAAGGCACAGTATTGCACATTTGAAGAAAAATACGAATCTAAAGATTTCATTCTGATAATTTCCTTTCTAGTGCTTTGTTTATTTATGAGAAAACACAAAACCCAACACTTCATTTTCCAATAAAACATTGGGATATTCTTCTAATGATTATCAAATAAACATACAGTACAGCTTTGAAAGTGCAGGGGTGGATAGCCTTCTAGATAAAGAACCAGACTGAAGGATTCCAATTCTCTCCCACTGTCAGATGTGCAAGAAACATTTCCTGTGATATTGAGCAAGGTTTTATGCCTTCATACTTCATACGCAAGGCATAAATTCCTAAACTATTTTTTTTTAATATTTCCTCTTGCTCAACAGCTACTGAGATGGTGTAATAAAACAGTAGTTCATGTCAATTATCAAAGAGGTAAGTAAAACAATCAATAATGAGAAGAAAAATGTTATGCATTCAAAATATTTTAATCATTTAAAGGTAGATACGAAGTACCTGATAGAACGTCCCCTCTGAATGTTATGATAGAATGTGATGTAAATTTTTATATAATGCCTCTGTTTTATGAAATTGAACTTTCATCTCTCAAAGAGGAAAGCTTCAAACTCAGAAATCCAGTTCTGTAATTTCTTTGAAAACTCTAAAAAGATAATAATCTAAACAAACCCTATTTTTCGATATATTTAAGGAATAGAGACATAACCCCAGAAAGTTCTTGTGAAGGTCATGATAGCTCTTGGCTGTCAAAACTAGAGACAGTATTTTAAATAAAAGAGGGCCAGTTTCAAAAGTGAGGGAATATAGATGATGCATGAATTACATCTTCCTGAATAACAGGAACATTGATTAAATTAATCAGTAAACAGAGAAAGATTTCTAAATGTATATGGTATAACAGGCACAACCACTCTGGTCTCAAAAATGAAAAATCCCCAATAAATCACAATTTTTGTCGGTATCAAAAGAAGGCACATGGGAATTGCTTGAATTTTCATTTATTACTTCTTCGAAGTTACAGTTCATGATGGGCAATATTCCTCATTGTTAAAGATGATTAATCATGTTATGAACTCTTATGTACAAGGAATTGTTTCCAGGACTGAAAGAAAGTATCAGGAAAATCTAGCCAAATATTAGAGATGATGGAAAGAGAAAAAAAGTTCTGTATCATCACCAACTACATATTTAACACTTATCTGACAGCCTGTCATAGTTTTATGATTTTTGGTATTGGTATTCCACATCATAACAACATGCAGTGCATTAAGAGTTAAAGAGTTAATACTCCAACTCCATAAATCATTGATATTTCCGGGTATACCTGTCTCAGAAGAGGAGAACTACATTCCCCAGAGGACTTTGCGATGCTTTGCATTTTTACGTATTTTCCGCTCAGAGGGAAAAGATAAAAACTCTCTGAGGTCACGGGACACTCTCTTTCCTTCGGGATCGACTCAGCAGTGGGTGCTCGCTGCCGTATCGCCTTCAGCGTTAGCGTAAGGCCTTCGGTTTATCGGACACTCTCTCTTGCTCATTTTCTTTGATTTATTAGCCTCAATTCCAATTATATTGTATTATATTGTGTTATTTTGCTTTCTGATATCTTATTTAGTAAATTAGCTTTCCTCCTCAGATCGTTGCCGCTGTTTTGTTTCTAGGCCCATCTCCCTTTTTCCTTTTCCCTTTCCCCCTTTCCCTTTCCTGGGGCGTGGGTCTGCGGGTCCCCCACACCAATCGTCACGGAACTGGGCCGATCCAGCCCGGTAAACCGTTGACACAGCCATAACCTGTCCTCTTTCTTATCCCCTCAAATTATAAGTACTGGTAAAATGCTTAATCTTCTGAACAATAGTTACACTGATCATTCTTTATTTTGAGGAATAAAATGTGTGTATAAATTAATAGAATATTAAAAAAAAAAATCTTTGAACATTTAATGATATTCTAATTTTGGCTATACAAGATTTTCTTTATCTTTCCTAAGATGAGTAAAAGCAAATGCTATTTTTAAAGGTCTAATTTTAAGATCTAATTGCACTTCTAAAATATTATTTGAAAGAACTATAATTCTCTTCATTAGTTTTTCTTTTTTCAGGAAAGACATCCCCTTCCATACTCTCCCCACCTCATTCAGAAGAATTCAAGTATTGAAGCAAAGAGCTGATCAGCAAAGTACAGAGTAAAATAGCTGAGCATTTTCAAGAGAAGTACTCTTCAACGTAAAGGAAATAACAATTGTTTCACAAAATAAAAATCACAAGATGCTATCATTTCACAGATGTACTTTATACCTATTACCATATCACACAAGTTCATAGTGCTGCAAAGTACAATATGCACTGGTTTGTTAACTGATCAAATATAACCTGAGCTATTATATACATTCTTTCTGCTCTATTTCTACTCAGTGTCTCTCAATGTTTTGTTCTTTTTCAGAGATCTCATGAGAAACTGAAGTGATTTACAAGTACTTGTGCCCTGAAATTCCATACTAAATAAGCCTTACAGCTTAGAACTTTTTCCAATACAGCAGTCCAATATACAAGTCCATTTCCCTATACCTGAGGTTGTCTCAGGGAAGTTGCTGAACCACATTTAATTCAATTGCTTAGTTGCATGTGAAGTGACTGCATGCATCTAATCAGGTTTTTTTTTGAGAGATCAAAAGCACTACTAGGCTGTCAGTTCATCAGAAAACAGGTTAGTCAGGTAAATTTGCCGAGGGTGAAGACATGTCAGACATTCCCCCAAATCCTTTGTCACCAGAGACTTCCTCGGATCATTACAGAATTAAATTTAATACATTAAATTTATTTTCTTTTCAAAGTATTAAAATGGTAAAATAGTTCAATTAGTGGGGTAAAGAAAGTGCAAATTACAGTTTCTGAATGGATAGAAATACTGTGCTAGGAAAAACTTTGTAGAAATGTATGGGAATATCACAAAGGAATGGTTAAATAAGAAATTAGAATGGACTCATCCTGGACAAAGAAAAAGAAATTCATTTTCTTCAATGGAGGTCACACATAAGCATTTTTCTGTAAAACCTGTAATAGGAAAATCACAGAGAATAAAACTCCATTGTTAATGGTGCATAAAAACCTTCTTTGTGACACTGGGATACTAGTGTCAATGGATTCTACATAACTTTATCAAGGTACTAATGAGCACCAGAAACAAACAGCATATGTGTGACTAAAACCAGATCACTGGGACTGCAGTCATGGACTGGTTAGAAAGAAACTGAATAAAAAAAACTGAGGCCCTATTCTGTGTCAGAACATCTACACCAGAGTGGTTTTATAGATGTCCAAAGCAACAGAGCAGCCAGTATAAACGAGCAATATGAGGTCAGTACAAACAGACAGAACTGTGCAAAATAAGATACATGAAAATATATGAGTACATGGCAGAAGCTTACAGAATCCAAGTGGGAAAACACTGACCAACATGTAGAGGGCTAAATTCCCGGGGGGAATGGAGAAGGCAGAAAAAAAGCAAGGGAACCCAGTACCATTGATCAGACTGTTCCAAGAAGCAGCACAAGCACGTGTTACCTGCGTTAACAAATAAATAAATGTATATATAACACATACATTTCTGTATGTGTTCCACTTCCAGCATGCATCTGAACATGATAATCAACACACAAACAGCAGTAACACAGTGAGGGAGAGTTACCACTATAGCAGGTGCTTAAATGTCTTGTGCACATAGGTTCCTGTGCAGGATTGAGTTGCTTCAGCACAATCATCTGTTTTCACTGTAAGAGATGTATTTTACAGCTGAGGCCTCCAGTTGTTAGTCCAGAAGGATGTTGCCAGAAGTACTGAATTTGGGTTTCAGTGTGGTGGGAATTACCTGTCCATCCAGAAACCTTCAAAGCAAACACTTAAACTGGCAACTCTCTGGAAGTATGCTGTTAACATTTGACAAAATAACAACATGCTAAATTAAATAAATAAATAAACAAACAAACACTAGTTTGCAGTTTTATACCTTATATATCTCATGTCTCTCCTTCCCGCTGGCTTCTCTTTCTCAACTTAAAATAGACTTTTTCATATCTTTGCCAGGGAAATTTGTTACCATGCTGTGATTTCCTCTTCTTCCAATGGAAAGGGGAGCACACAATATTATAATCCTATCCCCATGCCTTTGTAAAGCAAAAGGACTTCCACTTGCTCATTTTGCCCTAATGAAAATATATTTTCTCATTTCCTGTGCTCGTGCATTATAGAATCATATAGCTTAGCAGAGAACAGTCCAGAAAGTACTCTCCATCTTTAGTAGCACCACTCCTAGCCTCTGCCTTTTTAATATAGCCTGCTCAAGATGCAAAAGTAAAATTACTTCTGAGATCTAGTGCGTAGTTAAATTAATTACTTTATAGTTTTTTGGTTTTTTTATTCTGTGAATGCCCATATATTGACTAAACCTGATGCAGCAGAAAATATTTATTATTTTTGTCAGAGGATCCTGTTGTGCCTTCTTCATAGGGTGCTACATTTATCACAGACATTGATTGTCAGTTCTTGTCACTACCACCACCTCGCATCTTTGTTTGTAGACTTGCTAGTCTTTTAGGATATCACACTGTTGTTGGCTGTGAGTTAATAACAAAAAAAAAAAAAAAAAAAGAATTTATCACTGTGCTAAACTCAGCTTTGCATTCAGATTTTTATAAATAATGATGGTTAAAAGATTACACATGTAAATGATACATGCAATTTCTTTAAAACAAGCAGAAATAAACCTTTGTTTCCTCATATTTCTATCTACTGCTCAAATATAACATAAGAACCACTTTTAAGTATGAGCAGGCATTTTGGACCAAGTTATCAAATATTCCTGGTATAAATTCTGTATTTTTTGATATTTTCTGGGAAGTGTAGACAGATCAAGAACTGAAATTGCATTTCTGCTGCACAAATCTAAGCCAAATAAGTATAGTACTTTTCTAGGTTTTATTAAACTTGTAGTGACAACAGAAATATTCCTGGCAGCCAAAAAAAAAATGATGGCTTCCTTTAAACTGTCTGGCCCTAAAATAGACAAAATTACTATGATGAAAAGAAAATTAAGGGACTAATCCATTAAAGTAATTTGGCTCACAAGCAGAGACTTGAGCTAAGTAATTCTGAATTGGCATTTATAGAAATATATCAGTAAATTGATTTGCTTGAGAAGCAAGTAGGAAAACGAGTTGTAAGGATAATAGTATAACTATATATATAAAATAACTGATGTCAGTTGACAATGGGAAGAAAGGGCAGAATTAGGGGGATCGAGGTTACATTATTCATTGGCAGCATCTAAGTTTGATCTAACAGTATATGAGATAAAGTTTAGGTCATTGGAAAAACAAAGAATTTCTGATACAGAACTGTTTGAAGCAACCAGACCTTAAAAAACAGACATGAAGGAGCATATAGTTAAAGTACCTATATATGTTTGAAGAGGAATTTGGGTGGATATTTAACAGTTTTTGATTATTACATGCCTTGAAGAAAGCAAGCAGCTTATAAAAATAAAAATGATTAAAAAAAAAAAAGATATCCTTGAAAGTAACAATATATAAAGTAAAATACTAAAAAGGTAAATTTTGATGAAATACTGCAAGACTCCAGACAAAATCCTGCATCTGTTCAATTCATTTTTCTATTTATGGCAAGAAAAGCATTGATGTGAATCTCATAAGGTTCCTGGCTGAAACATTCTTCAAAAGCATCTTTAAACATCTTCTTAGTTTTCCACATATCTATAGATTTCATTAAATTCAGTGTGGCTTAATCATGTGCTTAAGAGCCTCAATAGGGATTCCCTTAAATATCTGCTGCGTTTGGCTAAACTGGACTGTAAATATATCTGTTGCTTTCCCTGGTGGGAAACAGAAAACTTGGCAAGGTTGTTAATTAAAGTCTAATTAAACTAGTCATCTACATTTCCTCATCAATGAGGAGATTATTGCTCTCTAGAGGTATTTTTTATTCTCTCCAAAGTACTGAAGAGTCCAGATGACAAGTTTAGACAGATACATAACATTTGATAACTCCTCCAAAGACAGCACAAAGCCAAGCCTGCGATGAATGGGCTACCGCAAGTTCCAGTAGCAATGGTAATCATTCCCGGCAATCACATCACGGCTAATACCCTGGCTTATAATGATTCTGTGGTTCTCCAAACATAGAAACGAATATTTTTCATCTCTGTGCAGACATAAATAAACAAGTGGAACACTATAATCACATCTTCCAAAATAATAATAATAATAGCTTTTCTTGTTTATGCATTATTTTAGTATAGACATGTTGTCTGAAATAATTTGTTAAAGAGATGACCTCAGGCAGCATTTGACTGTAAAGAAGCTGCCAGTAGTAATTACCAAAGCATCTGCATGCACATAGGGTTAGGCACAGTCTTTACTCAGGAGCCCTCAGTGGGCTGCTACTCATTCTGTCATGCTAAAACCATGACAAGAAATTAAATTTCATCCCATCTTTTCAATCCAACCAACATTTTAATCCAGGCGTAGATTAGTCCACAGGAAGAAGCAACCTAACATTCTTCCACCTTGACATAAATTCACTAGTAAACACAATGCATGAGGGTCTGTATTTCAATCCTGAAACTATGCACTATAGTTTATTTCATCCTAAACAACTGAACACTTGTACTCCAAAAGTAAGGTGGCCTTATACACACTATCTTTTAAGAACAGACTCTGACTTACAGTAACTTCAAAAATGGCAAAGTTTGGGCTAGTGCTAACTGAGGAGAATCAATGCACAACCTTTGAGTGGGTGGGTCAGAAGGTGAGGACTGAGGGAACGAGGCCCTTCCAGCTGTAAATGAAGGCTAGATTTGAGACTATCTTAGGAACCTAAACATCCGTAAGTCTATGGGTCCTGACAGATACAACCCAGAGTCCTGAGGGAATTGGCTGATGTAGCCACCAAGCCACTCTCAATGATATTTGAAAAGTCATGGCAGTCAGGTGAAGTCCTTGGTGTCTGGAAAACATCACACTCATTTTTAAGAAGGGTAGAAAGGATGACCCAGGAAACTACTGATCTGTCAGCCTCACCGCTGTGTCAGGGAAGATCATGGAGCAGATCGTTACGGAAGCTGTGCTAAGGCACATTGAGGGCAGGGATGTTATAGGGGCAACCAACAAAGTTTCACCAAGTGCAGGTCCTGCCTAACCAACCTGCTGGCCTCCTACAATGGGGTAACTGCATCAACGGACAATGGAAGAGTCACTGATGTCATCTATCTGGACTTCATTAAGGCCTCTGACACAGTCCCCAGCAACATCCTTCTCTACAGATTGGAAAGATGAGGTTTGGACAGGTTCAATGGACAAGGAACTGGCAACAAGATCATACCAGGGAGTGGTGGTCAATGGCCCAGTGACAAGTGATGTCCCGCAGGGGTCAGTACTGGTCCCAGTGATCTTCAATATTTTCAATAGTGACATCAACAGTGGGATTTAACTCACCCTCAGCAAGTATGTGGAGGGCACCAAGCTGTGGGTTGCAGTTGACATGCCCAATAAACAGAACGTCATCCAGAAAACACATGCAGGCTCAAGCAGTGGGTACAAGAGACCCTCATGGGGTTCAATAAATACAAGTGCAAGGTCTTGCTCCTGGCTTGCAGCAGCAACCCCCACTATTCTTGGCCATTGGCCTATTCCTGTTCAGCTTAGTAGTATAAATGCACCTTCAATATTTATAATAAAACAAAGAAATGTATAAAATAGAGTTCAAAATTCACCACATTAATACTTAGTATGGTTTTACTAAGGAAATTAATTCTTCAGCTCTAAAGCCTCCAATGATGACCTGGGTTTGACCCCTATCCAATATTTTTGTTTACTACATAAGATTACTGTCTTCCTACACTATTTTTGGTGTTAGAAGTTTCCCATGCAATCAAGGACAGTTAGAAAAAAATATGGGCTTTGTCATTGAGTCGACAGATTTATATCCCTAAAGGCAAGGTAGATAACCTTTAAGTTTAATATTATTTTTATTGATTTTTTCATATATTAAATTTAAATATTTTGAAGCTTTCTTTGTGCCTTGAAGCCTACTGTTATAAAATGAAAATACTACTAACAAATTTATACATATTTTTGAATTCTATATAAATTTATATAAACTATTAAGGATTTGATTGATTATCTTATAGGAAAAAGTTTTGTATATATTTTCATAAGCATGCTTGCTTGAAAAACACAATTATGAGTGTGACAAAATAAATCATGCATCACTGATTAAAGAGAAATGTGCATTATAGTTGGAGATAAAAAATATCAGAAATGCTGGGTAAAGAACAAAGAACTTTGTAGAGTTCAAGGCAGAGATCTTTAATGCTCACACTCATAAAAGGAAATTTAATCTGCTCAGCTTTATGCTTTGGTCTGCAAATGCATTACAAATATTTGCTCTCCTTATGGTTGCACTCCAAATGAAGTTTAAACATCTCTGTTCTAAAAAAACTTAGATGTGGTTTCAACAAATATATTACCTTAGTGCAATACATGAATAATTATAATTTAAAATATAAATTTTTATGTGATAAACTCTGCATTGCTTATTCTGCAAAACAAGACTATTAAGAATACAAAATTATATGCCAAAAATATTATGATTTTATTTCTAGTTCAGATATTCTTTTAGAGTGACTGATGACTCATTCCACAAAACGTCTGTTTTTCTGGACTAATGTATGTGAGACTTTTGTCATACGTAGTAAATTCTCCTCTAAGACAGTAAAAATGGCAATGGAAAAGGTCACCTTCACTTCAAACAAAGTAATTCCGGTGAGGGATTTGTGTTAGTGTTAAATCAGTTATGATGCATTTCAGTTAGATGATAAGCCAAGTGCTACGGTTTGGCTTTTGCATTTCCACAATTTATATACAGAACTGTACTGGGTAACTACAAATTGCTCTTTTGAACAGTTGAATATTCTGTTTAACAGGTTTTGCCCTTAAATCAGGATATAATTTCAGATATAATCTGAAATCACAATTAAAATAATTTACCTTGCCTTTTTTGTTCAAGACCAAGTCTTTGCTTCCATCCCTTCTACCTCTACCTCCAGTTTGATTTGCAAGGAGTATAAATTTTTATCTCATTTGTAGTCTACACACCTTTGAAATGAAAGACCTGTAGTCCAGGGCACATAGCACTGGAGTGGAAAGCTGGATTCTCCTCCCAGCATTGTCTTTACAGTTTGTGAAATTTGCGTGGGATTTACTGTAGCTTATTTTCTGAAGATATAAAGAGAACAACAGCCATTATTTTCTCATGTTCTTTCGTAATTTTAAAGTGTGAAAATGAAATGTTAGAATGTGATATAAACTAAAATATCCTCAATATTTCTTTAATCTTTATAGATGCACTGAATATGAAGTTACCTGTTACCAAGCATCAACAGAACAGATACAGTGCATATTATATGCATATATTATTTCTCATATTGATAAATATTGAAGTTACCTTTAAATTCAGACGTTTCCACTAACCAGACTTGAAGCTGTTTAGTCACTAATTAAAACAAAAAGTGTATATATCACCTGTGATGATCTGGCATAGGCTTCAGGGTTACAATCTAGACCACTGCATGTTGGTATTCGTGTCATAAATAGTCTTGTTTATTACAGTGTGTTCATTACACATTGTGAAAGACCAGAATTGTTAATTCTTAATCTCACAGTGGAGTACATATTAAAAAAAACCCTCCTTTCCCTCCTATTGATTGGAGCAAGACACACAGATAATTATATCACGTGTTCATGCTACACTCCAGACACACAAAAAGAAAGAAATGTAGAATGTCAGCAAAACTCACTGTCCAATTTGGGCTGTGAAGCTCAAACAGTCCTTCTGAATCAGCTAACTTGTCACAGCAGCATCTAGACAATGCTTCTATAAGAAGTTCTCAGTGTGAGAGGCGATTCTTCTCCAAACTGAGAAAAACTCCAAGAAACACCATCCATTCTCTGCTCCTTTCTGTGTCACCTGCCTCAGTTGTTACACCAAGCACTGGAAGCTTCTTACCAGTGACTGCTCCAAGAGGGTACCTACATTTACCCAAATAAGGCAAAAGGGGTAAAGAAAAAAATCTAGCTGCTTATCTCCTCATTCCACCCTCTGCCACAGTGAAATGACAAGACATAGAAGGGCTATTTCTCTTTTTTTTTTTTTTCCCCCTGTATAGTCTAGTGAAAGAAGTCTACACTAGAAAAAACAGTTTTGGAGCAAGACACCAAATAGCTGCAGGAATTAGGGAAAACAAGGCTGCGGAGGAAATGTGTTCAGGCAGTGGGTTAAGGAAAAGTTAGTCCTCTCTGAACATGGACTAGATGCACAATGGAAGAAGTCTGGATGGCAGAGAAATGTTAACTCTATTGGTCAGAAAGGAAACAGTGGAAGCTGAACCAATATTTGTTAGGGGAGCTTACTCCACTGAGGTAAGTGCCAAAACTGCTGGAGCACAGACCTGATTCTGTACTGCAAGGGAACGAGCAGCAGTGGACATCACTCAACAGGAAAGAGAATAAAAACAGTAAAAGTAGTTCACGTTTGAAAGATATAAATACATGAAGTATTATTTTATCCGCATTCAAAAGTTTTGGGGGCTTTTTTTGTGCTTCCTGCCTAAAGTTCCTTAGGCACTAAATGGCACAGTCAGAACATAAAGCTTCCTCTCCCTGAGATATCATCTAATCTGTACCTTCTCCTCCTCCTGGCTCATAACAGGAAGTCATAACAGCCCGTTTATGGTATCGTAAAGGCAGTTACATGACAAAAATTGTGACCACTAGTAATGATACTGTTTATTAGGAAAATGTAAAACATTCAAATGTATGTGAAATTGACTTTAATCAAATCTTGTCAAAAGAATAAATTTGCAGTGCATAAAGCCCACAGCATGGAGGACAAAGCAGTTGTGTTCTTCTAAACAAAAGCACTTCATGTCAAATTAATTTCCTCTTAAATAGATTAATAACATTCTCTGCTGTACCTCATTATATTTTTCACACCAAGCCAAGGAGAAAGAAAAAAATTGAACAAGGCTAACCGTCTACTCTCATAAAAATTAATGATTATAAAAACCTGATGAAACTCCTATTGTGCCACAGAATGAATACAGTATAAAGAGATTAATGGGACATGAACTCTTTCTCTCTGATACCACAGTCACAGAGCTGGACCAGCACATGAACAACTACAGATCTTCATTAAAGACATCAGATTGGTTATGTGAATAGAGCTGGAGTCTCCGTTCATTCTGTAAGGGACACAACTCATAAAATGTAGAAAATACCTGGAAAACCAACTGAAATTCTCATCCAAAAGTACACTTTATCTTTCTGAACTTGCTTTATAAACAAAAAATCCTTTCCCTCCATCCACAGCTTACTGCATTCAGCTTCATTCTTTCAAATAATTACAATATAATACTGTAAATGATTTATTAAACCCATAAACACTAGGCTGCTCCAAAAGTAATGCCTCCTATTTTATTACATTAGCTTGTGATGTTAGAAGTAAATGATAGTAGTACTGCAGTAGAGGAGGAACCTTCCCATCAGTATCCCTTTACATTTAGTTGCCATGTAGCAGATGGTAGCAGGGGGCAGTCTGACACATCAGCATATGTCAAACGTGCATATTAAGCAAAGGAGTGTATGGAATTCCTCCATTTGGAAAAAAAATGACACCCAGTGACATTCACTGTCACTTGCTGAATGTTTACAGAGACCAGACAGTGGATACAAGCACAGTGACGATATGGGTGACGCAGTTCAGCAGAGGTGACAGTAACAATTGGATATAGGTACTTCTTCAGTGTAGACTGTAATCAAAGCGCATAGCTTACAGTGGTGACTACGATGAAAAATAGCATTTTGTACCTGAGACTTTGTTCTATCCAATAGTGTTACTCTGTATTCTGTATCTGTTGTGATTTCCATGGAAAACAATAGAAAGCTTTACTTATGGAGCAATCTGTGTATTTGTCTTATGATTCACACGGTATCCCCAGCTGCTTCTTTACGCTGTTCTTTTACATTCTACATAGGATCGCTTTACGTGGCTCTGGAGATTTACTTTTTTCCAAAGACAGCATAAGACTTTCAGAATCCCATGCAGGCTTCTTTGCTGGGAATAGAATAAATAAACAAAAGAGCAGGAAAGAAATGTGTTTCAGTATGGGAAACACCTACGCAAGGAGCCTCAGAGAAGTCAAAAACCTCTAAGAAAGGCAACCAGTGAATTCTGTGTACACAATATGCCTTCTGTACAGATTTCTTACTGACTATAATTCCTACTTATGAGTATATGCTTGTTCACTAAAAACTGATGTTACTGAAAAAATTATATGGATTCCCACATCAGTAAAAAGCACATCTTAGATCTGCATTACCCTGCACATTCTCAGTTCTTTTCCCCTTCATTTCTGTTCTTTTCATTTAATGACACCGGAATTTTTGGGGAAGGAAAATTTAAAAAACTCATAAGAATATATTCATATTCAGTCAGTGTGTGTTCAATCTGTGGCAAGGAAGTTACTAACCTATGGAGAGGAAATGGCTCTGATTCATGGTTTAATCTGCCTAGTAATTTTCACTGTAATTTTTGCTACTACTGCACTTCCAATCGTGTATTTCAGACGTTGAGATGTTTTCTTCACTGTTGTCTCATTAGTCAGCTAAAACATTCCTGAGAAATGCAACTCATGATGGAAACACCAATTTTTAAGTGTATCAACAAAAGCAAGGAAAAGACATGAAAAAAGGTATTTCTCAAGCTTGAAAGCTTTCTCCTTCCCAAATATCAAAGGATTGTATTATTAACAGATGTAAAGTTCTAGTGAGTCACCAAAATAGATACAGAAAATAAAAATGCATAGAAAATTAAACTAAACTGTTAAGTAAAAGAAGGAAAACAAGTACATTTAAGTACTGAATTTCCATGTTTATGCTCTAAAGATTCAAATTAGGTTAAACTTCAAAACACAATCCAATTTCATTATGAAAATCAGTTTGTCTGCCTTGCATAATGGCTTGATTGCATTGCCTGTGGTGAGGTGCTGAGCAACTGTATCTTCCACAGACAACCAATAAATAAATTGGATCCCCATCTAGAAAAGCTTTATGGACAATTTGAAGACATGTAAAAGTACAGAAGAGCCCAAGGACTGAGGTACTTCACAAAGGCCCCATGAGAAATATAATACATACTGAAAATATCCTGCTTATTTTTAAGAACAATAACATAACATATAGTTAACACAAATACGCATAAAAATGTCTGTTCTGAATAGTCTCAGCTTCAATAGAAAATGCCATTACCACATTACTGGAATAGTGGTCTGTACCCATGTTGAAGTTCATCAGAAAGGCTGATGAAAATACCTCAGTGAGCAGGTGAACACAGGCACACTATTCTCTGAAAAGAACATCATATGTCTTAACAAACAAATCCTTCTTACTCCATTAAACTTTTGCCACGTATCACTTAATTTATTAATTTTAAGCTGTATTTCCTCTATACTACATTGATCATATTTTATTTTCTTTAATCCCTGTGTTAGTGAAGCAGTAAAAACTTTAAGTAAAAAAATTACTGAGTAATAGAAACAGTTACTTTCTCTGAAGATAATTTTAAACCACGGGTTATTTTCCAGTCTACAAGGAACTGATAAAAAAAGACTGTATTAGGGATGATAGCAGGATATGAGGAATGACTCTGGAATTTAGAGTGAGGAAAGAGAGTGGTTCAACCATGCATGCTATTCAACTAATGTAAGCCATTGGCTTGGACTAAAAAAAAAAAAAAAAAAAAAAAACCCATAGGCTTAATTGCAACTATCAGCCATGATGCTACAGCCACTGCATAATTTTATTGTAATAAATTACCTTAAAATTTAAAATCCCCATTCTCTCTTTATCCTCTTCAAAGATGGATACCATGTTTGCATTTATTTTTTTTTTTTTACCTTCCTGCTATTTCATGTACCATTCCCAACTTACCAATGAAACACCAGTGTGAATTCTGAAATTGCCTCAGTGCATTACAATTCTAAAATGCAGATTATCCAAGATAATAACTACTTAATTATGGGAAATACGACAATTGAAATAAAAGAATGCCCCATTTATGTATCAATACATTCCAGGACAGATTCACTTAATTCCTGCTGTGTGATAGGATAAGCTACTCACTACAGCAGCAAGTCAGGACATCAAAGACTGATTTAGAAATAGCCACATGCAAAATGATCCACATAGATATATGATGGAAGATAGGAAAAACTCAGGGGAAAATGGTATTAAATTAAACATAATATCTGTAAAATTGTATCCCAGTCTACTCTAAACCTGACTGCAGGACTGAATAGTCACATTTTTAAACCAGTTTGTTTAATTTGCACCTTTTCTCTTTTTTTTTTTTTATAGTGAAATCAGATTATCAAAAGTCATGCCACAATTACAGGAACTGATGACACCAAGTTTGTCATGCTTCATGTCTTTAGTTGTCCAATACTTCGACTGTATCTTTCCTCAAACTTGTGAGATGATCCATTTAAACATTCCCATGTGAACTACTGCTCCCTGTCAGAGCCCATTCTGCAGCCTCCATAGCAGACATGATTCTTTAACACTTTTTCTTCTTCCTGAACACAGTTTCCACAGTAGTTCTATGACTTCAGGAATTCTTCTCCCAATAAAAGTACAAATCAGATGATCTTGCTCTCATCAACAAAACAAGAGCACAGAGTGAATCCCACAATACAACATCTTAAGTGAGGTGAGACACTATTACTAGAATATATATACAATAGACAAGGATAGTTTATTTTATCCTGAACTATTATTTATTTTTCTCCCCTAATCATTAAGAGTGTTTTAATAGAATGAGTCTTCCCGACAAAAAATTGAAGATGCCTAAAAAGCAAAAAAAAAAAAAAAAAAAAGTCTCACAACCTAACACAGATATTTTCTTATTGCCCTTGCTTTTACCTTCAGTATCACGAAACAGAGGAAGAAAAGATGTGAACAGCTGAGGACATGTCAGCTCAAAATCTTCAGACTAAATATGATCAGTTCCTTCTGTGAGTTAATAACATGCACTGAGGGAAAGACCAAGAACAACGTTTTGCAGACGGAGGAAGAGCTGGAACAACATAGCAGTGCATTAACACAGCAAGGCAGGAGATAACCCAGCAGTGAGCTAACACAAGGCATTCAGCACATTTTGATACTGAGTATAAGACCCAGAAATTCAAGACGGTGTTAGAAGATCAGCATACAGCTCATGAACTTCCACTAGCCATCAGCTCAGTTTCACTGAGCTTCAAAAAAAATAGAGAACTTTTAATTATGTAGAGAAACACATTTGAGCTGCCTATAAAACGAAATTAAAATGGTGGTGCATTATCACTGATGTTTGGGCCTTCTCATTAAAGCATCCAAACAAACTACAGTACTTTGTTCTTTTTTAACTGGCTGATACAACAGTCATTTTTCATTTAAGATGACAACTCTTGGCTTTTACCTGTTAATGTCTTGCTTTCATCTAAAAACTCATTCTCAGCAATTTGGAAAATTATTTTTTATAGCACAGTTATCATGCTGCGGTAGTTCTTCCTGCAAACGCTAACACTTTCAAGTCTCATTTTATGAAATACATTGGTCTACCTACAAGTGGAGGAAGTTAGCTTGAAATTAGTGAGGAACAACAGGGTACATGTATGCAAGGACTTTTGAAAAGCAAGCAATCTTATGCTGTCTGGATTGCAGGATAGAGGCAAACTTGCTCCCACCTAAATGCTGGGAGCGCACAAGAACCATGTAAGGGAATTGCTCTTCACCTCCACAAATGGCAAAAACTCTAAGCAAATGTTGGGACATTTATTAC
Source organism: Oreortyx pictus (assembly GCA_036925125.1). Lineage (NCBI taxonomy): Eukaryota > Metazoa > Chordata > Aves > Galliformes > Odontophoridae > Oreortyx > Oreortyx pictus. The sequence continues at coordinate 94,945,030 of JAUPFR010000002.1, forward strand.
TGACAAGAGACAAAAATATATATCCTAGGGACCATAATAAGTGTCTACAACTGTGATCATACACTCATGCTTGAGGCCTGTCTCCTAACTGTTTGGTTTACCTCTTGGAATCAGGTAGAGCAACAGGGAATTAAAGCAAGCAAGCTGGGTACTGTAGTTTCATAGCCTCCCTCACTGTATAATGATTCTCTCAGTAAACAAGGTTCAGCCAGAAAGTGAGGACCAGAATCTGTTTTAACAAAGATAAGTAGTCCCTATGAATTTTCTGAAAGAGAATCTATGATAAAATTGACTAATGACACCGAAAAAACATGACTGTTACATTCAAAACTGAGAAATCTTAACATCAAAAACGTGGTCTGGCATGCCTTTATTTTCTCCAGATCCGAAAGCTGTAATAATTTACTTATGTAAAATGGCTTCATTAATATTTAAGCTCAAAGATTGATAGGTATGTAGAAAATAAAACTAAAGCCATGGTTGTTGTTTTTTCCTTCATTTCCTCTTTAATCATGTTTTACAGCTGTAAATACAGATGGAGACGTATTACATTTTTTATTTCTAGCCTTGCTGGCACACTGAGGAAACCTAAATGACTTCATCTACATGCTACATCATATAAACTGCTGCCTAGGCAGTTACTCTCAAAACGCGATTCCTCAAATACTTGTCCTTGCATACAGGCACAGACATGATTGATATTTCCTTATCAGAGGGATATTAACCTTTCCTATAAGCACAATCAAAAAAATTCCCAACATCTGAAATGAGATGTGTTTATTCTTGAGCTTAATTTCTCCCTAGATTATAATTATTTTTTTTCCTCGAGTGGTAATTTAAAAACAAAAGCATTCATAAGAGCTAATTAGTGTGTCTTCCAGTGATTTCCATCTCTTTGTTCTGAGATGCATACACTTGTCAGTCACAGGCACTCTCTTTACATCAGCTTCTGCAGGACTGCCTCTCAATCACACAGCCAAGCAACAGAGCTAGAGATTGTTTTTTCAAAGACTAATTCAGGAACATATATCTGTCCTTTCCCTGAGAGTATAAAGAAAGCAGTCACGCTGAAATTAAATGCATCCGTTGACTGAAGTGGACTATTTGGCAGAGATAACTGTTAAGCAGTGCTAGACATTTTTTCCTTCCATAGATCAGCCAGCAATGGTTTGGGGAAGGGGAATTGTTTATGTGATGTTTGTAAGGAGAAAGATAAATCATGATGAAATAAAAAAAATAAGATTACTAAAGCTTTTATGTATTTAGTCCTTAGCCTAGGGCTGAAGCAGTATAGCTTTTATTGTTTTATGACTTAAATCAAAAGGGATCACTTGGGGACAGATGGATGTGATAATTGAAATTAGCGACAACTATCCCAGGAATTAAAAAGGTAAAGGAAGAGGCACAAGTGCTGGTGTGCCCTCTTCCATTCTGTTTGATATTTAGCAAGCTCTATGTCAAAACACAAGTACATGCTTCCTCATGTGCACAGGTATAGTTTGGGGCCGGTGCAGTACCAACAGGTACTTTTCACGCAGATGTCCTGTTCTGATGTAATAGAGCACAGCTCCCCCTGCCATGCCAGTTGTCCCCAAACCAGCTCCTCTCTCTATTTCTTTATCAGTCTAGCTACAACCATTAGCATTTAAAACAAAACTCATGACACGACGGATAGTGAGATTCATCCGCATTTCCTTCTTGGGGCATAGAAAATGCCTGATTTCCTCCAAAGAGGTGAAATCTCAACTGGAGAGCCTACAAACAGGCAGAAGAGGAGTCCTTCTGCAACAGCCAGAACAGAAGCAGGGCCTTCATGCTTTGTATGCTTTGTACATAAGACCACGTACAACTTGCTGTATTCTACAAAAGATTAAAAGACACTACCATATTAGTAGAACTATGAGAACATTCATAAGAAATAAGCAAAGATTGTATGAGGTAATAAAACAGTTTTCATACTTGCGAAGACTGAAATTGACATTTAAAGGCAAAAGTGCCTCTGAATGCAAGAGCTCTGTAGCACACTTGGGATGGCAGGATCAGTCCCTGGACCTCACAAGCCACAAGGAGCTGTTCATCTGCCACCTGCAGATGAGCAGACAGCATGACACACAGCTTGCAAGCACTGCAAGAGGCACCCAGAGCTTTGGGGTACATATGAGAGCTGTGTGCACAGAACTTGGTCTCCCTGGAAGGGAATGAACTGCCTGTTCCACCAGCAGAGGGAAAGCACAGGAGATTGAGGAGCAGAACTATCCTGAATTGACTAAATCTAGAGATTCACATTCAGGTCCATAGCCTCTTACCTCAAGGTCACCAGCTCAAATGCAACTCATGGCATTTTAAATCAAGCCCATTCTGGGCAACATTAACACAAAGCTGATCTCAGGCAGCTTAAACTGCGATAGCAGAAGTTAGGGACTGAATACTGCAAGAAACAAGGAGATACGTGAACAGCATTGTCTACACTGGTAGAAGAGAATTATAAGACCTTCATTTTCACATGAAATTGTTCCCAGACTGTGGAAGGGCTCTTTCATTAACTTCTATATTGAAATATTTAATGTTTGTCTTTGGTTTTTCTTCAAAAAAGTACTTCTAGATCCATATGCCAGACTAAGTCAAACCTTACAGGTTTGTGAATATTCAACATTACTAAATTTAAATACAACAAAAAAGAAGTATACAGTATATCACAGAAGGAAACTCTTTAATCTTTAGAGCTAAGAACATATTGGCAATATCTACTGTGCTTTCAGCCTGGTTTGCTTGATGATGTTGAAATGCTATAAAAGGATGGAACCACAGTAATAGCAGGGTGGCAGCCTTCAGCTACAGCAAATGACAGTGAACACAAACACAGCAGACACAGAAAGAAAACAAAAGCTGCTTACCTGCAGAAGGCCTCAAATAAGCAGACATTTCCAGCAAGAGACACCACACCCCCAGTGCCAACCCTTAAATGAGGTCTGGGAAGGGGTGAATCCTGGCTCTACCCCTTCCAAGTTATTCAGGTACATTGCATGCACCTGAGTTGCCCTGGGTTTGCCCTGCCTTCCCACCAGGTACTCCCTCACTGGTTTAAGCTGTGACTTGACATTTCCTAGTAATATGGAAATAAAAGATATCTCTGTCCTTAACAACTCAGCTGTATTTTCTGACAACAGATTATATAGCTAAAATTTATAAATAGAGATGCTTGGAAAATCTGTGAAAATGGAACAAGGTGTAATTTATACATTAGAATTTATTCATAATTAAATGATTTTCTAGTGAAGAAATACATAGGCAGATACTCATAAATATTATGAGAGGGAAGATTTAGAAAAGGTGGCCAAGGAAACCATGGCACTAAAGACAGTGCCAAAACTCAATACACTAGGTTTTTTCTTTTACATTATTTCAATTTAATGTGATTTTCATCATGTTTAAGTAACCTATTGGCTAAGAAATCATTCGATCTCCAATGAAAAAAATCACTTTTTTTTTTTTTTGCTATAATAAGGTCTAATAAGTACAGTAGTTTCAGGGCTAACTCATAGAGATTAATTATTACTCAGAAGCTTAAACAATTCATTTGATGATGTATGAGTTTTTAATTTTTATATGGCAAAACATTTAGAGATCTATCAAAAAAAGAAAAGATAAAAACAAAAATAAAAAATAAAAACCCACAAAGCAACAACAATAACTAAACAAAAAAAAAATATATATGGCTTTCAAAGAGAATCAAAATTATAATATTTCATCTGGAAAATAATGCAAATTCCCTTTTCTTTTTACTGTTTCCTTTAACATTGAAAATATCCTATCCAACACAAACAATTCTATGACTCCATAATATGATACTATTACTTTCAGGGCAGCCCTCATAATTTCTTATCTTGGCATTACTGGCAGATTTCTAAATCCAAATTATCATAAATAAATGAGTAAAGTCCCTATATTTTATTTCTCTTCCAAGCTGCACCAAGGTGCTTGATAATACAAATTTCAGTTCCTTAGAGGAAATTGAACATGCGATGCTTTACATCTAGTGAAAACAATAACCGAGACCAGCCAAGAAGAAAGTCAAATAAATTCTATCATCTTACACCTTCAGTAACACATTTGCTTAGCACTGCAGCAGGAGGAAGGAGATACACATCCCATTTAAGTCAAAATATTTGGATTATAATATAGCATGCTGCATGAAAATTTATATTTCTCAGGTTTGGCAGAATCACAATTTCAAAGTATATGTATAAGGAATGTCAATGTTACACTCCATATTTAAAATATAGTTGACTATATTTGCTAGTACTTCTCATTTATTATGGATTGTGCTCCGAAAAGTAAAACCATCTACTTATGAAATCAAGTATACATCTCTTTTATGATTCTACATGTTGAGACCAAACCACTGGTATATTTTTCTCCATTTACTCTTCTTCGTGACATTTTTCCTCGGCTCGCTTTCTACTTCTCGCATTTTCTCATCTTCAGCTTTTATAACTCCAGTTTTCCAGTCACTGTGTCTGGTTAGCCACCCACCTCTTCACCTTTTATCTACTCGTGGTTAAGAATATTGTGATTGAACCTCCACATGCCCAAGTAGGGGACACATTGTTCCCTTTTTCAGCGATGAAGCTCCATCTCTTCCACTCCATTTCCTGTTCTTCAATTGGAGAAGGACAGGACCTGAAGGGAACACTTAATTCAGCTGAGGTAATGTCAAAGAAGTAATCAGTAGGCATAAGTGGACTGGAAGCCACAAAATGAAAAGTCATTGACAAATGCAGTCAAAATATACATAGCTTGCTCTGTAAGTAATGCTTCCTATTTATTTCCGTGGAAACTACAACACGTACAAAGAGCATAATAACACTACTGGATAAAGAAAATTCTCAGCTATAAATCCCTACTTTTCAACACATTCACCAGCATTAGCTATGCATCTTTGTCAATCATGAGTAAGAGCCTGCATACCACACTCATAAAACTCTGCACAAGTGGAAGTGAACCACACTTCCACAGCAGCTATGATAGTATCATTGCTGAAACCCACCACCTGTCACCTCACAGTGCTTACATCCACTGTTTGGTCTCCATAAGCATTCAGCAAATGATGATAAGTGTCAGTAGGTTCATTCTTTTTCACATAGGGGAATTTTCACATCCCTGTTAACACACACATCTATGTCAGATGCCATTGTGTCAGACTGACCCTCTGCTGCCATCTGTCATACAGCAATAAAATGTAATGGGATATTGATGGGAAGGTTCTATCTCTACTGCTGTCTGTCTCACAAAGATGTCTCGCTCCAATTAATAGGAGGGAGAGGAGGTTCCTTTGACATATGTGTACCCAACAGAGAGATTGAGACACAGAGGGTCAAATGTTAGCCCAACCAGTTTATTACAAATTCTAGCAGTTTAGTGAGGTGGGGAAAGGAAGACGGGTGATAGAGAAGACGTAGGAAATAAAACCAGTAAGTCTTTGTAGAAAGCAAAACGTAGATAGTCACCACTGGGATTCCAACGTAGCACATAGTTCAGATGCTGATCTCCAGTGTCAGTGGGTCATTGGCTCATTGGAGGTTTCAGTTGACAACAACCTTCTTCCACACATCTTAACAGTACCAACTTATTAATTCCAAAGTGATTGAGTCATCTCTTTTTGGAGAAACAGCTCCTGGTTTTTGGATCTCAGCAGGAACTGTTTTGTTCCCATCTTTCGGGCCTTGCCAGCAAATAAGAGGGAGCAGGAAGATACTAAATTGTATCTTGCCTTCACAGGATACAACGGTATCATTTCCGGTCTCCCATACCAGTTATTTGGTCACAGGCCAGATCTTCTGCCAGTAAACACACCTGAGCACTCTCTTTCAAATGCAAACACCTCCAGAAAAGTACTTTCAAATGTAAAACTGCCCACAAAGTGGTGCTGGCTGCATGACACCCACCACTTGCCTCCTAAATAAGCCAATCTTATAGCAAAAAATACCTCAGAAGGCAAGCTTTGAGACATAAGAACAAACATCGTTGTCTTTCACACCATCTCAACATCCACCTTGGAAGTCGTGGGCCAGCATCATAAAATAAGAGGCATTACTTTCAGCGAAGCCCTCATATATTAGAATAGGCTATAGTTCCCTTTAGAGGTAAATTTAGAGTCTAGTAAGATTTTAAAACTCTAACACTGGGCAATAGTTTCCCATAGTCTCATAACCCTAAATCTGAGATCAAAATATATCTTAAATAAAATATACAGATTCACATATATATAATCTGTATTTTAAATTTAAGGCTATGTATTTCACATTGAGAATGATCGCAGAGTTACTGTCCCTGGAAGTATTCAGTCGTCGGCTGGAAAAGGCCCCAAACAAGCTGGTGTAATTTTGAACCCAACTCTGCTTTGAGCAGTGGTTTGAGCTAGATCACTTCTGAAGGTTTTTTCCAACTTAAATTATTTTATAATTATTTTATCCCTGAGAGTGTTTAGGATCCTGAATGTAGGCATGTCCTTATTCTTACCTACTTCTGTGCGGAGACAGAGCAAGGAAGACTGAATCAATAATGTGAGGTTGTAGATTGTAAACATCCTACTTCAAAAATGGCTTAAGGACTAGTTTTATTTCATCTGTTCACAGACAGGAGAATATGTAACAGGAGATATTGAATCCTGGAAGTTCGTCCTAGCTGCAAACCTAAAACACAAACCCCAAACTTGTTTAACTCTACCAAGGGCTATTTGAGCCTCAGCAGAATGCATGAATTTGGCAGCCTACACAAACTTTGAAGAGACAAAACCAAGCTAAACACAAAACCTATTAAATAAATGAAGAAACAAATTAATTAGGGCCTAGTTTCATGATAGTTAAGGGCTACATTCAACAAAAATGAATGTGATGAAATTTAGCAACTGAAGCCATCTGAGAAGTAGCCACAGTCATCCAAGTACCTATATTTGCTGAAGCCAGCCTATGACAACATGGTGAAAATAGTTGCTATTTGCTTACTTGAAAGTACACGTCATATAGTCAAACATAAAAGAGAAAAATAACTTCTTTTCCACTGAGATTTGGTCTTATTTATAAAATTTCACTTGTAGATCTTGAAGAGGATATTCAAACATACCTTGAAAAAAAAGGAAAGTGAAATAAGGTGTACTAACTCTGTCACTTAGAAAGTAGATAATCAAAGTTGCTTATTCAGATATATTTTATTATTATGTTTTATGTTGAAAAAAATTCAAATTAGAGGATGTAGTTTATTGAAATATGTTGATTCAATTTATAAATAGATACTGCAGAAAATAAATAGCTTATTTCAGGTCCAAAATGCATTTGATTCTACCTAAATTAGAAGAATATGTAAAACCAAAGTGGGGAGAATAACTTTCAGTGTACCATAAAATGTAAAACCTGTTGTTTATATGGTCAGTCTTTAAAATTAGAAATGGATAATTCAGAGTATGTTTCATTATTCCATTGATTTCTTTCTATATATAACATGCAAATTCTTTGAAGTTAGATTGATAAATATACGTTCATTTTCAGTTGCTTGAGCAACAGAAAAAAAAAAAGAAAAAAAAAATTCAAAGTGTACTACTGTACACGTCAAGGGCAGAAATTACTTATTCACAGTCTAATACTGATCTTCCAGGCAAACATTAATCCTCCTGGGCAAAACTAGCCTACTGTATTACTTCAATGCAAGTAACTAAAATCTCACACGGAAAAGAAATATAAGGTCCACTTAAATAGGAGTGAATGACATTGTTTATGGGATGATTGTCTGCTTCACTGACATCAGAGTCTCAGAGAGGAGAGAACCTGAGCTAACAAATCAGGCTGTATGTGTAGAAGATGTAAAAGATTTACATCCCCTGTGATGGTGAGAGGAAGGGCATATTTCATAGAAACACACTTACTTCCTAATTACACTCAGTCCTTGCTAAGACTGGTGTAATAGGTTCAGACCCTTGCAACATGTCTGTGACCAGAAGGATGTCTACATATGTTAATAGAAATAAAACAGATGTTTGCTAGAAACAGCAGATAATGTTCTAGAAGCAACATTAAGTAAGACCATAACATACCTTCAGTTTCTTTCACTGAACTCTCTACAGAGGAATATTATTAAACCAAGTTTAGTTCTTCAAAGAATTGACAGATTCGGAATTGAATTGTCTTTAAGCCAGATTCTTTCACTGTTGAAGTTTTTTAGTAACGGACATTTCAGTTCTGTTCAAACAATAACACAAATACAAAAAATAATAATATTCTGGATGTCTTTCATGAAGAAAATTCTTCACTGAATTGGTGAAGAAAAAAAACCCACAATATTAAGGAAGTCTTGTTCCAGTGAGAGGGGAAGGGGAAGGTGTTTTTGGAAACATTTACTTTTCTGTTGTATGAATACCTTCCTGAATATTTTCAACCGTGGCATATTTATTACATACTTATAGTCAAATGGGTTCGCTTTAATACTGTACAGAAAATATGTGTTTGAAAGGTGAAAAACTAAAGATATATACAATTTAACTGTATCTTACACAGTCTTTCACTTTCAGTTTTCTTTTTAGAATTTCTCAGACAGACTCCAAGTTCAGTTAACATCTCTGGCAGTTTCTGCAAAGAGTTGGAAATCTAATCATCCAGATGATCTCAACGTCTTGTAAAAGGAAAATAGGGTCCTGATATGCATTTAGTTAAACACAGTCATTGAGTTTTTAGACTAATTGAATACACTTAACATATATAACTTATCAAATGAAATATCACAAGAGACAAATCTAAGTGGTGTTGACTGAGCTCCTCTCTCCACCACACACATGAGACAAGACTACATGGCAAGTAGGAGAAGACAGTTATGATTTTGCTATTGGTGTGCTGATCAGCAAAGCTTGCAAAGTTTGGTTCTAAACAGCTTTTTGAGGGAGCTTTCACCTTGATGCAACAGCTACTCAGAGATCAGGTTGCATAAGGAGCTGTGTAAGTCTGTGCCTCCAACCCCAGAGAAGAGAGTTCCTGGAGTAAGTGGTATATGGCTGTAAATATTAGAGAAAATTTCCCCAAAGAAGTCGACTTTGACTTTGACTTGGAATTAAGTCTTTGAACAGGAATAAGAAATGAAAATGACCCTGAACTGCCATAATCAGGCATTATTTCAAGCCATTGCACTTAAAAGCAAGGAACAAAGTCACCTTCATTGGTGTGGTTCACTTCTCTCTGATGCTGCTAGAAGCAATGTTCCAAAGTGAATAAATTTAAAAAAAAAAAAAAAAAAGTTGCCTCCAGAAATACTCAACTCTTTTTATCAGAGTTAATACTAATCATCATCCTTTAATTGGCGTTACCAATGGCTTTAAACAATAAAAAATAGGTGTTCTCTGGCATTTCTGCATTGTGTTCAGCTGCTTTCTTCAATGTCATTTTCTGTTCATAACAATAGAGAGGATGAATATCCTAATGCATGTGCAAAAATCCTTAGTGGATGCAAACAAAGCAGCTTGCTATTACAGCTCACATAAGAGCTAAGACGTAAAGTGATGTTGTTTTAAAATAAAATGGCATGCAACAATTATATCTACTAAATAATTGCCATAGGTAGATGATAACCATGAGAATAAGAAAGCATTTTTATTATCTTAGCTTGTCATAGTATAAATAACTATCTCAGAAAGTTTATAGAATATGCTACATGAAAAAATTATTGCTGGTGCCACCATAAGAACTTTGGGTTCTTCAGTCATGGGGTGGTTAACTCGGTGCCTGGCCTGATGGCTGCAGATGGGTCTTGCCCGTCTCGGATGCGAAAGCAGATACTAGGCCAGGAGCTGGCAGGGCTCAGTGAGAGAGCTTTAAACTTGGTATGAAAGGGGGAAGGGGAGAAAATGTCCCTCGCTACAGTGGAGTGAGTAATTCAGAGCTGTCAAATAGATCTGATGAGGGAAGAGGGTCAATGAGACAGGGAAGGGCTTGAGGATGTTGTCGCTGTAGGACAGCAGGGAAATATCTCTGGATCATCCTGTGGGATCTTGTGAGGACTTCCCAGAGGAGTTACCATTGTGAATTCCCTGCCTGAAATCTTCTCAGGTCCCTTTAGGGATACCTGCACCTGTTGCTTCCCTAAAGGGTAAGTATACTAATGCACGCAGCATGGGAAATAATAAACAAGAAGAGTTAGAGGTCTGCATGCGGTTGCAAGGACACGATCTCATAGCAATCACAGAGATGTGGTGGGATGGCTCTCATGACAGGAATGCTGCCATGGATGGCTAAATACCTTTTAGGAAAGACAGGATTGTGAGGTGAGGTGGTGGAGTTGCTGTTTAAGTGAGAGAGCAGCTGGAACGTATTGAAATTCACCTGGGGGAGGGTGACGTACCAATGGAGAGCTTGTGGGTGAGAATTAAGGGGCAGGCTAGTGTGGGTGACACTCCTCAGGAGGAGGAAGTTGATGAGGCCTTCTACAAACAGCTGGAAGCAGCCTCACGATCACAGGCACTGGTTCTTATGGGAGACTTCAATTATACAGATACTGTTGGGAAAGCAACATGGTCAGACATGTGCTCTCCAGATGGTTCCTGCAATGTGTTGAAGATAACTTTCTGATGCAGCTGATGGAGGAGCTGACGAGAGAGAAATAGAGGATTGCTGGACCTTGTTCTTACTAAAGAGGATGGGCTGGTTAGGGAAGTGAAGGTTAAGGGCCAATTGGGATGTAGTGATCATGAGATGGTGGAGTTCAAGACCTTGAGTGAAAGAAGGAAACCAAAAAGTAGGATTTCTACTCTGGACTTAAGGAGAGCTGACTTTGATCTCTTCCAGGACCTTCTTGGAGCTATTCCATGGGCTAGGGTTAGAAGGCAAGGGGGCCTGTGAAAGCTGGTCAGCATTTAAACAGCGCTTCTTCCAAGCTCAGGATTGGTACGTCCCTGTGAGTAAGAAATTGGTGGCAGGAGGCCTGTGCGGATGAGCAAGGAGCTCATGCATAAACACAAAGGGAAGAGAAAGGTCCATGAAATGTGGAAAAACGGTCTGATCACATGGGAAGAATATAGGAATGTTGTCAGGGCCTGCAGGGATGTGATAAGGAAGGCCAAAGACAAGCTGGAATTGGACCTTGAAGAGGAGATAAAGGATAATAAGAAAGGTTCTTTTTTGTTTTGGTTTGGTTTGTTGTTTTTTTTTTTTTTTTTTGTCAGCTATGAGCAAGAGCCTGCATGTCAAGCTCATAAAAATTGACACTGGAGGAGGTTCCCCAAGGTTGATGTCTCTACTGCTGAAACATGCCATCCACAGCCTCACTGTGATCACATCCACTGTTTGGTTTCCACAAGCATTCAGCAAGCATCAGTGTATGTCAGTGGGTGTCATCTTTTTCCACATGAAGGAATTCAGTTCCGCATCTTTGCTTTCATATTCACTTCCAAGTCAGATGCCATTTTATTAGTCTGCCCCTTTGCTACCATCTGTCACATGGCAACAACATGCAAAGGACTATTGGTGAGAAGGTTCAACCTCTGCTGTCATACCACCAATATTAGCCTCTGAGGTCCTGGATTAATACAATAAAATAGGAGGCATTACTTTTGCAGCAGCATCCTATTTATCAGTATTTCCTCTGATGACTGGTAACTGCCATTCCACATTATGTAGCCATCCTTTGCCAGTTTGAGGTCAACAAACACATTTACAATTTTCTGTGGGAAGATGAAAGTTTACTCTGAGATCACCAAGAATAAGGAACTTCCATTTTCAAACAGTTTTGGCAGCTGTGAACCATTAGTTCTGCCCAAAGATGACATGAAAAGAAAAAAAAGACTTGTCTGGGGAGGTGCATGAATGGGCAGTCATAGATTGTTCTAATCCCTGCAATTCTGTGGTTCTGTGTACCCTGTACCAAAATTGTTTCCTGTTCCTCTTCAAGGGAAATCCTGATGTATTAACAGGGAGAACAAACCTGAGAACCTGGGGAAGTTCAACAACATTTCTCTGGAAACAGCATTTGCAGACTCCTCTAGTGGCAAAAATCTGCCTGTTTATTTGTTTTATGTCCTTCCATTTAACATTAAAGTCAGAAATAAACATACTAAATTATCTCTAATACTTAGAAAGCTTAGAAAATACCTTCCATTCTTTAGCATATCCTTACACCACTAGTAAGTTTGTTATATTCTTTGACATTTTTCTCACTGCAACAGAAACGTGGAAAAAAAAAGTATGTATTGCATTGGAAACATGAGAGAAGATGATAGTCACTATTCTGCCTCATATTGATCTCTTCAGAATGAAATCTCTAATGATATGTGTATAAGCTATAATAAAAAAATCATTTTACGCAACATTACCTGGTACAACCTAAGTTCCATTTTGTAAAAGTCCTACTGTCATAGAAAGCTGTCATTATTTGCAGTATAAATGTTTTACCTCTGAAATACTCAGCATGAAATTTAAGATTAAGATAGTTAATATTTTGGGAAGACACCTGCTAATATTTTCTAGTCTTGCTGGCAAACTTTCATTATGTGAGGAATTTATGACAATGTTCAAGGTTTAGGATTTTTCCCTTCTCTTCTCCAATTGCTTCAGCTTTTTGAGGGGATTTAACCCAGCAGGCAGCTCAGCACCTCACAGCTGTTCTCTCACTCACTTCCAGCGGAACAGGGGAAAGAACTGGGAAAAAAAAAAAAGGTAGAAGTAGTGTGTTGAGATAAAGAAAATTTAATAAGGCAGAAAAGGAAGGAAAATAAAGAATATACTTATTTTATATATTTACATTTTTAGAGTGTGGGTGTGAGAGTGTATATACACACACAGAGTGATACACAATGGAATTGCTTACCACTTGAAAGAAACAGCAGCCTTTCCTCAGCCAGCTCCCCCACTGTTATTGTTCAGCATGCTGCCATATGGCATGGAATACCCCTCTGGCCAGTTTAGGTCTGCTGTCATGGTTCTGTCCCCTCCCTGCTCCTTGTGCTTCCTAGCCCTTCACTGGCAGAGCAGTACAAGAGCTGAGAAACTGGAACATCCTTAGCTCTGTGCAGCACTGCTCAGCAACAAGTAAAACATTGGTATGGTGTCGTTATTCTCACCCTAAATCCACAAAACAGCACCATATCAGCTGCTCTATCACAGCCGAAACCAGGACACCTATTTTACAGATGAAGTGGAACCCATTCTGTTCTCATAAAACATACAAGCCTCTCTGGGAGTTTCTAGCATTTCCACTGAAATGCATTCTAATACTAAAAATGCACAACAGGATCAAGATTTGTGCTTAACAGATCAAGATTCAGTTCAAGGCAAGAAGGAAAACACAAAATAATGTTGTCTTTGAATACCATCTCCAATAGAAAAAGTAGAAAATAGAAGCAAATTACTGTCTTAATTTTTGTAGCCCAGCAACAATGATATTGATTTGATATGCTAACCTTGCTAGCATCTGTTGCACAAGTTTTCTGGAAAGAAAGCGTAGAGAAAACAAATACATTTGGGATAATAAATATATGTATATATATAAAGAAAATTTTCAGTGAGATTCAAAATATTGATCATATTAATACTAAAATGGCTCAACTCTGAGTGCAGAAATTTTAAGAGCAGTTTTTTAGAAACTTTCAGTTAAGAATTATTAACAGAAATTATTGAATAGTTATATGTTTGCAAACAAGCATGAATTAATGGGCTATAGTAACCTAGTAAGTATTTTTTCAAGTCCACCATAGAATCAGTTTAGATTTTAGAGTTCTTGTCATTCATGGTTCATAAAATCATTTGAAAAGATGTTTTTGACAGCTATAATTTGCCAAGCAACTTGCTAGAACAAAGACTTTGAATTTAACTCATTTAAGTCTAAATAATGCCCACACAGATTTGCTATCACACCTCTGATATATACCATATTGTTTATTATTGATCCAGAAGACTGAATACAATCAGATTACCATGCAGAAAATATTATTGTTGTTAACTATACAAAACACAAGTAAAGGGGAGCAGAAGACCAACAACTTTTTGTTCCAAATTCTTGTTCCATGTTCACTTTTATGATGCTGCATTTTAAACACTGACATTTTTCAAATTCTGCCAAGAAGAATTTCTTTATCATGAAAAGGAAAATTTTAGAATCTCAGTAAAATAATAAGTGTGACCCTATCTGGCTTTATTGATGTGCTTGTCATACAGAAAATAACTATCTACTATATACTATATATGCATATATATTTTTATATCTGCTATATATATATTTATTATATATGTGTCATATATGTGATATATAGCATATTACATATATAAATATGTATCTATAAATATTTTCAGGAGGCTCATAAACATTTGGTTAAACACATATATAGCTCTGGGAAGACCTAATAGTCGCCTTCCAGTACCTGAAAAGGACCTACAGGAAAGCTGGGGATTAACTTTTTGTAAGGGCACGTAGCAACAGAACAAAGGGAAATGGTTATAAACTGGAAGAGGGTAGATTTAGACTAGATATAAGGAAGAAATTATTTCCTGTGAGAATGGTGAGATACTGGAACAGTTTTCCCAGTGAGGCTGTGGATGCCTTCTCCCTGGGAGCATTCAAGGCCAGGCTGGATGGAGCTGCGAGCACCCTGGTCTAGAGGGATGTGTCCCTGCCTATTAGCAGGAGGTTGGAGCTGGGTGATGTCAGAGGTCTCTTCCAACCCAAACCATTCTATGACTCTGTGGATCTAATCTACAAGGAAGACTTTCCAGCTCTTTTAGGGAACATGAAATTACCTCTAACATTCACAAAGTGCATATCACTGAAAAAATAACTTTTTAGATAGACTACACCTTTCCTGTAAAACAACTTTATCTCTCTTGCTTGTGTGCTCTTCCCTCCAAGGCTCCTGCCTTGCTGGTCAGGCTAGTTCATGCAGACTAGCTGTGTTTTAAAAGCTTTTTCCTACATGGTTATAATCATTATAGCTCATACACTTTTACATTCCAGGCATCTTTAATGGAAATACACACAAATGTAATAAAATAGATGTGCAAATCCAAGTGGTCATATCGTCTCCATCCTATTATGTTTCTGGTGCACTGGTTCTGACCTCTAGGAGTCCTGGGTGCAGGAGAAAGACAGCACTCCTCCCCCATCAGGTGTCAGAGCAGGTGAAACATTTGATCTCATCTTTCTTTTCATTTCTTTTGTCTACTTAACCTCTGGATCAATTATTTCTTTTTGTGACTTACAAGACACACATTAAATGTGTGTCTGGACCTCCAGTATTATGAAAGGAAAGGAGCCAGGGCTTTCATTATTCCTCCCTGCACAGTTTCTCAGGGATGAATTATGATGCTTACAACTCCTCTCCCCTGTTACAGAGTTTTCCCTCCAGGATAGTCTTATTGGGTGACTGCAAGGTCACAGCTGTGAAGAGCAAAACAGAAATCAGTGTCAAAGGACAGAAAAGCCTTTCCTAAATACCCTTGCAATATAGAGGGGTCCCCATGGCCAGCCACAGCAGCATTAGTCTGACATCAGAGTAATGCTGCTGTGTCAAAACTAAGTGTTATTTCTACTAAACATTAACAAACATATCTTTGAAGTTATTCTGACAATAATCCTCTTTTTCTGAGCCTTAGCTCACATCCCAAAGTAAAACTTATAGTCTGGACCTCTCTCGGTTACAAAACTGTAACAACACAGATTGATTTTAGTGAGCAATGAAATCTCTAAACAGAAGATTATGTAAATATATTGCATGAACACAGATAATATAAACTGAAAGTGTCATGATTTTTATTTCAGCTGATAAAATCACGCCAAGCAGACAAAAAGAAGAAAAATAATCAAAAATTTCTATGAAATTGTCCATATAAATTTAAAAAGATACAATGCTTGAACAATGAACATATTTTTCCTGATTTTACACATGGTTAAAAATACTGGGTATAGAAAAATATAATGGTTTGAGTTAGAAGGGAATATATATATATAATGCAGTTCAAGCCCTCTGCTGTGCGCTGGTTGCCACCCACCAGATCAGGCTGCCCAGGGCCCTGTGCAACCCAGCCCTGAGAACCTCCAGAGATGGGGCATCTATTGCTTTTCTGGGCAGCCTGTGCCAGTGCCTCACTGCCCTCTGAGAGAAGAATTTCTTCCTAAATCCACCCTCTTTTACTTTAAAGCTATTACCCTTTGTCCTGTCTCTACACTCCCTGATAAAGCATCCCTCTTCAGCTTTTGTAGATTCCCTTCAGGTACTGAAGGTACAGTCACAGTAAGGTCTCCCTGGAGTCTTCTCTTCTCCAAGCTGAACAAGCACAGCTCCTTCAGCCTTTCTTCAAAGGATAAGAATACTCAAATACTTTTGTGTCAGAAACTGGATTTTCTCCCAGAATTCCCCCCAAGCAACTGTTAGTGGTAATTACTTTCATAATTCCCCCACACCTTTTAAAGAGATTCTTCAAACATATTTATAGTGAAATGTTTTTCACATCCTAGAAAGAAAATGGCATTGACCCACCTCTCATCCAGCCAAAGTACTGACACCACTGCACTGTTGGATGAAGCTGGGAAAAAGTTCTGTTATGTGAATCAAGGCCTTCATTTCAGTTGTTGCTCTGAGAAGTGCCTGAGGAGGAAACAATTCATCTAGTGAAAAACTGAACATTTAATGTGACAGAACATGTTGTTATAAACT
The DNA here is from genome assembly GCA_036925125.1 of Oreortyx pictus. NCBI lineage: Eukaryota > Metazoa > Chordata > Aves > Galliformes > Odontophoridae > Oreortyx > Oreortyx pictus. Next base: position 94,961,705 of record JAUPFR010000002.1, read on the forward strand.
TTTAAAATGAAGACTTCTAAATATACTTCAGAGCTGTCATATTTATAGTAAAGATGCACCCCAAATATGGTGAAGAAAACACTGTTGCCTTGCATAACTTGATAGTGCATGCTGTCAACTCCTGAACCCTGGAAACTGGAACTTCCAGACAAATGACTCTTTGTTCAACTTATTTATGGAAGACTAAGTTTGTCTAACACTTACACTGTCTCCTTTCAAACTATTTTAAGCTGCTTGTGGACATTCAGGATAGTTGCTGGCTGATAGGATTAGTCCCCTGAAGGGAAAATGGACAATTCTATTTTACAACCACTTTTGGCTGAAGCAGCAGACCAGGGCATTGCTTTCTTCAGAAACAAGACTTTTAGTTTTAAATCATTTGTGGAGACTCTGGCTTGGCTCCAAGGTTTTCCTCTCTTCCCTTTCTTCAATTTGTGGGAAAGAACAGATCACCAAGGGATCACTTGGATGTTCCTACTGCAGATCCCTGAGGTTATGTAATTAGTTCCAGCTCGAGAGTTTTCTCTCAGTACAGATGGCAACTTCACCTTTCAAAGGTCCCTTGGATGATTTGAAATGCACTACACTTAAGACAAATGTGCAATACAACGGTGAAACAGATTCAAGCTGCATTTTTTTTTACTAGGTTCTCTTTATAATGTGTAGACTTTCTCATCTCACTCATCCATGAAAATCTTCAGTTAGATATGTCAGTGCCTGGCCTGCCTTACAGAAATATGACAGATGCTGTTTTAGGCACACATGGAAGAAATTTGGAATGGTGACCGAGAGCATTTCTATTATGCATGTATTGTGCACTGAAAAAATGAAAAGTGCACAGTTTAATATCTCATATACCATTTATGGTAAAGTAACATGCTTTTAATGAAGAGCATTGCCTTTAGTGACAATTAAATCAATTTTAAGTCTTGAGGCCCAGATTAATTCACTGGACATTATTGAACATAAAATAGGCCCCTCTGTGTGTTGTCAAAGCATCTCTGCTCCTTCTGACATCATTTAGCAGCCAAACACACTGGGGGATATCACTAATAAATACCCATAGGAAGTAAATGATACTTGTGCAACACACATCTCCAACTGCATTTTGATTTCTCCTGCAAGGTGAATCTTGGGATTGACTTCCCCTCTCCAACTATCCTGCCTTGAATTAATTCCTCATGGCACACACACAGAAGAAGACAACATCCTTGTGTAGAAAGCTAGCATCAACAAACCTGCAAGCTCAGCAGGTACATCCTGCCACAGCCACAGTCACATCATTAATAAAGATTTCTTGCAAGCCTTTCTTATGCAGTAGAACGTAAGGGGAACTTTTGGGCAGCACAGGCTCATTTAACATGTAGCTTATGCTTCATTTTAAAAGAAGAAAACAGATTCTCAGAAACTTTTCTGAAGTGGTAAATTTAAACTCTTCTTGACAGCAAAAGTAATTGCTGTATGCAGATTAATCCCAACTGTTTGGAAAGTTCAACTCCATTTCCCAGTTCCATTTTCCACAATGTAAGCATTCCTGTAGACCTACATTTTGTTGCACAGATGGTCCTTGCAAAAACTATAACAACAGCTACTCATTGTTATACGTTTCTGGTGCCAAAACATACATAAGGTTTATATACCACTATAGGTAAGGCTGTTTCTCAGGTAATAAAATCATATTTTTATTTCATCTTATCTTTCACAAAGGTAGCAGTTGACCTGAATTTCACTAGATATTTAATGGACAATAAAAATTAACTAGTTTGTTAACACATTTCTCACAACCCTCCTTGAATTCCCTAACAAGTTGTCCAAAGTCATGTAAATCAAGGCCACAGCAATGTGATGAGAAACTTAGCAGCTATGTTCTGAAAAGTTGAGACAGGACATTCCCCTGCATGGGACACAGTCCTGAGTGAAAGGACATGCAGGTTCTAGCCTCAGACTTTAATAACTTTTGTTTTAAAAGCCCTCCTGTTAAGACAGCACATACTCAAAGATACGTAACCCTCATCCACATCTGAAATCAAGGTAATTATCTCCTGCTTAATGCAGCCCTTCTGTCTACTAGGACAAAGGAGCTGTCAAAGTGTGTCTGAAACATTTTCAAGAATGTGAATTAAATTCTGTAATAACCAAGACTGGGAGAGGTTTAAGAGGGCACACTCTGTGGTCTTGTCGCTACGTTAGGCAAATCTCTGTTTTCTATCAAGAAAACCTCTGAGTAGAAATGTTCATTACACAGCCATTCTATCTATTAATAATCTCATCTGCCTGAAGTTTTTTCTGTATTTATCATCAAAGAGGTACAAAGATGAACTGGTAGTTGTGATGAGGTGTCCAGCTGATTGGGCAGAAGAGATGGAGAGCACCACATCAAGGTGACAGATAACTCCAACCAGCCGAAACCATCGCCTCCTTCCCCCCAGATGTGCACACATTGCTACCAGCCACTCAGCACAATCAGCCACGCTACTCAGCATTTTCTTCCTATATCACCAAACCAATTAACTAGTAACTGCTTTTGTTCCTCTCGCATCATACATATGGTTCAACAACTATCCCGCAATGCTCAGTGAGTCCCTGGAGTTTTCTTTTTTGTTTATTTTTTTTAATTTATTTTGGTTGGAAGGCTCTGTCACAGCCTGCCTGTGTGAGATCCAGCAGCACATCAGTCACACGCTCTCCATATTGTGCAAAGTGTGCGGGATGCATGCAAAGTATCCTTCCCTCTCTGGCAGATAAGTCCAGTGCTCTGTACACATGGCAGGCAGCACTTATTTCAACATAGTAATAATAACAAAAAAATAGCCACAGAAAACTTGGTGTATAGATGAGTTCAGAGTGCAGGCAGTGATGTGTATGTATCCAATAGTCACAAATTTCCCCAAAGATGCCTGTGGCCTTTCATAGACGCTTTCATCTCTAGTATTGTCAGGAGTAAAGTCTTTCTTGCAACATTTTTGTTTCCATTCATATTAAATAAATAATAAAAATAATCTGTAGAAACGTTCACATAATACAGAAATGTGACTCCTTCAGAGCCTAATTTGTTAGCTTAAAAACATCATTTCTCTCTTTTACAAGCTGGGATTCTGCAAGGGCTGCCAATGGGATCCCTTCTCAACTAACAATTAAAATTCATTGGTAAGTAGCCAAGCACTGAACTGTGACAACTTGACCACAGAAATTCTAATTCCTCCTTTCTGGAAGATGCAACTCATTCATCAAAACAGCAAGCTGAATTTAGGGATCAGAAGAGAAGGTGGCATTTATAGTGGGTTGACCCACACCAATATCTTCTGTGGCTCTTTGCAATCTTTTGATAGACAAAATAATTCAAAAGCATTTTCCCCTGCAATATCTCCTTATCTAATGTTTATGGATTTTCAGGATGGAGGAGAGATTGAATAGATGTGCTGTTACTTCTTGCAAGTGCTGAACTTTTGAATCCTCTGCTGAATGAATTTGCACAGATAATAAACATTCATACTCCACGTAGGAATACACACACAAATTATGATGCTCCATAATTAGTAGGGGTTTCAGAGGCTTCACAATTCCATGCTTAAATTAACAAAATGTTTCTTTTATACTCTCCAGCTGTACTGATCAATACTGGGGCAGAAATAGAGGCAATATGCTAAAACTTGAAAACCTCCTCATAAGTAGAGCAGGAATTAGAATTAAAGAATGCTGTGTCCTAAACCTCTCTATCGAAAAATCCCGTAAGAAAAGAGGATGCTGCAGAAGCAGAGAAGCTCTAGTGGATTCAAGCTGGCCATGGTAAACTATTGCTAAAGGGCAGAAAACCTCACACTGCATTTTTCTAAAAACAAAAGTAATTTCAGTGAATAAACATTGACTTAAAAAGCAGCCAGTGAGACCTACCCCATCAGAACAGCACACCTTTCCAACTTTCCACTCAAAATGGATTTCACAGGAATAGCAAGAAAATCTTGTAAAGCACAGATAGAGCAGGATGTATCTGTACCTTAAAATCCAAGTTCTTTCTCCTCCAGTCCGTGATCACAGCAAGAGCTGCCCATCACTAGTGGCAGAGCTCTGAACACTCCCCAAGCTACAGCATGCTCACATCCTCAGCTTTGGCTGCATCTACCCAATCTCACTGAAGTCTTCAGTTTTCAGCAAAAACCGTATTCGAGTCTGCTGTAATCCTTCCACTTGATGTCTCCCACTCAAAATCACTAAGGGGGTGGAAGATACAGCATGTTCTTCAGAAAATTCTTAATAGTGACTTGTCAAAAATCATTCTTATGGGCACTCAATTCTAGTGTGTGTACATATTTGCATATACAAAACACTGGATAATGATTTCCAGTCATTCAAGCAGCTCAGTTGCATGCTCCAAACCTGGAAAACTCCAATACTGGACACACTGTTAAGGTAGTTTCCAAGGTTACTCATTTAAACTACTCTTCATTGAAAATTTCATACAATTTCTTTAGCAAGACTAGTTCAAAACAATTGTTTTTGTGCTGGGTTACAAAAATACACCTGAGGATTCTCTCAGAGAAACTGCATTCACAAGTGTGTATGAGAAACTTATACCCATGAAAACATACAGCTTAGTCCAACTGAGGTGCTGAATCTCTTCACAGGTCACCAAGTCAACGTGAAAAAAGAATTAAATCTGACTTGCAAACACTAAACCCTTTTGTTTGTTTGTTGCTTAGAAGAGAGCAGTAATATATATTTTTTTCTGTCTACTGAAAACTTCTAAGCTGGAGAGATAACAAGCTGGAGAGGTAACAAACTGGAGAGATATTTGCCCTCACACGTTTTTATAGCATCTGGAAAAATCGAGTGACGCTAAAGCTGTTAGCATCACCTACACTTCAGCTATTTCCAGCTTTTTGGTTCAGTGTTTGTAGGAATATAGAAACACACTTTACTATAAATAGTAACATACTGAACATTCAGAAATGCCAGGCTTATTTCCACAGATGGAAGGGAAATACAGAGGTTTTCATATGAAAGGCCAAGGCATGATGAATTTACAGCAAAATGTATGGAGAATATTAAAGAACAATTTTCAGTGATCTCATCTGACCTAATAAAAAACAATTTAGTGAATTAAAGGTCATCAGTAATCTCACTAAAAAGTGGAAGGAAAAAACCCTTAAAATCAAAAATCTGTCTTTACTCCAGCAGTTGGGAAAAGCAAACTGGAAAACACCAAAAACTTTACTAATGTTATCTTTATATTAACAATTATGAAAACTGATCGTTCAGTACCATTTATTTTCTTTAAATTAGACAGAATCCCATTTCTATAAGTAAAATACAAGGAAAATCAGTGCATTATAAGTTTTTAGGGAAAAAAACCCCACAAAATTATTACATATTCAAAAACTGGAGACAAGTTCTGGTCTGTGTCAAATAATTTTGTAGAACATAGCAGGAGGCAAATTTATAAAATCATAAAACCTGTTTGCATCAATGATAACATTTCTTTTGGAGAATTCTTACAATTTCATGTTGATGTAAATACAATCAAGCATAATTCATCTTGAAGGGTAATTTTAAGTAAAGGTTATATTCATTATTAATATATTTTAAAGATTAAAACCAGTAGATCAATTCTTTTCCATTAAAATTTCAATTTTGATCAATTTGTATTTCATGGTAAGATAAAAATGTGGTTAAGCTAGCCCTATCTGGCCTCTATCTGGATTTGAAAATACACCTATTAAACCATCTTAAAATTCCCAGATTCTCATGGAGTTCCTCTGTGCAGCTTTCTCTTATAACTCGATTCAAAGTCCGACGCTGGGATTTGAGTTGGCTTGTTTTGTTTGTTTCTGTTGCTGTTGTTTGTTCAGTTGGTTTGTGATTCTGTTTTTCTTTATGTTTGATTGGCAAAAACCACGAGTGATGTTATTGGGAATGCAAATTTCACACTTGTGTTTCTTTAGACACATAATTTTACATATTTTGTCTTTTCTGAGGTTACAAAGTTAATTGCAAACATAAATTATTTATATTTCTAATAGTGTCAGATTTTATATTGTTTTTTCTTCTGTGAGAATAATAAAGCAAATAAGCACAGCCCTTTTTATGCCACAGTCATCACTGTCTCCATAACACTGTGGTTAATGGGTGTAAATCCAGTAGACTTTTACCACCAAAAACCAGGAAGGATCTAAATAGAAGATCTACTTTTCCCTTGAGTTCTCACTGATCATTTCTCTTCATTAGACATTCAGATTCCTCTGTGATGAGGGGCATAAAACAGAAAAAGCAGACAGAAAGATCATGATATAATTCAATACAATCTCTGCTCAGAACCCCGTCTCAAAGTAATAAGGATTTTACTTTCAGGAAAACGATGGAAGTATTTTAATGAAGGTACTTAAGAGATTTAGAAGTCCACCTTCTATGTGTCTACAGTAAGTTGCTTAAACCTGCAGTCATTTATCAAGTTTCCTGAAAGGCAGAGGAAGAACCAGAGAATTGTGAATGTGTTTAGATGATGAGAAATAATTAGACTGCGTATGAGCTACCAACTTAAGCATGTAATTGCAAAGATAACAGGAAAGCACAACTAATGAGATGAGATTACTAAATAGTTGTAGTTGACTTCGCATCCCAGGCAAAGGGAACGGATTTGCAACCAGACACACACTTTCAAAGCAATTAAATGCTTGTGATATCGGCTGCAAGGTCACCTCACCAAACCAGCAGTGCTTTTACCAGCATCCAGTAAACTGCTAATAAGAATCAGGAATGAAACAGCTGGGGGCTGCAGAATCATGTTGCCATGGAAACCACTGCAGGTGTGTGGTCCAAGGAATAATAAACCCCAGATTTTTAGAGTTTATAAAAAGAAAAAATGAGGAAGAAAGGAAAAGAAAACAGACTGAAATAAATATCACAAACCAAAGGCATTGTGAGCACTTTTGAAAGGAGGACACAACAGCATTGTTAAACGTGACCTGTGAGGCAGAACACTGCAGAGGACAAAGGAATTTAGTTAAAAAATACCTCAGTGTCTGCCAGAATAAGGAAGAAGAAAACAGAACAACAAGAAAAACCAACACAAACACTAGAGGGCACTGAAACAGAAACAAAATCTATTACAGGTCACTGAGTTCATAAGAAACAACAAAAGGAAAAGACCACTTCATAGAAATCTTGAATTTCCTAACATAGTTTTAGTTCTCTTGTGCCAAAAAAGAAAAAAATAATCCATCAAGAGAAAGATCATCATATCTCTCATGGAGAGACACATAGAGCAGGCTTTCCTGGAGTAAAAGCTCATTCATCTCTGTACAGAACAGTGATGCACTGATGGATCCAGCTTTCAAAGGTATGTAGAGTCCTGAAGCTGTAGTTCACCGAATTTGCTCAGCTTTTGAGCAGTTTGAGCTCTCACTTCACATTCATATCAGTGGATCTGAGGTACCTCGTGTTCACCTTACCTGCCTGAGGAATACCTGCCTGCTAAATTTTCTGTAGTGAAGGAGGTTTCTAGTTCTAAGATTGACTGTTCCAACCAAGATTTAAAAAGCTTTCCATCTCTCAAGTCTTCACAGGATGCAATATTAATGTAAGTCAGAATCTTTAGTTAGAATGTGTAGTTTTTACATGTACTCAACCTAATGAGGTTTAACAAGGCTAAGTGCAAGGTGTTGGGTCAAGGGAACGCCAGATATAGATACAGACTGGGAGAACTCATTGAAAGCAGCCAGGCAGAGAAGGACTTGGGTGTCCTGATGGACAAAAAAAACTGGACATGAGCCAGCAGTGTGCTCTTGCAGCCTAGAATCCCTGTGCTGCATCAAAAGAGAGGCGGCCCACAGGGAGAGGGAGGGGATTGTCCCCTCATGAGGCCTCAGCTGGAGTAATGTATCCAAGGAAAGATACAGAACTGATAGAGCGAGTCTAGAAGAGGGCCACGAAGATGGCCAGAGGTCTGGACCACCTTCTAATCATAAAGATTGAGAGAGTTGGGCTTGTTTAGCAGAAGGCTAAACAGTAAGGCTCCATAGAAGACCTCGTTGCAGCCTTCCAGTACTTAGAAAGAATTTACAAGCAGAACGGGGACAAAACTTTTTACACTGTCTAATGGTGACAGGACAAGGGGGAATGGCTTTAAGCTTTTAGATTTAGATTAGATACTATGAATATATATTTTTTTTACTCAGAGGATGGTAATGTGCATTAAAAAAATGCAGCTTCCTCTCCTCCAAATCGATTATTCATTTCTAAAGCAACACTGAATAAAAATAAGAATGCCTATTAATATCAGATTGCAAATGAATACAAAAAGATTAGAACTTTGCAGGTAAAAACAGATTCCTTAAATACATCATCCCAGAGGCTAAAAAAAAAATAATGAACCTTTCCTCATAAAAAGAGGAAAGAGTGCTGAGGGATGAAACATAAGGCTATGTTCTTGGTCACGCGAGGCTGCCAGAAATAAAATGATGTTCTGAGTAATGTCCAGGTAAGGAATTAATAAAGAATAAATTCTTGAAAAAAAAAAAAAATAAGGCAAGGAAAAAAATAAGGAAAACAGTGTTTAAGATGTTAAAAAAAAAAAAAAGACATATAGCAACTTTTCTTTGAAACATAACAGAAGTAGAAAGGCATTAGAAAGACTGACAATTGTATCTCTAGGGCAACTAGAAGAGCAAGGTGCAAAAAGAAAAAGCACACAAAAAAGATACTGCCAGAGCAGAGCATCTAAACTAATTCCTTGTAACTGTTCATCATGAACATGATGGAACACAAGAAATTGGAGAGGGAGAAGGAGGTTTCAAGGAGCAACAGACTGCTAAGGTTAGCATTTTTATCATAGGTTGCACTGAAACTTAAAAATAATTCATAGCCATGAGAGACTAATATCTAGTATGCAAAATCTAAAACCAGAATTTTAGTTACGTTGTTAAACTGAATTAAACCCCCCAAACATTTGTTTTTCTCAGTAGAAGATCAAGATTATTTTTTCATATGTAGACACATACAAAGCAGATGTCTAAATTTGTCTGCGATGAGTATACCTTGATGAGGAGTAACACATCACAAATCTTTCAAGGTTGCTTGTAAGAGCCAAAAATTGTATGGGCAGTTCTCCAGGAGAAAAGAGAAAGAACAAAGCAGATTTTGTAATGGATTGAGTTCTCAACACAGAAGTTCACCCCTTCAGTCTAGGAACTCATGCTAGAATGTTTATTTTTCCTGCAATGATCTAAGCAAGATCATAATAATTATAATTCCACTAATTATAATCGATTAATCTGATTCAGAGTATTAAAATACTGAATGATAGAAGCTGTGTAAAAATCCCATAATACTGAGCAATTGCATAATGGCAATGAAAAATGAGTTTTGGGAAATGTAAAACGATATATGCACTCATTGTAATGGACTTCAGGTTAGATATTACTAAATAGCAAGAAAATTCCATTAGGAAGGAAAAAAAAAATGGCAACATGTTTCAACTGAGCAAATAAGAGAGGAGAAAGGGAAAGATACAGTGCAAGTGAAGAGCTGTGGATTACTCTGTATGCAAAAAGATTGGTGAAGAAGTGAAAAAGAAAGGAGGGAGCAAAAACAAGTAAGAGATGGGGAGAGGGGAGGGGAGGCGAAGCAAGAATAAATAAATACTTGAGAGTTTTTGCTCCAATTTTCCTAAGATTAAACGTGAATAGATACTCAACATAATTAGCATTTGTAACTGGCAACAGTAAAACAGGCTGTAAAATGAAAGACTTCATTAAAGATAAGTGAGATACAGTCAGGGCAGCTAAGCCTCATGAACATTTACAACAGGTATTTAAGAAGTAACCTCCAAATCCATATCCACATGTTCAAGGAAGGTAAAAGATGTTCCAGAGAAAAAAGAAGTTATCACAATTCACACCTTAAAAAGAAAAAGAAAAAAAACCTCCAAAAATCCTCCCTGGGGAACTGAAGGTTAAGCTCTGATAGTTTAAAGTGGATAAAATATAAAACAAACATTGTGTAAGCTACTTGATTATATTAACATGGCAGGAAATATAAAAATGGATTTTCTAAGACACATGGTATCCCACTAATCAAATTTACTTCCCTGACAGGGCTATGGGACTAGTGGGAAGTAGTTTAACATACATTTCTTGCCTTTAGTAATGCTTCTGGCACTTGACATTTACATAGAAAAACTAGAGAAAATATCATTTAGATGAAGTTAATATTGGGTTCTGGCACAGCCAATTGAAAATTAAAAAAAGCCAACATGTTCAGAGAATTGTTATTAATAGTTGCTTTTATCATGGAAATGTAGGAGACTAAATGGAACATCTTTCATAGGTTTTGAATTATATTTTGACTTTTCAGCAGTGAAACAGTTGATAGAACAGAAACAATTTGTGGATGCTACAAATGCCTCAAAGATCTCAAGGACATACTCTTAGAACCTCTTATCAAATAAATGCCATGAAAAGTATCAAAAACGGCACAAGGAAAGAAAAATGAGAATAACTGTTTACACAGTACTTATACAGAAATGGAGCTCGGGTTACAGTAAAACACAAACAAAATGATTTGAGAACATGAGATGGTTGTCTAAAGAGCAAAAGTAATTCTGGAATGAAGGTAAATGAACATTGCGTGAAGACCATGAAAAATTATTCAGTTCTGCTAAGTACTGACAAGGCCATATCTGTGGTATAATATTTCAAATAAAATTTGACAAATCAAGAAGAATCCAAAGGAGGAGCTCTAAAATGTAAGAAGGAAAGAAAAGTATAAGAGCTGCAAAACAAAACAAAACAAAACAATATTTTCATAAGCTGGAGTAGACTTTTTTAAATGGTTTTCAAAATATAAAGGGTTATAATGAAGGAATGAAGGTAAAAACTCTGAGATATGCTCTAAGATGCTAAGTGTTAATTTGAGAAAGGGATATTTTTTTCTACTACATTTCTATATACAAATTGAATAAAACAAAGGTTTTCTGTTAGATGACAGTGCATGGGTAGGATTGATTATCTGTGGAAAGTGTACAATATCATTACAGGACATATCTAATAATGGACTAAAAACTCAGACAGATATCCTTGAGAGATATTTAAGGTATAAATGCTGCTGCTTCAACACTGGGGATAGACAAAATGTTTGCATTTGTGTTTATTTTGTGCTTTCCCTATTCTCAGAATATGTAGAGAATTTCATGGATGCTCAGTCACTGAAAATATCTACAAAATAAATTGGAGTTATGTGATCAATAGCACGACTCTGCAACATCTCCACGTTAAAAGACATTCTTTGCAACACCTTCTTCCATTCCATGCAAGATAATCACGCTTTCCATTGCTGGCATCACTGGAAAGTGGCTAAAGAGCACTGTAAAGAAGACAATACTGTTATGCCAAAGATATTTAGCTTTTGGCAGTATCTTACAGAATGCTTGATCCTTGGAGCTTGTTACAGCATCAAATTTGGCTATCACTGATACTGTCAAATCACTGCTTGAAACAAGATGCCTTCTCAAGCACAGATTGATTTCTGCCTGTTGACACTGGTTTGACTTCCTTGGTGTTGAAGATGGATAGACTTGGAGTCTGTTTGAGGTAACAGTAGGAATAGACAATAATTTCTGCAGGAAATCTACTTGCTCAGTATATTTGCAATTACTTATTTTCAAGAGTTTACATGTTTCAAATAACGTTCTTTAAGAGCAAGAGTTGGCTATTTGCTGAAAGCATCAGACTTTGAATTCCTCCTGCACTAACTCTGAAAATTGCCAGGCAGCAGAGTGGCAGCACATACAGTACAAAACTTCTGGAGATAAAAATGACCATGTCCATTTCAGATAGCAGTTTTCATTTCCCTGATGAAGAATTTTTCTTTTTTTTTTTTTTTGTCAAATAAGCACAACAGAATATTCATGAAAACTTGGATTTGAAATCGCAGAAAATAACACTTCAAAGTACAGGAGTAGCTATGAAGAAAGTGTTCAATCAGCAGAGGAAGATGCATCTTAGAGTTCTGCATACAGAAGAATAAACTGATACTTGACAAGACATACTGAATTAAAATTTGTGAAATGTCCTAAAACAAGTAGCAATAGGTTTTTCCCCTGTTTGGAAAAAGCAAACAAGGCTAAAAAAGCGAGAACTTTGCTCTGGAAATGGGGCCATTTCCAGCAAGATGGCGATGATGAATACTGGGGAGAGAAATGTAGGATAACAAATTAGATTACAGAAATGCAAACGCGCACATTTGAACCGTGGCAAAAACACAGTGCCCTCACAACAAGGAGCCTTACAGGCTGCACTGCAGAAACACAACAGGGCTAGACTGACAACAGCCTTGCATATTCAGTATCAATAATTTTTAATACATCTCTCCCATGTAAGTCTATTCCTTCTTAGGGATAAGCTTTTAGCTGTCTATTAAAACAACAGAGGCCTAATTGAAAAAGAATAAATAAAAAAATCAAGCATGTCAGTTTCGTCTTTCATAAGTATTGAACTTCATAATAATATTTTTTTTTTTTTAAGAATTAAAACTCAAAGAAATTGAAGATGTATAAATTTGCTTTTATATCATTAGTAGATACAGTTGGATTAATGCATTCCTTCTCTGACTAAAAGTCTGGATATGAGTAATGGAAACTCTAGCCCACTACTGCCATTCCCAGTAACAGCCCACATGTTTTGGACAGATTTTTCAAGGCTTTTTCATTTCCTTTAACTTCCCTTCACCTGAACGAAGCTTTGTTTTAGCTTTATTAGCTACAAAAGTATGTTTCCATTAAACAGCATAATGATGTCTAATTTAGCTCATTTTACCTTGAATCTGCATGGTATAAACAAAGTTTTCAATAGATAGTAGTAACAGTTGTTCTGTGTGAAGTGACACATTCAGCACAAAGACAAGGACATGGAGGAATACAGGTCTGGTATGAGAGCAGAGGCCTTGAAAAGCTGTTGAAAGCTCCCTGGAGCCCTGCCATAAACAACTCCAGGCTTCACTTCTCTCCTAACTGCACTCTTGACCACCAGTGTACCCAAGTGCTGCTCTGAGCCTCAGCCATGGATCCTTAAGTGGTTGAAATGGAGAAGTTCTCCATGTATAGCTGTTTGTTGCCCAGCGTTCTCTGAGGGGATCCCTCTCTTTGGTTCCTCTCCAACTCCAGCTCCATATCAGAGGTGAGTAAATGGAAATGAGACATTTCAGCGCTCACTGCTGTACTACACAGACATGGGCAGTACAACACCACTTCTGCACAGGCTCCACTTGGTGCATAGGCCCATTTAGACTTTCGGAAGAGAAACTTGAAGAAATCTCCAGGAATAAGTGGGAAAGAACAAGACAGGACAGCGTTCTGTCAACCTCTCCCCACCTTTTTGAGAGAAAGCTTTATGTCATCTGTCAGCCTATGTACAAAGCCAGGCAAGTCCTGCCACTTCAAATGGGTTAAGGAAAAGCACCATATGGAGTAAGTTCCAGGCCAGAAAGAAATCATTACCAAATCAAAACACAGACCTAATGCATCTGTGCAACATCATCTAGTTATTGGCAGATAGATTATTTCACAGCATTCTCCCAGGCTGAGTCATAAAGGAATCACAAACACCCCTTAGAATAAAAGCCATGAATTCATGGCAGTGGGGTTTGAAGTTCTTTTCAGTCATTTTATTCTGAACACCTGTATAAGGCTTTTCTGTTGCTATTCAAAATAATATCTATGTAATTTACATTTCCCAGATTCTAATGCACTTCTATTGCAGTCTCATCTTCCTCTTACAGAAAAAAAATAAAAAATAAAAATTTGAAAGGCCTTTAGTTATAGAATCCAGTAGCAAAAGAAATGTATGTATTTGGTTTTAAAATCCTGTTCACCAAATGAATGGATTAAAAATTCTAGAAGCCTAAAAAACTATCACTGTCTGGTCCACCTCTTAAAAAAATTTAGAAGAACTTTTGCTGGGTAAACCATAAGCAAAAGAAAAGAATGTACTTGGCTTTAAAATTCTGTTAGCTTTAGAGTAATTAAAATACGAGAAGCCTAAAAATGCAACAGGCTTTGGTAAGTAATCTGAAATAAGGAGAATACAACTTGTGTAAAAATAATTAAGAAATTTTAAATAAGAAAAATGAGTAAAAATCCTAGCATGTCTGGAAGTAATTCAAACAGAAAAACCAGACTGCATTCATCCACTTTATTTTTTTTTTCTTTAAAAGTGGCTGGAACAGTTATAAACAGAATGATTTCTTCCATTTTTTCAGTTCCACAATATATAAAGCCCTCAGACATTTCAGATAGATGTTGTTGCTAATAGATAAAGCAGAACAAATGGAGTAGGCAGACAAAAAACAAATTGACAAGTACTCAGAAATTAAAGGAAAATTTTATACAAAAATAACTTACCATTCTCTAATTTGTCATCTGTTCACTTTTAGCATAATTTTCTTTAAAAGAGGAAGAAAGATCAGCTAAAGGCTGTTCTTTTTTCTGGCACATTTCTGAGAAGAATAGCCACAATCTGGCTGAGGTCTCTGGATGGCCATCTTTGTGTTACTCATAAACTCCACAGTCAGGAAGCTGCATGCATATGTACAGTATTAGCAAAAATGCAGCTTATGGAGTCAATGGAGAATCATTCAAAACCTGGTTGGGGTTGGTTCAGCAACATATGCTAAATATACACACCCCCTTTACAAGACTGTAGGAATGTTCTTTCTCAGAGGATGTTTCAAAAAGTGAGAACCAAAAATACATCAATAATCTTATATTCACCTTTTTGAGACAAAAATAAGCTACTACTAAAACTTAAGCAATCTGTAATGTCAGAAGATGTGACTGTACATCACTGGGACTAGGGGAGTGGTGACCAGTGTTATTCTCTAGCCCAGAAAGGAGAAATCTTGACAGTCTGCAAGAGAATGAGCAACCACAAAGTCCTCCTTTATTTGCCCCACTGTTTGCTTCTTACAGTTCACCACACAATCCACTAACTGCAAGGAGCAGGCAAGTGAAATTTCATCCTCTAAGGTCAACATCTCAAAATTACAAATGCATTAAGCAATGCAAACTGATCTGCAGCTCTTAAGAGCCAGACAAGCTGCCAGCTCCAAGTACGCTTGACATCAAACAGCCCCAAAATGCTATTTTCCACACCACCACTAAATGCTAGTTTCTGATAGAGGGAAAAGATCTCAGGGCTAGGGTTAAGCCAGTCTCATCAGTAAAACAGCGTTCTGAGATGTTGGCTGTCCACTACCATCTCCCATGGATGGATGCGCAGCAATTCTCAGCAATCTCTAGTGGCAGCTCTGTAAACACTGGAGGATGTGTTTTTCAAACTTACCCTAAGGACGCCAGGAGTTACACTACTCTTTTCCCCACAGCTATGTCACTGCTTTATCAAGAGATGCTCCTCAGGTTATGCCTTTGTAGGTTTGAAATTTTGTGCTGCTGGAGCAATTGCACAGAAGTGTTTCAAGGATTACAAAATCGAGCTTGCTGATTTTTATTCTCCTGCAGATTTACTCCTTAATTATTGAATTGTGATTAAAACCAGAAGCTGAAAATAGCCACTGCAAAAACTATAACTGTCAAGAACAGTCTTTAAACTTTTGTAAAAATCTTGCATGCCAAAAACTGTCAAGAAAAAAAACAGCAAGAAAGATGCACAAAATTGCCAGTGCCCTGGGTCAGCAGTAATAGGGAATTTAACATTGAGAGTTGATTCTGCTCCCCCTTTCATTCCACTGTTAACAATCCTCAGGACCTTGGGACTTTTCCAATAGATGTTGGATACAGTGAAATCAGTAAGCATCTGAGTGAGCAAGGAAACACTTTAGAACATGATCCCTGCATTTCAGGTCTGAAACTTAACAGATTGAGCTACAGCTACTTCTCTGGATATGTAAGGGTCTTTCAGTCTTCAAGGGCATTACTCTACAGAAAAAAAAAAAAAAGCCAAAACTAAGACAAGCAACACTTGCACAAGCAAGATCTGACTCTCCTTCCTTAAATTTCTGGCATTTTCTCTTAAATGTGGGGAAAGAAAAAAAAACAACTTTCTATGTAAATAACATTTGCCACATTTAAAGGCAGGGTCTTGCAGCACAGAGAAGTTATCAAAAAGACCAACTATTTTTAGAGGCTTCTAAAACTGCAAAGTACTTTATTGGCCTTTCACGGAATTAGATGTAAACATGTTGTGTTGAAAAGCTCCTGTAGTTAGAAAAGGGCCAAGTGCGAAAGTTACTTTTACTTTACACTTTTTTTATTATTATTCAATACTGCTGATTTTTATAAAAACTATGATAATAGATTTATAAGGAAAAAAAAAAAAAGAAGCTACTCTTTCTGGCTTCAGACAGGACGGATGGCTTCAATAGTACTTCTGCAAACTACTCTCATGACTCAAAAATAAGTCTTTCCCTTTTTTTGCCAATTCTTTCAGCCAGGAGAAATACAGAGCACAATGAAATACCAAAGGTAAAAACCAGTGTCAGATAAAACACTGACTGACATTTACCAAAGTCTCAAGGAACATCCTATTTTCCACATCTCCTCCAGAAAACCACTGAGAAAATAACTTCTTTCAGGAGTTCATTTCTAAAGATTCATTTCTAAATAGATATATGCTTAAAACTAGCACTGAGAAGACTTCATTTTCTTTGAATGAAAGAATCAGATTGCCCAGACCCAGGCATAAGCAGAACACTGACAGTTAATCAGATGCAGTCTATCCTCCCTGTAGTAATTTCCCCTGCCAACTGGAACACAAGGCCAAACTTTTGTTTGAGCTTTGAATCATTAGAAGGTGGGGAAAGAAATAAACCCAAACTCACAAAGTGGCCAGGCAAATTTGAGCAGAATCTGTGCATTTGTTATTGTGATGTTCTCTCTTAGAGAGTTCATTGCTGAATCTCTGAGAATATTGTCTACAACTAATGTGAAACTTCTGCTGAGGGGTCATACAGCTATGGTGCTTTCCCAGCATGAGTCTTTATTGGGGGCCTCTGAGGACTACCACCGTAATAAATACTGTCCTTTAAACACCAAATGATCTGAGGGAAGCAACATCTCATTTATAAACAGAGCTCTAATTACAAACTGTTGGCAACTCAGAGCTCCCTCTGTTCATGTACTTGAATCATTCATATCTGTAAGCAGGATACTACTTTGATTCATTTCCAATCCAAACCCTACAAGCTCGAGAATTGTGTGTGATAAAATATTTTAGAAAACCCTGCAGTTAGAGTCTGATCTGTTGGTGTGGTCATGCCATTTATTCTTCCACTATGATCAGGAACTAAACCTAACATTTAAGTGTTTTCTAAGTTTGTAAGTGTTAGATCTATCAAGTCTTTGAAGAGATATAGATCATTCCTGGATATGAAGCTAACAACACCCCAATACTTAAATCTCAAAGCACTTCAAATCTTGAATTGCCTCACGCTGGACCTTACTTCATACAGGAATTACACTTCATCTCTCACAATTGCTTTGAGTTTTCTCTATACCCATGTCCAGCAGTTTAAGAAACTGCCCAAGACCGTAAAGATACATCCTAAATACGAATGCTTTGTTTTAAGGAACTGCTGCAGAAATAATAGCACAAAAAGATGCTCTGTCACTGGAGACTTTCTATGTCAGGCTGGAATGGATGGACCTGGTCACAAAATCACGTGCAGAATTAGGCCTTAAATTGCACCTGAACTCCCTTTTGAAGATTATACAGGATAGTGCCTATATGTCACATAAATACTGCTGAAAGCTGCATTCAGATACTGTCATGACTTTTTTTTTCCTCTTCTGCCAGAACCAGAGCAGATGGTACTACCAGATTAATCAAAATCACCCCTTGGTTTCATGCGCTGTTTCTGTTGTGTATTGTTCTCCCATTTAGACTAAACTCCTTCTGCTTATTTGTTTTCATGCACTACTTTATATTTGTTAAGCAGCATACATCTGCTATGCTCATTAGAATAAATATTTTACATGCACGTTACGCAGAAAAAAGTCTCTTGCAAAAAGAGACTGCCATGCAGTTTTCTGTATCTGGGTTTCAAAAGGACATTGGGCTGTACATCAGAGCTCAGGTGAAGCAGGTTTTGCTGTTCCTGTGCCTTGTAAGCAAGGCAAACCTAAGAATGTTGTGCTAGCAGCACACTCGGTGTCACAGTGTCAGCACAGATTGCTTGAAGACACTGATTTCAGAGGGAGAGGAATACAAGTTAAGTGAACATGCATTTTTAACCAGAATCACATTTTTGTTAAGGTTTATACACGCCAGCTTTCACCATTAATCTTTACTTCCACAGAGACTGATGCTAACTCATCACTTGTTTCTTCTTCCTAATAAATCTGTGCCCTAAGAAGAGACTGGCTTGTCCCAGCTGCTACGAGAGAGCAGTATTTCACTATTTTGTCTCTTCAGAAGAATGAACAAGTTCTCAGTTTGTACAGAATCTGTACTCAGCTTTGCTGGAACCAGGCATGCTGATCAGTGACTGAACTAGATATTTCAATTTCTCAGATTATTTCAATAACAACCACATAAATAGATTGAAAAAAATCAGTCATGTATATGGTACTGAGAGGTGACACAAGAAGGGGGGTTTGGTGGTGAAGTGGCTGTGCAACAGGGAAGCTGTTAAGAGTCTCTGCCATCCACTCCCAGGCAGCTTCAGAAAGTGCAGTCTCTGTTCAGGTAGAAATTCTGAACAGTTTGTCTAGCTGTGACTGAGTTGGACATAACCTCAGAGTTTATTTTCTGTTTTCACAGCTTAGTGTGTCCTATGAAGGTTCAATCAATAAGAAAAAATAGCACAGCCATTAGCATGAGGACCAAGCCATCCTTTGTTAGCTGATCCTAAAGCAAGTCAAGAAAAAGACAGATAAAATTCATCACTGTGAGAAGAAATCAAAGTAAATAAGATTTTCACATTTCTGAAGGTCACAGTAGTCAGACAGACTTAGAAAGAATATGTATTTTTTCTTCTTCCTATGAGTTCTTTGCTGTTATAATTACCTGTTGAAGTTACCAGACGTAGATAAAAAATAGTATGTTCTAAGGAAACAGAGGATCAGTGCCTACATTGCTACAGGCTTCCTGCTCTGCCATGGGAAGATCAGCCACTGGAAACTCAGCACTACATCTGCACTTCATATAACAGAGCATCACATAACTGAGCATCACTGAGGACACAAACTCGAAAGCTGAGAGCATTCTCGTGGAGAATGGAGCCATTTAACCAACCTAAAACAGCTTGCTTCTGGCCATCTGTTGGACCTCAATATACACTTCAGCTTTTATATGTCTTCCGCAAAATGAGCTAGATGCTTTGAAGTGCAGGCAGTTGCACTTGAATCGGGCTTACCATGTTGTGTCTACAAAAGGGAACTCATGATAAAGGTGTCAAAGCATGTTGATAAAGACATTTTTTTGGAGTAAAAATGACAGCTGCATGAAAACCTGTTGGAAGTCTTAATGAAACTTTCTGGTTGGGTGATAAACTGGTAAATAGAATCCAATTTGTAAGTGCAGGATGATGTAACACAAGGAAAAAAATCTTAACATTTTAAGCTGTGCAAGCATAGAAAGTAACATAATCCCAGATGACTACTACCAATGTAGAATGAGAGGTCATAATGAATACTTTTAGGTGTTCAGTAACAATAAGTTGACAACTATTTTTATGGCACCTTATGAACATCTCACGTGTCTGCAACATTCAGTACAAAAATGTACTGAGTGTAAAAATTATACAGAGGAAAAAAAGAGGACCACAGAACACGTAGAAATGAGTACATACAGGGGGAATCAATAGTCTAGAAAAGGCACAACCAATTATGTTACAGGTGCATACAAGCAGAGAGGGAGAACAACCTTTTTTTTTTATTTATTGCTGTTGATTTTTCCTTTCTCTGAAAGAAAAACTAGGGGCATCATTTGAAACAAATGGAATATGAAAGCGTATCAAAGAGGGGTGGCCCTTCCACTGTATAAATGTGGGAACAAACCCACAAAGTTTTAAGCAGCTACACATGTGGCTACATATGCTACAATAATAAATCTTCTTTGAAATACGAAGCATTTGTAGTTTGACGTTCATCCCCTTCCTCCAGAATCTCTTGTCTATCATCACCAGACAGCACAATAAACCAGCAAGGTGGTAAACACTTCTTTTTGTGTTTTGCGGTGAAATATAACCTTAGCAAAATCTTTGCCTTGGCTCCTTTCCCATGTACCTTGCTTGTGACTGTTTGATGTTGCCCTGACCTCAACGTGCTCTTGAACTGGAGCTTCCTTGTTCAGTACTCACCTGCTGACAGATGAAAGCGGGTAGTATCTTCAGCTCCCGCATGGCTTGCTGTCATCCTATGTCTTTCCATAAGCATGTCCTTTGGGAGAAGAGCTGGCTGGGCATCTTCATTCACATAAGCAAATGATCCAACGTGTCACCTCACACTCAGTTTTCTGCTAAGAGAGGCAAAGTTTCTGCCTGTGGGCCACTTTCTGAAATGTGACCTTGCAGAGAATGCTCAACAAGATCGCTGTTTTGAAAATAAAGTAGGGGTAAATAAAACAAGTGGAAAAAATGAGTGTTTCACAAGTGTAGAAGTTTTCACCCTTATGATGAAGGTATCTGTATTCCGTGGCCACCTGCTCTGAATCTTTTCACAGAGCAGAATGCCAGAAACAGTAAATTGAAGCAGGAATTGTTGGACAAGGGAACTAACTGAACCAAGCTCCTCCAAGCACTGAACTGCACTGTTTACGGATACGGAACTGTGCACTCTGCATCGGGTTGCTGTGACATACTGTCTTCAGTTACAATGTCCAGTAGAGAAAGACAGTGTGAGTTGTGATCTTTCTTCCAAAATGTTTCATTCTGCTCACCCATGAGGGACGTGACATATTTTGCTACTTCGATGGCCCTATGAGGCTCCTTGAAGACACAAACATTACTGGTGTTTTTCCAGCAAAAAAAGGATAAAAACAAAACAAAAAAAAAACCCAGCCTCACCATCAACACAAACAAACTGATAAAATTGAACAGTCTCGAGTGCCACTTCAGTTCTTTTGCGTTGTGCTGGTTTCATTTTGTGTAAAGATTATCAATATTATCAAGGTGATTTCCTCAGCCTTTAAAAATATATATATCAAAGAAACAACACAGTATTATTTGTTAGCATATCTTGGTCACTTTCATAGCCCCAAATGTAAAACATTCTACTAAAAAGCTAGCACATATCCTTGTTATGTCCCTCTTATTTATTTTTTCCTATTTTATTTTGGAAGATATACAAACACATAAGCTAATTATTTTTGAATATATATACTGAACTGTTCGTTATCGATACAAGTTTTGTATACAGGATAAATCAACAGCAGTGGTGGCTAGAGGGAAAGCATTTCTCATGGATTTGTAACCCCAGCAAAACAGAACACAGAAGATCAATAAAGCTCATTAGAACTTTAACTACAGCTCAGCTCTAAAGTGACACTGAACACTTTTTGTGATCCTGAAAGAGCACAGTCAGAAAACTCAGCTATGAACTTAGAGACTAACCTGAGAACAACACAAACAGACCAAAAAAAGTAAGTATAGAAATATGAATACATAATGTGTTTGTTGGTGATGGATTTTTTTTCTTTGTTTTTATTTTAGGAGAATAGAGCAGTCTATGGAGGACTCCACATGGTAGGACTCCATATGGTACTCCAGTATCTACAAGAGGGTTATCCACACAGGGGAACAAGGTTTTTCATAGCATGCATGGTGAGAAAATGAGAGAAATGGCAGAAGCTGCAACAAAATAGCTTTGAAAAGCTTTATATATAAATCTCCTCTTGTTTAACATGGGTACAGACTGCCTGGCCAAGTTGCTTACTTGGACATTGCCCTTAGATGTCACTTCCAACCTGTGTGATCCTACAGTCCCTAAAGTTTCAGTGTATTATTGCATAAAAACTAGATCTGAACACAAAATTAGGTTGAAGATTTACAAATTCATTTTAACAGCATATTTATATTAATATATGGAACATCAAAACCTTCTGAAGTGCAGACAATGTGGTAAACAAACAATGAATCAGCAATCCTTTGACTCATTAAATGAAAAGGCATTCTGGAAGTCAACACATCTTTGGAATTTTTCAGAACTCAAGTATATGAATACATGTCATGGATTTGAGACAGGGCTTCCCAAACTGCAGAGAAAAATGCTTCCAAGATTTAGCATTGCTGAAAAGAAATGGGAATTTCAGGAAAAGTGGCAAAAGAGAGAAAAGGAGATACTACAACAGAAGAAAAGAAGAGATACTACAGTAAATGTAAAATATTTTACTTACTGCAAACAACATTGCACAATACCAAACTTTAAGGTTTTGAAATTCTCAGGAATTACCTTTCATTGTGGTATTTTCCTCCATATATCTTTATATTTTTACATTAGTTTTACATTGTGACAAGAGTAAATTACATACAGAAATTAAGACAAATTGTATATAATCCGTCATATTACTAACATTTCATTTACATGTCAGTGTAATCATTTAACATTCTTCTCTGGTAAGAAAACTTTATCATATTCAATGACATGCTAGTCAAATTATGGCATTACACTGTCTACACCAATAACTTTTTTAAACCATTAGAGGTATATATGGAACTGCACTGTAAGTGTGCAGTTCATATTTTCTGCAAAACATAGGTAACGATAGCTAACTTTGTTATTTTGGTACTAGAACAACAATTTCTCCCTTTTGTAGAAGGCCTCCAGAGTAAAGACAGACAAATCAATAAATCCAACATTATTCAATCCAATGCTGAATAGTCTGGAGAGCAGAAGTAAAAGTCCTGAGTGCAGGATGAGTTCCTCGATAAGACAGCAAGAGGGATCCTGCCTCTGCCATGAACCCTTCTTCTTTAAGTTGTTTTGCTATTTCCTCTACATCCCAGCCTCCTTCTGCCTGGTTAGCCAGCAAGTGGTCAATAAGGCGAGGATAGAAGGCAGTAGATATGCACTTTACCACTAACTTGGCATTGAGGAGCAAGGAAAGTATTTCAGCATCACAGTTGGAATCATCCACCTACAAAGAATGAAAAATCCATAGTAATTAAAAATGAATTACCAGATACATCTATCAACCAGAACATGCCATGACTGTTCTAACTGCACAGTGTGACCTTGAAAGCAAGATGATACAGTACTCCGAATGGATTAATAACAACGATACATACTTTGCATACTTTGGAATACATACCTTTATGTAGGCTGAGAGCAGGGCCTGTTTAGCTGTGAGAAGACTGACAGGGGATCTTATTAATGTGTGCAAATATCTTAAGAGAGAGTATCAACAGGATTGAGCTGTTTCTGTGGTGGACAGGACAAGAGGAAACAGGCTCAAACTGAAACTTCACAGAGAGACTGACTGAGCACTGGAACACGTTACTCAGAGAGGTTGCAGAGTCTCCTCTCTGGATATATTCAAAACCTGCCTGGATGTGATCCTGGCAACGTGCTCTAGGTGACCCCACCTGAAGCAGGGGAGGGTTGGGCTAGATGGCCACAAGTGGTCCCTTCCAACCTCAACCATTCTGTGATTCTGCCACCTTTAACAGTTTCATTACATTGGGATAAATATTAGTATTATTTTATGAAGTTGAGGAATAAGAACGCTAATAACCTGGGTAGGATTACAGGAAAAGGTTTACTTTGAGTTCTCAGTGCCCAGAGTGCAGCACGGACGACAACACTTACCTCCTTATTAATAAGGACACCCTGGGGACTAATGTGACTAAGGACACATTATATTTTAGTCACTTTTATTAATATGATACATTGTTATCCACACTGACAGCACCCTCAAACTCAAGCAGATTTTCCAGAAGAATGCATTCTATTTTCCAAACATATTTGGGGCACACAATTGTTACCTCTGAGACACACTCTAGATGCCTCGGAAAAAGCTGACTATTTGATACATTAGAGTCCATATTCACTTGAAAATCTAGTATATCATTTTACAAATAGCACTGCAGAACACATAAACTCTATTTCAGCTAATTTCAATCAAAGTCTTTTCTTGGTTCCATAAAATGCACTGTTATTTTAATCAGTTTATGTGTGCAAAAAAACAATACAAGTAATGCAAAAAGGACCAAAACAGAGGTAGGGAACTGTGGATTTAATGACTGCATCCTATCAACTTACAAATATAGCAGATAAATACATGTATTTAAAAAAAATCTTTTAAAAGCATCCTGTTTAACTTTAGTTTCATTTTCTATAACAGTGATGTCTTACATGCCTCATACCCGTGGGTATGTACTATAAAAATCCAATAATCCAGTGATTTTGGACTTGAAGACCAAGTCAGCTACAACTGCTGTACACAGACAGATTTGCCAATGTAACTTGACAATTTAAACAACTTTTAATCTAATAATCATCGAAAGACATTTAATCCTGAATGCCTTCAGACATGTAAAATTATTCTGCTTTAATCCAAACTAAAACAGTACAGAGCATTGCTTCCTCTTTTTCATGTCATGGGCAGCACTCATTCTTTGCCCCCCACCTTTACCAAGAGCACATGGTAAGAGGCACTTCTGACTTATAGCCCCATTCTCTATTTCATGAAGCTTCCACCATCATTACTCTGTAACAACAACAATTTGCAGGGAACTTACTTATGTACTTTCCAGAAAGATCAAATATAACTATAATCTATCAATCAAGAGAAGCAAACTTACTGGTATCTTTCTTACACACATACATTGTGAGAGATAATGCACATCAGTTAACATGGACTATGTCACGTGGGAGATGAGTTCCTCCAGTTTCCCTATACGGGCAGTCAAAGAAACAGGATCCTCAAGATATAAATTACATCAGGAGCGTAACCTTCCCTTGAATGGAATGGCAGTAGAAGACTCTCAAGTTTTGTTACCTGTATTGATATTTGTATGCATAGTAACTGGGTTCATAAGGGACTATCAGGAGCTCATAGCACTGAAGTGGATGAGAAACCCACCACTAATCTCAGAAGAAAGAAATTTCTTTAAAGCAATGATGAATTCTTTTAGAAGAAAGATCTTTATTCAATATAAACAAATTGAGACTGATTAATACGTTCATCTTCTGTGAGAGGAAATGTAAGTATAACATCAAAAGCACGCATGTGTTAATAAACAGCAATAATTTCTTGCTCTATTTTGGAAAAGATGCACACCACGCAACACTACATACAATTAGAAAAGGAAAAAATAAAACACAAAAGCATGAAAAGATACTATATTTCATCAATCACAAAACCACAGATAACAGATGGTAGGTGTGGCTAATCTCCAGACAGCTGTTTATGATACTGAATGTCCTATTAATAACACATGATTATTCCTTTTAGTTTGTAAGTTTTCCAGAAAAAAGGCAACACCCTCATGCTACTTTTTCCACTACTTCATTTAAGTGTTTTTCTTTCAATTGAAATCTTAGACAATTCCTCCAAGTCTTCTGTATTTTTCTGTAATGGGAGATTGGAGGAATCTTCTGCTGTACCTCTGAGCTCCACAAGCTCTATTCTTGACCAGTACATAGGGCACAGCTTTACTATGCACTTTGCTGTTTGATTTTATGGACATGAACCGCAAACAATAATTGCACTAATGAGAATAACAACAGATGGGAAGTCTAATTTAAATCAAGTTTTTCAGGCTACCACTCTGTTATTGAAAAGTCCTACAGACTCGTGCAATTTTATGAGCCAAAAATCCACAAATTGGAGAAAGACAAGTGTGAAAGTAATATATCTTTTTTCAGTATAAAAACATTAAAACATTGGAACTATACTACGGACATGAAGACACTTTCATGTAACATAGAAGTAGAGCAATCTGCTTTTACTCATGTAAGAACAAGACAAATGGGAAAGGGTTCACTTTTTCACACCCATTTCTCCTTCAGAAGGTTTTGACTGTAAAGATTTAGCGTGCTGTCCACACACAGTGTGCATATGTAGAAACAGAAGAATTTATGCTAAGGAAAGCAAATCCTGATTGTTTTTCCTTGTCTTACATATCTACTTGGGTATTGGCTGATATCTACACTAATGATACAGGCATTCAAGTTTTATTTCTGATGACTGCCTTGCTTCTTTAGACTATCAATAATTTTTCTTGCTTGAAGTGTGTATTCATCTAAATTCCAGAGGCCACATAAAAACAAGATTGAAATAGGTGCACTCATCGTTTCCATCACTGTATTGCTAAAGCATTCTGCTTAAAACGTGGGTTTGCACATTTTATCAGAATGTCTCTTTGATGCAATATTTATAAAAGGGTCTACATCTGCTGATGATAAATCATGCCTCAGCAGGGCTTCCCTCAACAAGCACAGGACTGAAGACCATTTTCTCTCCACAAGTCTCAATCTATTCCAGCATATCCTCAGCAAGACAGGGTGGAGCCTCATCCTGAAGTCTTATGGAGGACATAATCAAGCTGTTTCTGAAACACCCTTGGCAAATGATCCGAACAAGAAGCAGCTGTACAACCACTACGCTGACTGCTGTATTTCTGAATCAGAATGACATTTGGTGTCTTATGTTCAACTTGGTGCTGCTGGTGTATAATTAGTAAGGTTTAAGCAAGCCTGCCTGGGGCTTTGCCATCAGCACACTGATGTTACCAGCTGCAAATGGGCTAAGGCTTGAGGCACTCAGCTCTGCCAAGACAGCAACTCTCCTGGGCGAGCACAGGCAGGGAATCTGCAAGTTTTAAACAGCCTGCTATGTTAAACAGGTAGGAGAAAATCAACCTTGCCAAAGCCAAAGGTGGCAGCTCTTCTGACCTACTGGGAAGAGTAACTTGGGGAATCTAGGAAGTTTTACTGATAATCACAGATACCTCTGAAAATTCAAGTCAGCATAATGTAAAAAACAAAACAAACAAACAAAAAAACCCCACCAAAACAGTGGCGCCACACTCCAAAACTAATGCTATGTCTCATATCAGTAACTACTATTTTTTTATTGGTTGTTGTCAAAGCCTACCTAGATATTATAACCCTAAGTGTACAATAAAAATCTCTCTGTAGTGAGAACTTCAGATAAGCAAGAGCTGGTCAGAAGGTTCCCTTTACCTAACACAGAAAGGGTCAGGTCAAAGTCTGGGCAATTCCCAGTCAGCAGTTTGCACAGGTATCCAGTGTGTCTGGTAATGGCAATAGGCAATGTTTTATCCATAGCTTATGCACTGAAAAGCCCATGCATTATGAAATATGGATACTAATGGAAAAATAAGAGCTGCTGATGACAGTTACAGCTAAAAAGATGTGAATCTGTTACTTCCTCAACTATCAGCTCCATATTACCCGTGGAGGCAAAAATGCCATCCATTTTATTTCTGATGCAGTCTGCATAGTTACAGTACAAAATAGGAAAGGGGGTAAGAAAATAGAGAGCTAAAAATTTTTTGAAGATTAAACAAGAGAGGGAGTGAAGTGTTAGGTCAAATGTACATAATTTTACAATATTTATCTTAAAAAAATAAGCTGTATAAAGAGAACAGTCATACACAGCACAAGGCAGTAGAAAAAACTGTAAATTCCATTAATCCCTTACATTCTTCATGATTTCTCATATGACATTTTTCAATAAATTATTTTGTAAAGGTAGTCTCAGTAGTTCAACACTGGAAGTACAGGATGCAAATGGAGACAGGTATTAATTTGGATTAAGTAAAACATTTTCTGGTCCCACTTTCTATTAAAGCCTAAGCTGAATAAATATTTGCGGTATTTTAACTCCCATTTGTTATCTTTACTAACAATATACCTACTAACAGACAGCAGAGCATTTAGTTGCCCTGTTTAAAGTATAAAAATAAGTCTCGATCAATGAAAGATAATCAAGTGTACAGACAGTTTGGAAACCTTTACCAGGAAAAAAAAAAAAAGTCTGGCTTCCAAGGGAAGTCTAAGTTCCACTGACAGTAATAAGCTTATTTAAGGAAACTTTTTACATTTTCAATTACTATTTTTTTTAATTATTTACATGCAACACAGAGGAACACTGGTAATTTCTGTTATCAAAAATAGGCAATTGGAAGTTTATAAAAAGATGCACAATAAAAAGTGAACTCTGCAATTTCAAAAGAGCTTACACAAAATCTTGGTTGTTTTATTACAGGCAAAAGCTATACAATTCTTAGTATCAGCACTTCAGCATCATCCTTTTAACTGTAAACATCCATAAAGCTGTCAGCAACACAAAACAAATGGCTAACTAATACATCGTATCAGCAAGTGCTGTATTTTTCTCAGTTGCGTTTGTGAGCTGTTCTAACACTATGTCAGGGAATCAATAGCTATGATTTCCCTTCGCCAGATGTTATTTGTCCCTTTCCTGTTTAATGGAAGCAGAAATGGGCTTCCTATAAAAAAATCACTAAAATAATATACAGAAAGCATTAACAGTTCTATTACTGTTGCTAAAAAGAAAAAAATTATGCATATAAAATTATACTGCATAAACACTGACATAGATAAATAAAAATGTATGCAGTTTGACATAGCTTGCTCCAAAAGTAATGCCTCTTATTTATTACCATGGAAACTGCAACAGATAAAAAGAGCACAATTAAACTATTTAATAGCACAAATTCTCAGCTACAAAACACTATTTTTCAGCACAGTCACCACCATTAGCTACAAATTTTTGTCAGTGATAAACAAGAGCCTGTGTGTCACAACCATAACAATCTGCACCAGTGAAGGCATTCCAGTGTTGCTGTCACTACTGCTGGAATACACCACTCACCACCTCCCTGTGCTCACATCCACTTTTTGTTCTCTATAAATGTTCAGCAAGTGTTGATGAATGCCAGTAAGAGTCATTTTTGTTTGCATGGAGGATTTCAGTGACATCTTTGATTCATACACACTTCCAAGTCAGACTCCTTTTGTCAGGCTGCCCCTCTGCTGCCACCTGTCATGCAGCAACAACATGGAATGGAATATTGGTGGCAAGGTTCAACCTCTGCTGTGAGAAAACCAACTTCTGTCTCTCTGGCATTGTGGGCCACAATGATAATATAGTAGGCATTACTTTCAGAGCAACCCTTGTAGTTGGTAACATACCACAATATGAGATTTGTATACAAGGATTGAGTGATACTTCCTATACCAAACAGGAAGAGACTGTGCCAGTTGCTTTTCCTCACATCCCACATTCAAATACTAAGTAATCTATGTCCAATAGAATGAAGTCAATAACGACATTTTAATTGAATTATGATGAAATATTAGACCAAAGCTAAATGCTTTGAAAATTCTAGGTTATGCATCATTGTTATGGAAGTATATGCTCATGTTAATATTGAATTAGGAAGAAAAATTAGAAACAGCTAATCAAACTGTCTTCTCCTAATCAAAAGAATGCAATTTCAGGAACGCAAAGGTGTATGTACTAAGTGTTCTATATTACTAAGAAGATAATATGCTTCCTACCCCTAAAACTTCAATAAAATCTAATCGGACTAGAATGTAGAAAATCGAATGCTGCAGCACATTGGAAAGAAAAGGCCAGTTAATAGAGCAATACAATTAGCAGCCATTCAGAAAGTGCTACTGCACAGCACCGGGCTTGAAAAGTAGTTAAATAAAATGTACTCAGACATAAAACCCTGCTGGGAAGCTTACGAGCTAGTCACTAACTCAGCAGCTTTCATCTGTTAACAAGAAAGTCAATTTTAAAAGGTTAACAGAACATATAGACGAGAATGTAGATGTATCAGACCGCCAGATGCTTTTCTGTAAGATCATCTTGTTTCTAAAAAACAATTAGAAATTTCTTTACGGACCAAAATCTACAATTGTAGGAAAACAAGCAGACAAAAAATACCTATGACAAATAATCCACTGTTTTGGTGGTCAATATTCAGAAATTTATATTTTGTGAAAAAAGTAACAAACTAATTTTGTATTTCATTTGCATAAGGAACAGGGAATATGAACAGCTTCACCAAACCTTGTGGTTCTTTCCCTAGAACATCAACTTCACTTAAGAAATACTCCAAATTCATACTAGATGTTAAATATGATAATGAGATTTTGATACAAGCAGGCACTTACTGGATTGTAATGTGCCCTTTTGCCTTTCCTGCAACTGTTTTAGATGTCCAGTTACATTCCAAAAAGCTGGTGCTTCACATACTTCAGTAACAATTCTTTTTGAAGGCAAATTAGAAAGGTCTAGGTGATGCAAGTAAAACCTCAAGTAATTGAGAATAAAAGGAGAGACTTACAGCAGAATCCTTGGAAATGGAATCCTTACAGCAGAATTCTAGGGAATGGAGAATGGTGTGAAAGCAGGGGACTGCACTGCGCTGATTGTTGTAACTAAGGAATCTGAAAAACTTGTTGCAATGCATTTAACTGGAGCAATCTGGGCCCTCAATTATTATTTTACATTGTAATGTGCAACTAGGAGTTCCCTAAGAGACGATATAAATTTCAGAAACACGTTTGTTTTTTTTAAAAAATAAATATACTTCTGGGGACCTTCAGTGCAGTTATCCAGCCAGAACAAAAAGAGATTCCTCCTCTTTTTTGCTGCAGACAGCTAGATTGCAGACCACAGATAACAAAATCAGAGCAAGTCTTTCAGGCTGTACATGCAGGTTCACTTAAAAGTTTGAAGAAGTTTCAAACTTTAGGAGGGAAAAAATAATAATAATAAAAAAGTTAATACAATGCTTTTGTCTAGGAAACCAGCTTCCACATTTTTAGATTTTACTTCTTAACTCAAAAGGAAACACACAAGAAAAAAACCTAACTTTATACAACAGCTGAGAAATACACAGCAATGTATTTCAGCCCTCGTTCAAAAAGGAGGCAGTTTTTCGATACCTTTTCCACAAGCTCTGCAGCAGTATCAAATGAAAATGTGTCTAGAATTATATAAAATTCCCAAGCATATAACCGTGTATCTAACTGTTGCACAAAACAAAAGAGCTGTAACAGCTCATAAGCTGTAACAGCTGACAAGGTTTGTCAGAAACCTGCTAACTCGTTTGTTGTATTTTTATCACATTACAAAATAATGCAGTGCAAGAGTAGCCTCATAGAGATAACAATCTGCTTTATGTAACGCAATATATGTTCCATCATATTGACTTGCAGTAGCATACTAGATAATTTAAAGAAAGTGTCGTCAGCTTTAATTACCTCAAGTACATGTAAAATAT
The DNA here is from genome assembly GCA_036925125.1 of Oreortyx pictus. NCBI lineage: Eukaryota > Metazoa > Chordata > Aves > Galliformes > Odontophoridae > Oreortyx > Oreortyx pictus. The sequence continues at coordinate 94,992,941 of JAUPFR010000002.1, forward strand.
CTGTGCTGTGTTCCTGCTCTGTGAACACAATAGCTGTAAAAACCTTAACAACGATAAGGGCCTCAGCAGACTCTGCTTATCAAGATAGTACGTAAGATAAGAGAACTAATTTATTACCACGAACTCTGAAAGGTGGTTAATTCAACTGCTCATACCTTCGCGACAGCTGTTATCTGCTTCAGTGCCACAGTATGAAGATCTTGATCCATGCTTTCCAACAGCAGTTTCAGGGATGGCAGCAAGAGGGAATGGTTAAGCAGCAACAAGCATAATTCCTTTACGCACTGAAAATAAAAGTAAACTCATTCAGCAAGGTCTCTGGAGATATTATCATCATCATTCATACTAAAAATTTATGAAAATTTTGTGCCAAATGCAGTATGAAAACCAACATACAAAACAAATGAACTCCCTGATGGAAATAACTCTTTGGAAGGCTGCACAGATAAATTTTAAAAAAATGTAGTTGGTTCTAAGTGGAATGTTTGTTACACTAAGGCAAGGCAGACACTGCACCACCGTTACAATCTGGAGTTTCTAAAACAGCAATAGAGAAATCACAGACCTCTCTGGGATTAATATATCTGTGCTCAGTAAAATACTGCAAAGCACAGGAAGAAATTTAACAGACACCTTTGATACTTCTGTAATTCAATTATGCAAATGTAAAAGTGGATCAAATCAAAGAGAAAATAACAGTATATACCACAGTGCAGCACAATAAAGCTCTGTTGCCAAACTATTTAATCTTGATATGAAGTTCTATACGTGATGAAAGCAAAGCAATTTACCTTTCCCTCTTTTCATACAATTTCTCATATTTTATAAAATAGTACAAATTTAGGAACACAAAGCTGATGCAATCACGAACTGGTAACCTTATTAAAAATGATGCATTTCCAAATCTGCACCTTGTACTAGCTTAGCAACACAGCAAACAAACTAAGACAAAAAAACTCTTGTACAGAACTTGTACTTTGTTTTCTTTCAATGGTGCAATGTTTTATCCACTTATACATCCAAAGGTACTTGGGTTTTGATTGATTGACAAATTATGCAATAATTCAGACTACAACTTCCTTTTTCTTTTTCCAAGAATGTCGTTCATTTGCTACAACTGTTCTCCACAGAGGCCCAGCAGAGATGTCCTGTATTCCAGGGAACTTACATTGAGTGTTTTGAATATTGTGCAACGCTGTGCCCTTGAAAATGGGAGGCAAATCATCCAGGGGCTCTCTGTTCCACTACAACTTTTAGAAAAAAACACAACTGTCAAAGGACAGCTAAATATTACTTTCAGGGCAAGCAAACAAAAATCTTTGTAACTTTCATTACAAGTTTAATGTAACGAGTATTACAATTTGATGACCGAAATACAACCACACTTTTAGCAGCACCTTCTTGGTAGCTATAATTCTAAAAGCCTAAAAATTATTTGAAGATAAACACTCACGTCCTGCACAAGCACTTGACAAGCACTTTGGCACAGGAAGCTACCAAGCTGCACACTGCTCAGTGCCTTTTAGATGTATACACCTTCAGGAAACAAGAGCTAGCAGAATAAATGATGCTGCACTGAGCTCTGGGCACTTGGGCACAGCATGCGCTCTTACCCAGACCTGTTCCATTAAACCTATACTCTTGTGATTGTTAATGATTTCAGTAAGGGATACAATATAGGATAAGGAAGTAAGAAGATTAAACAAATATAGTAAAACTTTGTCTGATCAGTTGAATGCTCACGAAACTTTTGATAATTTCATACTGCACTGCATTTCTTTTCTGCAGAATGCTTGACATAAGAGCAGATCTACTAAATGCAAGGTTAGGGATTCACTCTACAAAGTCTCTTTTCCTTGAAAAGGTGTATCCATGGCAATAAACGGAGCTTATGTTCAAATATTTCAAAAATAACTTTGATTCATAAGATACACAAACCGAACAAAACAGCACTTTTACCATACTTGGTAACTTCTTCTACCTGAAAGCCTCTCAAAACTAAGCAGAGAAGCAACACCATAAGAAATAACCCATAAAAAGGCTCTCTAAAAGAACTCCAAATCATATTTTGTGATTGTGTGAGGAAGAAAAGGAAACAAAGCAAATTTTACAATGTAACTATGTACAGCACACACTTAAAGCAGCAGGTCAAGGAGATCAATGATGCAGATGTTGAATGTGCTATCTCATTGCACTGCTTAAAACAAGGGAAATTGTATCATTTGGCAAGCAAACAATAATATTAACTTCCTTATTTTCAAAGCAATTGCATTTAACTCAGATGACATGCCACTGTTTAGTTTGCATCCTAGATGCTCCAAGATTATACTCTATTGCTGGTTATACATTCTAATGGGACATTTTCTGAAGCAATCTGCTTTGTTCATCACAGAGGAATAAAGGCTCCCACAGAAGAAAACACACACTTAACTGTCCAATTCATTTAGAAGATTTTGAAGCAAAAGTTTGTTACATTTCAGGTAGCTACCAGATGTATCACTCGAGGATCTTTGTGCCTTATTTTAATGTGCCTAGGGACAGCAGATATTCAGAATGTTCAAATATAATCCATAACTTCCCTTCAAGCAGAAGTACATTCCAGTGATCATCGTGCTTCTTGTTACACAGTTCTTTGTAAACCAGAAGAGCCTTTTATTAGCTTCTTTTCCATTTAAAAATATTGACAGGCTACAGTTAGTCACTTCTCAGTCTGTCATAAGGTAATATATTGCACTCTTTCAGTCTTGGAGTATTGTGTCCAGTTCTGAGCTTCCCAGTACAAAAAAGACAGGGTTCTCCTTTAAAGAGTCCAACAGAGGGCTACAAAGATGATAAAGGATGTGGAACGCCTCCCTTATGAGGAAAGGCTGAGAGACCTGGGTCTGTTCAGCCTTGAAAAATGAAGACTCAGAGGGGATCTGATCCATGTCCATGAATATCTAAGGAGCAGGAGGCAAAGGTTTAATGCTGGACTCTTCTCAGCAGTGTGTGGTGACAGGACAAGGGGAAATGGTCACAAACTGAGACATATAAAGTTCCACACAAATGTGTGTGGAAACTTCTTCACAGTGAGGGTGACAGAGCACTGGCACAGGCTGCACAGAGAGGTGGTGGAGTCTCCTTCTCTGGAGACATTCAAGACCCACCTGGACACCTACCTGTGTAACCTGGTCTAGGGAGCTGCTTTGGGAGGGAGGTTGGACTCAGGTATCTTAATCTGTGCACTAACTTTTGCATGTTGTTTTGTCCCTCACTTTTAAACATCATTTCAAAATGCGGCTCTAATAACAAAGCACCATATTCTCATCAGTGGTTTACACCGCATTCATTTTCCTGGTACACTTGAGGCACGGCGTCATGATTAATGACACACTACTATGAAAAATCTAGTAACAAAGCATAAAAAATTCTTTCTTGCTTTTATTTTTATTAGATGATCTCAACCAAATAAACAGTAACAACGGGAGAGAATTCAGCACTGAAAATGCAGTCAATAAGTAAATAAATAGATGTTTCTAGGACTGAAAAATTCACCTGAAGCACTCACAGAAATAATAAATCAAGAAACATCACCATTGATAAGATGGGCTACAGAAGACAGGAAAAGAGAAATGCAGTCTGTCCTTTAGAGACAGAAGAAAGAAGAAACACAAGGGGAAGAGAATTGTAGACTTATCAGATATTAAGTCTGTGAAAACTATGAAAACATATAATGAAAAAGTAAGCAAAATTTCATACAGAAAAACGTTCCTATGGGCCCTTGCAACAGGTTTCATAGCTAGGAATAAGGCCATCACTATGGTGTAATTTCAGTTTTGCATGACTTTCAAAATGTCAATGAAACACTGTCAGAGACACTAGGGAAATAGTATATAGAACAGCGTGGTCCAACTCGCAGACCCTTGCAGTGGCCTCTATCCCTTTTTACCACTGAAGTGATGGGACAGTTTGCCAAGCATGGAAGGCTGTCCAAATAACAAAGCCATCTACTTGTATATTTGCCACAGATGACTGCACTGCTGTTTTGGGCAGGAACTTGAAATCCAACCATCTGCAGTAAGCCAACACTTGCAACACTTCTCAAGACCAAGAAAAGCACTTTTTTTCTCTACAATAACAGTGGAAAGAACTCTGTGCTGTGGCGCGAGGCTGTGCATTGAGGGAATAGCACAGTGTCTGTTACAGGGCAAGGACTTTCCTTCCATTATTGCCATGATGTAGCAGAAACTTTAGTAATGGATTTACAAAACAGAATTCACAGGAGTCTGCTTTTGGTCCAGAATTACTCAAGGTTTTAATGGACAGCTTGAATAGCTGGATACTGTATATAAATAGTATTATGACCAGAGTTGATAAGACAGCATTTAAATTGAGTACAAGTCTGCAGATGACACAAGGCTGTGTGGTGCAGTTGACACACCTAAGGGACAGGCCATCCAGAGAGGCCTAGACTGAATCAAGCTGTATTGCATTTGGGTTGTGGCAACCCCAACTATTGGGGAGGGGGGATGTCCCAGCCCAAGAGACATGAAATATCAGGCTGGACAGGGCTCTGAACAAACTGATCTAGCTGTAGGTATCCCTGCTCATTGCAGGGGAGTTGGACTAGATGACCGTTAAAGGTCAGTTCCAACTTCAACAATTATATGATTTTATGAAATTCAAAATTACCTCAACAAAATGATCAGAATAAACTGTGAGTGTAGAAAAAAATATTCAAAGTAAATTCATAAGTAAAAAGCAGGTATGATCAGCTAAGAATAGAAAAGAAAACCAAATGTTATTCTAGGAGATAAGCATCTTATGGCCACTAGAACCTCAGCAGATTAAAAAATAAGAGACTAGATGCATTTAAGTGTTTAGGTTATCTGACACATGACCTACCCATTGACAGAAAAACATGAGTTATTCAGAGGAGTCATGCTTCAACACTTAGGGTAAGAAGATCTGCCCGTTTCTTAAGAGATTAATCAGGAAATGCAGAAGTCAGATAGTCAAAACATATGCATTCAAGCAAGTAAAACAATGCTTACTTCAATTAAAAGTAATGAAGAAAAATCTATCCATTGAATAATGCAAATAAAACCAACAAAAAACAAACAACAAAAAAGAGCCTCACATACACAGATACAAAGATTAAAGCTATGAATCTCCCCAGAATACATTAAAAAGGGTTTGGCTGCAAAAAAAAAAAAAAAAAAAAAAAGATAGGAAGACCAGCAGGAGGAAGAATAAAAGAAAAGGGAATACTTTCTGATTAAATTTGCATCTAAAGAAATGTTTTTTCTATCTTCTGAACTATAATGACTTAAATCTTCTTTTCCATCACAACATTTGGATTTCAGAATGGAAATGCTATCTACTATGATAAAATTATCTCACAGTTTTTAGAATCCTGTCATTCTAGGTTTCTCTTAATCAGTGTGTTTATTCAACTCTCTAATTTGTGCACTTAATCACTGTAGCTGTGCATATAAATAAATTACTTAATTATTGAAATTTACCCACACCACTCCACCTCTTCAAACTTAAACACTACAGCTTGCATTTGTAGATAAATACACAATTCAGCATTGTAGTGCAACTCCTGTTGCTGTATGACATTCTAGTATTCATAGGAAAGGTTTGGTAAACTGGTCCTCAACAACAGTGAGATAAGTTTTAGTAGTAATAAACTTAATGCCATAACTGTGTATTCATACCCATATTAGAGTTCTTCCATATCCAGTACTTCAAAAAAACTAGGCACTTCCAACTAAGGCTGCCAAACAACATCAAAACAGTGAATAAATATATAATGGTCCTGTTACAGAATTCAAGATAAATATCACTTCAGAAATCACAACTCATTCTTGGTAAATTGATTGCTGTGACGATAATAGCCTTCACTGAGATCAGTATTCCTGGTTTGCTAAAGTGAAATAGAAAATTCTACTTCAGCAAGGTTTGACTACTATCATGGAAAAAGATAATGAGTTTATGAGTTCTGATGAACCACTCAGCACCACACAAAGAACAGCTACATAAATCAGTCCCAAGGATACAGAAACCAGCCTTTCAATAAAATTTGTATTGGAATGAGTAAATTAATAAACATACGTATTGTTTCAGTTTCCTGACACTTCCAGGAGTTGTGTTTTACACAGACTTTGAACTTAACTACAGTCAGTCTGACTATTCGAAGCAAGAAAGATAGCAACTCCCAAACCAGGCTATTTTAAACAGAAAGAGTTGTTTCTGTTCTGCTTATAATCTTAACATCAGCTTTTTTTCTGTAGCAAGGGCTATGATTGTGTGAAGATGATTACAAGGCATTAATCAATCTAGTAAAATATTCACAAGACTACTCTAAAGTTGCATTAATTTTATTAAGCATTTCTCAAATGCATCTTCATTAGTATACATTGTTTATGTACAAAATGCTTCACTAACTTTATCTTTTACAGATTCTTGTATTGAAGCATGCATGCACAGTTAAGGAAGACATAATATTATCAAAAAGTAATTGCTTGCACATAAATTTTTATCACCAACACATTTTCAAGGATTTCTCACTAAACCTTTATACAGTTATGAAAGAAAATTACTGACTCTGTCACAGCTTTTCAACAGTAATGCATGAATGCGTGAAATACATGAAAGAATAATTTACACTAACAGACCTGGAATGGTCACACAACCTAAGAAATGCTTAAGTCAAAGCCAGCCCCCCAAAACTGCCCATGATGCAAATCACGTCTTGACTATCTCCAACAGTAGACAATCCACAGCTCCCCTGGGCAAGCCCTATTCCAGGGTTTCTCCACTTCAATGGAGAAAAACTTTTTCCTTGCATGTAATCAGAATTTTTTATGTAACTTGTCTCTGCTGCATCATGTTCAGCCTTTCAGTACCTCTAAGAAAAGGTTTTCTGTCTCCTTATAATTCCTCTCCTCATAATTCCTCTTCCATGTACTTAAGAACATTTAAGCCACATTACTTCCCTCAGCTACGTCTTCTTAAGATGGAATGATTCAAGTTCTCTCAGCCTCACTGCATGTACTGTGTATCAGCCACCTAATCATATTACAAGCTCTCCACTGGACTTGATCCAGTATGGCAACATCATTCTGGTACTTGGGACCTCAAAACAAGATTCATATCCAAGATAGTCAGTGTTAAAACTTACCTCAACAGGGAGCTTGTACTTAGTGTCATACAAAGAACGGCAGATTTTCAAAATTTCATTTCCCACGCTGTCCTTTTCCTCAGGTGGGTATCTCTGTAGCATAACAGTAACCAGTTTCACCCATAGATTATCACCTGCATCTGATCTGCCCACAAAATGCAAACAAATTTTTAATACATATGTACAAATATACATACCTACATAGATACACAGTTTTCTTCAGTATTTTTATTTTTTTAGGGTTTTTTTTTTTTTTTTTGTATCTTTGTTTTGTGAGTGTACAATCTCAAGAAATAGAAAGGAAGAAATTTTGGGACAAGTTGCAACCCTAATGCCATCCTTCTTCCAAAGCAACAATGCAGTCAAAAGTGTTGTAAATTATTACATTCCTGTGGAATAATATACCAGATAAAGATTAATGGAATTGGAAAAGCATAGGAACTGCTTTTCCTGGCACTGCCCCAGCTAATTTCCTAAGCAAAATATGAAAGGAAATCAGCAGTTCTAATTTTGTTAGCTTTGATCATGTTCTAACAGCATCTGACTTCCAAGCATCAGTCTTTGTTTCTTAAGAGAGAAAATTTACAAGATTCAAGTTTTACTTTTCAGGTCCAACAACTACAAACAAAACAAAAAAAAAAGTCTATATTTATATCAAAAGGCCATCCAAACAGAGTTAAATTACATGTTCTTCCTATTCCACATAGAACTTGGAATCGTAGAATCATCTAGGTTGAAAAAGTCCTTCAAGATCACTAAGTCCAACCATCAGCCTGACCTCCTGAGTCTCTCAACTGAACCATGTCCCTTAGTGCCACGTCCACAGATCTTCTGAACACCTCTAGGGACGGGGACTCTACCACTTTCCTGGGCAGCTTGTTCCAACTCTTGGTCACCCTATCTGTGAAGAAATTCTTCCTCATTTCCAATCTAAACCTTCCCAGGCACAACTTGAAAACATTTCCTATTATCTGTTACCTAAGAAATGAGATCAACACCCTCCTTGTTGCAATCCTCTTAGCCTTCTTCCTCTCCAGAGCAAACATTGCTTCACTACCCTTTGCACATGCTAAAGCAAGTCAATATTCTTTTTTAATATCCTTCTGAGGGACCCAAAACTGAACACAAACTCATTCAGTATCACTGCTACAAAGTCAGCTCCGAACCAAAGGCAGACATTAGACATACCTAAATTTTAGCATGCATGCTGGCAGAGGTTAAGATTCACTATAAAGTCTAAATGCTGGAGAATTTCTAGTCCTACAGCTGCTATTCACTAGGTCACAGAGATGTTGGGCTACTTTTGACAGTGACAGGCGTACCTGTTAGGACCAGATGAACTGACAGAAAAGAGCAGCAGACTGAAGCTTTTAAATGAAAGCATGAAGGAATGCACCCACATTGCCATTTTGCTTACATGAATTAATTTTGTTAATCCATTTCAATACACCTCCAAAACAGATTGAATCCCTGCATAGCAGGGTAGATTGAGACTGTATAAAGTCACAGCAACACAACCACGATGATCATCTGTGTATGAAGTTTGGAAGGCACAAAAGGTGGATTAAAAATCCCCTGTCAATCTCTTGTCATTATTTATTTAACCAAGGAATTGAGATTTGTTTTTCAATTTTGTTTTGAAGAGGGAAAAAAAAAGTCACAGAAGGAACAAATCTGGCAGGTTCATTTTATAATTCACAGTAAATTAAGATACTTGTCCAAGTAGTCCCACAAGTGGGTAGGAGCAGTAAAGTGCTTTGAAAGTGCTCCTTTTCTATGGTATTACTTAGCAGCAATTGTTGAAAGTAGCATAATAAATATAGCAGCAAATTGAGATTCTTAAAATAATTAGTTGCTGACACATACCAAGGAATAGTCTGACAATTCAGGAAAGGACAACTGCTGATATCTACTATTTCATATATATATAAGAAAAAAATTCCACATGAAGCTGTCATTATATTCTAACACAAAACCCAGACAGAGATGCTAGAAGCAGTTAACTTTGAATGCAAACTAAATGGAAGTCATTATTTTTATTCTTTCTGACAACTTAATTGAGCTTTTCCATCAGTCACAGTCACTGAACAAACTGCTGCCATGAGTCTGGCTGGAAGCGGCACAGCTCCTTTCCTCCTCTCTTCCAACCTGAAGGGTTGAACCCAAAGAAGCCAACTTATTTGACAAGCAGAACATGATGCATTTGATCTATGAACCCCAATAAGGTCAGGAGAAGAAAAAAAGTGCAACTCCATCTTTGCCACTGGCTAAATTAATAGCTCTTGCTATGTGATCCATCTCTTGCTTAAAGGCATGGAGAGTCATCGTGAATTTCCATTTTTATAGCTGCTGCCTCCAGAGTACATTAAGAAAGAATTTTCCATTAGAAATAGAAAACAGAAATCACACTTGAAAGCACAGTTAGAAATAGTTAGAAAGAAACAGAACAGTTAGAAAAGTTAGAAATACCCAGAAAGATGCATCCCATAAATGTGACCAGCCTTAAGTCAAGCATCAGACATAAATACACACTTAAACAAAATTTACACAAATACAGAAATCGTTCTGACAAATAATTATAATTTCTGAAAATTTTAAATTTTCTTATAATTCCTTTGAATACTACTAATAAATAGTAGCCATTTCTACATAAAAGAAAGATTCAGTCGACAAAAATCTGACTCATACAGGTAGAATTCAGTTTTCTTTTCTGAGTGCTACCTTTGTCCAACTATAGTTAAAAAATAGAAGTTAATTAGTATTTCCACACTCATATTTATTTCGCTAATTTGCAATGAAGACATTACTCTTTTGTACCAAACCAAAAATGCTGTTAGAGGAAAACTTTCCACAAAGTTAAAAAAAAAAAAAAAAAAAAAAAAAAAAAGAAGTGCACTAAGTTACTGATTCCTCTAAAATCAGGTCTTTTTTTGGTTTCTTATTAATATTTAAAACAAAGATAAAAAACCTTTTTGGAATGTAGGCACTCCAAGGGCCCAGGCACAGCTTCAACTACTGTTAAGCTTCACTTTTTTTTTTTCCTTTTTTTTGCAAGACCCTATAAAGTGCTTAAAATGAGTTCTGAATATGAGATGCTGAGGCAGTAAAGCATGTTATGCATAGCATGAGTGTAAATATCAATATTTTAAAAAGTGCTGACTGAACAACTGAACCATCTCCACTGGTTCTTCAGTCAACATGGCACAATATGATACGACAAGAACTATATATGTAGATGAAAAGTATTCTTTTGTCAGTGACAGACTGATCTACTACTAAAACACCCAAACTTCAGTTCTTTTACTTCTCCATCCTTCTGAGCCTTTATAAAGCCTAAGTTTTATTTTTCAGTTTTATATTCAATTATACTTCCTGTTCGCTGAAACCAAAATGTTAAGAATTCTGATGACTCAAATAAAATAGCCCTGTTCATACACATATTATTACATCTCCAAAAAACAATCAGTTAGCAACAATGGCCTTCTGATACAGAAAAGGAACAAACAGGTAAGACCAAAAAACAATTCTAATGTGTAGAGCTAAACAGCTGGCATAATTGCTTTCAGTTCCCTTCTCTGCTTAACAATTTCTTAATACAACTTGATTTAAAAAATGGGACTGTTGAAAGACCCATTCATTCATTTAAAAGATCCTGTTTTACTCCACCTGAGCAACCAAGGCTTGTTTTTCAGAAACCCAGGTGCAGAAACATAAAAAAAAGAAAATAAAAACTATGCTGGTAAAGATACTTGAATGCTATTGACATAAAACATGCTATAGACTAAAGAGAGGAGTACGAGTAATACAAGACGAAAAGACACCAGAGAAGAGCAGAGATTGCTGGAAGTCTTGCCAAAGAGACAGGCATAATTGCATGATAATGATTGTCACTGACAACAGAGGGAAAGAAAGTTCAAATAAAGAAGGCAGAAAGTAGCAAAGGCTTTGTTGTTGCTATAGTTATTGTTTTGTTTTGCTTATTTCATTTTTTGATCACTGGTGGGCCTCATAATTACAACACAGCCTCTGATTCTCAGCTGGCATGAATTATTCCAGCATTTATGAAGTAAAATAATTAAAATTAATAAAATTCAAAATAATTAAACTGAAATGTAAATTACTCCCAGCAGAGTATAACAAGAGGCAGTTACAAAGATCTATCTACTTGACAAAAGCTTATAAAATGATTGCTGTCTCATCCTGAAGGATACTTAAAAGAGTTGTGTCTGACGTCTTAAAACCAATCAAACTTGAGGTGGCAGGACTGGTGGTAGCAAGGGAACACAACACCATTTCTGGAGCATTATAAACTGCTAAGGTTTTGAGTTCTTTTAAATTCATTTTGATGACAGCACACCGATTATAAGAGACAAAGTTCAGTCCAATTATGCTTCCATATACCAAATATATTATTACTGTGGAAAAAACACATTTTATAATTAAAAAAATATTTTGCAGCTTAAATTTAAATTTAAGCTTAGGTTAAATCCTTGTAATGTGTTTAATGTTTATCCATTAAACATGATAAACACACATACCTCACAAAAAAAACAACAAAACTCCAAAACATACTTAACTGAGCCTACAGAACTAAGTGGAGTTAAAAAAAGATATTTACTTATAGCTCTGATTATGCTGACTGCTATTAAAACATCATTAATGTTCTTTTTCAAGCACTAGTACTGAGCTAGAAAAAAGGACTTTCAAGTCACAGTACGTATTCCTGCTGATACAGGATTTACAAAGCACACAGTCTTATTGGTAGAAACAAAAGAGATTATGAGGAAAACAATGGGAACACAAGAACAGAGACCCCATGGGAGAGCAAAATGTTCTACCTTTGACCCATTTTTTTCTATTGGGAAAAATCATAGCAGGAGAAAGAAAACTGAACAACCACTGAATTATCAGAAAACAACGACGCAAAGAATAAAGAAAGTAGAGATACAACATTCATACTGGAAAAAAAAAAAAGAGAGAACAACGTTGAAAATGGGGAGTGGGCAAGAGAATTAAATCAGTCACTTTTTAAACATGCACACTCTATTTTCTTTTATGCAAACAAAACACAGCTAATGCAATGAATAGAACAGATTGCAAGGTCTTTTCCATCCCTCAAGCAAGCAGTATGAAGTAAATAATGAAACAACAGTAGTAACCACACCCTGCACACTCACCTTTAAAAACAAAAAACAAAAAAAAAAAAAAGAAAAAAACAAAAATTTGTTCCCCATAGTATTAACATTATTGCTTGCTCCCTAATCAAATTTCTTTTAATTTTTCGTTGTCTGGAGTTTCAGGCAAACTCAAGGAAATACAGAAAATCTGAACTAGTCTTTCTTTTCTCGTAAGTAGTGAATGTTAATTTAGTGCTGATCTCAGGAAAACTTGTAGCTTCTGAACATAAATCATATTACGGAATCATGAGACAAAGGTTTTCCATAAGATGGCTACTACACTACCAGTGAAAGAGAAGGGGACAACTGAAGGGTTTCCAGTGCCTCCTGGTTAAGTCAAGCAGTAAAGACACTGGATTTTTAGTGATAATAAATTACGTAAAAGATAAAAATAAAAATGAAAACCTAATCGCAGTTTGTACCTTAAAAATACTGAGACATAGACTGATCAGTCTTGCATTGATACCTGGCAAGGAGATACCTGGGAAAGAGATGAAATACATCTTCCTAGAAGCATTTCCAATCATATGAAGGACACAAAGATGAGTGAGATTGGTCAGCATTAACTTAAAAAGGGGCAGTCATGCCTGAACAACCTGATAGCTTTCTACAATTAAATGACTGGTTTGGTGGATGACAGTTGACATTAAACACCTACATTTATCAATATTTCACTACTGTCAACCATATCTTCATGGGCAAACTGATGAAGTATGGGCTAGATAAGCAAATAGTGAAGCAGACTCAAAATCTGGTTCATAAGTGTGGCACAAGTCCTTTTTGGAGACTAATGACCAGCAGTGCATTACAGAGATTAGTACTGGGTCCAGAAATCAAACTTCTTAATGAAAGGTCACAATGTTAATGGAACACAGTGGACCCTTGGCAAGTTTGCCATAGAGATTTTCAAGACTCCAAAAAAGCAGTGGCCCTAGGCAGCCTGCTCTAGCTGACCTTGCTTTGAGCAGAGGAGGAACTTTCAGGGATTCTGACCTCAACTGTTTTTAACAGCATGACAAACAAAGAATCACAGACATCAGATAACGAGCTTATTTTCCCTGTTCTCTTGTACAAATTTCTATTTGTATGAAACTGTGACTAAATGTGTAAGAGCTACACTAACTATTTAAAGCCCTAAATAGCTTATAATACATTTGTTCTTAGTACCAATTCAGACTTAACAGATCTTGGCACTAAGACGCATCCCCAACCTCTAAAACTTAATGCACTATTAGCTATGGCCAGCAGGTCAAGGGAGGTGATCCCCCCCCCTACTCTGCCCTGCTGAGGCCTCATCTGGAGTACTGTGACCAGTTCTGGGCTCCCCAGTATAAAAAAGACAGGGATCTCTTGGAAAGAGTTCAGTGCAGGGCCTGGAGGATCTTCCCTATGAAGAAACGCTAAGTGAACTGGGTCTCTTTAGCCTTGAGAAAAGAAGACTGAGAGGGGATCTGATCCAGGTTTATAAATATCTGAGGTGTGGGGGACAAACTCTTTTCAGAAGTTTGTGGAGACAGGACAAGGGGGAACAAACAGAAATTGCAGCACAGGAGGATCTGCATGAACTTCTTTACGGTGAGGGTGACGGAGCACTGGAACAGACTGCCCAGGAGGGTTGTGGAATCTCTTTTTCAGGAGATACCCAAGACCCACCTGGACGCCTACCTGTGCGACCTGGTGTAGGGAACCTGTTTTGGCAGGGAGGTTGGACTCGATAATCTCTTAAAGTTCCTTCCAACCACTATGATTCTATGATTCCATGATTCCATGATAATATTTAATCATTAGTTTGTTCACTTGACAAAGAGAGCCTGAAGGAACAGTACACCAATTGGGAGATAATGTAAATATTTTTTGAATTTCTTCTTAGTAGATAAGAACATCTATTTATAAAAGTTCTCCTTTTACAAACCTTCAACCTTTCTGTTCACTATTGAACGTAGTTTGACTGATTCTATATATTGGAAGGCATCAAAATTTTAATGCAAGGAAGAGATGTTTTAGCTTATAAAACTGTCATCAATGATTCATCAAAAGATCAAAAGTATCATCCAGAAATTGCAAACAAAATGCAGGCTAGAAGGTAAGCAACCTTGCCAGATTTGTTTCTAATGGACCAGTTCTCTCCAAATACACAGAAGAATTACCACTGAAAAGCAGGTAAGTCTGAACTTTTCTGACAAATCAATGCATATAAAGACTCTGAGGAGTGTAGTAGCCACACTGAAACAGGATGGGATTGATGCCCCGAAGTTATTCAAAGAAAGCATCATTTAAAATCTCTAACTATGGCCAGATGAAACATGACACATTATGCTGACTAGCCAGAAAGTATTCTAGTATTATTGCTCTCCTTGAAAGATATACGTGACTACTGCCTCTACGTCTTAACATAGGATCATGCAAATGCTTGCATCTTAGAAGTCAGTATCAATTATAAAAAGGAACAACAAAAATTACATTTTAGATATTTCAAATGAACTTTTTTAATAAATACCCATTCTAATAGGTGTAATGATGAAATTTCAAATAATTATCACTTGAATAGGGTTAGTATCTCCCAGCTATGTCCACCCTAGTATAAATTCCTTACTTACGGATATTTTTTTCAGAGATAAAAAAGTAACAGATAACAAACACAGAAAAGAGAGATGGTACCACTGCTTGGTATCACTATTCTCACAGACATTCTGCAGCCTGTCACATCTGAACATTAGCTTTCAAAACTTTTCTGGAGTGCATAACTTTGAGAAGAAGAAAAATTCTGAACTTCCTGTTCTTTTTCATGGATTTTTAATGTATTGCCAAAAGTAAAATATACATATCTAAGTTCAAGCCCTTGAAGAAATCTCCAGTGCAATAGTTGAGGCAATAAAATTATTCTGTTTCCACTAAGATGCATACTAGACACTTTCCACTAGAAACTAGTTCAATTCTGCTTTAAATAAACCATCAATTTTTCCCAAAAATGTTATTTCAAAGGGCCATACTACTCTTCACCATATTTGAATTCTCAGACTGCAAGCTAACAAGCAACAAAATTTAGGACTTCTTTTGTTTGAAGAAATGCTCACCTGCTGCTCATTTCCATAGGTGGCCAAGCTTGAAGGAGTAAAACCAAGTGCTGAAACTCAGATGGTCTGTGACTAGATTCCAAAAGTCTCAAGAAGAGATCACACCTATTTTCTTCACTTTCAATATCTGCTATCTCTACCTGAAAGAAAAACATTTTAAAAATCAAGGTTTCTAAAGCAATGACCTATCTGTGAAGGACATCAACGTTGTAAAGCAATGCAGGAACACAGCTGCAAAGGCTTCATAGAAATCCATTTTCTTACCTCTCATTTTCAGTAACATGCAAGTAAAACAGGAAAGCAAATAACAAGAAACAACTTAGGCAAACATTCTTAAAAATCATACCTCTAAAACAGATTCATTGATTAGCTCTCAGTATTACACCTCTGTAAAAAATATTCTTTAAATTTCCCTTTCTCTCTACATATACGCATAGTTTTCTGTAATGTACATGTCCAGTACTTTTGTAATATATACTACTCTCACTTATCTGTGAGAATTCAATGGCTTTGAGTTTGCATCATCTATTCTCTAGTCTCAGAAGAAGGAGTATAGGAAGATTAATTTAAATTCATTTTCTCAATGAAGAACTTTTGCTGAGAAGCACTGAGAAATTTATCTGTATAGATATTTTACCATAAGACAGACAAAAACCCCATCATCCAGCCTCCAGACAGCTCTCTCATCTCAGGAAAAGTGTCCAGCTACACTCAAAATATGCAGCTGCTGTCAGAATTGGAATTCTCTTCAGCTGATAACACGCTCTATTACAGATAATTACTGCCTGTAGTTTGCATGATATAAAAAAAAAAAGTGAAGGTTTAAAGGTCTTGATGTTGAAGAAAGGTTTCTGTAAATGAGAACCAACTTGCGACTAAATGAGAAGCAGGTTATATTTCAAAGTTTGGATACCACACCTTTGTGGCTTTCACAAATGGAATAGCTATTGTGTGTCTGACACACAGAAGTTCTTACAGTTTAAAAATAATCTGTTACAGTAAGAAGGTTGCTTTCTTTCTGCTAATAAAACATTCTGTGATTTTTTCCTCCAAACACAGAAAACTTTCAGGACATGAACCACTTCAGTTTTATCTTATAATTCAACTGAAGAAACATAGCATTAAATGTTAAAATTTTTGTTTTAGCCCAAGTATTTCTAAGACTTCAAACACGGGTGAAGTTTCCTTTAGTTCTACAGCTACTTTAAAAGATTAAAGTTTTTTATTCCCATCTTCTCAAAGCGACTCTGATATATCAAGGACAAGTTTTTCAAAAGAAGTTGGAAAACAATACTGATGTATTTATTGAGTTGCCTACATAAACTTATGACTTTAAAATATTTAGCGTTGAAAACTTCTTTCTCCAGGGTATGTCTGAAAGTACTGCATACTAAAATGTTTTAGACAGCAGACATACGTTACCCAATTATAGTATCCCTAAGTTCCATCTATATTTCCTCAGCTGAAACATGACTATATTCCATATTTAGATCACAAGGCTGAAAAGAGAAGTGAGAACAGGAAATGGTAAAAGGGACGAAAGATATCCCAATCTCAATGGATCAAAAATTATTAGCAAATTACTTACTAACTACACAACAGAATCTTTCACATGGCTTCATCTGTCCTCAAATTTGTTTTTCAGACAAGCAGCTCTAAGTCTAATCTAAGGATTACTGATGGTCCATTGAGTGTATTTTAGGATACTGAGCAAGCAGCATGTTACTTCAGAACACAGACAATGTGAAATCTCCACAGTGACAGACATAAGAATGAAAAGAAACGGCATAGAAAGAATCAGTATTAAAAGATGAGATGAACTGTCAGAAACAGAGTCATTGGAAGTAGAGAGTAGGTCACGGTGGATTGCATATCCTATTCAACATGAACTGAATTCCCATAATTTGGCATAATACTGCACCTTTATGGACCCGTTTAGATGAATTCAGGAAACCATGTAACATTATAACGTAGCGGACATGGACAACTAGATCCTTGCAACATAACTGCTTTTAACAACACATTAATGTGATCAAAGAAATTAGAAAAACTAATTCCCAAACATGGTGTATATTTCTCAGACTTCTTCCTACACTGGTTTCTTCAGAGGTACCTACATTTCCCACTTAAAGTAATAAAACTTGAAACACTGTAGAATGTTCACTTTAAGAAAGAACTATTCAAAATTCACTTTTCACGACATGTTTTAAATGTGCACCACTTCCATTTACTCTGAACTGGGTGAGATTTAGAAGGCAGCAACACAGAGAGAAGCAAGTGTGTGTGCTTAAAGACTGAATGTGATCTAGAATGCTGCACTGAGGATAAAGAAAATGGAAGGTTAATGAAAGAGCAAAAACTTCAGTATTGAAGGACAGATGACAAGTGTGCTTACCTTCAAAAAACAAACAAAAAAAAAACTTCAAGACATCTTGTGCTTCTGGTGCATGTACTAGTCACTCCTACACTACATATACATCTGCATGATTTCACTCACTCGACAAAGTGATTACTAATAAATATATATACTTGTAAAAGAAAAGTTAGAAGTCAGGTGTAAATCCATGTTTGAACATCAAGTGCAACGATTTCACACAGTCAAATATATAAGGAATACTTTCAAAAAGTATTCCTTAATTGAAAACATCATCAAATACTTGTTAATTCTGCAATGACTGTATTCAAATTTCACATTACATGTGAATTGTAACTTTTCTAAAGCAGCTGTATTTAATTTGAGTGGAAGCCTTTACAATCAAGACAACTGAAATCTATATGGTCTGCCCACCAGAATGGCTAGAAACATCCTAGTAAGCAAGAGATCAACACTATATACCAGAAACACAGAAAACAATAAAACAAAGCACAGATATCATCTGCATTTCCCCTAAATATTTTCCATATAGCTTTCAACTTTGAATGACAGGATACATTAACCCGTCTCTAATTCTTTCCTTATGGTTTTCCAGAAATAAAAGTTATAATCAAACAAACAAACAAAAAGACAGTTTCATGCTACAAGAAAACAAGATTTTGAAGCACTGCACTGAAATGAGCATTGGCTTTTTTGCATGAATAGATTATATAAAAATACACATACATGGGGCTGCTCTGAAAGCAGTGCCTCCTATTTTATTAAGTTGATAGATGTTGGTGGTATGGCAATGGAGGTAGAACCTTCTCATCAATAATCCATTACATTTTGTTGCCAGGCAGAGGGGCAGTCTAACAACATGGTGTCTGACGTGGAAGTGTAGATGAAGCAAAGCTGTGTCACTGAATTCCTCCATGCAGGAAAAAAAAATGGCACCCACTGACATTCTTCAATGCTTGCTGAACATTTACTGAGATCAAGCAGGAGATGTGAGCACAGTGAGGTGACGGTCTGGTGAGTTTCAGCAGTGATAACAGTCAGTGGTCACCTCCACTGGTACCGATTCTCACAAGTGAGACATGCTCTTGATGGTTGCTGGCAAAAACTGACATAGCTAATGGAGGTCACTGTGCTGAAAAATACTGCTCAGTAGCTGAAAATTTGCTCTACCAAATAGTGCTACCGTGCTCTTTGTACCTGCGGTAGTTACCACAGAAATAAACAGGAGGTACTACTTTTGGAGCAAGCTATGTATATACACAGGCACAACAGAGGAACAGAGGAAGCAGTCACTTTACACAACGGAGAGAGCGTGCTCTGTGTTAAAAGGCAGAAATTTCATCTTAAAAGAGCAAAAGCTTGCTGAAATGAAGTTGCCAAGGTTACAGTTAAGCCTGTCACCTTGTAATAGCACAGCAAAACAGTAGACATTAAAAATTCCATTTAAACTGAACATTCTCTTTTCAGTGACTCTGAATGAGCAATTCAGATGACTCTAATGCCTGTAACACAACAACGCACTGCATTTCCAGCAGTACAGTCATTTTCAAAACCATGGTAATTGTATACTATAAATCCTATCCCCCGACTTTTCAATTAAAAAATCTAAAACATTCAAAGGTTACATGCAGATAACCTACAATGAAAGGCTCAGGCCCCTTGTAATACAGAGGCCCGGAAAGAAGAATCTGTCACTAAACAGATTAATGACGTCTAAAGCAAGGTAGCAAAGAGTACACCTGAAATTCAGATAATCCATTAAGAATATAAAAGAGAAATGAGTGAAAAAGGAAGCAGAGCTTCCAGTTTTAATAACAGATTTTGCCATTACTGCCTTGACTCCCCCCAGTTTTGTGCCTTCTCTTTGGCAATATAACACAGCCATGTTTACGTTTTAAAAGGCTGCACAAACATTCTCCACAAAGGGAAAGTCAATTAGGGGAATTAATTTTAGAAACAAAGCTCGTGATAACTTATAAAAAGAAATACAAATTAAATAAAATTGAGCCTTATGTTAAACAATTAACATGCAGACTCTTGCTATTAACAAAGGACTACATATGCTTAAAATCAAGGAAACAAACATCTGCACAATGCTAATATTTCTTAAAATAAAAACAAAAACCAACCAACCAACCAAACAAACAAAAAAAAAAAAAACAGAAAAACAGGAAATTAACAAAGAAAAATTCAGGCTATCCAAACTACACAGAATATGCAACCATTGCTTCAAACTGCACTAGATCCTACCAGACCAACTTTTTACAAGATAACATAGTGATAGGACAAGATGGAGTGGTTTTAAACTAAAAGAGAAGAGATTGAGGTTAGATGTTAGGAGGAAATTCTTTACTCAGCAAGTGGTGAGGCTGCCCCAAGGGAAGCTGCCCAACAAATCTGTTAATGATCCATATCAGGAAGTGTACAAGACCTGTTTGGATGGGCCCTGGGCAGTCTAATCTAGTGGCTGATAACCATGCCCATGGCAGGGGGTTGGTACTGGATGCTCTTTAAGGTCCCTTTCAACCCAAGCTATTCTATGATTCTATTATTTTTTGAATCTCTGAGCATACTCACACAATACACCACATGAAGCTTTAAGTCATTTAAACCACTATTTTTTGTTATTTGGTTATACTTTTACTATGAATAGCAGATTCATGACATTTGAGATAGTGTATGTACAATCATCCATTCTCCCACAGGGAAAGACTTACTCTAACTTAGTCTGCAAACTTTAAGAAAGCTCTTCACAATGATTATATCTATCTACATCTGTATCTACCTATCTATAATTTCTGCTGGATTCCAGTTATTTATCAGAGCTGGCCATGATATCTTAGTTCTGAAATCATCTTGCTAGTAGGACATTTTATAAGAGAAGCTTCATACAAGCTTTTAAACCACTTTGTTTTATACATAAAATGTGAAGTATATTGGTATGAGTGCTTTTACTGCTAAAAAAATATAATAATAAAAAAGAGGATTTTGATCGTTGGGGTACTTGTAGTCTCTTCTTCAGCAGACAACGAGGCAAAAACATACTCTATCTGACTTTAGGCATACTGAGTAATCCTGGAATGCACATTTCTTACATCCAGTACTGGAAAGAAAAAGAATATGAACTTAAAATACCTCCTGTAAATACATTGAAGGATTCTGCCTGAGGAAATTCTTTCTCAGACTCACCTAGCTTTCTTTCTTCTGTTACAGATTCAATGTATCAGATGTTCACTACATGTTGAAACTTTTGCCCCTTTCAACACCAGAAGTTCTGCTTCACTATTTTCCAAAGATTTATATAAAGCTTTGTAGAGATTCATTATGTGTGACTCATGAAAGTGTGCAAATATGAAAAGTTACCTCAGAAGTTTGCTCTATCAGCTTTAAGAAACTTATGATGATACACTGAAGAATTATAAGGTTAAATAAAGCTGTGGGACACCACATATGACTGATAAAGATAACTCCTGGCATGGCACTCCACAGGTTCAGTTGTTTAGTTCAGTACATTATCTCACTTTTGAAATTGAAGTTGGTTTAAATCAGTATTTACAGCAACAGTGCTATGTTGCTGAATCTAAATTGCATCCCGGAGGCATAACTATCCACTATATATTGTTATCCTAATCCTAAAGGACAGACATCTGATAGAGTTGTAAAACGCTTTATTGCTTAAACTATATTATTTGAACTGACACCAACCAACTCTGCTGGTGACCTAGGGACTGTTTTGTTTAAGAAAGTGGGAGTGCTAATAAAAGGATCTGCCAAACTAGTCACTCAATCCAATCTTCTTTCACAAGTTAAAACAAAAAGTTCTGTTTATGTACAAGAAGGGTGAACAGGAAAATTGAAGCACACATACCTTCACCTCATTCTTCTCAACAAATTCTGCTCAACATATCACATTTTTTTCTCCTTAAGCATAACAAAGCTATGGTTTTCATCAATAGACTTTATCCAGTACTAATGTTCTAAGGAATTAATTGTTAGGGGTACTTGTAACCAAATAACTGAGCTGTAAAAATCAGAAAAATATTTTCCTTCATAGTAAGTATTTGCGTATTGAGAAAAGCTACATTTGTGCTTAAAATCAACTCCCTGTATTAAAAAGCAAAGATATTCATGGCTTCCAAGAGCCGCAACTAACAACCTACTGATTTACACGATTATAAAGTTCATTTTACTACATCCACCAGACTGTAAATATCTCAAAATACATTCATGTTCATCACCGTAGTCTAAGTCTGAATTAATATGGGATTAAAAATAGAAACATTAAACATGCATTTGAGTAGTCCCTTACTGCTACAATATATTCTCAATTTGTTTGGACTCCCATGTAAAATGCATTAAGTTTTTATTTATGCACTCTACTTCAGGTTCTAGGGGTAGAGACTTCATCTATACTGCATCTTAAGATAATAAGCAGATCTGCCATAAAATATTTTACTTGGATTCAGGATCAGGAATGCTGATGCTTGCTTTCAATCACCAGGCAGAACTTAATACGATCCATAAGCACTGAGAAATAACTACCTGGTAGAATTCTGTAACAATTAGCACCTCTGCACTGTTGACCCATCCCTGGAGGTATTCAAGGCTGGGCTAGATATGGACCTGGGCAACCTCATCTACATGCTGACAACCCTGCCCATGGCAGGGAGGTTGGAACCAAATGCTCTTTAAGGACCCTTCCTACCCTTCTATTACATGAAGTTACCAACTAAGTTAAAACGATATTTAAAAGTATACGTAAATATATAAATATATATTTATATGTATACATAAGTTGATACGCACATGCTATACAGATACTATATATCTGCATATATGGATCATATAAGTATATGAATATGAAAACAAATGTTAAAGGTTGCCAGTAAAAAAATAGGCAGAATTGTACAACTCTTCCTGAAATCAGAGAACTACTGTCCCTGCAAAGCATGATGAGGAGATTTTAAAGGCTATTCTTTATTTCACTTGCTTCAGAGTGAAGATGAGAGACATCCCCTATCAACCATCATGCTAGACACTTGTAAAACAAAACAAGCACATATTGAAACATCTTACTCTAAACCTTTGTATCCCAAAGCAACAGTAAATGCTTTTAAGGGCAAAACCATAAGTGACGCTGCCCCCAGCAGACTATCAGCATTTCATTATTTCTAAGCCAGGGTCTTCAAAAAGAAATCTTTTAGGCTATGATTGAGAGCGAAATCCGCAGAGACAGAATGGGGCTGAGAAAAGTAGTAAGAGGTAAAGAATCATCCACCATGTTATTCATCCTTCTTGTCTACCAGTGTGCAAGAGAAATCAAGAAAACACATCTGCAAGCATGAGTATGAACACTTTACACTAGCTGATTAAAGTCAGGTTAGGAGAAAATCTTGTATATAGTCAGATAGAAGAGGTTAAAAGGCAAAAAAAAAAAAAAAGAATAAACTAGTCATCTGTTTACAGCTACTGAACTAAACATCTGTTTACAAGCCACTAAGCTAGTACTGTAAATGAGAGGTCCCTCAGAGGAGGAAAAGCAGGGAAGTACTTCCTACTCTTTCACCTTAATCTGTATGTAACATTTCAATTAACAACACACTAACGACGCATAATTTTACCCAATAATTTTGCACTAAATCACCTGTTTAAGCAAGAATGCTTCCTAAAACACAGTTTTTTGTTTTTTTTTTTTTCAGTAAACAAGTTTAATTTGTTAACAAGCCCTACAGTTTTCATTTAAATATTTTCCTGGCAAATTATCTTCACCTACCTGTGAGAAATATTTCAATACAGTGCATATCAACACGTTAAGCTGCTTCTTCCTCCAAGTACTGATTAACCTCCTCTGACTACCCAGAGATGAGGAGAGAACTGAATTAAGTTTCAGATGCATGCTTCCTCTTGTTATTTCACATTTTTTGGCCCCTGTGGTATTTACAAAAGGCAAGACTGGATCCTGATCTCAACCTGCACTGACTGCTTTATGTACTTGCACACTGTGACAGAGTGCATACCCTGCATTCACCTCCCCAGTCTTTCAGCATGACCATCTTTACTCCACGCCCTTGCTCAGCATCTGAGGGTCAATTGCAAAGCTCTGCAATCACAATACTGGTTATTGTCTGCCTCCAAACAGACACTGGGGAGCTAATGGAAGAGTCTAATGTGCAAACACCTTGCTCAACAGTTGAGGGCTAATTTGAACAATACGCCCACCGAGATCAGCTAGTAAAAGGTATAACTTAGGCAAACACCTTAACCCATACAAAGCAAACAACCCAGGAGCTCCTTGTTTGTTTGCTCTAAAGACATTTAATCCACTCTCTGGTTCTATTGACTTTTATCATATATGACCAAATTCAATGCTATCAAACTCTAATTTAGTAAGTCAGCACTGAAATGGCCACAATTTCAGATGCTGTTAATAATGATTATCAACTGAGAGAAAGAAAAAACAGGGCTTGTAATTCTCTTCCCTTGAACCGAAAAGCAAAATGGAGTTGAAATTAGATACCTTATAATCTGCATCAGGTTTGTGTTTCTGTAAGGACAGCACCAAAAGTAATGTCTCCTATTTTATTGCATAGGTCCAAAATGTCAGAAAATGTCAGAAGCAGATGTTGGTAGTATGGCAGTAGAGGTTGGACCTTCCCACCAACATTCCATTACATTTTCTTGCCATGTGGCAGATTGAAGAAGAAGAATAAGGTAGTCTGACAAAATGGCATCTGAAATTCAGCAAGCACTAACGAATGTCAATGGGTGCAATTTTTTCTGCATCAAGGATTTAATGTACACATCTTTGCTTCATCTGCATTTTCTTGTCAGACATCAGAAATACCCAGGAACTTTTTTCTGACAAATGGATTTATACACTGTTTAATTCCTTATCTGTTTGATATGCAGATCACTAACGCCCAAGAAATGCATATAGATTCAGTAAACACAAGCGTACTGCCTGATGCATGAAAATGTATAACTTGTGTAGTAAATAAAATCCATTCATTTATATTCTGTAGGAGATTGTGTCATAATCTGCAAATACATTTCAGTAGAAAGCAAACCTCTGAAAACTACATAAATATCGAGAGAAAGGAGAGAGAGAAAGAAAGATATGGATGAACAATGAAAAAAATATGAAAAGATGTATGCATCTAGCTAGCTAACACTGAATGAGACATGATTAACATACATATGATTTAAAATATGCATTGACTAGGTGCCAGTTAATACGTAAAAGTGAAGTCTGTGTACAGCT
Organism: Oreortyx pictus; assembly: GCA_036925125.1. NCBI lineage: Eukaryota > Metazoa > Chordata > Aves > Galliformes > Odontophoridae > Oreortyx > Oreortyx pictus. The sequence continues at coordinate 95,017,995 of JAUPFR010000002.1, forward strand.
TGGCTAAGAACAAACGTAACACACGGGAGTTATAAAGATGCAAGTCTTTAGTTGTATGCACCAGTGAAATCACTGTTTCATCTTCATAACCTATGTATAAAGATACTCTTCATTTAAAACATAAAAGGTAATAGATAGGAGATGCAGCCTGATAATAAGATTTTATTCTTTAAATATTGCCTTTAAATTTAAGCTGCTAAATTAGCATCAGCCGTTTTGCCCCATTATGCAAGTGCCTCTTCAGTTTACATTTGTTGATTATCACTACAGTGCATGCACAAGTTCCCAGTTTTCAACTGTATGCATAATTTCTGACTTGATAAATCAGTCTGTAATTCCTGCTAACAGAGGAAAAAGTATGTAAAAACTCTTTTCATGTAAACAAAAACTTGTCGAAAATAATGCTTTCAAAATACTGTCCTGCATATAGGCTAAACTGACAAGTTAAAGGAGATATTTTTCAAAAGAATAACATTAAACTAAAACAGCATCCTTAAGGAATAGCACGTTGTTGACACTGAAACATGACATTAAGTTATAGTCAGTATGTTTTAAATAAATAAAGACAGTAATGCAAGATTCCTCTATTATTTAACCATATTTATGACTTGGACCAAGAGCACTTAATGTGACAAGTAGGCGGACACCAGAAAATTATTTAAGCTGTACAATTTCAAACAAACAAGTACGTCTGTTACAGCCACAGAACTAATTGGAAACAGTAGATAGCACCATAAAACTGTCATACAAGATGAAGTTACGTAAGCACTGCAACTGGTGCATTTCAATTTGATGTAGTCATCGTCACAGCAGTCGCTGTAGTTAGACGTAAGCTCTTGAGTAAGAACAGGAACAGCATATTTAGGTTTATAATGCTGAAGGAAAACGGAAATGGCGTAAGAATGTGAATGTTGTCATGATACCTACTCAAAACTGGAATTTTCAGAAAAAATGTCCTACTAGCTACATACGTGTCAGACAAATTTACATTTTAAATAACAAAAAGGACATACATAATTTATCAGAGAGGGCAAATATGAAGGGTTTTTTGTTTTTTGGGTTTTTTTTTAAGTTTCACACTTCTAGTAAATATTAACTATCAAGCACTATTCAATGAACAGCTGAGTAGGGGCTCCTCAGATGATAGTTCACAGACCGAAATAAAGTCAACTATCCAGATGTTTGACTGAAAATAGAGTGGCACCAACAGTTCTAAATATATTAATTTAAAATATTGATAAAATAAGGCCTAAATAGAAATGGGTTTACAATTCATACCTCATAACACTTAACATCTCTGAATGGAAACCACCGAAGAACTTTATCCGCTAGCAAGAAGTTTAGGATCTAATGGTAAAGAGCAGAATTTCTGATAATTTTAGGGCTGCTTCCTTGCTTACATAAACGAGTTGACACTTTTAGGGGAGTGCTCATCAAAAAATGAACATGCGACTCACTGAATGAAATTCCATGATTTCTAATTAATGTACAGCAGTCAAATTATGATGTTGGATTCATAAGTATGTATTATTAATTTCCACAAAGACATCACATTCACAGAAAACACAGAATTGTAGGGGTTGGAAGGGATCTCTAGACATTGTCTAGTTTCATTTCAGGAAGTATAATAGATATCACATTGGGATATGATGGAGAGAATAGTCACAGGCACAGACAACATTTTGGATGAAATGACAGGACTGTAATGGTTCACTCAGATTGAGTAAGGGACAGAAAAAAAGAAAAAAGTGTACCCAGATTAGCGGGCTTTGATTTTGTGAATTTTGCTATCTTATGAAAATAGGATAATATTACATATAAAATCACAAAGAGGAAAAAATCCTCCCAGCATTCTTGTACTGAAGCCAGTATTTTCTGCCACAAATTTAGCAAGTGACAACTTAAGACTTGATTACAGTTCACACACAAAGTTCTTTGCAACATAATAAGAAATGTCACTAATGAGCTCTTAATTATCGTGAAACTGAGATAAAAGCACACCATGCTTTTTAAAACCATTTTCCACTTATACCTTCATTACTGAAGGACTATTAAAGAAGGTGAATTATCCTACAAGAACTGACTCCAAAACCTGATTATCCTCCTCTAAAGCAACGGCAGCAGCCAGAGTATGATTCTATTCAAAGCTTGTATAGGAAATCATCACGTTCACTCAAGTAATAGTGTTTATCTCTTCACTTTGTCTTACCCATTTTATTTGTGCAGTTAATGGAAAAGGATTCATTTGCATTTAATCAATCATATGCACCACAGTTTATGTTCCAAAAAAAAAAAAAAAAAAAAAAACATTTCACATGCTGTTATATGGAAAAATTGCATCTTCAAGAAATGGAAATTAGTGCTTTAAAATATTAATTAAAACTTGAAGTTAATTTATTAAACCTTTTTCTAATGCATTTTAATAGAGAAACAATGTCTCCAGAATTATAAACATGTTAATAAATTTACTCAATGATGATAGGATTATAAATTCTTCCTCTAATTAAGCATATTTCACAAATAACGATGGCTAAGGATTAAACAGACACCATTTTTTCACCTGTAGTTTATACCAAATCAAGCTAAATGTGGGTCACAGTTATCTGAAAGTTGATAAATGCCTTCAGCAAAATGACTCGGGAATTCTTACATCTCAGGCTGCTTTCCATACACTTGTGTTCAAACATAGCTGACAGAAGTACATGCAGCAGGTTAACATTGAAGATCATCTACTTCTCTTGAAATTTTTATCTATAAGTCATGGAGATCTATGTAAACAGATGCGTACTTCCTCATACACTAGGGAAGAGAGCCAGACACAAAAAAAAGAATTCTGACAGCCATATACAAGTTCTCCGGAAGTCATTATGTTAATGTAGACAACATTAGAAAGGTTGACACAGAAAAAACTGCACCTAACATACACAGATTGCCTATATCATTAAATGGCAAAGGTAGGACTGGGAATTGTACAGATGAAATACAAATTAATCTAGCCTTTTTCCAAAGCTACATTTAGAAATAAGAGATAAAGAGTCCTAAAATTGCTATCTTGAATATGTATTAGAAATCCTTTCAAATTTTTAAAAACACCTAGCCCTCAGTAGCTCTCCAAGCCTGCAAGATCATGGAAAAAATGGCAGTGATATAATAATATGAAGGGCAAGACTAAATGAGATTACCTTCTCTAAATGACAAAGCTATTTGCATTTACATAGCATGCAAACAGTAATTACATTTTCAATTTGCATAATAATTAAGCAATCCTTTGAAGACAAGGTGTGTCTTATAGAAGCCTCCCAATTGTTTACTTCTTGTCTTAAACTAACACTTGCTTTAGCTAGGGAACCTCTGCTAATGCCATCATCTTCCTGGGGAAAATCTCTCTTATTACTGTAACTTACTCTCCCTAACTGGTCACTGCACAGAATGACTAAGTACACACACACAGTGCTTGTTATTTTCCCTTGCTGCAAGTCATTATAAAGTAGATATATTTTTTTTATATTATATGAAAACAATTTCTCATCTTAGATGGATAAAGCTAAACTTTGATGTAAACATCTTAACCTACATTTTCCTCCTCTCCCCCCAAATTTTTTGTAATATATAAAAAAGTCAGTATCTTGACCCATATTTTTCATGCGTCAGTTAACTAGAAAATTACACAACCTGAAGAGCTCAGATAAAATTCATCAAGGGGATTAAAACAACACATGCCTCCTCCCCTCCAGGAGGGTGGGTTGCAACTGGAATGTGAATTAAAGACTCTCAAGCCTTTGAAAAATGAGGACCACTGAATTTTTAATTTTGTTAACTTATCATTAGAGAACTGGAAATTGCTGTGTTTCTGACTGTTTGATAGGTAGCTGCTTCCATGAAGTACATTTTCAATTTTGTAAGAGCTGGCCTGTTTCCCAGAAGCACATTGATTTGTGGCACCACTACTTAGAGCACCTAGAGCATAATTAAATATTAAGGCCCTCTTTGATGTATGCGAAGCCTGACTAAGAGGATTAGTAGACACTCTGAGGGTGGCTTTCACACATTTTCTGGTAATTGAACACCACAATATCATTTTACTTATCTTTACTCAATAGGAGTCCACATTCATCCTTTACAATACTTAGTATCCCTTTTTGTACCAGGGAACAGTAGAGGAAAAGAGGATCATCTAGAAACATGGAGGAAATGCCAAGCAAGAATGGCTAGAGCAGCCTGGAAGAAAGGTCATGGGTACTCTGTTGAGATATGTACAATTTTCATTAGCAAAACCTTTAAACGCATTCCTCTGCTAGCTAAAATCAACATCCAGTCATTTTATTTTTCTAATGAATGTGATTCAGTCTTTTACTACTTTGCTGCATGTGAAAAGGTGACCAAATGAGTAAAGGTGGAGTGACACTAGAAAAATAAATACCAACACACACACACTAAAATGAACTGACATAGCAGCATGCTTCTGAAAGATGTAATTCCTCATGTCTACGTTTGACTGGTTTATCAAGGATACTCCAGAAATTTCACAGAACTTTTAAACTGTACTGCAACTTCCCATTCACAAGGGTGCTTTTTGAAGGTCATCTCACCTGAAGCATTAACCTGTGTAATCAAAAACTGTCTGAATAACTACCTCTCTTGATTTTTCAGCATTTATTTAACTACTGAGTTCTGCAGTTTTATTAACATGTCATGTAGGAATGTGAAATACATCTAGCAAAAATACAGAGAAAACTATATCCTACCTTCAGTTTGTTAATTCACAGAATAAACAAATCAAATTAAACCAGATATGGCCATAATTTCTTCTAACATCAACTTGTAGACTAGTGTTTGACGTTAGCTGAATAGATGAGAAAGAAAAATTAAGTAGAGAATCATTTACTTCTTTTCTTGAACATTAACCAAGAGTACTGAACTTCAGTTACTGGAACTTAACAGATGAACCCATTTGTCTAAATTGCAGATTAGCTACCTATCACAAAATATTCATTCAAAACAAAGGGATCACATTAGTCACATTTAGCTTGAACCAGCAAGAAAATCAGAACTATTATTATGTTCTAAAAGGACTCTTTCGACTGCACTCTGCAGCAGGAATTGTAGTGAAAAAAAACAATTATTTTTATGTATGTATGTATAAGCATAGCTTTCACTATTACTAAGCACAGAAACTACTTTTGAACTCAGTTAAATACCATCATACACATAGAATTTCATATTACAGCATTGTATCCACATTTGTATTTAATTAACTCCAAAAGATTTGAATTTAACTAGCAGCTTGTTTATCAGCAAAAGAGTAGAGCACTGAAGCAACTAATTCCTCTATGCCATGACTTGAGTGTTGCTTATAATCAGCACAGAATCCTTCCCTAACCGAAACCATGTGTGTTTTGCTGATGCAAACAATCATTCCAAAAATCTACCACTTCAGAAAACAGAAGTAACTAACGTATTGTATAGGGAGGCCTACATTGTCTGGAAGACTGAGTTTACAAGAATTGCATGGGGTTTAGTAAAGACATGTGTGAAATCTTGCACCTGGGACAGCACTGCCCCAAGCCATAGCACAAGGGGGGGCAGTCAGGGAGGGGAGCAGCTCTGCTGAGAGTGCTTTAGGGGTCATGGTAGGTAGCATCAGCCATATGCAATGGATCTGATTAATTCCTAAAGTGGTATGAGACTCAAAAGACTTCTGAATTCTGAAGTGGGTCACAGGCAGAAGAAATGCTGACATGGGACACTGTGTGCTAACAACAAAAGCAAACTGAAGATAAAGAATCCAATCACAGACATGTACATGTAGTGTGGTTGAAGAGTTAAGCACTGGTATTACTGTGAATGCAAGAGAAAAATTTCTAAAGGAGTCAAGAGATAAGCATTATCTCAAAGATTATGATGATTATACCTTTGGAAGGTCTTAGTACAGCAAGTCAAAACTGAGATAGTACTTTTGTTTAAAATTAATGCAAAATGCTTTTGAGCGCAGATTTTATTTTATCTAAGTATTATAAATGTTCTACTTTAGCTCCATAAGGCTTTGGCACTGGAGGAGGAAGAAGAAAGGCACTCAGGAAATGGAAGAAGATTAACTCTGCTTCTGAATAATGCTAAACGCACACAGTGATACTCCCACAATTTCAAAATAACACAAGTTTCAAAGATAAGAATATTTCTTCCCCTTAAGCTTTTACTATATTTTCACTGTAACTAGAAGACTAAATGTAGAACCTCTAATACTACATACTTCCATAATAAGCACTTAACCAAAATGAGTAGTGAAATGTAGCAGTTAAAAAGAAAAAATCATACATACAAAATGTCACTTTTGAATATTAATCAATATTTCAATGTTCTGCTTCATACGACAAAGCAGGTTGCTCAGATAGGTTATGGAATCTCCCTCTATGGAGATCTTTAACTCAACACCCATCTGGACGCCCTGCTGTGGTACCTATCACAGGGAACCTGTTTTAGCAGGGAGGTTGGTCTTTTCCAACCCCTGCAATTCTGTGATTCTGTGGCTTTCACTCCTGAAAACTTTCATTCTAAGATCTTTACTAATCTTAGATTAAGTTTTACATAAGATAAAAAAAAAAAAAAAAAGAAGAAATCAAAGCTCAGCATTTTCTAATCTGTTCATTCAAAAGGAAAATTAATCTGCCTTAAACTTGAAAGTTAAAAGTGATATGTCTCTACGAGAAACAAACAATAACCAGCTTATAACAAGCTCTTTCAGAAATAATGTTACATTGTTATTCCTTACCTGGCTCTGAAAAAGACTTAAAATCACACCTGGGACAGTTTAAGGTATGAGCTGTTCTAAGAAAAAAAACTGCCTCTTCAAAGAGAGAATAGCATACTCCAACCATGATCAAAGGCATTCTCAATCAATCAACTCTTTCCGTTTGAGAATGTCCTTGATGTTCCAACTACACATTCATAGTGTAACACTTAAAGAGTTCAGAAAAAAAGAAAAAATGACTATAATGTCACACCAAGTAAATGACAAAGAGTAAAAGTGACAAGCAATTGCCTGAAAAGAATATAAAAAAAAAAGAGGAAGATAACTGCATGCTGAACAAAAAAATCATTACCGTTTAATCAAGTTTGATATTACATACTCCTGATCCTAAACAAAACCTGAGGATTCTGTTAACTATTTTGTTTTTCAAAGAATCACAATTTAGTAGAAACTTGATTCAAAAGGAAAATAGGATGAGTGCCCATAGTGACAGTCACAGACTACAAACTGAAATTTTACCATATAATAACTGCACAAGAAAGTCTTATGCTATCATCTATATCAGTCAATTTTAATACCTTTGTTTCAGGCCAGCAAGCTCTGAGAATAGCTTGTGTCCTGAAGTACACAAGCAGCTTGCTATCCTTATCACTGAGGTGGAAGGCTTGTTCCAATATTTGCAGTACTTTGATGCGAGGCTTCACTGGTAAAGAATCATCACCACAGAAAGGCCTCAGCCACTCCAGGAGATCATCTGAAGAAACTAATTCCTCCCTGAAATTAAACAATAATATGTTAAACATCCTGATCAAAATATTACCGACGTGAATTTTCAAACAACTTTCAATATATTATGAACTTAATACTAGGTGTCACAACTATTTTGGTGTCACACAGAAGCAGAACCCCGGTGAACAAGTGCAAAATTGGAATTCCTTGGATGAAGTGCAGACAGTGCCGGGAGCAGTACTATTACTTCTTATAGATGTCTACCTAGAAGGAGTATGCCTCTGAAGAGCTCATCTCTGTGAGACTGCAGACAAATCAGACCTCCTGTCAGGTGCCTGAAGCTAAAGTGCTAGAAGATTTTCTTTTTTTAAATTCAAATAACCTTGTGAACACCATAAAACTCCATCTATCCAGTTATGCATTATCCTCACACTACCTTGACAGACAATTTCATCACAACGGCCCTGAATTTCAGTAACTAAAAAATCGCCTCACACGGCTGCTCCTGATCAATGTCTGTACTTGCACACTACCTGACTTTACGTAGCCTGACCACTTATTTTATTGGAGAATGACGTATTTTTTGTTTTCAGCATTCACTAATATTGACCTCCATAGTTTTCTTTCCTTTAAAGTCCTTTTTTCTATACATACAAATTTATTATTCTATTCACATAGTTATTTTCTATTTACACAAATTAGTGTCTCAAGTGGCTCTAGCAATTTCTTGGTGTTTGTTTTTTTTTTTATATATAATCTGTAGCTAGACGGATCACCACATGTCCCAATCTGATAATGAAAAATGTTCGTAATCCTTATGTAATAAATCAATATATTTTGCATTTCATCACTTAGATAAATAACAAATATAGCTTAATAAAGTAATTTCACTTCAAAATGTTTATTACACGGAGTACATTCTAAATTTTACAGTACATTTTACAGGACACTGACTGCCACCAACTCAACAAACCAGCAAGCAACTGCAGGTTACTAATCTATTCTGTCCCTTACCGGTTCTAAATTACCATGTAACGATTCAGTAGAAGCCTATTCTGCTATCTTTCAGCAGAAGTTTGAAACTAAAGCTTATTACTTAATTTAAATCAAGAAAATAGCTCCAGGTGGAATGTTATTTATAACTAATGTTCCCTTATTTGTCTTAACAAGGTAGACGGGAAAGTAATATCAGACAGAAAAATGCGAATTTATCCTGTCTTGCAGCTCTGAAATAAACATTGACAGCTTAGATATTCAGATTTCAAGGATCTCAATTTTATATAGCTTTTATATTGCCTGAATGATGCTGTTGAATGCAGAACCTTAGTAAAATTAGATATGCCTCTGCCAAACAAGTGTCATTCAAACTGTAGGTGAAAAGTCTGGAAATTAAGAGGAAGTGTTTGAGTATTTCCAGAGTTTTGCAGAGCTCACACCTGTTTGTTTACATATGCCTTCCCAAGGGGAATATTTCTATTTCATAAACTGAATAGCTAAGCTTTAAGAAGATAAATACAAAAAGTACTTAAAAGAATGAAAATAATCTCCAGTAATTACACTGATTTTCACTTCAGCTTATTGTTTCAACAGTTAAATTTTAAAGTAAATATCTAAAGACTCTAGAAAGTGCATCTCAGAATATAAATAATATTGGCTCTGCCATTCTATATTATAATATTGTAAATTAAATTTATTGCAGATTTTGACAAGTCTTCTTCAGTATCCAATATTTACCCAGTTTAATGTCAGTGGAGGAGCCTCTGCACAATAATTCAATTGCTTTTTTTGTCCATTAAAGAGCATGGGGTTTTATTATTTTATTACTTTTTAATTATTATTATTTTTAGACAAATTCTTAAGTTTATAAAATGAAAAGACAACTGATTTTTTTTCCTTCTCATCTTCAAGAAAAATACTGTGGAGAATGCATCAGTGAGACAGAGAAATCATTATGTGAGTTGACATATGAACATTCACAAAAGAAGAGAAAACACACTGCTTTGTTTGCAGTATACACTACATACACTGACAAGTTAAGATATCCGAGTTCAGATATCTAAAGTGATCCTATTGCATGTAGCTTATCTAATAAACAAAAACAAAAGGAGGGTTCAACTTCAATAAGGAATTAGGGCAGAAATACCTCAACTTCCTCAAATCACTGTAATACATTATTATGTAAATTTTATGATCAGTAACTTCTCTCTTCCAAATGATCAAGTAAAAGCTTCTGTCAGACTTCATATTTTGAGCTTTACAAGTGATAGCATGTTAAGAATAAAATCCTAGAAAACTAAATTCAAACCTGTATACATTCATGAAGAAAAATCATCCATATTCAATATTGTATCTTCAAGGCACTCCTACATAGTATCTCTCAAAGCCTTAACAAAGGACTCCACATAATAAGTTCTTACCCTTTTTCAACACTGGCATGTACTGCAGAAACAATGCCTTCTAGGATTCCAAGTGGATCTTTGACTGATGTAGAATCACCATTTCCACTGTGAAAAGAAGACACAAAAGTCACTGTAAAGACTGCCCTTAATTCTGTACCTAAATCTACACAACTGTAAAAAGTATATGAATTATATAACATTTATGGCAGTTTTTCACTTTTCCTGCTTAAAAAGTACCCTTATTTTTATATCTTCCTAGACTGATCTAGAAAACAACTTTGCCAATATTAGAGTTTGTGAATGCTGCTCTGAAGAAAGACATGCAAATAGTTTACAGAGGATGACTCAAAAACCCACAGATAAAGTGTAGTTTCACTACTGTTCATCATCATATCTAAACTATTCTGCTACTAAATATGCCAGGAAAAAGCATATCCAGATTCTACTGTCTGTTGTTTAAAGCAGCTAAAAGAGAAAAAAAAAAAAAGGTTACTTTTACTAGGAAATCACAATTATCTATAGTAAGAACATATTTAAAAAAAAATGAAGCTGGTACTTATTAAAAGCTTAATAATGCTCTTACTGCCACAAAATGGTTATGAGATAAAAGATCCTATAGCTCATTAAATAAATAACTGTGTCAAGATTCCACAAAGACTGTTGCCTTGTTTTGTTCCTAATAATTCAAAATGAGCAGCTACTAACAGAAACAAATACAATTAACGAAGGATTCATTTTACACACAAATTATATGATAACTTTATGCATGTATTAAACAACATAGGATTCAGTATTCACCTCAAAACTCCTACATATGAGCTTCCAGTAATTACACTGATAAAGGCTTATTTTGTTCTCAGTTCAGCTTCAGAAAAAGTGATGCATATTTAATCAAGTTCCTCAAATGCAATAAAGCTCAAAGAATGCTTGAAAAGAGAATAAATTAAACCCACCTATGTATTTTAACCTAATTAAACTGTTCATTGAAAATACTTGATATTCTTTTATTATTCCAGTCTTATCTACCTCTTTTTGGTTTGCAATTCTAAATATCAGGAAAATAATCAAATCATATACTGTTGCTGATATCAATTCAAGGCACACAAAGTCACAATTGCAAACAGTTATTCAACACTGGCACAGGCTTCACAGAGGGGTAGTGGAGTCTCCTTCTCTGGAGACGTTCAAGACTCACCTGGATACCTACCTGTGCAGCCTGGGCTAGGGAGCTGCTTTGGCAGGGGGTTGGACTAAATGATCTCTAGTCCAACCTCTATAATTCTGTGATTCTGTGATTTCCACCACAAGTATCATGAAATTGTATAATATCCAAGTTGCAAAATTATCTTGAACAACTCCAGCTCAAATGACATAAGATGGTGAAAAATGTTTGTTTGTTTTTTTCTGTTCCCTAAGTTAGGTGCTCAGTCCAATAACGCTTCTCTCCTCATTCTAAAAAAGTCTAGCCATTAAATACAAATTCAAAATTTGATAAACCTGTCCTGCTCATTGCCTGGCAGAAAAATTACAAAATTTTAAGAAACACAAAATCCATCTGAACACTAAAGATGAAAGATTTAGGAGCTGCAAATAAAGTAAGTCTTAATGCCTTTTTTTGGATAAACTGTCTTCCCTCATTACCTAGATTCCTAAGTAGAAGATCCTCACACAGGATACAAAATTTTTCTTCATCATCTATGAGCTTTTCTAAAGTCACAGATCATGAAATGTTTCCAGTATGTCATGAGTGATAACAATGATAACATTCTGTACAATGTTTTCAGACACGTTCTCTTGGAGAGGTTTTATACATACTAATGCAAGATTTCATACTTCAAATTGTTCAATTTATTCTGTTCAAACAGAATAAAGTCAAGGAAAATAAAAACAGGTGACCAAACTAGACAACACTGTTCTTGGAATTAAATGATTTGGCAAATAACAATTTTTATGTAGAGAACTGCTTCTGAGAAGGTGTTAGAGGTGTTAAGCCTGTGATATTCCATGTTACTGAAAAATGAATAGAATACAATAGTTCCACTGGAAGGAATTCAGTGATATTTGATGGTCCAAGCCTGATCACTTCAGGGCTAACCAAAAGTTAAAGCACGTTACTGAGGGCATTATCCAAATGCCTCTTGAACAACAACAGGCACAGGGCATCAGCCACCTCCCTGGGAATCATAGAATCATAGGGGTTGGAAGGGACCTCAAGGGATCATCAAGTCCAACCCCCCTGCCAAAGCAGGTTCCCTACACCAGGTCGCACAGGTAAGTCTGTCGCACAGGAAGTCTGCTCCAGTGTTTGATCACCCACATGGCAAAGAAATAGTTCTTTTTTTTCTGATTTCAACCTCCTCTTGCATATTCTGATACTTTCAGTCACAGACGTAGTGCATTTCTGTTTGTCTGTGATTTACATGAAAGTTAACCATAATTTTTCACATCCATACAGGCATGTTTCATTTACAGTTGCAGTACCCTAATTACACGCCTTGTCACCATAGTTACAGAAAATCCAGGGAAACTCCAGTTCAGTGTTACGACCCCACAAATATAACTTCAAATGTTAACTGTCAAAGAAGAAATTTGTCTCCTACAAAACTAGTATATAAAACAGTTCTGTATCAAAGCTTAAAAGAAAAAAAAAATCTGAAGTTTTCCCTTGAAATGTTACAATTATTAAAGAAAATTTAGCTTCCCAGGTTCATAAGAAAGACTTCTTTTAAGCAGTTTTTTGCCCATGAACCCTGAAACAAAAATGTTGCATAAAATGCTGCAGTTAACATACTTTGATTTGTGTTATGCTCCTACTTTAAAGACAGTATTTGAGCATATAATAGAGATGCATCCACTTTCATTCACAGAAATTGCATCAATGCCAGTAGGCTTAAGAGATGCCAAGCTACAACCTTTCTTTTAAATGCTTGCTATATTTAGAATGATGCTACCTTATAATACCATCTTACTGAACTTCATAACAGGGAGGATATTACTCCAAGGATTTTCTGTTCTCTGACGGATTTTTACTTTATGCTTTTTTCCACTTTTTGTAATGTGACTTCCATCATCTCGTGATTTTCATCCTCTTGGCAAACAGAGAAGTAAATGAACTAGGGCCCCTTGTTTTATAACATTCTGCTTTTTTAGCATCAGTTTGCATTTATAAAGAATATTGGTCAAAAGGATGCATATCACACACCAGATGGAAAGTTGTGAATTTCTCACATAGTCTGAGATGTCTAACCAATACCCCAACCCCCGACCTCTCCTGTTTTCTCCACAGCAGGGATGCACTTTCCAGTCTTCAATGAATAAAGTGCTGCTTAGGAGCTACTGGTCATAGTCTGCAAATCAGGACTTTAAGTCAACCTTCAGGCATTACTGCTTTGCAGTGCATATAGAAGGAGCAAATAATTCAGATCACAGAAAAAGAAGTCAGTAAGGAGCAGAATAGAAAGGAGAATTTTGAGGAGTTTGTCATAGTCTGCATATTAATGAGATTTGCTAAAGTTAAATTAAGCCATAAATAAATCCAGATACATCACACTTCTGTATTCCAGCCAGCCACATTAGGACAGTGGTCATGTGAAGCCAAACTACTGTTTACCAACTTGACAAAACCTGACAAGACTGACAATACTACTGATGTTGCTATGTAAAATCTCTACCATCACTGAGGATGCTATGAACACTGAAAATGAGTGACTTCAGGAACTCATTTTCCAACAAAGAATGCTGCAAATGTTTTGACAAGCTGCCTTCTTTTTATCTGCAGCTCTTTAATCTGCTGTAGTATACACATAATTGCTGTGAAATAAATAGGTAGAGATATAAACTATTTTCCATGCTAGACTTATGTATTTCTAGTACGTGCACTCAGATAGTTCTACCCACGTATAATTTTCCCTCATGATAAATAAACAAAATAAATTCCCTTAGTTTTATCCATCGAAACTGGTATAAACAGTGAAAGAGTTTAGCAGCAACCTAACAGCAGAATACTTTTATGTGCGTGGTATGTATCTGTTTGGAACAGAAATACTTCAGAAGAGAGTTCTGGAAAAATATTAAAATGAGAAATACCTGTTCATTTATCATAAATGATATAAAATGACTTTCTCCCTGACACTCCCACCCCTACTCCTCCCAGAAAGATTTTCTGCTAGTTACATGAGGTCACTGATACAGCAGTCTTTCATATGGAATACTCAGCACATCAAAGACCCAGCAGGCATCGTTCCCCAACATCAAATCTAAGAGAGTGTCTCAGATGAATTAATTTAATCAGACTACAGAAAAAAGATCCAAAGTGAGTATCCTTATGCTGCTCCGGTGGAGGATGAACACCAGTAACAAAAAGATTTTTAAGATCTCATTGATATTCTGTTAACGATGATGGCAAAAAAACATTTTGGGCTCTATTTTTCCTGGGAACACAAATAATGATATGAGTATAGATGTCAAATTCTAGAACTTCATCCTCTCTTTCCTTCAGAATTTCACATTTTAGCTCTAGATCATCAAAAATAAGGACCAAATTTATTTTTTGGTTAAACTATGTCAGAGGGGCATGCAATCTTCTCCTTAATAGAAAACAGGACAGATTGCCCTTCACAGGCTACAAACATTCATGTCTTAAAACCTTGCTAAACAATAAGAGATTCTTCATAGGCTTATTTAATCCTAACACAACATTTTCCATGCACACTCTCCTCGTGGACTGTCTGTCATTCAAGCCCCTAAACCACAAATCCTATTATTTCACTGCTCTAATAAATATCTTCAGTTTCACTGTGGCAGGAAAAAGGTTGAACCTCAAAGGACATAATAAAATTCCACATTACTTGCCAGAAGAATTTTATAGTCACCATTGCTATCTTTTTTTTTTCTTTTTTTTTTTTTTTTTTCAGCAGATCTTAGGAGAAGGTATCTAAAAAGGCAAGCTCAGCTAGGTCTGAGCACTAAAAACAATGTATAAAATGTACAGTATTTCACTGAAGGGCTTTTCAATAAGCTTGCTTTTCTTTCCCTCACCTATGTCCATGTCCTCATGTCCATTCACGCATATTTTTAACAGCTCTATATTCTCGAAGACATAATATGCTCCCAAATGCCAGTTAAATAAAAATTATTTTAATCTCAAACTTGTGAATGAAAGCTGTGTCACTTCTGGGCTAGAAGACAGTAAATACAGACACCACTGCTAACTCAACATGGAGTATACTCTTCAGCGCAAAAACATACTTCCTTCTTCATCCAAGACACAACAGGTACTTAAGGAAGCACAAAATAACTACATTAGTTTTATAAGACCCCTTACAAGTGTTAGATTTGTTATTTAGAAATGAGAATATGAAAAAGATCACTACACTGAAGTTAAAGCAAAAGCTAAACTCACTGTTAACTGAGGTTAAGAAAACCAGCATCAGCTGATTCAATCTCCTCTTGCATCATTCAGGTCTCACCCCATCTCAACAGAATTATTCAAGGACATGTAAATATAAAGTGTGGAAGCCAGCTATTTCATTTTTCTCCATACTTTTCACATACGGGGAGACTCATTTGGCTACGGCAGTATAAACAGACTGGTTTGGACTGCATAATGCAACTACAGAGATTCTGGAGCTGTGAAATTTACAAAAAGATAGCAATGAAGACTTGCTTCTGGCAAGGAATGTTTTTTAACGATGGCACTATCAGCAAGAGGGAAGAAGTACATTCAATCATAAAATTGCCAAAAAATTCTGAAATGCATCACATAATGAAACTGTAAACCTAAAGGTTTTAAACTTAAAAGCACTTGTCAGCAAACAGAATTAATTCTGTTGCTTGTTTGTTCAGGTTACCCAGACTTCCTAAACTCAGAAAGATAACTGTCTTATCTGAAGTTATCTTTGAGTGGAAACGTAAGAAGTAATTTCCTCTCATTACCTAATCTGCTATAAAATCCAGAAATTCAAAGCAAACACTCAATTAAAAAAAAATGCTGACAGCAGACTTACCTTAGCATACCTATTATTTTTTTAATAGCACAATGGACAATATCTTTGGGAGAAAGAGAAAGATCTCCAACAGCCACTTCTATCAACTGTTGTATCATGTTCAGGGGTTGACCATCTATACACATAGTTACTGCTTGGTCATGGATTCTGTCTCTCTCTGACCTTGACAGATCATATAAATAACCATACTTCTGCAGTATGTCCTGTGAACAGATGATTTTTGAACATGAATCAGTGTACTCCTTATTTACGGTTATTTGTCATCTTCATTTCTGCCAAGATAAAACATCTGCTACAAAACAGAAAAGATCAGTAGAAGTGAATTTTCAAACACCAAGTCAACAAAAACAAAGCTGTAAAACACGAAAAATACGACAGTAGCTTGATGTGTATCACTGCTGGTTATGGCAACACTCAAAACAAGTATTAGATTGGTAACCATTACCTGTTTGCTGTTTTTCAAGTAAGTGATAAAACTATGAGTGAGTGTTTCCAGATGAGCAAGGGAGTGCTGCAAGTGATTCAGAGTTTTTTCATATGCAACAGCTGGATTCTTAATATCTTCCATGTCATTCTCTGAAGGCTTTCTTCTTGATTTCTCAGAAAGATGTTTGACTGCTTTAACAGCCTTCTTAGTCACTTCTATCCTGGCTTCAACAGGCAGCTGAAAGAGATTGCTCAGTATTTAATCATCATTACTGTTATCTATACACAACTATTTGTATTAAAACATTGCCTACAGGTCCACTCTTCTACAGCAGTGCATTAAAAAAGTGAAATGTTTTAGGAGAAACAAACTTATTCGCTTATTTTAAAAAGATCAGTATTTCATTTACTTTCTTCCATTGTCCTTCCTTTTATTGACCATGAATCTGGCTCACAACAGAACATACCAATATTTCTTTAGCAATTTTCATTATTTTTGCAGATTGTCTTTTTTAAAAAAGAAATTAATTTTGCACTAAGAGATGGCTGGGGATCATTTTACAACATGAACTGAAAACCTCAAAGCCAAAAATTTAACCCAAGCTTAGCTTTGTTAGGTCTCGTTCATGGTTTGAAATACATCTCAAAGACGATAATCATAATCAAAGACCACTTGGAGGTCTACTTCAATAATTTATCTTGGGCCACATATGACTTGATCTGCTTGCACATTTTCTGAAATTACACAGGTGGGTTACCACTATATTATGCTACTACTGCAATGAAGATTTCGCAGCTATCAAGCTTTTCTTAGGTCTGCCATAGAAGTATTCTACAGTTCTACATAATTTCATAATGTAGGCTGCAACAGATTGGCTTTAAGAGAGATACAAACTCCTTTAAAATCCACGTATTTAAAGTGCGAGTCACACAGAGTAACAAGATGCTGTTTTGAAAGACCTTTACAACCAGATGTATGTAGGCATTAAAGCAAAAAAGTTCAGTCTGCTTTCTCCATTAAACTTCTAGTGGAGATGGTTTTCCAGATACATTCATGCATACACTGAATGAAGTTTCCTTCTATGCTTCCATCTGGCATGACGGGGTTATTCCAGCGCATCAGAATGGAACTGAGTACTTCAGAATAGAAGCCAGACAACAATTACTGATTTCCAAGCTTCCAGAATTCAGGAGTACTTTGGGAGAGGATAAAGACTGAAATACTCCTTATAACAGGCAGCGTTTGCAGCAAACTGTTGTTCTTGTAACAGCAGCGTCAGCTAGAAATCTGTAACAAAGTCTGAAATGCTACTTTAAAAATTATACATTGTGTATAAATTGTTAAATTATAATTTAGAGTCCTGTTTACAGATGCTTGCGATAAACCTGATGGATGGAGGTCTCCTCTGCCTACATCCACAACATTACATACTTTAACATCAGTTGTTTTAACTACTGGTATACTAGACAAGGACATGCTAACATTTTTAATTTCAAAGTAGAAAAAGAAAGCTTGGATCCGTCTGACATATTGAATAGGAAAAAGGTGGACTTACCACAGAAAGAGGAAAACTATGCTGCTGTAATAAAAGCAATGAAAGGTGATGCTCCTCATATCACTGCAATTTAATGACTGTGGATGGATTTATGTATCCATTTTGTAAACCTCATAAAAGATGAAAACAGCTATATTTTTCATTTTCTCCCTTCAACTGTATATTTTCTAATGTTCAAAACTCAATTAAAAGAGATGCAAAAAGGCAAACAATTTAAGTATTCCATCTAACTGTTATATCCTAGAGAACAATGTGAATATTCTGCATGCATAAAGTCATGATGTTATCAGCGTACGTAGAATAGAGCATTAAAAACAAGAATAGTATTCCAAGACTATTTTAATTTTGCATTCTTATTTGCATACTACTAAAATTCAGCACTACTAACATGTCTTTTCTATGATTATTTTATTCCCAAACATAAATGGCTATCCTCCATATTTCTAGTCAGTTCTGTAATGAGATTTGGTGTCATACTCAGTGGAAAAAAATAGCTTAGGGGCTACTTCAACCTTTGTCTGAATGTGAAGTTTTCTTTTTTTAAAAGGTTTCACAGTTCAAAAAGATCTTTAATTCTATAGGCTCCAATGTGTGGTACGAAAAAAAAAAAAACCCTAAAAATCAGTTTTCTTTCATTTTCAAATAAAGGAACATCACACAGTTTAAGCACAACAGATTTCACTCCTTAGGATAAAAATCCATTTTAGAAGCCCATTTTCTTCTGAATATTTAAGTGCTTCTTAAAAAAGTATTGCACAAGAAACATTCATTTGCTCATAAATTTCCTGACCCTGCTGCTCTTACTGACGGTGATTAACATTCACATTGAGACGGCAGAAACAGTATCACTTTTAATGAAAACTTGGGACCCAAGCAACATCGTCACAGAGTGGATGATGTTGGCAGGGACCTTTGAGTTAATGTGACCCACAACCAGCAGAGATACAAGCAATGACACGCACAGAAGATTTCTCAGGACTAAGTCCAAGAAGGTTTTGAAGATCTTCAAGGAGGAGACTCTACGACCTCTCTGGGCAACCAACAAATACATGCTGCCTGACACTCAGAGTAAACAGCTGGGTTCAAATCTTGTCTCTGCCATCAAACTGCAGCTTCACATACTTCAACAACCAAACATCACCTAGGCACATCCCAACAAGACATACTAGAAAGAAAACCAAGTCACATTAGTCACAGAATAATGAAAACTAGTTCCCAATTCTTACAAGTGGGAAAAGACAACTGGAATAGCAAAGGCAAAAAAACTCGTGAATAAATCACAGAATCATTAAGGTTGGAAAAGACCTACAAGATCATCCAGTCCAAATGTCTATCATCAATAGTTCTCACGAAACCATGTTCCTCAACACAGTGTCAAAATATTCCTTGAAGACAAAGATAGTTCAAAACATAAAGGAGTGAGGGATGGTGGCAATCAGTCACCACCTCCCATAAACAGAATAATGCCCAAAAAATCTCTGATTGCCAATGCTCCCATTTGTTACTGCTGAGTATGACATTATACAGTACAGAATTCCTTTGGCCTTATTTAGTCAGCTGTCTAGACTGTGTTAGTTTCTACCTTTTTGCCCTCATCTAACTTACTAACCTGGGGAAGGAGAGAAAGACTTGATGTTGTGCAAGTCAAAAGATTGGCATGTTATCAACATTGGTTTTAGTCATGAACCAGCAGGTGCTGTACTTTGTGGCAAATAAAAAAGAAAGAATCCATAGCGCACAGGCTATCATGAGGAAAATTAACTCCGCCTATAGTACATTAATCTGAAGAACAGCGTAGAAGTGTAATATATGTAAGGAACCAGTTAAAGAAAAGACACTATTCCTTAAGTTTCCCCTAATAGTCTTGAAGCAGACTTACTAAAATAACTATACTAATGGTAAGGTAGTATCTAGAGTATCTAAAAAGGTAGTGATGTCAGAAAAAGCAGTACTGTTAATATGTATGAAGAAAGACGTCATACAAGACTAACTGATTGAACTGGATCACAGAGATAAAAAGGTGACAAGAAATTCAAAATCTAATATGTGAATGCAGCTGTGTTCTGTAAGAATGTTATTAACACGTATTGTACATTTCTATCTTCTTCCTTAACAAAAATGTAAAATGCGAAGAAGTCAATCAGTGAGCCAAAAAGGTACTGAATATTACAATGAACTTCTTTAAAGCTGAGCTTTTTCTATAATTAATTAAAAAGGCATTTGAAGTCATTAAAATTGAAAGAGAAAATGATGCTGTAGCAAGTTGTCCATTGTTCATCCATTTGACATTTAGTCAAAACATGCACATCATATTCCTGCTTCAGTAAGATGAAAATTGTCAAAAAGGTATTACAAACTCCGAAGTAATAAGGGTCAACCTTTCAATTAAAACAATTACACTACTAGTAAAATCCTTCCTTTGCATCAGAAGTTAGACAAGAAGGAAAATGAATGGAGCAATAAACAAAATAAATAAATAAATAAATAAATATATATATATATATATATATCATTAGCCATAGGCCAAACAAATGTGGAAATCTGCGGAGGCTGTGAAGTAAAACATCAATTCTCTCTCTGTATAGAAGACCTAATTGATTTACCACTGTTTTTTATTCTCTTTTCCACCCTTAAGCTGTAATCTTTTCTTCCTATCTACCACACTACACCCATCCCCATTTGTAATATTATCTTCAATAATGAAAACATGGTGATATAAAAGCTATTTGACTTAAGTTGTGGATTTGTGGTTGTTTTTCGGGCACGTTTCAAAGAACTTCTGGGTAATAACCTATGAGCTGAAACAGATGGTTCTCTGAAGATGTAACAGATAATCTAGCACAACCAAAAATGCCTGCAACAATATAATAATATATATATTTAAAACAATTTATTAAATGCTTCATGAATGTCACAAAGAGAATAAACGGAACGCCATGAAGACAAAGTTGCTATGATCACTGCAGTAATTAAGAATTTGTTAAGTCAGCATTATTTAAAAAAAAGGATAGTTACTGGAAGGAAAAAAATCCAAAATGCATTAAAAAATGTGTTAATGCCTCTGAACATTTGGAATATCTGAAAAATAGGAAATCTCTTTCATATACATAGAACATCTATAAAATGTGAAATTTCATAGAACCACGGAATCACCAAGGTTGGAACAGACCTCCAAGATCATCTAGTCTAACTGTCCACCTATCACCAATATTTTCCACTAAACTATGTCCCTCAGTACAGTGTATAAACATTTCTTGAACACCTCCAAGGACAATGACTCCACCACCTCCCTGGGCTGCTGTTCCAGCACCTGACCATTCTTGGAGAAGAACTTCTTCCTAATATCCAACCTGATACAAGCTAGGATGCCATGGGCTTCTTTGGCTATCTGGGCACACTGTCGGCTCAGGTTTAGTAGAGAACTGACCAACACCCCCCCCCTAGGTCCATTTCTTCCACACAGTCTTCCAGTCACTCTGACTGTAGAGCTGCCTGGAGTTGCTGCGGCCAAAGTGCAGGACCTGGCACTTGATCTTGTTGAACTTCATCCATTGGCCTCAGCCCAGCAATCAAGCCTGCTCAGATCCCTCTGAAGGACATTCCTACCCCCAGGCAGACTGACACTTTCTCCCAGTTTGTTGTAATCTGGGGACACACTGAAGGTGCACTCAATGCCCTCATCCAGGTCTCCGGGGGAACAGTACTCATGAGTAGTCATCAACTCCATTTTACTCTGTTCAGCACAACAGTATCTTCTATACGCAAGTAGGCTACGCTGATGTAAGGATCAATGCTTCAGTCCTTCAATGTGTGAAAGGGTACTAAGAGTTAAAAACGTCACCTTTTTCATTTACCACAAATACATCAGGAGTACTGCATCCATCTATGCTTTGACCAGCTGAGAGCAGATGTTGATATACTAGATTCACAGAAGAGTTGTAAAAATAATGAAAGATTTAGAGAAAAAAACCCACAAAAAAAAAAAGATAAGGAAAATACCCCAAGTCATCCATTCAGTGTATCAAAGACAAGTTGAAGTGGCCCCTGAAAAATGTGTGGAAAAATACTTTGTTGATTATCTCTTTAGTACAGCAGAAAAAAAAAAGTATATAACCTGGAATTTCAGAATTACATAAACTCAGACTAGTAAAAGAGGCATTTAAAAAAAAAAACAAAAAAAACAACAGAATAACTAGCCACTAGAACAATCAAGTGTTACTGTAACTTCAGAAGTCACCCTTAATCTCCCCCTGGAAAACACAGACCGTATCCTATAGACATTCTGGCATAAAAAAAAGCAAAAAAAAGTGTTTGGGAAGCAGTCTGATCTGTCTTGTACAGAATATCCAGTATATTAACAGCATTACTTTTGGGCTTACTGATTGATATTATCAGAGTTCCACCATGATACATCTCCACCTACACAGTTCCCACCCTTTCAATCTTTAAGGTTGAAGAACTGAATCTCATCTTCCAGGTACTATCTGATTTCTGTTGACTGCAAGAAATATGGAAGAACACATCGGAGCTTCTACATGAGCAGTCACCTAAAACCTCATCATACCTCAGATCACTAAATGTGAAAGGACAACGACCATAATTATGCAAAAGGCTACTGACAAGTATAAAAAGCCCATTCATTTCTCCAACTGAGGTTTTCTCTCAATTTCTTTGCCACCTGAGCACTGCTCATTCATCTCCCTTTCAAACCCATTTATCACTGGCCCAACTAATCTGGAAAGTTATCCTTCTACCTTTCAGATGTCCATTAGTAGCATAGAAGGAGCAACAATGAAGGATGCTGCTACGACATCTTCACATACAAAAAATGGAAACGACTTCTGCATGTGACCATAAGGAAAGTTCTGTAATAAATCAGACCTATGGCTGCACTCTTCTTTCCCAGCACATCCTCCATGCTGTAGTTATTGTGACATTATACACAAATGTCTCTTATCAAAAACATGAATTTTTAATACAGAAGAGCAAGGAGAAGGTAAAGGTGAGACAGGGGGCCCATTGTCAAACCCCAGCAAGTTCCTGTCTTTCTCACTAACAATTACAAGTTGCAGAAGTCAGCACTAAATCCCTACGCTTTAATTCCCTTTTTACAATTAAGCACTGTTCTTGTATTCTGTCATATCAAGTGACACACAAGCAGAACAGCCTTCCAATTGATTTCTGGCCTGTCAACTTCCACTCCTTACTTCTGCTAATGTACTAAAATAGTGGGGGATAGTCTGATATCAGATTCCTAAATTTCCATTTGGTTAAAATACCCTGGAAGTTCAACTTACACAGCCTTACATGCTGCCTTATCACTTCAGAGTAACTGTTCTATGTACTTAGCCTTCCTTCCATAATCCCTCATCACTTGAGAATTTGTTGTTTCTTGATTAATTCATGTGTAAGCATCAAGTTTTTTGCAGTCCTTTATCCATACTAAATAATATTTCTACAAAATATAGAAATGTATAAAGATATGATGGGAACTAAAAATTCTAAGTAAAAGGTGTAGTGTTAAGCTGAAAAAACACTTCATACGTAAAAGTAAGAGGAAAGAGATCTTCTGAGGAACTGTTAAGATTAATTTTCAAATGAAAATGTGCAGTGAAAAATTTTATCTGGATTCTAAGACAAGAACAGTTGCAAGCCGGTCAAACAGCTGTTTCATTCCCAAACCCAGTGCACATGTATTTACATGCTAAATCAGATGATCTGACAAATTGCTTCAAACACTTCTTGAATTTTATGAGTGGGCCCCAACTCAAAAGCCTTCTACTAACATCTGCTTACGAAGAAAACACAATAACCTTCAAAGAGCCATCAGCAGTTCCTTCTCTTTACATCAACTCATTTTAAGAAAGCATAGAAACAATATTAGAATCCTAAACCGAAACAAACAAAACATTTCAAAATATGTACACAATGGATGTTACTCCCTACATCATTCACTTGGAATAAATCAGAACCAGCTCCTGAAATACTCTAGACACAATAACAGAGTTTCAAATAATTCCTAGCAGTAATCATACACGAAGACAACATTTCCTTGTCATTTGAACACAGTCATCCCCTGGCTGCCTCAGTGAGTGCAGGGTCAGCTCTAACAACCAAGGCTTCAGCACAACTGTCAATATTTGCCAATAGGCATGACAGTCTCTTCAAATCACGGACTAACCCCAGTTGTAAAAGACCCACAAGAACGATCGTGCCCACTCCTGACTTCACGCAGGACCACGCAAAAACCAAACCATATTTCTGAGAGCACTGCTCAAACATTTATTGAATTCCAGCTGCATTGTGCCTGCCACAACCGCTGTCCTGGGCAGCCAGTTCCAGGGCCCAAACACCTTCTGGTGCAGAGCCTTTCCCTAACCCCCAGCTGTCCCCTCCCCTGACACAGCTCTGTGCCATTCCCTCAGGTCCCATCACTGCCACAGAGAGTAGAGCTCAGCAGCCCCTCCACTCCCTGTGAGGAGCTGCAGCCATCACGAGGCCTCCCCTCAGCCTGCAATGCTCTGGGCTGAACAAACCCACGGGCTCAGCTGCTCCTTGCACCGTTCCCTCCAGGCTCTTCACCATCTTTGCCTCGTTTGAATGCTCTCCAATCATTTTATATTTTTGTTTCCACAATACAAAGGATCAAACTCTAAACACAAAAATGGTTCTTCTGCCTAAAGAGATGGCTGATGGGACTAGTGATAAAAGATGGTCTACTAGTGGCATAACAGATGGATCAAAGCATAAATTCTGCGGTGACTATGCTTGTAATTCTCCCACAGTTTCAATGAATAACACAAAGTTTTCACTAAGTTCTGGTAATAAGTTACACTACTTCTAATACTTTTATCCTAGCACAACAAGAACAATATCGAGAGAAAAAAAATGACACCTCATGGGAAAATGATTTAGAAAATGAGCATGATGCAGAATAGAGAAAATAATAATAATAATAATAAAAAAAACACCTCCTCCATCACCTTTTCATTTCAGATTAAGTTCATGAAGACAATATCTCAAGCTCCTAAGGAAATACCTAAGAAATCTCTTATCACTCTTTTGTGCTTGGTGGTAAAGATACATGACAAAGCAAAGGTAAAATTTTATGTAAGAAATATCTTTACAACCAAGTTTCACTGGGCAAAAATAAAATGCAGATCTGATAGCTTACGCTACAAGGCATGAGAGTATATTCTTTCAATGCTAGGCTTTCAGCCAGATGGAATTTACAACACAGTTTATCATTTAAATT
Organism: Oreortyx pictus; assembly: GCA_036925125.1. Taxonomy (NCBI): domain Eukaryota; kingdom Metazoa; phylum Chordata; class Aves; order Galliformes; family Odontophoridae; genus Oreortyx; species Oreortyx pictus. The sequence continues at coordinate 95,043,113 of JAUPFR010000002.1, forward strand.
ATTACAGCACCTCGAAACCATATGCAGTGGCCCAGAACACTTCTCTGCAGAGCATCTTATTCAGTATGCAAAAGCCTGGTAGTAAATAGAAGCTTGCAGCACAATGAATTTTAGGATTAGCACAAGAAAAATAAACACGTGAGAAGAGCATCTTGTTCTCTTCTGAACAAGAATACTGGGACTTGAGGTTTCTCTTATCCCCAGGGCCAGCTCCTCTACCCAAACAATTATTTTTCTTTGCATACTGGACCAAAGTTGAGAAAGTTAACAAGGTATGTTCAGAAAATTATCTTTAAAACTGTAAAATTTAAAAAAAAAACAAATTATGCTGTGAATTTCTCCCCAACACTGTATCAACTGCGCTTCACCTGAAGTTTGAAATTCTTTTAAGTACATCCACTTTACCTTAGTGACAGCTTTTGAAGAAAAGGTAATCTCATCAATAAAAATGATGATATCATCCGGATCGAGTCTATCAAAGTACTTTGAACACACATCATATGCATGCAGCCATTCATCCATGGTTTCTGGTATTTGTTTAATGAGATGGTGATCACCATTCCAAAAAAGTTTTTGTAACCAGACAGCATAAAGAGAGCTCGGTGATAGCATACTGCCATCTTTTTTAGGAATTTTGGGAGCCAGTTTGGAAATCGATAAAATATTTTGACTTGTAAGTATGGGCTCCAACGTTTCCAAAGGGTTTTCATTTTCATCCATTAGCTTTTTGTAGTTAAGACCTATTGGCAGAAGGAGAAAAAGGGAAAGAAAAAAAAGTCATTCAAAGTGAAATCTTCACATTTCTGTGTGAAACAGTGTTAGACTAGTATCTGCAAAACTTGAAAAACTCTCACTCCTCTTCCATTTATAATCACACACACAGACTAGGAAGGAAGAATGGTTTGTAGGCAGGCAACACCAAGATTTTATGCTGTCCTAAAACATCAAAATCTAGTCTCTGGAACGCGTTTTAACAATGTATCAATAGAAAAAACAAGAAAAGCAAATTTCTCAAAGATGGATGTAGTAGAATCATTAGACTTTTTTTTTTTTTATATAAACTCTTAGTGATATCTTTGATACTAGTAACAAGCAAATTAAAAATGGTATTCAAAACATCAAAAAAATTTCCAGCACTTCACTTCTAGATGCACTATCTAAAAACATGAGAATAATAATGCTTTTCTGCAAAAACAGAAGGTAATATTGAAGTTGAAATACAAAACAAAATTCCCTTTTTATAAAACTGCTTAAAGTTTTTGACGCATTATGTAATTTTGACTTTTGAAAGATGAACTAGTATTCTCAAAATTACTTAAGACAGTTCATGTTGAACTTTCAGGACTACGCTCCCAGACGTATTTCTACTTTAAAAATTCACTATAAATCATTGCTAATTTTGATCTACATCACCAATATAATTTTTCTTTTTTGCCTGCTTGCTATGACAATCTAAATTTCTTGTAATACAAAGAAAAGAAACTTATTCTTCTAATAGGCTTTTATAAGGCGTGACACTTACATGTAAGTGATTTATTAGGTATCTGACATGTTAACTGACAAAAAGCTGCCTAAAAAGTCTGAATTCAATAAGCATGTTCATGTCAGCATAACAGAATAAGCATAGCTAGTAAAACAAGCAAACAAAATAAAATACACACAGTAGTTCTTGTACCTGGTGCAACTGCTTTGAACTTTTTCAGGAGTCTGATGTGAGTTTCAGGCTTCACAGCATGCTTCACAACTTCTGAACAACCACAGTTTTCAAGGAGTGTGAAATAATAAAGCAACCGCTGGTGATCTCTACCTTCAATACTTGGGTAAACATATTTAACCATGTGTTCATATAAGGCATCAGGACTTGTTTTCAAAGTCTCAAAAAGACCAAGACCTTGCGCTCTTTCTTCTATTTCCAGCGTAGACAACCTATATTTAGATAGAAGTTTGGTTTAAAGGTTTGGACATGTTGTGAACGTGCCTTCAGCTGAACACTCATGAAGACTTAACAACACTTTCACTTGTTTACACAGAAGTCAGTAAAGTTCAACTTTTAAAGTGATTTTCAAAGTGTAAATACTTATCCATAAAGGTTTGATTCTTCATAAACAAAAGTTAAGGAGCTCTTCTATTTCCTGATTACATTAACTGTTTATTTGGACACGTAGATTAATGGTGATACAGACTGAAATGGGATTCAAACAAGCATTGCAAATCCCTAATTACAGTTAAATGTAAAAGAAGTCATACATGCAGTGGATGTGTATAGGAAGCCCTTAACAACAACAATCAGAAAAACCACACGGCACTTGTGGCTGAGAGACACTAAAGAATCTTAAGCTCAAACAGTTCTCCCAATCTAGTACATTGTGTTTTCTGTAGAACATGAGGATATCTGCATGTTTTGAGAGAGATTATCATTGAAAATTGGTTCTTGCCCTACTTGACACTATCACTCATACTTAGCGTATTTATTTTGACAGTTTTATTACTGTGGCTTTCAAATTGTCAACCATGGAAAGTTATGAAAATGCCAGCAAATCACAGGTTGACCTCAGCCAGTCTAACATTTTCCCCTCAACTAACACAGCAATGAATATATATCAATGAAGTCTTATCTTGAATTTATACGCTGGTCATCAGAAATGTAACTGAAATCTAAGGAAAGAAGTCACCTATTGGTAAATACCACGTTGATTCTCTCCCGCATCCCGCCATGGACCATGTTAGGCAGTATGTTTCAGCTTGAGACTGAATGTCTTTTAAACACATTTTCAATCACTACATTCAGAATTGATTACATTAGAATTCTGACTTCATTTTTTTCCTCTGTACGTATGCCATATATCACACATGTTTCTGTTTGACATCCAAGGAAAATATACCTAAGCTTCACTTTTAAAAATAAGTTTCATACAATAAATACTACAGTCACAACCTTCTCTCAGTTTAAAACAAATCTCTGATTCCTAAGGGAGAAGCTATTTTCATGTCCAGAAGCGAGCTCGCAGTTAGGCTACTAAGCTTGTAAGCATTAGTTTAAGACTCTACATTCTTATTGTTCAAATATAATTAAGGGAAAAACGGATGCTATTGACGTAAATGAAGTGTTATTCACTCTTAATAACAAACAAATCAGTCCCAAGTGTCAGTTTTGTTTCACGAGAGTGATGTTTTCCTGTCCATACCCAAAAAACAAACTATAGGCAGAACAGATATTAAGTTTAATTGGCAGAGTTTTGCTGTACAGTTATTGTTTCTTTTGTTTTGAGTTATTTGCTGGGAGAGGGAGCGTAAGGGTTCATTATACCATCCAGAAAGATTCTGGAACAGAATTCATAAAGACAAACATAAAATTGCCTGTTAATGAAATCGTAAAAGGTATTTAAGAGTTTAGAAATCAAATCTGACTAGATCCTTTCAAAGACACAATTAAGTTTTCAATGAATAATATATAATTTTTCAAATTCAAAGCACATCAGAAAAACATATTTATTTGTCATCAACTAATCAAATAAATAGTTAATACAAATTATCTAGGTCCTTCATTTGAGTTCTGTCTACAAAGGCTGGTTTACAGAAACAATGCATATTTGGTTAAAGAGATTATGTCTTAGAATAAACTTCATTTCAGAACGAATGCACAGTGAGTCATACATTATTAATGCCATAATCCCAAGACAGAAATAAACCGTAATGGTCATATGCTGTCAATCAACTTTAAAACAAGATTACGGTACAACAAAAACATACTCAGCAGCATATTATGCTATTATGTATCAATTTTCAAGACTTTTTTTGAATTTCATTAAAGAAATAGTTGTTCCTTTGTACTTCAGTGATTTCAGAATTCTATGAATACTAACAGAACACTTGTGATACAAACCTGGTACAAAACACCTGTGGTAATTTAGCCCCAGATATATCAGCTGATTCTTTCACATTTACCCCACTGTTGCCAAATTTGCACCCTGACTCTCTGTTCAATTTAAAATGATAAATCATTCGGCAGCATCAAAATGTTGATGATACAATTTCTCTGTTTTCCTGAGGAAGCAAGGAAAATCCCAGAACGGTATTTCAACTTCCCACATACGTACCAAAATTTATCAGGCTTTGTTTTTTATGCCACATATTCTATAAAACATTTCAGTGATTTTTAATTAACAGTTAAGAGAGGTGGAAGAAATACCACAAGCTAGTGCTGCTGTCACAGTTTAAAAGTTGAAACCAACTAATTTTATCATCTCTGTCAGAACAATAGATAACAGCTGCTATATTGCACAGGGGGCTCTATATCATTGACATCCAAATGCACTATTTCAGCAAGTAGCTTGATCTTTCACTGCATCAATGCCAGGCATGGCTGGCCACAGTCTTCTTGTCCAGAAGAATTGCCAAAAAGTCTTGTAGAAAACTGTTTCCATTAAAGAGAAAAAATGAATGGAACTTGGAAGGATGAAGAACATAACTGAGAAGCCCAAATTTGTTTTGCTTCTTATTATTTAGGAGAGTTCAATAAATATGAAAGGAGCTTATATTTAGGAGGGAGATCAATTTTTCATATGTTTTGATATTGACAGGACAAGGGAATATGGTTTTAAACTAAAAGAGGGGAGACTTAGATTAGATGCTAGAGGGAAATGTTTCCCTGAGAGACTGGTAAGGTACTATAACAGGCTGCCCACAGAGTCCCCCAAAGCTGGACTCTCAAGGTGAGGTAGGATGTGACCCTAAGTAGCCTGATGTACCAGTTGGTAACCCTGCACATACCAGGGGGATCGGAACCGGATGATATTTAAGGACCCTTCCAACACAAGCTATTCTGTGATTCTACAGAACATTATCATGCCTCAGAACATTTCCCAAGGAACTGTAAAAATAGAAGATACTTTGCTACCATGGACTTGATATTTAACAATAAATTGCTCGTGGACTCATTTATAAATAACACGTTTTCATGGTGGATTACAAAAGTATCATATGGAAAAGACAAAACAGAAATCCAAAACCTGTCACAATGCAAGAAATATGAAAACAAACCAATTTTTGCTCCCACAATACTGCAATTTTGTGTTAGAACATATTTCTGTGTAACAGGCTTCCATGTGAATATGCAGGGAAGAAAACTTACCCACTGTCCGTGAATAAAAACTCCAGATGGATCATATAAACTTCCCAAAGTGGAACACTGTAGCGCTGAGCCAAAGAAACAGCAATCTTATAGACATTTTCTTCAAGTGTTCTTATAGAAAAGAGACATGAAATAGAACAAGGGAAAGTTACACTAAGCTCCTAAAGACATGAAAATAAATCATTATCTACATTAAAAAGAGTAATGATTTTTGTTAATCTTTTTTCTTGAAAAACAATAAATTGGTTTTAATCATAGCTGAATAAAATTACACAAATAATGTTTTCTTCAATTTGTAATATTCAATGTTTCATTTGTGGAAAAAAATTGAAATACATCAAAATACAGAAGTATTTTGAAGATGAGCACTGTTCCATATATACCATGGTTCTCAGTGGCAGGTAGGTTTCAGCTTAACCTTTCTGCTACAGCAAAAAACTCAGTTTTCGTTTCATTCTGATAACAAAAAGTGAACAAATGTATCACAGCCCATAATTGATTTAGTTACAACACATTAAGTGTTTTAGCAAAACTGGTATTTAGGGATATAGAAGTTCACAACCAGAAGTGCTTCTAGTATGTGTAAACTTAAAAGTGAGAAGGCATCCAGTTACATTCTAAAGAGTCCTAGAATTCTCACAACTGATTTTAATTATTGTACATTCATTTAACAGAACAATCTGTTAAGCGATGAAAGCCTGAAGTTAACTTAATATTAATTTCTATTAATCCACCAAAGCTCCTATCATTTAAATAAATACACATGGTTCTTCTTTTTATGTTGATACAGGAACAAAACAAAACTTTTAAGTCAAATGCTAATTTTTTCCACCACGAGACAATTCCAAGAAAAACATTCTGTTTACATTTACATGACATATTCATTATTAAATTATGAACACTGCTGACCATATCACATTAGATTCTTGTTTAAGAAATCATGGGGGACAAAAGGATGAAAACCACAACGACCTAGTACAAAATATAACTGTCACTAAACTAGTTTGCAAACTGACATTGGCATCACTTTCCTACAGATTCATGTCAAAAATAATTTACTTCATAAATCTGAGTTGCTTTTACACCTATGTAGGTTCAATACATCCTTATGAAGGAACAAAAAACCAAACAGATTAGACAGCATGCCCACCTTGTTTTTGGTTTGTCATTCAGAAATGTAGATTTATAGCATAATTTGAACCATGCTAAACAAGGTACAATTTTTTCTGCACCCTTAATGAACTAACACATTCATACAGCTCAGTTGTGATTTTTACATGTTTAATTCAATTTAACATTACATTCTACTGTGAGAGTTGCTGCAAATGTTTCTGAATAGGAAAAAAAAATACTAGGAAAGAATACAATGCTGAAGATAAAAACAAAAGCCAAACAAATAAAAATAAAAACAAACAAAGAAATAATGCCCTTTTACACACCATGACAATCCTTGAAAAATATTAGCCATGTTATAGTTACACTGACTACTGGATGAGAAACAAAAACATCAAAAGAAAAAAAATTATATATAATATAAATATTTATCAGAATGCCTTTAAGAACTAAAACAACTATGACAAAAGAAAACATGCAAAACCAAAACAACTCTCCTGTCTCTTCTGCTCTAATGGCAACAACACATTCTCTCAGATTTTCCACCACACTTGAGCTTCATTCCCAGCCCTAAACACCTGCCACTGTAAGTTTGAGACTTGCCAGAGAAATCCCCACTGAAAGCTACTGTTATGATTTACTTCCAGATGCACCATTGCACCAGGAGTGGTGCAAAAACAGACAGGAGAAGCTCTTCTGGATGTTCTTAGCTATCCTCTCTGTGTGATAGCATGCAGGTCACACACAAAGCATATGAAAATAAGCCTCTCATGTTTGAAGCAGGAAAATAAAATGGAAGGCTACTGCTATTTAAGTTCTGGAGTAGAAAACTATGAGGGAGAAAAAGCTATGTCTACAGTGGTAACAGAGCAAAGAAGTACATCAAAATCATACATAATGGTTCACAAACTAATGTCTCTGTTATAAGCCACAGCAGATTCAAAGGTTTTGAACAGGACCTTCTGGTTCAGTCTTCTGGAATGGGACACATTTTGTACTCAAGAAAATCATTCCGAGAAATCACCAAGAGTGAGACAAATGATGGAAATTCTGATCACGTCATAAGTGCACAAGTTGTCTAATCCAGAACACTGAAGCATATAAATCAACTTCTGATTAAAGCATTTAAGTATAAGTAGAAGCAGTGATGGATTAGAAAAACAAAAACAAACACAATGAAAAAAGCCCGGCCTCAAGTACAAAATAATTTAGGTTGGGCTGAAACTATTGAAGACTTCAACTGATTACTCAAGAATTTCCATTCAGTCTTGTTCTAGTTTCTTTTATTCCTTCTCTAATATATTCTTGCTGTATTTTGTTCCCACTTCTCCCTCCCAAATTGGAAACTTAAGAACTAACCTTGACTAAGCCTGTGAGGCACCTAGATGTTTAAATGCTTAATAAATAATGTGTAACAGGTTCTAGTGAGAATACATCAAATCATGGAAGATAATACTGAGATTATTTAAGTAGTTTTAGCAAACAAATTGTTTGTTCTAGTATAAATCTTTTTATATAAGTAAGGTAGCATTTCTTCCAGGTGTTGCTTCTGCAAACAGCATTTCATAAAAGATTCAAAACATGATCCTCCTAATGATAACTCAAAAAATAAGCAAAAAAAAAATAGCTGTATTAAATGTGCACAATGTTTTCATCTGAAGATGCAAATTAGGAATCAACAGAGAAGATTAAAGTAAGCAAGCTGCAAGTTGAACAAGGAATTAGTTAGATCTTTGCAACTGCCTAATGAAGTACCATTCAACCACGTGCTCAATTTTACTATCCCTAAGTCAGTCCAGCAGCTATTCAACTGAGACTGCCTTCAAAACATATAAATTTCAATAAATTCAATGGTTGGCAACCCTGACACAGCAGAACGATTGGAACTAAATGATCTTTGGGATCCCTTCCATCCCAGGTCATTCTATGATTCTATTAAATTCATCGCATATTCACAGCTTTAGGAAGTTGCATGCAGAGGTTAACAGAAGGCATTTTTAAACTCAAGAGAAATTGCTATTCTACACCCTTACTTTTTTTTTTTTTCCAGTTCTGGATAACAAAGATGAGACAAGAGCATTCTAAAATCAGAAAAACATGCACAGGGAAAGTTTCAGTAATCCCAAATGAATACAGAAGAATACCAAATTACTAAAATTATGATAAAGTTCATTTATAATTTTTAATTAATTTAATTAATTGCAAGCTCAGTTGATTTGGAAGCTGAAGTTTGGGGGATTGCTAGTTTTATTGCAACAGTTCATCTTAAATGGAATCTTAGGCATATCCTGATAGATTGCAAAGGAAGCTTTACAGGAGATCAAAGGAAGAGAACAGACATCTAACAATGCCCTGATTTCATACATCCTTGATTTTCTTTTTGTCTCTTGATTGCTAAAAATGGAGTTCTATCTCTTATTAAAATTTACACATCCAATTGTTTGAATAATGTTTCATTTAAGTGGACTAGTTCAATTGAAAAGACTCCAGCTGTTGCCATGTCACAGAGTAAATATCTGAAGGAACGGGTAGCTTATCATCATCCCATATAAAAGTCAGCACAGTTTTCAATTTGCTTTCCTGCTTTAAACTCAAAGTAACTCAATTCAAAAACAAATAGTAAAAGCTATTTAATAGACTATACATACTCTGCCAATCCTAGTATTGTTTCCCTCTTGTACTGTCCGTCTGCTGTGAACCTCTGCACATCCACTCCTTTGCCAAGTCCTTGCAGAATCTGAGCTTGAGTGAAATCCAGCAGTCGTTCATTGTAGTAATGCAACTGATTTATCAAAGCTGCAATTTCTTCAGGCCAGTCTGTATAGGCATTCTGAGCAACATGCTGTGTTACCATCTTAATCAACTCTTTCGGATCAGCCTGTAAAAATAAATGAAAAAAGCCTGTAAATTGAACAAAAAAACACCTGCACACTTAATTAAAAAAAAAAAAAACCAACTATCATTTTATAATTGATTGCAGTCTTCAAAAATGAAATATTTTTCCATTTTTTATTAAGTTTCAGGAACAAAAAAAAATTACAAATGTTATGTAAGGGGTATTTACTATGACTTCGAAATTTGACCTTTTGGAGTATCTTACCCATAAACTTATAGTGACATACCTCTTAGTCCTAGATGATTTGTTTCTTAAAACCTTCTTTTTACTAATAATAAACCAGACTACAGGCATACAAAATACTTCAACAGGAGAAGAAAGCTTTGCAAATCTCTCAATTACAAACACCACAAATAAATGTAACAGTTGCTCCCCATAGTAACAGTCGTACCTCAAAAGTAAAAATGGAAACACTCCAGTTTGTTTTCTTTTTTGCCAATTTTCAGAACTACTTTTATTCTGTAGAACTGATAAAAGGAATAGCAATATTTTAAATATTGAGCACTGATACTGTCTAAGTGCAACAAGACCTACATATTATAGACAAGACATGTTGGTTTTATTTCATTTACTTTGTGCAATAAAACACGAAAGCTTCGAGTAATTAAATATTGGCCACCATTGTTAGGACTATCTTCGTTTACATAATAACTTTTATCACAAGTAAAACTTAAGTTTTCTGCCCTAGAAATCTAAAGCCCACATTAGAACATACACCAAATACAGTATACATGTTGGAAATGGAAGAATAACACACAGCTTCTGATCACCTCAAAATCTGTGCAGTGGCTACACATCTAGATGCTCTCACCAGAGCAAAGCTGTGTCTGATACATCACTCAGCACCCTCAACTCCTCTCTTCCACAAGGCTGCCAGCAGCACAGCTTATAATAGTTCATTATAAACCAACCTACAATGCCCATGAGGCAGCACTGCCACTTCTGTACTGCACACACTACAGGGTCACCAGACCTAATTCTGAACCTTGATGCTTCACAGCCATCAGCCACCAGGAGAACTCTAACTGTAGTTGCAAAATTTCCTAAAGAAAAAAAATGATTCTACTGCTGCAGATCATAAAAATTGTGAATTTATGGGACAAATACACTTTGCATTTATTATTACAGAATGATTCTGTTATTAAACTTATGATCATACAGCTCACAGTCGGATGCATGAAACATGTGAACCTTGAGGCACGCCTGAACTCTTGTGCAGCTTGCTTGTCATTCTAAATTGATTTTATATATATACTTTTTTCAAGTCTTAGCTGACAGGCTGCTCACCAAGTCATAATAAATGCTACAGGGCATCCTTTTTCCTCTTCAGATGATATTTTTCTGAAGCCCACTAAACATTGCAAACTCCTTGATTTTATAAACAACATCAATAGTTCTTTCAAGGTTGTTTAGGAGACTGGTAACAAAATAATAAGCCCTCAGAAAAGAGACAGACAAGCAGAGAAGTGAGTCCACAATACAATTATATTGGTTGGAAACCAATGCACGGCTTATTATATATCCTGGTATCTAATCTTACATGATAAGTTAAAAATTAGAGCATTGAAGATGGGAAAAAAAATCAGAGCAAGATGAAGAAACATGTTTAATATGATCGCCCAAAATCTCTGTACAGTCTGCTAAGAAAGGCAGGGGTCTCTGACAACCTCTGCAGCTAAGTTTGGTTCTCTTTAGATACGTTTCCTCTCTCTCCATTAAGAAAAGTAGAATCCAGCATTAGCATTCTTCTCCCAGTGCACAGCATAATGGATTATTCATGAAGAACACAAAGACAATCTTGAAAAATATTTTCAAACAAGTACATCAGAACAATTCCTTCAGAAATTGCTTCTGAAGAAAACAATATTTTTTAGTAAGTTTCATGCACAGTGAAGTTTTTACAGTGACATGGAATTTAACTTGTGAATTCACAATATGAACTTAAAAATAATACTAAGGCAGATTCAAACGAGTTTACTTTTGGTCCATCTTCATCACACTGTCCACTCACAGACTTTAAATTTGAAATACTTTTTCTAAAGGAAAATCCTATCACTTGACTTTCAAACATAATATTCTGACCAGGCTGTCACTCTCTCATCTGATGTCTATCGTTGATGCCAACATACAATCACCATTCGTTACATTTTCCTGAAAGCATCTTTATGCTGTCTTCGACACTGCCTACATATGCTTCAAAGGAACATCTTAAGGTTATTTAATCAGCTTAATTATTTTCATGCTAATACTTTCACCTAATTGTACCTACAAAGAGGTAATAAGGCTGTTAAGACTGCTTTTCTATCAAAGTGAACTGTATCTTTTCACTATTTTTCTCATCTAAACCTCTTCTTGATCATTTCAAGTTGCAACAAAAACAGTGAATCAAAGAGCACTTCATGACACAGCAGCACCAAAAACAAATTCTTACCCTGTATGAACTGCCTTATACATTTATGTATGTGTAAGGCAAAACAGTGCAACACACTCCTCAGTCTGAGATGAAAGTGCAAAATCTAACAGCTGTTAAGTTAAATTACATACATTCAAGATAAAGAAAACACAGATTTTGCTGTTCTCTAATTGCAATCCTTTACTAAGCATTGTATTGAACTCTTCACCACCAGAAATCTCTCAATCAAGAGTTGTTCCCTTCCACCCCTTACAAGATTCATCTCTCAGAAAAACAAATTAAGATAAATTCACAGCCACTTCATATAACAGCCTATACTGAGATCTGCAGCAAAGTTCTCTAGTGCTTTTTTCAATTCCATGAAAACTAACTTTCCCAAGTTGCAGTTTCCTGCAACTTTTGGAATCACAGTTTTTCTTCTGTCAGATAAGTCATCTCTTTCAGCTTTAACTTTTTGTTAAATAATGTTGCTTGTACAGCAATTATTAGGCATTCAACACAATCTCATAGAGAAAACAAAGAGGTAAAGTGTTCAGCAGTATCAAACTACATAGGAACTAGCAATTTTAATAATAAAAATATTTAAGAATGAATACTTATTAATTTTTTTAACATATTTTTCAAGAGATGTCAAAAATACTTCTATATCCATTAGATACCTAGTTCAATTAGATATTATGTTGTATTGGGCTTTTGTGCCAAGGTTTTGGTAGCAGGGGGCTGCAGTTGTGGCCTCTGTGAGCAGAGCCCAGCACTTCCCCATGCTGGCTCCAGCTGCTCCAACAGGGACCAGCTCTCCTGGGAAGAGCTGAGCCACAAGTGATGCTGGTTGTGCTCTGAGACAGCACACTTAAAGGAAAAAAAAAAAAAAAACTGCTGCGAAACAGCAGCTGGGAGAGAGGAGCGTGAAAATTTAAGAGAAACAGATACCTCTACAGATAGCAAGGACAGTGCAGAAGAAAAGCAGGCAGTACATCAGGTGCAGAGCAGCAGTTCCCTGCAGTCCAGCAGAGGCCCATGGCAGAGCAGTGGCTGTGGCATGAAGGAGCCACATGGAGCTCCCCACAGGAGCAGCCCTAGACTGGAGCTGCAGCCTGTGGTGGTGGTACAGGAGAGCTGGGGGAGTTGCCACCTGCAGGGACCTATGGAGCAGTGCTTGAAGGACTGGGAAGGATGGCATCCACCAATGGGAAGGACCCATGTGCAGCAGGAGCAGAGACCCTCCTGCACCACTAGAGGGAGGAGGTAAAAGAGGATGAGAGAGGGGAAGGTGTTTTTAGATTGCCTTTAATTCTCACTACTCCCGTCTGTCAGCAATAGGCAATAAATTACACAGTTTTTCCCTGTGCCAAATATGCTTTTCCTGTTATGATAAAGGATGAGTGATCACCCTGGCCTTATCTCAGCCCATGAGTTCACTCCATAATTTCTCCACAGTATTCTGAGGACAGGTAGGGAGAGAGCAGCATGGCAGTGTTTAGCTATCTACTGGTGTTAAACCACCACAGATGTTTGTTCTAACGAACACCAATACAGAAAGATCATTACAGCTGTGCTGCCAGCATTCAAAGAAGCCTTAGCAGTTTTAAAATGAAAAGGCCATAATAACCAGCTAGTAACAGTAGCTGGGCGGAAACAAAATCAGCAGAACTGGCAAAAGCACTGTTACTGCAGTATTCATGGGGTTTACAAATTCTTCTTAAAATGTTAACGGGCATGTCTTAAAAAAAAGAAAAAATCAAAAAATACACGCACTATGGCAATTTACATAAATACAACTGAACTTTAACAGGCCAGACAGATACAAAGCCATATTTGACTTTTCTCTAATGATAACTACGGAAAAATCCTCTGCTACACTTCTCTCCATTGGCTTTTTAGATTCCTTGGATACTTGACAGCTGTGTCTAGATATCCAAATCCCAGATTTGTCAATCAGATCTCCTACAGCACTTCCAGATATCTGAACGCAGCTCAATCAGAATAGGTATTTTACGTATGAATACAGAAGCAAATTTGCAGTTTTCAGTGAAGCCACTAGAGCTGACCTGAACATACTAAATCCTTAACTTGTGAAGCTTTAGTAGAGTTCCCAGGGGAAACTTCCACCATGAAGGACCTACTCGTGCATTTTATTTATCAGTTGGGCTTGTGCTACGTTTTGTGCTTCAAAGACGCAAACCTATCCAGCATAGACTTTGTTTAGGAATTAAAAAGTAGAAAGAAAAATACAATTAGTCAGCACAGACCAGAAGTTCCTGTCAACACTGCACTAGCTGTTACCAGTAAGCCTCAAGTAGGCATCAGGGTGCACCTGACCAGATGTTTTAAAGCAGCATTATTTTATCACACGCCGGGAGTCACATCTGCAGTCCATCATGGTGTTACAAAATAACTTCTTTTTTAAAAAGGATGAGATGTTTTGATCTTGGAATTTCTTCACCATGATCCCTACAATAATCTTCAACTACCCTGTTGTTTTTGTGGGTTTTTTTCCCCCTTTTCTTTCCCTTTATGATGCTTCAGTCAGACATACACATTAGAAAAAGAATATGAATGTGTGAAAATTGTAGAAAAAATGATAATAGAAGGACAGTTTTAGCATAAGTGCATCATTAGTATAATTAGATCATTATACTTTGTCTGTTTACTTATTTTAAAGCCAGCAATCTTTCAAACTGCTTTAAAAAGGAGTATTACTCTTTTGGCTTTGTTTTTAATATAAATGATGTTCAGATTGAAATACAGAAATGACAGCAACACTGATCAGAAAAGATGCCAAGATCACCTAAGCTAATCTGCTCATAATCACCACAAATACATGACTGTCCTGGACCTTTTTGGATTAATGTAATGATCAAAAGGTAACGATCAAAAGCTGCAGCCACAGTGAGCCACAGGACTCCAAAACGAAAGACAGAACGTGTTAGCTGAGCTGAATCCTTGTAGTACTAGTTTGTTTCAAAACATTTTACATTATCTGAAGAAAAAGATCATGCTTCAGATGAATACATACACCAAGCAAAACCCTAACGGTCAGCAAAACTAGGAGACGATGTACATGAACAAAACAAGAGACACCAGAGGGCAAGAAGCAGAATTCCTGCTACAGACAAAGGTGCACTCTGTTCACCATCCTGCCTCTGGTTGTTGCCAATCTGCAACATTTCTAAGACAACCATACCACTTGAAAGCATGGCTGTTTCACGGAGAGGGGAATTCCCCCTGATCTTCTAAGCAATTGCCATCAATACTAGTAGCAAGACACTGAACATGCTACAGATCTGATGCAAACAAATATAAAAGACATAAAAGTAAGAAAAAGTTTTTTTTTTCCTGAAGTGGTGAAGCTTAAAGACAAAAAAAAAAAAAAAAGCACATAGGAAAGAAATAGTTTATGTTTGCCTGCTTACTCAAGAAGTAAAACACATCCTTCCATACAATGTTTTTGTTACTTATATCAGTATAAGTACATTTGTCCTCAACGAAGCCTGCTACCCTGTGACTCAAGAATACACAATCTTAACTGCAGCATCAAGTTATTAATTTGGGGTGGCCTGTTTTTCTGATCATGGCTGAATATTAAGAATACCTGCGGGGAAACTATCTTACAAGAACTAAAGGTTCTCCAAGATGCTGGTACGAGTAAAGACATGAGGGAAGTGGAACCCCAGGAAACTTTTCTGCAAGTAACTCCCTGGTAAGAGACTGAATAGAAAGAACTGAGTTAAGCTACTACCTTTTAATTATGAATCAGATGTTGCTAGCACATAATCTGCTACTTTTATTTCTTTTTTCAGAAGCTATACTGAAAATGGTATTATAGTTGGACTATTGTAAGTATATGCACATCACTGTAATTATTGCCTTCAATTTTCTATTTTATGAATATTTATTTTATGATATTTTATGATAAAATCCTACCAATGAAATCTGGCCACAGAAGTACCTCAAGATCTTTTAAGAGCCAGCAGCAGGCAAAGCAATGACAACAAATTGGTTTTCAAATTCAAACAAAATCCCTAAGTAAAACCAGCAGTTTCTTGCACACAAGCTAGTACTGCTGTAAATGAAAATAAATAAATAATTAAATTCAAGAAGCCGTGGTTGATAATAAAATATAAAAATAACGTTTGCAGTTGTCAAGGCAGTTACTTCCACAGTTATGTTAAATCACTTGTGTCTGAGTAGTTGAACAAATTACTCTGGTGCTGTTTTAAATGGGTTTTTTTTGCTTTGTTTTCAATCAGCTCTGCCAGCAAGAGAGAGGAATAATCTGTCCCAAGAGAAAACGTTTTGATAGTCTCTCTTCTCTCACGCTCTCTTGCAAACTCTCTCTTATTGGGTAGGATATTGACAACTTAGACATAAGTAGAAAAGACTCATCTTGTCATTTCATCTGAACATTGCTCTAGTGGAACTAACACATGATAAATGCAAGGTTAAAATGTCAAATGATAGAACATCTATAAAAAATGAAAATTACTATATAGTTTTGAGTGAAGTGCCTACTAAATTCATACTGCATAATCAATTTCCCATTTGCAGTCAGCATTACTCTCACTAAACAACATCTCAATTTTGGCAATTATCCCAATCTTTTGTCCATCTCCCTTTTCTCTAAAAAAAAATTGTGTTCAGTTTCAGAATAAAATACATTATGAATGTTCTTTTTGAACATGTCTTAACTCTTACTCTATATGGCAGCAGCTTTAGCAATATGCAGACTACAGGATAACGATATATTCCTGGGGTAAAACTTGAGTACAACATGATACTGTTTTAATTTCTTACATGGTATTCATTTAACTTGTAGTTTCTTGATTGTATGCATGCAAATATTTCTATCTTACTAATTTAAATTTAAAGCTTGAAAAATAAATACTGCATGAGCTACACGGCAGAACAAAGCACTCATTTTTCTTAACGAATTTCTCAGCAACCATCTTCTTTTACCGTGCCATTTTCCTGGAAAGCTTCTTAGGCTAAAAAATATCCCAGATAAACCAACATTTATCCTCAACTCCCAAAGATGGTAAAACAAGAAAACAGAGACAGAAAAGCCAATTTCTTATTCAAGAATTCAAGCCTGTTTGTAACTTGATCAATGTTACTCACATAGATAACACCTATGAATAACATTTTGTTTAATTATTTCGTGTTCTAAAACAAAATGTTACAGAAAATTTCAAACAGGCTGCTTGCAAAAATTAACATTGTTCACAGCTCTACATTAACTTGTTAATACTGAAGTACTCTCATATTTGAATTGGAAAACAACAAATCCTTTAGTTCATTCAGACACCTTTTTAGTTGTGTCCAGCTGTTGATCATAATTCATAAGAAATTATTTTATAAAATTGAGTAAGTTTTTAAAAAGATGGTTATTAAAGCAAACTGGAAAAACCATACCATAACCTGAAGAAGAAAGTAACACAGAATATAAAACCAACTCACAAATAAAAGACCATTTCAAAGTGTGTTGGTTACCTTTATATTCTTCCCAAGGGAAAAACAAAATCGTCTGCAAGAAGTCAGTTGGGTTAACCCAACTATTTTGCACAAAAATCCACACGTAATTCTCCAGAGGAACACAAGCAAGCTAGACCTCAAAGCCTCTGCCAAAATGCAAGGTTTGAAGATCATCTTTTCTAAAAGAGTATTTCTGAATAGCTGGCTCTAGAACAACAATCCCCCTCTTTTCAGCAAGATTTAACTGCACAGCCTCTATAACCCTCACAAAATAAAAATGGGAAATAATGCAATACTCTCTTTTTAAGTGCAATTCATCCAAATGAATAAAAACCAGGGGGGAAAAAAAGCTACTACAAAAGATAATTTTTGAGTGGTCTAAATATTATTTGGTCCTATCTAAGCATAATGATTCCTTGCACTGTTGTGTGTGCTTGGTGTAAGGAACCTGCTTTGGCGGGGACGTTGGACTCAATGATCTCTAGAGGTCCCTACACCAATCCCTATGATTCTGTGATTCTGTGTTATGGAGACAAAAAAAAAATATGAGGATATGCAAAATGCTGGCTTCTCTATATCAGGTATTTGTCAACCAAAGGCACATCATTGTCACTCTCTGAAGTATCACTAATTGCTGGGATGATACCAGATGTTCAAAAAAAACCTCCACAGGAACTGTTAGTTCAGAATAACTTAAGTTTCAAGCTTACCAAAAACAGTAACGTGAGAATCAGGATGGGAGTTCCTCTTCTCTGACTTAATGTAAGTTCATCTATAATTAAAATCAATCTTATATAAGCAAGCGATGGAACTATCTTGGGGCCAGGTCAAGCCTGAAGAATGTACTCCCATAAGATGAATATAGACTTCTACGTATTCATTTCGAAGTTTAAAGCACTCACCCTTTGACCTTGCTTTCATTAATGAAAAAAAAAAAAAAAAAAAAAGAAAACCAACATATATAGCACATATCAACATGCTATAACATAAAACCTCTCCACATGCTGTTTATTTTATTCCCTATGGGGAATGATCTTATGGGAAATAATAGAAGAGAACAAGCCACAAGTGACACATTTGTCACAGCCACTCACTGTACATAAAGGTTATACACGTCACTGTACTGAGAACAGTATGGAGAGCCTAAATACAGAAATAACAGTCTGACAATGACAGGAAAAAAAAGAAAAAAGAGAAATAGGGGAGAACAAAAATACACAATGGATGTTATACAAACAGGAAGATAACTAAGAAATGAAACCAAAGAAAAACTGCTTTGCAGACACTGAATTTGTGAGATGAAACACAGCTAATTCTGCCTCTTACAGAGAATTGGATAGAGGCTTCCTTAACCACCAAGCAACAGAAAAAGGAAGCAGGTTAAGTGTATGGAGCACAAGTTCATTTCATAAATTCGCCCTTTTCGTAACTGAAAAAAAAAAGTCAATTAAATCTTTCTCCTTAACTCTGGAACAGAAGTCCCAGCTTATTTACCAACTGTAATCAGCCTCAGAAGAATCACTACAAAGAATCATTGAGGTTACTGTTTTGACATTTCTAGTTGCAATGAACAACAACAACAACAAAGAGGAATGAAAATAACAGGTAAGGGAATAAAACAAATATTTATGAATTTTCTGCTAAGCTTATCTTTCCCCATCTTCTATTAATTGCACAATTCTCCTTCCTCTCTGCAATTTAGCAGTATTTGTCAGAATTGTTGCTTGATGCTCCAAGAAAAAAACCTAGCCTCCCCCCAATCAGTAAAATGCTCTTCTCCCAAACCACTGAAACAGTTCAGTATTAAATTATTAGCATGGAGACAAGAACATAATAGATAAGTTAACCTTAGGGTAATTAAATTCTATACTTCTTTTCAGAGAAAACAAATCCCCATACATGTATATTCTGGTCACTTATCGGATCATCAGGAAAAGACAAATGAGGAGATAAACTGTTAACAGAAATTAAATTATCCAGTGAATTTATTTCTGAGCTCTACAACTTTTCATCACAAGTGGGATGTAGTGAACATGGCAGTTAGAAGGAACGCTGAACAAAACATATGCAGTCTACGACATCAAGAAGGTACAGACACAGTGGGACAGCTCACATGACTGGAGTGCTACAATGGATGGAAACGACATCTTCACAAAAGACAGAGAAGAAAGCTATATTTGACAAAGCTGCTTAAATATACAGACTCTTCCTGTTTAAGGGTTGATAAACATATGGGTCATGATTAGAGGGAATCTAGAAAAAGAAAGCAACATTGAAGTAGACTGAGTGTTACAGACCACTTGAAAGAGTGGTCCAGTTGACCACGTGAAAGAGATTAATTGCAAAGAGAAAAGAATCCTTCAAAGAACTGTAAAATCAAAAGTCTCGGTTCCTACAGAAAACTCTCCCTAAAATCTGCTGGAAAGGCAAGAAGGCAGAATAAAACAATCCAAATTTCTGGAATGTCAGGTACCACTGCAGAATGTGATATTAAATATCAGACTTTGGGCCTGGGACCAGAACACAGGAATTTCAAAGGAATGAAGGAAGGCTAACAGCAAAATAAAGATGGTGGACTTCAGGACATTAGACTTTGCCTTTAAAGGTAGCCTCCCTCCCATACAATCCCACTTGCCAGCTTTCTAAAATCATTGCAGAGGCCAAGGTGAGCTGGATCATCTTAGAATTACAGAATAATCCAGAGACAACTCTCCCAACGTGCATACAGAAATAGGTCCAGGAACAGCTTTACTCAGACACAGAGACTTGTTATTAACAAAGGAAGAGAAAGATTACAGAACTACATTACAGAAGTGTAATTTTGAAAGGATAGAATTAAGTAGAAATACTGCCTAGAGACAAAGGGTTGGAATTAGGAAGTCAGCTGACGTCAGAATTTTGAATGGATATCAAGAATAAGAAGGGTTTCTATAGTTACACCAGCAGCAAAATGAACACTGGAAACTTTGGGTCTGTTCTGTATTCCTTTTTGCCTGATTTTAACTGTCAAGGTATCCAAGATTCCTGGGCCTAAAAGCTCTGCTAGGGAGAGAAAAGCATTGTTCACCATAGAAAAGATGAGAGTTAAGGATTACTTAACTAAGCTAGACATAATCAGCTTAGGTGACAAAACAATGCATTCAAAGGTTCTAAAGGAGCAAGCCATCATCACTGCCAGTGTCTCCTCTGCCATATCCAAAACAGTGATAAAGAGAGCGAGCCTTGAGGCTGTGTAAGAACTGTTCAGCAACAGCTAAAACACTGCTTTGTTATCAACACATTTAGCCGCACATGCAAAGCACAGGACCATTAAGAAGGACTCTTATGAAGAAAATCAACTCCATTCCAGTCAGACTGAGAAACCTGGGTCTTATAAGCTTTTGTATGTCACCTCTGATATTTAGTTCCTTTGCCTTTTATTAAAGACGCTGTGTGTTGGGGAATAACAAGCTGAACCATGCTGTTTCAAAACCAACAAGGAAATTAACAACTTTGTCAGTGAATAAGGTTGAATTCTCAGGACACCATCTGTGAGCTAAAATACAGAACACCACACCTCAAGAAAGGTCACAGAAAACTTTTCAATAGTGCTTTAAGCGGGCACCTTACTCATCCTAGGAAGTTCTGTATCAGTACTGCAAGACGTAATCAGTATTGCAAGAAGCAAGAATTGAAGTATTGCAAGAACTGAAAACGTGCATTATTGTTAAACATTTATAAGCAACACTGAAGATGGCTAGTGCTACTACCTATAAATGGCATATGATGCTGTGATTCAGGAACACTTAATATACTGTTCCAGAATTTTTTGAGTGCTTGTCTGTTTACAGCACCGTGGAACAAACATTATGCATAACTTAGTAGGCTGTACACAGTGCAAGTCAGATCTGTTCCTTAACAGGCTTAACTCATATAACTGGCTATTTAAATAGCTTTAAAGCTGCACATGAATGAATATGGTTTTAAAAAGAAAAAGTACCAACCCTGTAGAGAGGGTGGCACTCGTCCTTGAAGCATGGTGCCAAACGAGCATAGATCTGCAGGCTATAGTAATAACTCGCCAGCTGGAGAGATACTGCAGAATGCAACTGCTTTTCAAAGCATTTGTTGGCATCTATCACCTAGGAGAAAGAAAGCATTAATTTAGATGAAAAAATTAGCAAGTGTGCAATGTTAAGTGCACAAACTTTCTAAAAGCTCTTTGCTGTGATTTAGAAATAACTCCGACTATGTTTTTCTGGCACAGAAATCAACAGCTTTCCCGTGCTACACAAAGATAATTCTATACTAATATGTTTTTCTCTCCTTGCACAAACACCTAATCAAAAGGACTGCCAAACTATGGCTTTGTTTATTCTATATCAAAGTTATTACTTGTATTTCTTAGTTACATTAGAACTGTCAGTCAGGTGGCTTACTGACAAACATGCCACTTCATCACTGCCAAGCTCATAACCTTGTCCAATAGCATTTGTGCACGCAGAGTCACCTTAAATAAATATTTTGGACGGATGCATTAATTTATTCGAATTCAAAGACAAATTTTAAAACTCTAAGGAAATTACATTTTCTTACAGAATTCTGACATCCTTTGAAAAACATTCATAAAAAAAATCAGAACAACATACCTGCGGCAGTGCAAGCAGATAGGCGAGAGCCAAGGCCATATCATTTGGCAAAGCATCACTTGCCAGTTGTAACAGAACTGTAAGATACATGGGAGGGAAATGATGCCTTGATTAGTGACCCATTCAGCCTCGATAGTTAGCAGGTAAAATGGTTTCCACTTTATTTTATTAGGCACTAGCTTGAAGCATTTTATACATACTTAATTAAACACTAATCAATGCAATCCAGAAACAGATCATATGTAATCAAACTGCAGCACAGCTTTACCTTGACTTCCCAACAAAGCATTCCATGCATTAACCAAACAAGAACAAAACGGTATAGTAACAGATGTTAAACAAAGCCACTGAAAGATCATCTGTACTTATATTTAATGCAAGTAAACATGTTTCTTGTAAAGTCAATGCAGTAATATAATGTTGCAAATGTTACAAGATACCAGCTATAGGAACAGCACAAAATGTCTTCTCTTCAAGCATGAGCTCAAATTCACCTATCACTGAACACAACAAGACATTTCAAGAACTTCTATCTTGAAATAAAAAGTAAAAAGCAAAAAGCGGCAATTTTTTTTTAAAGATCAGTAAAACTAAACAAAAATAATATGCAAGGAAATTCCCTGAAACATTGCAGTAAGAAAAAAGGTTGATCTGGATTAAACACATAGTAAAGAATTAAAAAAAAAAAAAAATCACTAAACTGTCCAATAGACAACTATATCTAAAAAACACTATTCAACTAAGAAGTTGACAACACACTATAGTTAAAGCTATGCTTTGGACAATTGTGTCAATGGAAAGGTATCACTGGCTACAATTAGGTCATGAAGTAAACAGCATACAGATAATTAAAAGAGAAGTTTCCTTAATTAAATACTAAACTTATTTTAACAAATTCTAAAGCTAAGATTAGAAAGTAGCTAAGAAAAATGAACAAAAAAAAGCAGAAAGATGGAAAAACTAAGATCTTCACTTGACGCCATAAGTCTTCTATCTGTTTTTCACTTCTGGTTTTCTGCTATTAGGGAAAGAGCAAAAACAAAACAGAAGAAAAACTCCTACATCTAAAGAAAAACAGAATACAGTGATTCAAGACAGGTTAACTAGTACTCTTCCAGGATATTTACATTTCAATGCAAGGAGAAGGAGAGAAGGAAATAAAGGAAAAATTTAACTAACATACACACAAACACCCTCAGAATCTCTCACACACACGAAACCCTCTGAACAACCTCCTAGGCTCCTGCCACATATTGGAAACAAAAGTTTAAGCACAAGGACATAGTATAAATGAATACAAAAAATAATACTTCTTCTAATTGCAATGATTCTGATCATAAAAAAAACTTCCAATAAACCTGACAAAAAAAAATATCTACATTTCTTACAGTATAAATCCTCAGCTACCTTTTTTGTTTAAAAATAGAAACCATTATATTTTCCTTTATACAAAAAAGAGAACTAAGGTGGGACAGATACAGTGTAAGTGCCTACAATTTGATGATTAATAATAGGCTTGCTCCATTACGCATATTTTCTTTTGTACCAAAGTGAAGCGACCCTGTGGTTGCTATGAAAGATTCAACAATTGCAAAATAATGATTTTGATGATAACTTAATATTTCCTACTCCCAAAACTGCACAGAAGTTATTAATTCCAGAAGGAACTTCAAAACTCTAAGAAAACTTAGATCAGAAATTGCTTAAGGAATCGTAAGTATACTAGGAAAAAATACATTCCAGTCAGTAGAACCTCTCTTTCAGCAACATAGCTCTGTGCTTATTTTAAGAGTCTCAAATACCAATATTCCCACATTGTGTAAACTAGTCTTAATGCTTGCTGGCAAGCACACAGTTCCTCCAAAAAGAATTCTTTGTTCTCACGAGTACAAAGGTTTGAATGATCAACTATAATTTTCAGATTAGCACTAACTTGCCATTAGACTGAAGTGGATTTACTTGCTGGCGCCCAGCCAGACACAACAAGCAAATCTCTATGTGACAGGTTTTCACAGAGGTTGTCTGGATGCTAACATTTCAGCTCTTGCAAATACAAAGCTGCTCATCAGGTTCTTTGCTTCAAATAGCTTTTACCATTAGTTTCTTGCTACTGACAGCTTGATTCTAGTATGTTCAAAATAACCTGGGTACTATTCAAGCAAACACTGTAGAACTCAGGCAAAATCTCACACTAAAATCTTTATAATTTAGTTCGTAAAAATCAATATTTTGTATTGTAAGCAAAAGCAAAGTTATTTTTATACAATCTTAGAAACATCTGCACTTAAGCAGAAAAATACTGAGAGCAGAAAAAGACAAACATCAGCTCTGACCACTTTTCCCTTTCTCTGAAGAATTCATGACCAAAAAAGCTTCAAGAGTACACAATAAAAACTGCATTCTCTTCCACCTAAACATCCCCAACAATACCACTGCCCAGTGAGCAAATATTTATCTTCACCCTTCAGACAACAATCACGACAAGCAACATAGCACCAATACAAGGCCAATATATGATTTCGTTCGACTCTTGCATGAAGCTCAACACAAAGCTTCCCAGTTACCAGAATGTACTTAAGAGTAAGAACTGCTTCCGTTGTCATCCTTTCTGAAAAAGGACACATTATACTGAATGAATATATGCATACACAATTTAAGGGGGGCTTGTGTGCAAGTATGTGTTCACATATCCATGGATATCCTCCTATTGATGCAAACACACAAACAAGCACATTTACACGAAGACAAAAGACATTCAGTTTTATGTCTCCCAGTATAGCACTACAGGAATTCTCTAATATCTAAAAGCACTGAGTTTAAATTGGAGACTACGGATATTAGCAGGATGCCGCACTGTCTCGGCACACATCTTTGCCAAATGTACAAAGACTTAAAATCATTCAAACCACTGTCAAATTTGAAGTTCACCAGAGGGGTTAAACATAACCCGACTAGAAAAATAGGGATGACAAGGAGTGATGAGCAAAGTGCCAACAAACATACAAAAAATATATTCATTTTATGATATTTTTTTTCATTTCCTGTACATATCTTGACTTCATACTACAAGCTTGTTTTGGAAGGAAAAGTAAGGAAGAAAATGTGACAAATGTAATTTACCAATACTTAGGAAGACTTAACTCTTCCAATGTTTTTTTGTTGTCAAATGCAAGTCATCAATTCACTTATTCACAGTACAAAGTTTTCGACTAATATGTGGACTCAGTATATTATAAGAATCAAGTTCTCCAAGTGACCACTGTGTCCTTCACTAGAAACAGCTGTAGCACAACTTGTACCGCCAAGGTTTAATTATTACATGGTAAAACTACAGAAACTGCACCAAAGAGCAGCACCATATCTATATGGGTTTTCTTACTACAGAGCCACTCCTAGTTGGTACCACCAGTTACAAAGAAAAAAGGCTATCCTGGGTTTCGTATTTAAAAATTCAAGTTTCTACTGAGTGATTCCTTTTAGAAACATCACTTCTCAAAAACTGTATCTACTTCTATTAAGACTACTCACCAACTCAAGAAGTTAAACTACAATAATTTGTACAAGATACCAAGACAGTACTAAAAGCATTATGTACTATTTTCCACATTAACACTCATCCAAAGCTTCTCCTATACTTACTGTATTATAGTAAGAACAAGAGTGAACACACACACACACAGACACTCATACCTTCAGTAGTTGGAAGAAGGTCTTTTGCTTCACTCCTCGTTTCCGTCAGTTTCTCTGTTCTCAGCAATACTTCTGCAAAACTTTCTGAAGAATTGTTCTGGTACGTGCCATAGCTGATTTCAGACTAGAAGTTAAATATGATAACTGATGTGTGCACATAACACTCTGCAGTTACAATTATCGATCTCAGTTCATGCTTTTGCTCCCATTTCTGCTTAATTCTGGATTTATTTATTTATTTATTTTTACAAAATTACACAGAATAGTTGAGGTTGAAAGGGATCTCTTGGGATCATCTTCTTCAACACCTCTGCTTCATACAGGGTTATCTAACACACTGTACAGGATCACATCCAGACAGGTTTTTGAATATCTCCAGAGAACCAGACCCTGTACCTTCTCTGGGCAACCTGCTGCAGTGCTCAGTCATCCCCACCGTGAAGATTTGTCATCATATGCAGGCAAAACTTTGTGTGTTTGTGTTTGAGCCCTTGCCTCCTGTCCTGATGCCATGCATCAAAGTCTAGCCTGATACTGTTATGTCCTCCCTTAAGGTATTTGTTCACATTAATAAGATCCCCCCTTCTCTCTACTTTAGCACAAAGTTTTAGATCCTTGCACGTCAAACAAATAATCAAAATCCATGTCATTATTTAATTATAAGAAATAAAAAAGTAAGATTCAAAATTTCTGTAACTGAAACTTACTTCTGCAACATATGGGTCAGCAAATAGGGATTCATAAAATGGATGACAGCCTTGCTTTTCCACAGTGACATTTTCTCCCAGCCCACTTTTTAATACATCTCCAAGTTCTTGCCCCTGGGGAAAAAAAAAAAAAAAAAAATCAAGGTACAGCTTAGTCATAAAGAAAACCTCAATAAAAAGCCTCTAACTGCTACTTAGAAGGGAAGCATCTGAAAACGTAAATATTCCTGAATTCAATGAGGAGCAAGACAAGCAACACCATACACAAAGCTTCATTTTTTTTTTAAACACACTTAAAAGTGGCAATGCAGAAACTGGTATCACAAATACACAATATCCACTCAAATAAACAACACAGAAAAGAAAAACTGAGAAGTAAATAGCTCTGAATATAACTTGAGTACTTTAATTGTTGACTTCACCGTGCTTTATTCCCCAAAGTTCTGAAGTTGAACCAACTATGCCTTGTCACACTACGCTAAAAAAGCAAGAAAAAAACTAGGAGAAAGAAACACTTTCAAGCACATTATTTCACTAGGATTTGCATGCCAACAGTCCCTTGAAGTCAGTAGTTAATTTATTAGATATCATCAGTTGTCAGGTATCTACAAAGGAGCCCTCCTATTACTAACATAGCAGTGAATATGTAAACATCCAGAGACATATCAGCAACCCCTTACATGTAACGGTCGAAGATAAGTTAGTGATCTCTTCCACCACTGACCATCACTGACAGCATGCAGCATGGCTTTTGTAGTCATAGTTGTGTTAGACAACACCTTCATGGTTTTTGCTGTTGTCCAGTACAACAAATCAGCAGACTGGCTAACGGAGATGTTGGAATCATCCTGCGAGCATATCCAACACATAATGATAAGCGTTAGACCCACGCTTTAATTACATTAATGATCTAATGCCAAAACACATTAGAATTTACACACAGTATGTTAATATGCTGTATTAATAACTTATTTTAACATTCATTAATTTAGGCAACAGCTGTTGTAAAACAAGTTAAGTAAGAGTTTCAATGTGAAGTGAGTAGCATGATCAGTAGAACGTTTTGCCTCTTATTCAGTTGTAATTCCATGTGTCTAGATACCAACTGTGCATAATTCCAAATTTTATCATGGCAATGCTTTAATTTATGCACTCAGCAATTATAAAAAATAACATCTCTCTACAATTGAGAACACTAAACATGCTGAGGTTAATCTTCAGTAATTCAAGCAATCTCATAGTAGTGACAATCGTATTGATAAAGGTAGCATTTATTGAGTTCTCAGTAAACTGTGAACACTCATCTCCAGAGAAAGTGAAGAAATATCAAGATTTGAAATTCCGCACTCGGCACTTACGAGGTAGTCAGAAATACAATAAATCTAACAGAATTCAATGAAGAAGAATATGAGACCCTAGCCTATTCTCAAGCCTAAGACATTTTTGCAATGAACATGCATTCAAAGAATCATAGAATGGCTTAGGTTGGAAAGGACCTTAAGGATCATCCAGTTCCAACCCCACTGCCATGGGAAGGACTTCCAATGACTAGATCAGGCTGCCAAGGGCTCCACCCAACTTGTCCTTGAACAATTTCAGTAATGGGGCACCCACAACTTCTTCAGGCAAACTGTGCCAGGAGTTAACCACCCTCAGAGAATAGAAATTTTTTCTTAACATCTAACCTAAATTTCCCCTCTTTTATTTTAAAGCCATTCTCCCTTGTCCTGTCACTATTAGTCAATGTAAAAATTTGCTCTTGCTCCTGCTTATAAGTTCCCTTCAAGAGCTGAGAGGGCACAATGGTCTCTTTATGGTTTCCTGCAAAACACCTTCACTCTGTTTCACCAGACTGAAACACATTAAAATCAATTCTTAACATACAGGGCAAAGAAAGCTTTCTGCATTAGCTCTTTGTTATGCAAAGTATTTAATTAATACTCAAAACATCCATTTGGTTGATCTGTGCTAATTATTTCAGCCACGAAATATTTATTTTCATGGTACGCTTTGTAAAGTTTACACACTGGTGTATAAACACATAATTAGCATGGTAATGTAAATATTGTCTCCAACAACACACTATATAAATATTCCCACCCATACAGTAAACTTATACAGCTTTATCTCCAATGTTTCAGTTTTCCTTTCACCTAGACATTAAGTAGGCTGCAATTCAACAATTTTATAAAAACAAACAAAAAACAGCCTATACAACATGAACCAACTCTCTTTCTTCCCTTCTCTAATTTTCTATATTTTTTTTAAGGGACTTCCTTCTCACCTCCCACTCCAAGATTTGTTCAACATCTAAAGAAAAACTTAAACAGAAAATATAGAGGGAAAATAAAAGTGATCTAAAATAAACATGGAAGTACTTTTTTTTCCCCAAAAGAAATTAAAGTTAAAATTATCCAGACTCCAAAGTGGTAGCGAGAGAGAATCATTTCTTTCAGAAATTGAAAACAGCATCAACTTTAAAGAGAAAAAATTTATTCCCAATTGTACACGTACAAAATTAGTTAAAATTATAAACTTGAAAAATAGAAAAGAATGACAGACTTTTCTACTCCCCTTCCCTTATTTCCACAAATAACTCAGGGTTGATGTACCATCCAATTTTGTACACAAAAACTATTTCATGAGCAGCATCTGAAAGGTAAAGAAATCATACATCTCATGATATACAGTATAAAGGGAAAATGTTTAACTCAAAATATTTTGGGGTTAAATACATAGCACAGGCATATTTTAAAGTGTTTTGCTTTGCAAGAGGGACAGATTAAAAAAATATATAAACCAACTTTAACATGTTTTATTTTATTAAGTTTTCTTGCACTTTCCTCTTGTCCTGTCTCTAGGTTTACATTATTTTTCCTATGCTGATAAGATTGCTTAGGAAGAAACAAAACAATACAAATAAACAAACAAATCAGAACTCTTGAACCTATAACAATCAAAGAATGAGCAGCCTTAAACACTTAAACA
Organism: Oreortyx pictus; assembly: GCA_036925125.1. NCBI lineage: Eukaryota > Metazoa > Chordata > Aves > Galliformes > Odontophoridae > Oreortyx > Oreortyx pictus. The sequence continues at coordinate 95,072,151 of JAUPFR010000002.1, forward strand.
CTTGATGTAGCATACTGGCAGATAATACTCACACTCAAACTCAGCTCTTCAGCATAATACAGAACAGAATTATTATTACTTCGAGAATTCTCTACATACATTACCTCTGTATCCTTACTCATCAGTGAAGAAGGTCCTGAGGTATTCACATTCTCACCTCCTTCTGCAGGAAGCAACTGGTAATTCACAGCCTGATAGAGAATCTATAGAGACAGAATAATCTCTTACCAGACAAATAATCAAAATACAATGTTTAAAACACCGATATCACAGGAAAGACAAGAAATTCAGAATCAAAAGCTTCCATGACAGAAAAATAAGAAGGAATGAGGCAAAAAGAGTAGGGAGAAAAAGAAAACAGATGTATTTGACATCTTCTTACTCATGTAGTCCCAAGGAAAAAATGACTTTCCCATTACTCTGAACCTTGTGCAATATCTTTTTCCATATGATGTAAGAATTGTCAGGCTTTTTTTAGACTACATATAACCTTCTATACCATGTAAAGTAAAGGACTTGATCAAAAACACTCAATGAAGGAAGTGTGCCACTGAGGTGCTAGGCAGAGCTGTCACATTAGCAAGCCACAGAACAAAGTTCTACAAAAGAAACTCACAGTCCTTTAGTATCATTTTGTTACCAAGAACTGCTGATAAATATTTTTTGCATTTCTCTATCTATGCATATAAAAAGAGCACGTTTGGACAGAACACACTAAGTTTGTTAAGGAAGAGCACTGAAAAAAATTATGGGTAGCTTTTGGATAATGTAATTGCAGAAAAAAAAACAATTAACCATGCTTTGATGGAAATCTTGACTTGGGCTTTGCATCCTGAGTTAAGTACGAAATAAATAATCATCACTGCATCCTTGAATCAAGTCATATTGCACTAATAAAGAAACCCATGAAAACAATTCAATACCAAGCCTTGTGAATGAAGAAGAGAATCCTGTCCCTTGAAAAAGTGGGATGCAAGAGGCTAATATTCACTGGCACTATGCTACAACTAAGAGGAAAAGAGGAAAAATGCACCAATAAATGGGCAATTAATTGACAGAATGCTTATCACATTTTGCTTTACACTGCACCATGTGTTTTATTTTAATTGTGCATACAGGTACATAAGGGAGAAAACATGCTTTTATTTTTGTATTGCACAGTTATCAGTTCTGCAAAGATTCCATTCGTGTTTGAGCTTATAACTGTAGTAGATACCTACCCAAATATGAATGCATGCAGAAGCAAGACTTTATTTCAAATATTTTGTAGGATTTCATTCTGTTATTTCCCTGTTACCAAAGTTGTAGACTGTCTTCACGTTTTCTATGCTTTTCAAGCACATAGCTATACAAGCAATTTTATAATGAAAAAGGATATGCATTTGCAGTTGTATTAATTAGATTGCATGCACTCTATTGCTTCCCTCTCCCTCTTGTGTCTTCAGAAAGAACATAAACCTTCTAAGATAGTTGTATTATACAGAAACAAATCTATGAAAAGGGTGTTTAATTAACTTTTATGTAGACATTTAATTAAGTAACATTACAATGTATAAACAGGTGACGGATTCTGGATCATTAGAAAAAGAATCTAGATTTACTTGCAGATAGAATGCTTAATCAGACAATAAATTAAAACGTTAGTAGTACTGAATAAGAACTTCTACCTGAGCAGGTATCTTTTATAAAGAGCCTAAAGGAAAACTCATGCTGAAATACAACAGTGAAAACAGAAAAACAGAGTAGAACAAGTATAAACTTGCTGCAGTGGGGGTGGCAGACAGACAGACTTCAGAAACAGAACTGATCAGAAGTTCCCTTTAATACCTCAGTACGCATTTCAACTGTATTAAAGGAGTTTCAGAAAGACCCACCTGGGTTTGCAATGAACTGCTCACTCCCAATAACGTCTCTATAGCACTTGGGGGACAGTGTGTCAAAGCAAAAGCCATGAGTTCCTGACGCATGCCCAAGTCGTGGTAGCCTTCTGACTGCCCAAGCTGACTGCATACTTCCCAGCTTTTAGCATAACCTACAAAGGAACAAAAAATTTATTTCTGAGCAAGCTTCTCAAGAAGCAGTGTTCCCACTGGATGAGATAAAGGAGGGTATGTGGTACTGCTGTCAACACAGTTCCTGAGAAAGGAACCACAAAGGCTCCATCAGATCGATATAGCTCTTCAGACTGACCAAACACACTGACGACTCACTGCTGCCATGTCGTAGATATCATTACATTACATCTGTAAGGCTACACACTACACTTTTACAATGGCAGTAAGAATGTACTTCAGAGCATAATACTAAATACATTACAAGAACAGCACTCCTAATTGAGCAGCCATTATGTGATAACGCTTAGAAAAGACCTCATGCGTTGTCACGCAGCAGTGAAAGTACAGAGAGCAGAACAAGAATAAACTTCAGGGGTGGAGGACAGTGGATGGATAGACTTCAGGAAATAAAAAACAGCAGAAGTTCCCTTTGATACCTTGGTAAGAACTATCACCTGATAAATTAGAATAACATAATTCATCTGTTTCCCCATTCCCTCTCAAGCTTGCAGGAGAAAAACGAGTCAGAGAAATAAAACCTACATTCTTTAGTATCTCAGCATACATGTCCTCTACTTTCATTCATATGCTCACATATAAGAACTACACAAATAGCACAGATATGTTAATTGCCTTGATAGACAGTCATCTGAAAGACTTGCGCAAGAACCCACTTTGAATCCTTTGTTAAGGGCTCAATGGAGAGCAAGTTTTGGTGGCTGAATCACACAGAGATGACAGCACGCCCCTATCACAGCAAAGACCCTTTCAAATGCCTGCCCTAACAGATTTCAGCAGGACTGTCTGTGTCTACTATGGTGACTATATGCAACAGAGAATCAGGGCCCTGTAATATTTGGTAAGAAACAAAAGTCAGTGCTTAGTACTAGATTCTACAGTACTATAAGAGTATTTCATAGGAAAAACTAAATTATTCCTACTCAGCTGTCTAATAAAAAATTTTCTTAATTATTTCAAGTAATAAATAAATGAGATGGCAATTGCAGAGAACTTTTGCAAGCTGAAGCAGCTTAGAAGGATATTGAAATGCATTCCATAAATAATTTCTCAGAGAAAGGTAACTGTATCAGCAATACTGGATGCATATGGACAAGAACAGGGGGTTGGAACTAGATCATCTCAAAGGTTACTTCCAACCTAAATCACTCTATGACTCCTTGATTCTACGATAATACCAAAATTCAGCAATTGGAGGATTTAAATAATTTGACAAAGAAAATAAGACTTTCTTTTTTTTTTTTTTTTAAACGAGACAAGAAAGCATTGAAAATCCCATTAAAAATGGAACTCCTAATGGGATAAACTTTTGAGTTTCTGACACGCACACAAAAAAAAGGTATACATTTTTATTTGAGAGACCTAAGCAAACCAAATTCTAAAAAGACAATGTTACTCCAGAAGACACTGGGGTTTATTTTGTAGATCTGTGACATAAATGGAAGTTGTTATATTTCATGCCACACCAACACGCACAGCTGATATGCTGACTTGCACAAAATAGCTGATTTTTTGAATGAAATAGATCAGTCTGAAGTAACATACTTCAGAGTGAGCTTTCCAACCACCATCACCCCATGACATCCTTGTTATTTTACTTCACCTGCAGTCATGAGCTCTTGGCAATGCATACTAGCTGCTTTGTAGTCCTGAAAACTGAGAGCTTGTTCCACTAAAAGGATTAAAACTTGACCCTTTCTCTCCATCTGGTCATCACCTGTAAGAAAAGTGGAATATTTTTATTAGTGAGTTGGAAGCAATAATCAATATAAGCTTTCAACCTTATTTCTTAAGAGAGCTGTAAGCCACAACATGAGAAGATTACCTTCTGGAATTATGTTTTCTTCTTAAAAACAAAACAGCAGTTTAATACTATTTTTTAAAAAGTTGGCTTCACAGTTGGTAAAGAAACTACACATTAAGTCTAGGTTAAGAAAGTGTTTAGAAGAAAAACATACGCTGCTTCACTTCTGTGACGGTCAAAACAGACTACAATTGATTAAAGAGACACACAAATCCAAACACAAACTTCTTTATGTTTCAATTGTGAAAGAAGAATTTTGACATTTATAATTATGTTTTGTTACAGTAAACATAGCCCTCAATTTAAACTCCTACTTCATGTTGCAAAGGATCCCCTACAACATGGAAGACTATCATGGTTTTGTGATTTTTGACATTGGTATTCCACATCATAACATCATGTAGTGCATTAAGAGTTAAAGAGTTAATACTCCAGCTACATGGATCATTGATAATTCTGGGTATACCTGTCTCAGAAGAGGAGAACTACATTCCCCAGAGGACTTGGCAATGCTTTGCATTTTTACATATTTCCGCTCAGAGGGAAAAGATAAAAACTCTCTGCGGTCACGGGACACTCTCTTTCCTTTGGGATCGACTCAGCAGTGGGTGCTCACTGCCGTATCGCCTTCAGCGTTAGCGTAAGGCCTTCGGTTTATCGGACACTCTTGCTCATTTTATTTGATTCATTAACCTCAATTCCAATTACATTGTATTACATTGTGTTATTTTACCTTCTGATATCTTATTTAGTAAATTAGCTTTCCTCCTCAGATCGTTGCCGCTGTTTTGTTTCAAGGCCCATCTCCCTTTTCCCTTTCCCCCTTCACCTTGTCCAGGGTGTGGGCCCGTGGGTCCCCTGCCTCAATTGTCACGGAACTGGGCCGAACCAGCCCACAAACCGTTGACAAAGACATGGATACTTAAAACTTCTGCGCTGCTAAATTTAGAAAAAGTACATTCTCCTATCATATGTGCATCTTGGTCACTAGAATATCTGAACAATGTTATGTCTCTTTCCCAAAGGACGAGACAAAAGTAACACTACAGATATTACTGACATCTTCTGAGTAAAGTTTCATTAAGAATTTCTGCAGACAAGTGTCCTGACCTTGATTGCAAGACATCAGCACTGGCAAATTAAAATTTAATCAGACAATTAATCTCCTTTTCAAAACTAGACGTAGGAAAAGAAGTTATTTGTATTGACTATCACATTTTACTGGGTCTTTTTTTGTTGTTTTGTTTTCAAGCTTTTTTGTCCAATCTGGAGCAAACAGAAGATAATTTAAGAATTATTTATTCTCCTGATACCAGTTGCTCCAGTCTTGATCTACCTTTCACATCCATGTGCTATTATTCACCTTAATTTAGGACAGAGAGATGTCAAGAAACTGATTGAGTAGACTTATTAGAAGGGATTTTACAGAGTCAGTACTGACAGTCAGTGGAAAAGGGCATTATTTTATGAAACTATATTACTGCAACTTGTGAAATGCAAATATTTCAGAAGGTTAAACAAAGACAGTTTCAAAACCATTTAAAGAGTACATGGTTCTTAAATTACTTAGCTGTTATTTTTAATTATATTTTGCAGAATCATCATCACAAGCAAAGCAAATTTGTTTTAAAGCTTTCTTGAAAGATAAGATGAGCAAGAATGACATTCCAAGAAGCAAAGTCACCCTAATTATTACACTCAATCAAGACTCCCATTCTCCCAGCACGTTGTAACTAACACAGCTGGGAGAACATTTCGGCTTCCCACTGTTCATCTTTTGGCCTCTTGCCCTACATAATGACAATGCTTGGTGTTGCAAATTAATCACTCCAAGGCTTTTATGTTGCCCTATGGACCCTAGGAACTTAGCCAGGCAAAAGCAACTACAGTTGACAAAGAAGAGTTTTTGTCTACAAAATCTAAATGTGACCTGTCACTCTGAAAGCAAGAGATTGTTTTTGCCAGTCGCCTTATGATACCTACTATTTTATCTTGGCAGCATTACTACTTATGAAGAGAATTATCTAAATAGCAGACAGAAAAAAAAGGCAATAGAAATAACTGAACTATGGTTATTTAGATTTCAGCTAAACCAAATAACCATCACTATTTATTACTACTCAAAAATCAGTGGGATCGGAGGAAAGAATGGAGGAACACTTTGAGCAAGGAACTGCTTTCTTCTCAACTGTGCTTGACTAGTCATACATTGACAAATATCCTCACCAATTTAGCTAATTAATTTTGATGCACTAAATACATCTCTGCATGTTTTACAAAAGAACGAGTATAAAATACAATACACAGATTGTTTTCCTTTTTGTCTACAGCTGCACTTTTTCATCTCATCTCCATTTTTCTCTGATATAAACTTCCATCATCTTGATGCAAACTGTTCTGTGGAATAACTGTGGGCGTGGACACAACTGGTGAAGCCCCTGCAATACATAGCTCAAACCCTTTTCCATATGACTTCCATTGTCTCCATCAGTGCAGTCACTTCAAACATGACCCACTGCAGATTTCAAAAATATGGTTTTAGTTGACTCAGGGATATAAGCAAATTTTAAAATTACTGGAATTCGTATACGTAGATTAAAATTAATCAAATTATCATTATAAAATTTTGAGGAAAGGGCATGATTAACAGAAAATATTTCTAGACAATTTGAATCAGAAAACTTCACAATAAATAGCAATGTTTACTAGATCTAGAGGTGAGGTGAGCCTCATCACTGTGCCTGGGAAGATCCTGAAGCAGATCCAAAGGCCCATTCAAGATAAACAGGTGACTCGAGACAGCCAGCATAACTTCACCAAGGGCAGATCTTGCCTGATCAGTCTAGTCTTCTACTCCATCTTCTATGATGGAGTAACAGCATTTAGTGGACAAGGGGAAGGGCAACAGATGTTATCTACCTGGACTTCTGCAAAGCATTTGACACGGTCCACTACCACATCATTCTCTCTAAATTGGAGAGGTATGGATTTTAAAGATGGACTGTCCAATGGATTAAGAACTGGTTGGCTGGTCACAGCCAAAGGGTTCTATGTCTGGGTGGAGGCCAGTCACAGGTGCTGTTTGCCAGGGGTTGGTCTTGAGACTGGTGCTCTTCAATGACATAGATGATGGAATTAAGCATACCCTCAGCAAGTCTGCGGACAACACACAGCTGAGTGGTGCAGTCAATACACTGGAGGAAAAGAAAGTAATCCAGAGAGACATTGACAGGCTGGAGAAGTGGGTCCATGTGAACCTAATGAGCTTCAATGAAGCAAAGTGCAAGGTGCTGCAGTCAGGCTGGGGCAATCCCAGGTATATATACAGACTGGAGGAAGAACTCCTGGAGCGCAGCCCTGCTGAGATGGACTTGGGAGTCCTGGTGAGTGAGGGGTTGGACATAAGCCAGCAGCATGAGCTTGCAGCCTAGAAGGCCAACTGTATCCTAGGCTGCATTAAAAAAGGGGTGGCCAGCCAGGAGAGGGAGGGGATTATCCCCCTCTACTCAGCTTTTGTGAGGCCCCACCTGGAGTACTGCATCCAAGCCTGGGGCCCCCAACACAAGAAAGATGCAGAGCTATTGGAATGGGTCCAGAGGAGGATTCCAAGATGATCAGAGGAAAGGTGGAGAAAACTGGGCTTGTTTAGCCTGGAGAAGAGACAGCTCCAGAGGACTTGATTGTGGCCTTCCAATACTTGAAGAGAGCACATAAACAGGAGGGGAAAGGACACAGATTTATAGTGATAGGACAAGGGGGAATAGTTTTAAACTGAGACAGGGGAGGTTTAGCTTAGATGTTAGGAGGAATTTTTTCACTCAGAAGGTGGTAACACACTGGAACAGGTTGCCCAGAGAGATGGTGGATGCCCCATCCCTGGAGGCATTTGAGGCAAGGCTGGATGTGGCTCTGGGCAGCCTGGTCTAGTGGTTGGCAACCCTGCCCACAGCAGGGGAGATGAAACCATCTGATCTTTGAGGTCCTTTTCAATCCAGGCCATTCTATGATATCAGAAATCAAGAGATCATAGAATCATAAGTAAAGTTTTCTGCTTTTTTTCTAACTTTGGATTAAGAATGAAACATGAGACTTAGAACACCTCCAGATCCCTAACTGTGCAGGTTTGCTGGCAGTCATGCTGAGCACATTTGCCCTCCCTATGTCCATCTGTAAAATTCAGATAACACACATCTAATTTAGAGGAGGCAGTAATGTAAGGCTTAAGTAGAGTTTACTGTCATTAATCAAACACCTTAAAGCAATTAAGAAACTAGATGATATATCATTACCTAAGCAGTATTTTGGAATTTATTTTCGTACTTATCAAAGTTATTACTTTCTTTCAATGTTGCTCTCTAAAATAAACTGCAATCGGAACACACTTTCCTGAACCTCCTTCAGGATGACAACTTCATGCACTTTACCCTGGCCTGTATAGCAGATGCATTCTTTTTGAACTGAAATTAAAATATTGAGTTAAATACTGAGTTTTGTGTAGAAATTTAACTCATAGTATCTTATAAGCTATGTGTTTTATCTGTTGTAACATATTATATATTATAGAATCATAGAATTGTTTTGGCTGGAAGGGACCCCTAAGATCATATAGTTCCAACACCCTGCTGTAGGCAGGGACATCTCCCTCTAGACCAGGTTGCTCAAAGCCCCATCCAGCCTGGCTCTTCCACAGCCTCAATGGACAACCTGGTCCAGTGTCTCAGCACCCTCACAGAAAAGAATTTCTTTGTGACATCTAGTCTAAATCCTCCCTCTGACATATCTTTTCCATTAATTTCTTTCTTTACGATCCAGTCAACTCAGGATGTCAATGTCTTAACTTCTGTATCTCTACTCACAGAAATACCCAACCCCTTAAATATTTCCCTCCCTACATATAATTTTAAGCAATAACGTGTTGCTGGGAATTTTTCCAAAATAAATAAATCGAAAAAGATGTAACAGTTGGAGAGAGAAAAGAACTAGTAAGCATCTACCAGTGACATCAGAACACACCCATTTTACATACCATGCTGCAGGTGGCAACAAGGTGCACATTCAGCTGTACATTATTCGCAGTTTTATCAAGTGCTTTTCAAAATTCAGAACATCTACCAGAAACATTAAGGAAGCTAAAAATACAGTACATACTAGGCACAACACATCAAGGATCTTTCCTTCTTCTCTTTTTCCCCTTTCAAAAACACATTCACCATTTCCTACTTATTAAGAAAACAACTCTAATTTTTTTGGTAGAACAGGAGTGTACAAGAAAAAACGTGGCAAAATAGCAATGTAAGAAAAAGCCAACAAAAAAGACAGTGTCTTTAAAAAGACAACCCTGAGTGATAAATTCTCCTGATTTATCAGGAGAATTTATCACTTTCTTCTCTGTTTCTCAAAATAGCTGCTAATGCTCAAATAACCCACAAGCAATATGGAGGACTTGAGTTTAGTTAATTAAGCAATTCCAAAAACAAATTAGATTTCACTTCTCTGTCAAAGTAACAAGCCAGCTGAAAAATAAATAAACAGATAGCTAATATGCTAAGCATTTAATCTTTGAAAATGTTCACTTCTTCAAACATACATTAAGCTAAACTATTAGTTTTAGTGCACAAACAGGATACATACAGCATAAACAGAAGTATAAATTTCAGTTGTTAGACAGACATCACCATTACGGATGACTTTTTTCCTCTGACAGAAACGTGACTATTATTAAATTGAACTACTCTGCTTGACATACAGAGTAAGATTTGCTAGAAATTTAGTATTACCAAATGACTATAAAAAAAAATTTCTTATCCACAGCGCCTCTAGTCTGAAATAAGCTTTTACTCAAAACTGAGATTAGACAAGGTTGCTCTTATTTGAGGTAGTAATGGAAGGTCAGAAAAGCTGAAGATCAGCTTGCAGGTAAAATATTTCATTTAAATAAATTATTTCTTTCTGACCCACTGACTGCTTTTCCAGATGACATTTTAGTGATATCCTTGAACACACAATCTAACAATCAGCTCAGATGTCCTAGAGCATAACACAAATCTATGCTTTATTGCAGTTCAATGTCTTATAACAGCTTACCTGCAACTCTCAGCAAATTTGCAAGCCCCAGAAGCTTAGCAGACTGCTTATAGTTTGTTGGCAACTGGGAAAGACAGTCCTTGACGAGACCAAGTCGATCTGAACATAAACGCACTGTTGGAAGAAGAACATGTGTTAGAGACTGTTGTAAATGAACCCCACTGATACATTTTTTTGTTAAGCAATAAAGACACAAAAAGATTGCTTGGGAGTTTAGAATAAGAACATCATCTGAAAAACAGCCCAAAGACAACTGAGGAAATGTCTGCGAGTAAAGGTATAAAGTTTTAAACACTAAAATATAACTGGCCACAATCACTAGCTTCTCAGGCTGGGATGGGAAGAAGGTGAAGGCATAAATTAAAACTGCATTTTAAACTTACCTGAGAAATCATTAAAAATCACTAAAAAATATATTAATATAAGGTATATATCGTTTTTGCAACTTCCTCAAAAGCTCTGCTAAAATAAATGTGAGCTTTCTTTCAGAATGTCTCAAGTAGGATTTCACTCCCTACTTTATTTCAGAATGGACAGGATACATCATACACCGACAGAACTGTCACAGGCAAAATCTTCAACCTAATTTAATATATGCAAAAATTTTCTGAGGAAGTAGAGGAATAGTCAGCACACCAACATCTTGCATTAAACACATCCTAGGAATTTACAATTAGTACTGTCTCAAAAAAACGAAAAAATAAAAATTAAAATAATCTTAATTACCTTAACTGTATAATTTAATATCACGAACAAGGAGAAAATTAGAAAGGCAAAAGCCCAGCTTGAACTCAACTTGGCCGCTGGGGTAAAAGAGAACAAAAAACTTTTTTCAAATATATTAACAATAAGAGGAATGCTACAGAGAATCTCCATCCTTTACTGGATGGAGAGCGGAATGTGACCATTGAGGATAAGGAAAAGACATAAGTTCTCAGTGTCATCTTTTACACTCTTCTTTAATACTCAGACCAGTTATCCTTGGGGTACTCTTACCTCTGACCTGGAAGTATCAGATGGGGAGCACTATAAAACCCCCACAGTCGAAACAGTTAAAGACCTACTACTCTACCTGTACTACCACAAGTCCATAAGGCCAATGGAGTCCACCCAAAAGTGCTGAGGGAGACCACAAAGATGATAGCAAATTCATCTTCCATGATATATCAGCATTCCTGATCAACTGGAGAAGTTCCATAGGATTGAAGGCTTGCCAATGTGACTCCCATCTATAAGAAGGGTTGTAAGGGGAATCTGGGCATACACAGGCCTACCAGTCTGACCACAGTGCTAAGAAAGGTTATGGAACAGAACACCTTGCAGATCAGGTCCAACCTGTTTTGGTTCCTGAAAGGCAGATTCAGTTTTGACCAATCTGATCTCCTTCTATGATCAAGTGAGCCATCTAGTAGATGTGTAAAAGGCTGTTGATGTGGTCTACCTACACTTCAGCAAAGCCGTCGATGCTGTCTTAGTATTCTCCTGAAGAAGATGGCAGCCCATGACTTGGACAGCAGGTCAAGGGAGGTGATCTTCCCCTGCTACTCTGCCCTCGTGAGACCTCATCTGGAGTACTGCGTCTACGTCTGGGCTCCCTGGTACAAAAAAGAGGGATCTCCTCACAAGAGTCCAGCAGAGGCCTACAAAGATGATAAAGGGCCTGGAACACTTCTCTTATGAGGAAAGGCTGAGAGACCTGGGTCTGTTCAGCTTTGAAAAAAGAAGACTCAGAGGGGATCTGATTTACATCTATAAATATCTAAGGAGCAGAAGGCAAAGGGACAAAGCTGGACTCTTCTCAGCAGTGTGTGGCGATAGGATGAAGGGGAAATGTCCACAAACTGAAGTACAGGAAGTTCTGCACAAATGCGCATGGGAACTTCTTCACAGTGCAGTGACGGAGCACTGCAACAATCTACCCAGAGAGGTGGTGGAATCTCCTTTTCTGGAGACGTTCAAGACCCGCCTGGACGCCTACCTGTACAACCTGGGCTAGGGAGCTGCTTTGGCAGGGGGATTGGACTCAGTGATCTCTAAAAGTCCCTTCCAACCCCTCCAATTCTGTGATTCTGTGACCTGGATGAGTACTGAGCACACCCTCAGTAAGTTCATAGATGACACCAAGTTGCAATCTGCCTGGAGGTAGGAAGGCCCAGGAGGGATCTGGACAGACTAGATTGCTGGGCTGAAGCCAATGGGATGATGTTCAACAAGACCAAGTGCCGGGTCCTTCCCTTCAGCCACAATGTCCCAGGCAATGCTACAGGCTTGGGGCAGAGTGGCTGAAAGACTGCGAGGAAGAAACTGACCTGGGGGTGTTGAATGATGCTCAGCTGAACAAGAGCCAGCAGTGCGCCCAAGTGGCCAAGAACTGACCTTTAATATTTTGTGACAATCTCTCAAAGTAACCAGTCACTTGAAGTCTTTCACTAAAATTTAAAACACTGTTTAAATCTTCTTAGATTAATTTGATTTACAAAGATACTGAAAAAAGGATAAGCTTGGAGCTTTAATGAAATTACTGCCATGATTTCACTTATTCCAAATAGGAAAGATTAATTGTTTTACATTTTTCCAATACAATATTGTTTCCACATTCCTGTGTTGGTTTGTTTCAGGGTTTTTTTTTTGTTTGTTTGTTTTTGTGTGTGTGTGTGTGGTTTTTATTTATTTATTTTACTTCTTAAAGATTCCTTCATGTCCGCAAATAAAAAGATGGCAATATGTGCACAGGCTTAAAAAGATGACTAAGAATTTTGCTCTAGAAGTCAATTTTGCTATACTGCAAGATCTAGAAACCAGAACGTAAGATTTCCAAATACCACATATTGAGTATCAGTTCACTTTGAAGGAATACTTGTAAAAATAAATAAAGAAAGAAAACAGAGAAAACTAAAGTAACAACAGCCACTAAGAATGTTCATTTTGTTTTCCACAGATCTAAACAATTCCACATAAATCACAGTATTTCTCTACACAATGACAGAAGTAAAACACTATGACCAGCAAATTTCATTGGTGCTTAGAGCTCTTTTCAGCCAGGTCTTTTAAAGCACTTTCAATACCAATGCTCTTACAGTCTCATATTGTCGCCAACATACCATGCATTCAAGCTTTACTGAAAGACAAGTAGATAAGCTCTCTTGTATTTCTTTCAGTTAGAAAAGCAGTTTTCTTGTTAAAAAAGGCAATGAATTACACTAGCGTGGTATAATAAATAATAAAATATACAACACTAAATGCCATTTTCTCTTTCACTTCATTGTCTGCAATCATCCTTTCTTTAAAACTTTCTTTAAAATTTTTTTAACGTTTTCAAAAGCAATAGCTTATAAAAATTCACTTATGTTGTCATTCTGTATTATACACTCAAAAATGAAACAATCCAGTTGAGACAAGAAAACTGCCTACGGTTCAAATGGTTCTCTCCTACTCACTAATTTATAAGTCACCAGCACATGACTAAGTGTGGACTATTTTGCAAGCAGAAAGTCAGCTGTACTGGAGTCACCAAGACCTTTCAATGCTCTATAATTACTAATCTAATTATTAAAAAGTACTGAAAGAATTATGTTCAAGAACACAGATCCTACATGCAAGGATCTTGCCTCACATCACCTGAAAAAATTATTTAAAAGCAGTTTGGAGGAACCCTGTACTTGCTCATTAAACATCTACAAAACAGTAAATTACTACTTGCCATGCATATTTATGCACGTGATTCAAAAACTGTATGAAGAATTAAAATACGTGATACCTTGCAATGGTAGTATTTTAACACCAAATTCTTCAAGGTAGCCAAGAGCACGGATGAGATCTAGCTCCTCCTGAATAGCATTTGGACAGTCTACAATAAGCTGCAGACAGCATCTATACAGGGAGGAAACAAACTTCTATGAAAACTGTTGGATAAATCAAAGAATAAATTTACGAATGGAAAGAAAGTAAAAGACTGTTTACAGAACTAAAAGAACATGAAAACACAGGTGATAAAAATACTTGTAAAACATTGTTCTGAAGATAAATTATACAATAATAAACACTACACTACTTTGAAACTTTAAATAAAATATGCATATACTTATGAATATTAGATCGATATAATCAGCTTTTAAATAAAACTTTCACCAGTAAACCATGTTCGGATGTATCTCTAAGAACATGTATTTAAGAAAAAAAATGTTTTCAGTAAAAAGATATAAGCACAACTAACATTATATAGCAGATACTGTAAAAGTGAATGCCTTCCAACTTTGACCTAAGGCAATAATGTCTTTAATTATATAAACATGTGTACCTGCATGCAAATATGTGCCTATTTGAGATGGAAGAGGAACAAGCTATAAGTCATTAGGAAAAAAGTCATATTTTCCATCATTTTCCAGTTAAGTTACAAAGAACATAACCCTTCTACTCAAAGAAATCTGTGAAATATTCTTTTAAATCATAAGAGAAAATAAGTGTGTTGTAAATCTATAAAGTTCTACAGTAGCAATATTTTAATGAGGAAAAAATTCCTAATTTGAAGAAGCACTCGTAAAACATTTGACAATAATTTTACTCAGTTAAAATCTAGTTTGATTCAGACTTTTTTCTAAGAGTGCTACCACACACACAATACCTACTGAAGATCAAGATGAATTTCTACCTTGAGAGGAAGAGAAACAGTTCAGTCTTTCTTGTTATTAGTAGCTAAATGTAACTTCTAAGAGAAAGTTGTATTTAAAAGACATTTCTTCTTTTCTAAGTGAATACAAGTAGTTTTATTTGGTTATGTTTATGATGTTATTAGGTAAGAGCCCCAAAGGAAAAGGAAATTTCATTTGGTTTAATTAAATTCCAAGAATAAAAGGGAAAGGTTGTCAATGGTAAGACACGTCTGTATTTAAAATATCTAGAATGAGCCAAAGCATCAAACTTTTACAAAGATAATACTTGAATATTTTACCCACTTGTAACTACACTGTAGAAGAAAATACCTCCATATCTAAACTTACACAATAACATATACAAATGCTTCAACCTCTACATATAAACTTTTGTGAACTGTAATCTCTGTAGAATGCTGAATATGAACTCCTTTCTGAAGAACTATTTGGCTTCTTTCTCAATATAACAAAAAACAGTATATTGCCTCAAACGAAGTCTCAGAATCTGGGAAGACTAATATAAAAAAAATTAAAATTGAAGAATCCACAAAACGTTATTGTCCACCGTAGTAGTAAATGGGGGGCCACACCTGCAGTTCAATGTTGTAACATGGAAAAGTCAAATAACACAACATTTCTTATCCCTGATGAAAGACCTGCACATTTCTTCTTCCTCAACCTGCAATCTGTAACAGATCATTCCAACAACCATGGGCCTGCTACGATGTACACATGCAAAACAACATGTGTAAAATAAATCTTACATAAACCTTTATCTTATCACATTGTCATATATCATCTTATCATATTATCTTCACATACATAATGGTTGTAAATATACCTGGCCAAATCCATACAGCTATCAGTCAGACTGGTTGATGAATTGAAATATTCTCTGCTAGCAGCCAGAACTAGTTCAATACTTCTTCCATAGCTGACTTTGTACTGTGGCTTCCCTTTAGATGAAACTGGTTGATCTACTGACCAAATACTGCAGTGCATCATTTGTCCAGCTAAATGGATATTGTCTATGCTGCTTGAGCACAGAAGACTTTCTGTGAATATCTAAAAGAAAGAACGATAATTTAATAATATGCATATCTAAAAGAAAGAATTACAATTTAATAATATGAAGCAACAGTTTCAATAAGCCGATCTGCATTGCATGGAACCAATTCCTTAGAATATAAGAATCTTTGACAGAATTTCCCAAAATTTATGTGCTTATTAAGTAAAAATTAAAAGTAACCACTATCTTCTTCCAGCATAAAATTTACAGTATGAGTTCAGAAAATAAAAGATAAAAACATTTACATCTATGTTCTGAGGAGTTAGTGGGATGTAAGAAGTTGAAAAGGCAGTTTAACATTAAGACATTAAAAGGCAAAAACAGTCAACACAATTTAGAAAATAAGTTTAACTCCAGTAAGCGATATATAGGATATATATCAGAGAGGCTTTTGATAAAATGAATTAACACAAAGTTTGTCACCACTGAAAATACCATAAAACTGTCAGTGGACAACCAAGTAATAACAGTTGAAACTTACTTACATTTGTAAACAACATTAAAAAGTTAAGTTTGTAGACTACTTGGGAAATAAAACTCACCTCATAGCAAGTGTCTGACTGTAAGCATGTATATACTTTCTGTTGCATGTCTAACATATCCTGGAGCAATTCTTTCCATTGCATCTCACTGACAGATGGTTGCCTGCAAACATTTTTAAAATTAAATATTCAGTTCCTCAATAAATTTAAAGAAGTAGATAATACTCCAAATTCTATCATCTAAAACCTGCTTTCTTAAAAGCTATTTCAGTCTTTAATCGATTTTTTTAATAAAAAATGGCTTATCAAAAACTTAACAGCTTTTAGTATTAATTGTCATTTAATTAAAACAGTGTCTGTATGTTAAAATTGTTTGACAACACAGTACCCATTTTTTCTTGTTTATTTTCAGTGGGATAAGGTAAAGACTTCTTAAAATCTTTATCAAGATGCCCAAATTGGTTCTTCTAGCTTCCAGCAGAATATCAGAAAGCTGGAAGTGCTATCTTCTTGTTGATCCAACAATGGGATTAAAAAAAAGTTCCTAACCACAGTTGATCACTGAAAAGCTGCTTACTGCAGGCAATGGCAAACAACTCGCTAGTTGGTCCCTTCCAACACAAACCATTCTATGATTACATGACTTTGTGTAATTGTAGGAGAATAAAGAATCACCAAGGTTAGAAACGACCTACAAGATTATCCAGTCCAATAGCTGAATACAGAATATTCAATATAAACATAGAATGAATATAGTGAGTACAGAACATAGCTGGAAGCTTATTTTATCCCTGAAATTGGATTGTTATTCAATTTCTTAACCTACTGGATCCATGGATCTGTGTTAAACCACATTTCCTATAATATTTCCCATGTACTATCAAAATGCATACCAATTAAATCATCATGGAGGTTTTTAGACACTGCCTTAAGATTGAAAAAGTCACAGTTTCAAGATACACAAATTGTTTCAGGGAGCAGTTATTTTCTCAAGTGGTATCTTTTGCTTTTGCATAGCAAAATGTCTCTACAAGAATGTAGAAAAAACAATAACCTACCATTTTTCATTTTCTAGCATGTCCTATCATCATAAATTGCCTTACTTGTTACAAAAGAAAAAAAATTAGTACTCATGGCTGTTTTAACCAAGACTCAACCTTTTAATCTGATCATGCAAGCTGCTATGTAGTAACTGATCTAAACTTAAAAGACCAGCTAAAAAAGTTTTTAAACAGAAAAAAATTAAAAAATTATCCTGAAAACAAAGAAGTAAAAACAGTGCATAGAAACAATAAATTACCCTGTTACAACAGCTTCCATGGAAACCAGAAAACATTGTTTTACAAATTCTACACTTCTCATAAAATTAAACAGGTCTAAAAGAACATATTTTACAACATTTAAACTTCACTGTTGATCATTTTGTAGCCAGTATGCTTTTTAAGCTAGTTGTACATAAATGCATCAAAACAAGTTTGAAGTAAGAATGAGTTTTTCATATGTGGAGAATGTAGTCAAAACACTAATCATGTTAATTATCAGTTTAGCAAATGTGTTTTATGCACTCCACGTTCAGTTTAAACACTAGTTCTCTATCATAATAAAGTGAGGTACACTCTCAAAGGTTAAGTACTGTTCTGTTCCCTTACTGTCATTTCCCCCTTTATCTCCAATCCCTCTCTGAATACTAACTTGCGACCTGTGTGCCTTGTCAGCCTAATCATCAGCTTCCGTGCCTCCTCAGTATTGTCCTTGGTGTCTTTCACAAATGAAACAGGTTTCTGAAGCCCGTGTTTCTCCAACAG
Source organism: Oreortyx pictus (assembly GCA_036925125.1). NCBI lineage: Eukaryota > Metazoa > Chordata > Aves > Galliformes > Odontophoridae > Oreortyx > Oreortyx pictus. The sequence continues at coordinate 95,090,116 of JAUPFR010000002.1, forward strand.
CTCTGACACACTGCAAATAAATGGCAAACACTTTTAAATTCTGCACAGCAGCTGCAGCAGTCTTGATGCTTTATCAAATAATGTACTGCAAATCTAAACCTTCTCTGTAAAGTTTGAAACAGATTAGCCACAGTAGTATTATTTACTCAAAAAAAAAAAACTGTTCCTTTAATACACAACACCAAATACATAACATGACAAAGCACTGCTACAGCTTCTAGTTTTTGACTAAAATATTATACTGTCAAGATAAAAAAATAATTTCCCCAAGTATTTTAGAAATAACCTTCCCACCACTCCAGAAAATTTCCAAAATATTTAAAAAAATATTCCAAGCAAAATGTTTGTGAAGTTTTATAATATTTAAATAGCTAAAACATATTTTTTGCGTTCAGAATATAAAACCTTGCAAATAATTGCTGTGATATCCCTGAAAAGAAGACGAATGTTCTTGCTGCTTTTTGTCATAACAAGGTCCCTGACTATGCTCAGGATTCATATAAGAAAGCATTATTCTGGAAAAATCAAATACCTCAGAATTCGCTCCAGCTCATCTACTGCATCATGAAGACTGCTAGTTTTATCTGTTTCAGGCCTGCAAAGATATACAAGCATTGCATATGTTAGAGGTCTTTTCCAACCTTAATGATTCTGTGATTCTACTAGCACGGTTAAGTTTGAAGCATTCCTTGATTAGAATCAAATAAATAGTTCTACTGGAAAAAAATTAAGTTTGCTTCTTGCTGGAAAGACAGCCAAAACTGATATAGCCCCTGAATCTCCAAATAATATTACTTATCCTTAGACAATTCACAGGATCTTCCTACATGTTTAATATACTGGGAGAACAGGCTTAATCTCCTATTTGCACTTTCATTTCCTTTACAATACCGGCCCTTCATACAGGTTTTCCATACAAAGACCTCTCTTACATGCTAGTAAGTAGCCATATATTCTTCAGTGCAAGACATCACTAACTGTAACTAGACCAGCAAGACTAATACAACACAACAACACTACTGTTTGGGCTCAGTTCACCAACACATAAAAGCCTAAAATAATAGTACGGAAGTGTTGGTCTGGACTGCTTTGAACTGTCTACTGTCACATTATTTGGTAAAGGTAGTACCTGCATGCACTCTCTACACAAAAGCCTATAAAATACAGATAGGAACAGAATATTCCAGGAAGATTACATATCCTTTAATGATGTAGTAACTATTTTAAAAATATTTCTTCAGTACAGTTCATAACATCTAAAATAGTTACAAATAATTAGCTGATAATGCTTACCCATAACCTCTTTGTGGAAGGCATTCCAAAATATCATAACAGAGAGCAAGCTGGTCATCTCGTTCACAACTATAAATACATTCCAGTGCTGTAATCATAAGCTGGTCTTGTTCAGGAATAATTTTTTGCTGACACTAATGGGAAAAGAAAGTGTTCCACTGTATGTTTCCTTTAGCTAATTAAACAGTTGAATTTCTTTTGAATTTAAAACATATTTACTCCAAATAATTGCCTCCTGATTGTAATTAGTGAGTCTCTTAGTAACAACAAAATGAAGTCCCTGCTGAAGCTACAAAATCTGAAGCACAACTCAGCTACTTTCCCACACTGCTGACACTGGAAGTAATATTGGTATTTCATTATACTCTGCTTGAATTTGAGAGGTGAAAAGGATGTAGATCAGAAGAAGGGAACTGCTGTAGACATTTGTCAGATCTGTTTAACTCATAAACACTATCAATATATATAAAAAGAGCTATAGTTTTTCTTCACTGGTTGATTTCCATCCATACATTTACAACATTCAATAGTATGCAAAAGCATATAGTATGTGCAGTAAAACAATTGTTGTTTTAGCATGAAAGTATGAAGTGATTACACAGAACATACCTTCCACTTTCAATCACTGAACTCATCTCCTATTACAGATTCCAGTATATCTGTTGCATTCATAAGAGAAAGGGACATTTATGTTTTCTAAAACATAACAAATGCTGAGACAAAGAGGAAGGGAAAGAACATAGTTTGTTTTCTAAAGAGATCATTTCTAACACTATATTTGAATTCAACTACCCAGAACAAGAATTTTCCAAGAAACCAGCAGAATCATCAGGATGGTTGTATACTCACAGCAGGTTTTGAATTCTGGAAAATTTTCAGAGGTAGAGTCAGGTCTTCCTTTGCTAATGTCACCAAATATTCTTTAAAAAGCGAGTTTGCCATACCAGGAGACTGATTTTCACAGCGGTGAAGAAAAGGAATCATCCATTGATAAACATTCTTCACATATTTTTCATCAGAGGACTGGAAAGCACAGTGAGTTACAGAGAGGATAACATTTTGGTCAACAAAACTGAAACAATCTCTACACCTACTACAAAATACAGCTGAAGCCTGACCTTCACTACTGCTGCACAGAGCACTATGTTATGAAGTACTGAAACAACAAATTATCTGTCTGCTACCAATGACATGAGAAGACCAAGTTGTATATGAGAAACGCCCTTTACTTGATGGAAGGTCTCATTGCCTTCCTGCAACTTCAGGATGAGTGAGAGATTTGCTTGCATCCTTATCAGAGTAGCATTACTTTCAGTACGCAAGAATAAGTACAAAAGTTCTTTCCTTTAGAATTTACATATTCTTGGAACATTTCACATCTGATTTCATCTGTAGGTATTTTCTAACCTTTTTCCTGTTTTGACACTGCATACACAGGCTGAACACAGTGGTGAAAAACTAACATACACTGAAGAGGCTAATATTTTTTTTTTTTTTTTCCCAACTTTCAATGATCATCAACAGCTGCACTGAAGATGTATTGTGGAGGGCCAGTGAAAAAGTAATACACAGCTTTCACTAGACTGGATTTACTAGATTTATTGATGCTCAGTTCCATGCCTAGAATACAGAATCTGGTCTACAATTTTTGTTGTTAAAACAAAACAAAGAAAAAAACACCAAATGTTAGAGTCAAATTGAATTAAAAATGAAGGTTCATGGAAAAAAAAAAAAAAAAATCAGTCATTAGCTGATCTTTACACACATGCAAACTAAGGTAACCTGAACTACTGAAATCATGGCATACATCCCTTCAAAATACTTACATTCTTCATCAACAGTCTTAGCTTTTCAATGTCTTTCATCTCTACTAGTTCCTTCAAAGTTAAGGTTCTATCACCATCAGTCTCATATACTACTGTTTCAAGAGTGATCAGATTGTCACAAAGCACCTGCAGACCAGGGATATTCCTTTCCATGCCAAGACGAACAAGGGACAGAGCACAATCCACCTAGAAAAAGAATTAAAATTCCTGCTCAACAACCACTTGCCAAAAAATAACTTCAAGTCTGGTTTATGTTCTGTTTGTGTGTTTATTTTCTTTCACTATTCTCTTTGTTTAATAGGCAGTTCTAAGATCCTAGAATATTTCTTTGCCTATATATGCCAATATGGATTGCTCTTCTTAGCTTTGTAAGACCATATAAAATGTTCAGTCTTGGTGGATGATGCCAGTATAGACCTTTTGCACCAGGTGTACCCTACTGATGCACATGACCTAGGGGAATACTATTTCCGATTAATTCTGTAGGTTGTACAGAAATAAGGTACCTCAACTCACTCCATAAAGAATTGCTTAAAACTAAAAACTGACTGAAGTTATGCATGCATATCTAAACTGAAGAGATGTGGATGTGAAGGGTGGGCTATTTAGTGGATAAGTAATCGGTTGGAAGGTCACAGCCAGAGAGTTGTGGTTAATGGCTCTACGTTCAGGTGGACGCTGGCAATGAACATTGTCCCCCAGGGGACTGTCTTGGACCCAGTATTCTTTAATACCTTTATCAGTGACACAGAAGATTGCACTGAGTGCACCCTTGGCAAGTTTGACAATGACAGCAAGCTAAGTGAAGCAGAAGGAAGGGATGCTGTCCAGAGGGACCCTGATAAATTCATAAAGTGGGTCCTTGTGAACCTAATGAGGTTCAACAAAGCAAAGTGCAAGGTTTTGCACTTGGGTTGAGGTAATCCAAGATAAGTATACACTCTGGGAGAAGATATCCTTGAGAACAGACCTGCTGCAAAGGAATAAAGGTAGGGGGACTTTGATTAGATGTCGAAGTTCTTTCACGGAGAGAGTGATGAGGTGCTGGAATGTTTCCAAGAGAAGCTGTGGATGCCCCATTCTTGGGGTGTCCAAGGCCAAGCTGAATGGGGCCCTGGACAATCTGATCTAGTACTCGAGCTAGTGACTTGCAGCCCTGCCTGTAGCAGGGGTGTTGGAACTTGACGATCCTTGAGGTCCCTTCCAACCCAAGACATTCTATGATTCTATCTGTAATGCAATATAACTTTTCTAGCTGTATCTGAATTACTGATTTTCCTTCTTGCTTTGTATATCACAGATGAGTATTTTTTTTAACATAAAAGTATATTCAGTCACTGAGAGAGTCTGCTTCAACTCCTAAGAAAGCAGTGTTAGCTGGAAGTATGATTAAAGACCCCTGAAGAACCACAAAATTGAAAAGTAAAAGAACTAACCTATAAATGGTTCTTCTATTCCACCTCTTTTTCATGCTACATGTTGGTTTAAAGGCAGTAAAATACCTGAGCACATCAGTAATGAGTCCTACTTGCACTGCTTATCTGTACCACAGTTTCATACATTTTTAAACATGAATTAAAAAAAAGCCTAAATAAGCTTCCTTACAACCCCACAAACAGTACACCTGCCAGAAAGCAATGATGACAGATCTACATATTAGTATGTGACAGTGCCACATGTCAATACTAAATGTGGCACAATATAGAGTGACATAATAAAACATGTTTCCTGATACACAGTGCACAACATCCCCTCCCTTTACTTAATTACAGGTATAAAATGTAATGGTAAACATATTTCTTTGACTACAGAAGTGCTACTGTCTGCTACAGTAAATCAAGTCAGTCTATTGGCTTCCTGTTCGCTCCTATGGATTAATTATTTAGCTGACTAAATTTCAGAGAAAGCATTGGGAAAATCAGCCCATTAATACCCATTAAGACAGAATTCCACTGAAGAATACTGATCAGACGGAGACAGCCATCATCATTTCCTCAATGCTGTTCTCACCTGCATGGAATACTTTTCAATTTCCTGTGCTCTGCTCAAGTACCAGTCAGTCACAAGCTCTACTGAAAGCTCAGTAGTCCTGTATTTCAGTAATTCAGGCTGCAATTCATACAGAAATTCGCTTTCATCTTGTAAAGTTGGTTCAACAATTGTCCTTAAAAATAAATAAATAAATATATGTTAAAGTATATGTTTACTTGCCTTCTCCCCCCCCCCAAATTAGCCTTCATCCTAAAACTTCTGGTCATTCAGAAGACAAATGTACCAATAATTTGAGCATCAAATGCCAATCAGTGTTTATTTTTGTCAGTAACTAATGAGAGATTCCAAACATGAAATAGATCACAAAAGAAGGAATCCTTTTTACTGAAGACACAGATAACCCCAACTTCTACTTTTCATTTTTCACATGAAAAGGCAGTTACATTATCCATTAATGCTGCTATGATCATATTATGGTGTAGAGTTTTCTGTAAGATACTCATCACAAATTCACAGAGAACTTAATGCTTTGAAGTTAAAGCATTTTATCTTCCAGTCTCGTTAAGAAGGTTCAACACACAAAAAACTATGTATGAAAATGAGAAGCAACTCTTACTGGGTATTTAACACAATTCAAGAATCAGTAAATAAACATTATATTAAACACGTATATCACAAAAATTCTTAGTTTTATAATTCATTTAAACTTACCTGCATTCAGCTTTTTCACACCAGTCTTCTTCACGATGTTTCTGCTCATTCCAAGGAATAATTTTCAATGTTCCTTGCTTGTAACTGGCGTAACATAAAGTAGAATTTTCATGCCAATATAGTTTAAAAAAACTGTGATTAATTACATTTGCTATACAAATGTGATTTTGCCCGTAGGATGCTATCCGTACAAAAACATACTCTACCTAAGCCATTTATGATTCACTTTAAAAAAAAACTCTCAACCATTTTCTTGCTGATTATGTCTTTAAAAAAAATCAAATAAAACTACTACACACTTTTAGAGTCTTTAGTACTTCACACCAAGTATCCTGCTTTCAAATGCTAACACAAAGAACTGAAATGAGCAAAAAAATGCTAAAATAAAAAAAAGAAAAACCCTTCAAATTCTATCATAACTCTTGTACTGAGCTGAAATAAGTAATGTTCTGCTTACTGATCTTCTCAATACAATTTAACATGATCTCTGTCCACAAATACCTGCAGTGAAACATTTTCTAAACATTATAGGAAAAACAATCTTCGTGATACAAATTAAGAACAACATAAGCTATTACTAGAATGACTAGTTATAACTTGTGACTGTATGTTAGTCGTTTGGGTACTGTGAAAATCAGGAAAACCATACCAAGATATATGGAAAATAAATGAGGGAGAAAAAGAAGAGCCTTTTAAGCTTTGTTACTTGCAGAGATAAGAAATAAGCCACACAGTAAGTAAGGACATTAAAGCTGCAGAGCATTGGAATAATGAGATTTAAATCTCATTCATTTTCTCCTGACCCCATAAACAACAATAGTAATACAGCATGGACAATCACTATTCACAAATTAACTGATGCAGTATTCTTATCCCTCAAAGAGCAGAACTGTAACACAGTCACTTAAAAAGAAACACTTTTCCAATAAACAAATCAATTTCACAATGTAACAGTCAAACAAAATTATAAATCAGTAACTTTATCTCATTTAGCAACAGTCACTAAACGCATATACCACATGCACACATACGAAACTAAGCATACATTTGTCTTCCCCTGTATACTCAAACATTTCTCCAAGGTCATCCACTCTCCCTTTTCCTACTCTATGCACTGAACCATAATATCCTATGTTTTATTTGTAATTATTCCAACCATCCACAAGAAATATGCACAAGACACAGCAATAAACTGGTGGAAAGAGGCTTGCAGGCTGCAAAGACCGAAGAGAGTTAAGAAAATGGAAAACAGATAATTCTTATGTTTCAGGTATAGTGACATCCACATTCAACTCCAGTTCAGCCACCCAAAATTGGATAAAATACAGAAAAGGAAAAAAAAAAAGAGACAGCAGAAGACAGGGAAATGTTTTAGAAGGGGTTTCAAATATCTGCACAACTCTCATCTAAGGCCTAATTTCAGCTACTCCTATAGCCATTGATAATCTCACAATTCATATCCCAGACAACACAACTGTCCTTAGAAAACAAGATTAAAAGGAGAATTCGGGACAGCACCTCTGACTTCACATTATAGACAGCAAAGTTGGGAAAAAAACAACTGTAATTAATGGAGAAAGTCATTACAAAGGCAAAAGTACAGCAGCAGCATAAACCACCAATTTAAAACCATGACTGAATACTGAATCTGAGTGACAAGGATCTAAGACTTCCCAAAACTTTCACAATTCTTTGTTTTTTGAGGGCTAAGTATGCTGCTATCCTTCAATATGAGACATGAAGAAAGAATAAAATAGAACATATCAATCCAAGCCAGTACTGTATTATACTGAATGAATTCTTTATGAAGCAGCTGTATTCTGCATATTTCCTACAGATATGGCAAAATTACATCCTGCAATTAAAACTCCAGTCAAGAAAATAACTTTTAACAGCATAATTAGTACAAGAGATTTACAAAGTTTGCACAGTTTGCAAAGTTCCCTAACTGACCCAAATGTTAGTGCATTTCCTTCCTCCCCTTATTCTTAGCATACTTTAATCCCCTCAGCAGTTATATTCCTATATGCAAGCAATAATTATCAACCCAGCATGAAATCAGAAGTTACTAGAAAAAACTTTTTTTTTGCTAGGCTAATACAATCACCTCCTCTTCCCACCAACTCATTTCAGAAAACATTCTGCCATTGCCTCTCCCCATCTAAAATAAGAAATTTCTTCCCTACTCCTGTATCTTCTTCCCTCTTCCTGTATCACAAAACACACCGGGATTACCTTTAAATTTCAACCACTTCAAACAGCTTTTTTAAAATACGTTTTCAAATAGAATCCTTTCTGAGTAACTGCTTAAATACAGTCTTCCGTCAAAATAACTTTTCTGAAGTCAAACGAAGTCTTATAATTTGAACTTTCGTTGCTTTTAAAGAAAAAAAAAAAAGTAGCTTGCTGAGGAATATCTCACTTGATTACTATTCTTTGTTTGACAGTTCCTCCATTTCCCTTCTTCTCACCTCCAAAATCCATGAGTAAAAAAGCAATGAACAATTTAGCACCCCTCTGCCAACCATACTGAAAACGATGTGATAGAAAAAAATGCCAACAAAGATTTTGTGAAAGCTTGAGCAGATTGACAAGTCCTGTAGGAAAGATCTTTATGAAGCTGCTCACTTCTTCATGTCACTTAAATAGCAGATGACATTTCACTGTTCTCACTCCCCACAGAGACACAAGTTTATATCATCTACGTGTAAACTGCTAGCAAACACAAAGAAATACTTGTGTTCAAAAATGGAAAGTCTTGGAAAGAAGTGTCATAGAAGTCTACAAGTCTAAAAATATCTAGTTCAGGAATATTTGAGCTGTACCTCACAGATTCCTTATAAACTTCAGGTAAACATGGTAAGGTGCTTGCCTGCATCTACTATTTCTTTTCATCTCCTTTTCATGCCTGCTGCTGGTAATTTGCTTTCTATCAAGAACAATCTCATGTTTCACCAGAAGCTGCTGGATGAATGAAACCTGCAGATGCTCACAGACATCAGTTTTTGAAATGAGACTATATAACTTCTTAAGGATTAGTCAATCCTCACCACAACAATTTGAAGAATTTTTGAATTTTATGACAGCGATTGCAGTACGATCTTGAATGGAAGAGCCTTCTATTTCATCTTTCTCTCCCTTCTCACAGCAGAAGAATAGTAATCATCATTAACTATATGTTCTAAACGTATAAGGAAATCAACATTAAAAAAGAAAACAACCAGTCACATGGCTGAAAAATATTTTATCCTTGTAGAATTAAGCAGTTAGGAAAAGTCATTTAACAGACAAGTTTCTTTTCAAGTTGAGTTCACAATACACTGACCCACAAATGAACTGCTCACTTCATTCACCACCTCAACAATACTAAAAAATTCACAACTCCCTCCTGTTCCCTAATTGTGTCCAATCTCCTTTATTTTCTCTCATCATTCTGAAAAGTTTAGAAAATCCCTTTGTATTTCAGTTTAAACACAAGGATTGGAATAAAGCAGTCTTGACACTAGTAAATGATAGGAGATCCCAGTAGTAAAGAAGCAAAAAACAGTTAAAAAGCTGTATCTATCACAACACCTATTGCAAGTTTGGGGTATTTTTTCCATAATGATAGTTAAATTTTAGCACAGATCTGTTTTTCCCTCTCCAATTTCTGTATCAGAAACTGCAATGGCACAATCAAAACAGAGCAATAAGACTCCAAAAAATAATATATATATATATATATATAAAACACTGCTACCAATTGCAAAAAAGTAAGCCGAGAAAGATTTTGGGAATCAAAATGCCACTGCATCCTGAAAACTCAAAAGCACAGAATGTAAATGAAACTAAGGAGGAAGAACCAAGAAAGGGAAGAAGCATATGCTATGAAGCGGGGTTTCCATTTTTCTACCTTTACTTTGTTTACAACACATACACAGCAAACTCAGCACCACTGCGACACGTCAGAACAACTACACAGGATACATAAATCTGACAGGTTCGAAAGTGACTTCAGCATGCACAAGAAATTTGCTGAACATAGAACATACAGACTATTTTACTCCATCCAGCATCCATTATCTCTACTTGTGCCGTGCAACTTTACACCTTTGCTCTACAAATTGAAATTCCAAAGGTCAGAGATGGTACTTAACACAGAGTAAATCTGCAATGTGCATTCATCCAAAGTTCTAGGTATCAGAATAGAACACTGTAGTCACCAAAGCAAGTGACCTTTCCCAATTAAAAAGAAAACACCGCATGTTCCATAACTAACTTCATTCAAATATTATCTGGGATTTTGTTTGGTTGGTTTTGTGCACTGTTGTTTTGGTACTTTCTTCTCTTTGAGTCACTACTACCCCTGATCTTTCCCTTTCTCTATTTCCTTCTCAACAGTAGAATAAATATGATTAGAAGTCAGTAAACTGACAGATTAAGTAGGTGTTCAACTTTGCTTCCTCAAAAAGAGCTGACTTCTCCTGTATTGCTCTTTCCACTCTATTGTTTGTGTTCGTTTGGCAATATTTTCCAATATTTTTCTTTGCTTTGACAGAAGAGGCACATGCTATTGTAATCCCTCTATCCTATCAACTGCATTTATTCAAACCTGCAGATTATTTTACTCTCCAAGGACAGATTTTCAAAAGAGGAATGTCTGATTTAGTATTTAGGGTCAGGGTTCAATTCTTTCTATTATCAGTGGCAACTTGGAGGATTTCTTGTTTTTCTTTCCCAAGGATTTCAATCAGCAGCCCTGTCTCAGAGACTCATCTAGTTGAAGATTAGTATTTTATTTATTAGTATGTAAAATTTGTGCAAACTGAATTCAGGCTTGAAAACAAAAGGCAACTCACTCCAACATACTTGTGAAGAGTACCTTTTTACTGAAAAGCGTGTGGATATAATACGGGGAATAGAGGGTTTTTGTGGGTTTTTTTAATTCATTTTTTATTGTCTAGGAAAAAAAAAAAAGGACACTCACAAATAGCTTTACATCCTTAATCTGTGTTGCCAAACCTGAACCCAGTGCTGGCTGCGAGGCCACAAATAGCAGAGCACAGCGGGACAACCCCTTCCCTCAACTGATGGCAATACTGGGCCTGGTGCAGCCCAGGGTACAGTGTGAAAAATCAATTCTTGTTCCCACTGTTTGGCAATCTTTATGGCTCTGAAACAGTTCTGTGTCACAATTCTGTAACTGAGGATGAAATAACATAAGAAATGTATCCTAAATGTGTCATCCTAAATAGCTATGACATATAGGTATCTGCATTTTTCATACTGCATGAAAATCTGGGCTAGTTTAGTCACAAATCAATAAGGCCAACTATGCAACTGAATACATATATTTCAGGTTTCCAACTATTCAATTTATTGTGAGACACAAAAGAGGTGGGAAAAGAGTTTCATTTTCCATAAATGTCTGTAAGATATGAAATTCACCAGCAGTGGGGCACAGCTGATGTCTAAAATAAAGTGCCAAAGGCACCACTTCTGGAAAACCAATCCGAATTAAATAGTGAAAAAGGTATCCCAGCAACTTTTGGTTACCATAGTTGACTATGTTTCAGAATTCCTACGGTGTGCATTTCAATGACGTCTTCCAAATCAACTCAGCAACCAGAGAAAAGTCTCCTTTCTGATTTTGCATAAACAAATTAAACTACTTTTTAATGGTATATTATCTTCTTATGTAACCTGGGAAGAGAAGAAACTTTTTACACTTAAATTACCTGGACAGAATAACATGAACAACAGAAATTTTAATCAACACTATTCAGTCACAATTTAGAAGACTGCTGTGTTCTTTTTCTTTATGTATACAAAGAAATTGTAAGGCAACAGCTTTCACAAAATCTAAATCAGCTATCTTAAAGACATAGATGAACTCCCAGCCTTGCCACCACACTGTGAAAATACATTTACAAAAATGCACACTTAAAAAAAATAGTACATTCATAAAGCATAATGAATGTTTGTGGAACAAATTTTGTTCTTAATTCCATAAAAAGGCTACAAACAAAACCAGATCAGCAATACAATCACACAGAATAATGCAGAAGGCAAACCAAGGTACAGTTCAGGAACATGCATGCAGTAGACTGACATGGTAGATAAAAACAGGACAAGCTAGGCATAAACATCAAAGAAAATCATGGTAATAGCAAATAAATAACAGAATCACAGTTCAGCCCACACACGACAGAAAGATTTGAGAAAATTGCTACTGGGCACCCCCAAAACCTGGATGAAAACACCCAGTCCCCTCAGCCTTCTAGTACTCTGATCTCTAAACATCTTGATGGTCCCCTGCTAACCACACTCCAGTTCACCACAATCCTTCCTAGCTGTCCAGTATCCTAGATGCAGCTGAGCAAGTGCAGCAGTCTGACTGCTCTATCTTCTGGGTATGCCCCTGTTCACGCAGGCCAGGTTGCTGCTGGCCTTAGCTTCCAGGACATGTTGCTGGCTCACAACTCGCCTGTGCTCACCAGCACCTCCTGGTCATTTTCAGCAGAGCTTCTCTCCTTCCACTCTCCAGCCTTCACTGTTCCAAAGGTTTCTTCATTTACAGGAACAGAACTCTCACCTCTTTCAGGTCTGTCCAGGTCACTCTGAATGGCAGCTCTGCTCACGTATAGCAGTTTCTCTCAAACTTTCCACTTTCCTTGCCAACAGTTCACATTCTCCATGGCTCCTTCATAGCTTCAAGTTCATGCCTGCATCTTCAAAAACTCCTCAAGACTAGTAATAACTACAACACCTTCAACCAGCTCACTTTCTGCAGCATTCCTCTGCCCAAATTGAGCCATCTCTGCAGCTACCCAGATCTCCACATAGGTTTTTTTTAAGAACTACTTTTTCTCCAAACCACAGCTTTAACCTTTCACATACACCAGAATAACCTTCTCTTTTCCTAACGGAAATCAATGCAAAGAGGAGCATGAACACTGTCATGAAAATGTAATCTCCCCTCAGAACTTGTTTTTCTAATTTTCTGTCAAAGGTAACATAAGAGATTTTTAAAATCATCCTTGAAATCGATATCAACTACACTGACTCTCTGCTTCTGAACTGTCATGTGCTTTTTCTTTTCCTGAGCGTAGAAGAGTGTGTATATATAAGAAGGGCAAAAGTTTTCTCTCACTGTAGTGCTACACAAATGAACAAAAATGAAAAGATAAAACTGACTAGGGAATTAATCCTTTTAACATGAACACATCTGAACTGATTCAGGAATCGCCACTATAAAAGAAGCTGAGAAATAATTATGACAGATGGAAGGAGTACAAATACATTATTATCAGAATTCTGCAAAAATACATTATTAAACAAATTTGGTCTATCACAACGTCAATTTGATGCTGACAGGCACATAGAGCCAAAGGTGCATCTTAGTATTCCAGAATCCCTCTCAACTTCAGGAGCTGCAGAGCTTATGTAACTGTCAGTCCTTTTGATGATTCTCATGAATATATAAATCCCCTTCTCAGTCATTACATATCTCCTTCTAAACAGTTCTGAGAGCATTCCCTAAAGATGCTAAGCTATAAAACGTGCAAAAAATGAGAAACAAAAGGACATCTATCACTTGAGACATTTTACAGGCAGACAAGGAAAAAAGTATGTTCCTACAACCTAATAACCTGGACCAAAAGACAGGAAGGGGGGGAAAAAAAAAAAAAATCACCACTGTCTACCACTTTATTTTTTCCTCTTCGCTATACCCCCTTCCATGCCTCAAAGCTTTTTGGGACATCAGACTAAAGGCATCATCCTAATGAAGACAGTGTGTCAGTAGAAGGAAAAAACCACTGCTTAAGACTGTGTATAACGTTCAGTAGCAAAACAAGCATTTAATTCCCTAAGTTCATTATCAGTAGCTTGAGACAAATTGCAACAGTAATAATGCAACGTTTTCAAAAACATTTTTCATGTCTGTTGACATTCTTCAGATGCAGGATTCTATGCACATCCACGCTGGTGGTGCTTTGCAGCAAACAACTGCATACCAATGCCGTTTCCTTAGCAATAGCTAGAGGTGCTGTTTTTCCCACTTTCCCTGTTCCATGGGCAAGCAAGGAAGCGCCTTCTATGTAATCTCAAGTTTTCCCTCCTCCGGATTCCCACAGAGATGGGAGTAACTAACTAGAGGAACACAGAGCAAACTGGTACATTTACAAAAGGACTGGAGTGGCCTCAGAGAACTCCAATCCTCTTATTTATTAAAGTCCTCCAAAGCCACAGAAGATATGGGCAACTCCCAGCTGAACTTCATTTTCCTTCTACTGCCATTTTGCAATGTTCTCCTTTTGTTCAGATATTTATTATAGTCAGCACTTGAAAGTTTTTAATACTAAACAGGAATGAAATAGTTTAATAAATTATAATACAAATTTGTTCAATCAGTTCATTTTGGGCAAAGCCTATCTGCATACTTTGCTGTACAGAAAAGTAAAGCAAAATAACACACTCTTCTCAAGTGGAATTCATAACATATCTAATACATACCGACAGATATGCAGTAATTCTATTCATATTCATTTCCCATTTAAAAAGAAAAATGAATACTAGAAATAAAAAGACCCAATAAACTTATACTAAAATGACTAAAGACTCAAATTCCCAAACTCTTAGTAATTATTCTTGCTAACAGATATAGTTAGTAGATGCTTCATTCTATTACATTAATAAAGATGTAGCTAGTAATACTGTGTTAGTAATCGGACTTGAAACAGCAGTAATAATTTCAGGAAGATATCAGATCAGATGCTCAGTACAATCTCAGGTATTTTCCAAGCATGTTATTTGCCCTCATTCACGTTCTGAAGCTGTCCAAAGACAAACATTTCAAAGATACAGTATTACCTACTCTGCAACTTGCAGAAAAGCATGAACCTGCACATACCTACTGATCCGAGCACTGGGAAGTTCTCTCCATGCTGACAAAGAAATAAGGATTCAAACTATATACTTCAATTTTTCAGCAGCAGACAGAAGTAACCTCTCAAATCGTAACCACACATTCACTACCAGTGAAATCTTTAAGTATCTTTTAGTATTTTAAGTCTTTAGAATTTTGCCTCCTGGCAAACAAATCAGTTTCTTATACAAGCCAACAACAGCAACAAAAATAAAAAATAAAAACAAGTGATCTTTCAGAAATAAGGAGAAATTGTTTACGAACAGCAGCAAGAAACTATAACCATAATTCAAAAAAGCCTCCCTTCCTCCCTTCTCATATATATTATCACAACAATAGAGAAAATTTGGATTCCATCTTCTGTTTTATGAACATTACAACAATTTCTCTTTATGATACGTAACCTTACAGAAAAAGATAAATCTAGGGTTTTTACATACTGAACGTGTTCCTAATCGTAACAAAATGATTAAAAGGGTGCTAGCAAACATCAGATATCAAAAAAAAAAAAAAAAGACGCAGACTTCCACTCAAAGAAAAGCGGTAAGTAATATAAACAAGGAAAGATATCACAGGAGTGGCTACATGAATAAAACCTTTTCTGCATAGCAAATTACCCAAGAAGTACTGTTAAAACTTTCAAGTGAAAAATGCAACCATAACACTGGAAGACACCAAAAAAAGAGAAATAGAACAACTCCACAATTCTGTAAGCTAGTGAAAAACCTATCCCTTCTTATGTAAAAATTCAAAGTCACATGGCAAAAAATCTAAAAAAAAAAAAAAAAAAAAAAAAAAAAAAAAAAACACCACCTCTCCAACTCCACATGACCATTAAGCAATATACTCCAAAATTAATTCTGTAATTGAAGCATTTGTGAGAAACAACCTAGAAGCAAAAATCTATTTTAAATAATACCGAGAACAGCAGTATGGTGTTCAAGACTCTCCTGTGAAGGCTTATATTAATAGTCAACATGAAAATGACAGTAAACTACACTTTACGCTCAAAGGATTAAGTTGGGATTTAAGCCTTTTCCTAATTCTTGCTTAGTGAGATTAAGAGCCTGTGACTTGAAAATCCATTATTTGGAAGTTATTGACAGCTTAAGGATTAAATGGTATCAAAAAACAAATTTCAGAAAAATGCAATATTTAGATTCCACCCAGGAAAAAAGATACTTTTATTTTTGACTCTTAATTTTGGCTATTCTTAGAAAATACTTAGACTTGTATTCACACCTGTGAAAATTTGGGACAGAAACTGCAGGTCAAAAAAAGTCCATGCTTATGTGTAATGGAGACAAGAAGATTCCTTACTTCCCAATAGATATCCCAAGAAAACTAAAAGCTTTCACAAATGGCGCAAAATAAAACAGCAAATAAAAGATTTGTGCAGGAAATGAAGACAAAGCTAATTCCTTGATTCCAGGCAAGAAATAGAAGATCATCATATACGCAAGCCAATTTATGTATAACAAAAAAAAAAAATTAATATCCATTAATACACTCTTACCAAGCCTCAGGCAACAAGAAAGCATATTCATGTGGTGAAGTAGTCTCTGGAAAATTGGAGAGAATTGCCTGCCTGTGTGGAAGCAAAGTTGATCCATGGAAAGTAAACAAGATTTCCAAGGCTCTGACATTGCTTTCCTAAAGACAAAAAAACAATACACTGCAGAAAACTGATATAGACTGAAACAGAACAAGTGATACAAGTTTAAGTCATATAACAAACACTTCACTTCAAAATCTTCTTCGGCAATGTAGGGTGAATAACCCAAAGAATAGTATCCACAGGAAATAATGAAGGTGGATGGTATATTTTGTAAGGCTTATCTGGGTGGCATACAGACAACCAGTAAATAAAGACAGGCTCACCTGTCACAGATGGTCAAGGCTCGACCAAAAATCCACAGGGGAGGGATCTCCAACAAGAGATCCTTCCCCAATGGTGGTCAGCCCCTAAATGGGGTCTGGGAGAGGTGGAGTCAGACTCCACCCCTTCTGGTCACACAGGTACACTGCCTTCACCTGTGCTCCTGTGGCTGACTCAGTGCTCACCTCAGGTGATCCATTAGTGGTACAGGTGTGATTCAACAGTTCCCATAAATGCAATAAAGAAAATTTGCTCACAGTCCCTGCATTTACTTATTTACAGTAAAATATATATAAAATGTTACACACACACATCCCCCACCTTTTAAACTTCCAGCAAAATTCAACATTCAATGGAACGATTATGAGCCTAAGCAAAAGCAGCAATAACAACAAAAAAAAAATTAACAAAATATTAATACCCGAGCATAAGTTCTTGCTGAAAGCACAATATTCTGATTTCTGAACTTCTTGAAGAATTCACCATCATAGTTCTGTTCAGCTGAATGAGGACCTCCAAGAATTTCCTTCAAAACAATATATGATAACAAATTTTAAAAAAATCACAGATTTTTATACAAGATTTACAACAGCATCCAAAACTGTATCCATCATACCGTGAATAAACATGAATTATACCTGGGAAAAACATTGTGATGGCTTGCTCTTATTGGTTGTTTTGGCATTTTTTTTTGGTTATTTTAATTTATCTCAGTATGGAAAAAGATACATTTTGGATTGATAAGCTAATTCTCTGCTCTGCTCTAATTAAAGTTTGTACAACATTAGTTACAAGGGAATGTAGTGAAAATCAACATGAGTAAAACCAGCTGAAGTTGTTCTTTTTTTTTTTTAAAGAGAGAAAAATACAGACTTCCATTCCAAAGAGTTTCATTTCTGTAAGTTTAAAAAAAAAAAAAAATCTATTAAGACTCTACCAAATCTCTCTTATTAATTAGGCTTACTGATGCGGTTTCAAAGCAATAGTGATCCTGCACCAATTCCACATCTCATGTTATCTATTATTCCCTATGCTCAAGACACATCATATTTCCCAACGTTTTACTTTAATGATGAGCTCATGTAAATGCCAAGCCCTCTTAATATCATCTAACATACACACTTTAAACTATACATGACTAAACCCAAAGAAGGGGAAAATAGGCTGTTTTGCTGGCAAATGGCCACAGTATGTTGAAAGCAGGCTTCTGCCCAGCTATGCCTATCAAAGTTAAAAGCTAATCATCTGCAACCCTGAAGCAGGAAAAATACAGTAGCTTGAACAGAAAACAGCTTACATTTCTCAAGTGAGCGACTACTATATTTCAAGGAGACTATAAACATTAATACTATAACATATAACAAAAAAATATGATGATGTGACAAAAAAGTTACAAAACTATCTATGCAATAAGAACTCAAAAAGAGCTTAAACCATTACCAAGTTTCTCACCTCATAAGTTTCAAGGCGATCAAGATAAGTTAACAACTTCAGCCTGCTTCTGCACAGTTCTTTTTGTTCCAGTGTTAGCCTGTTTCCAAAACAGATGCTTTCAAATTTACAATTGACACTGTGCATCATATGCAAATGAAGACAATAGTTACACATCTCAACAACTAAAATATATTGAGAAATTAGTCAGGTGGAATTGTTTTGTGGCAAAGTTCTCAATTAAAAATCTTCATCACTTTTCTATTAGGAATAAACATACAACAAAGTAACTACATTCTTATAACTCTGCAGTTATAAGAATCTTGTAAGTCTGAGTAAAACATAGCTTAACATTGCATTTACTTTGAGAAGTTTAATGATAATAGCAGTTCTTGATGCTTCCTGGCCTCTTTTTCCTTTTTAGTGTCTGTTTCTTCATCTGGTGACAAGAAGTTTTCATAGGGAATATCAATGTCTGCTTCCCCTGGTATGATAAACCTGGAGGACAAAAACAACAACCAAATCAATGCTGATAAAAACAATGGAAAGATATAAGAAATAGCTACTGATTAAGTCTATCAACAAAGCATTTAAGCATTACCTAAAAATCTCAACTTTCATAGAAAATTATAATATTGAACTCAGCTACAGTAAGTAGTAGACATGTAGCACAAGCCAACAAAAAGCATCATCACTTCCCTACTCACCATAAAAAAAAAAAAATTAAATACAACAATAATAACTGCTAAATGTTTCTAAATTCCACAGACACCAGTGGGATTGGCAGCATTTCTACAGCATACGACTGTAACAGGCAACTGGATAAAGAAAGTACATCCTACTCTACCACCAGGAACTGAAAGCCAAAGACATTCATCGCAGCAATTCTGACTCCCTGTATTTCGCTCTGCTCTGCTCCTCAAAAGAGTAACAAAATATCACTACAACTAAGACAAACAATAAAACATTTTTGTGGGAGCAGCAGCAGCTACCAGGAGAGACAGAAGAAAGAGAACCTCACAGTAAAATCATGACATTGGAAGTTCTCCATGATGCAAAAAATCACAGACAAAAATAACAGACAAAAAGAAAAAGATCAGTACAAGAGTACTTTGTAAAATATAAACAGGCAGCTTGTGGGCATTTTTAAGTACTCTGATTCACAGCATTGTAACTCCTCTTACACTCTGCATTACCAAATCAACACTTCCATTATTTCATTACTTATTACTCTCATTAGTTGATTTAAACAAAAATAAATGAAAAAAAAAAGAAAACACTCTTCCCAAACCTGCCACCATCTTCTCCTTTTCCTATGGCCACTAGAGCCTCCAGGTCTGTGCCTTTCAAGCCATACTGAAGCAACTTCTTAGCAGCATCCACATTCTCTGGAACTCTTTCCAAACACTCATGAAGAACCCATGCACGTTTCTTAATTTTGCTCTGTCCAAGAACAAGAGCATAGGCCCATTGTTACACATTTCATGGAATCTTAGAATCATTAAGGTTAGAAAAGACCTCTAACATCATCTAGTCCAACCAACTACCCACCAACACCATGACCACTACACCATGTCTCTCAGTGCCACATCTACCCTGTTCAACACTTACAGGGCTGACTCCAATGCTTCCCTGGGCAGTTTACACAGAACCTGAGGTGCAGCCTCACCAGGTGACAAGAACTATCACCTCCCTAGTTCTGCTGTCTACACTATTTCTTATACAAAGCCAGGATGCCACCAGCCTTCTTGGCCACATTGCTGGCTCATATTCAGCTGGCTGTTGACTAATAACTCCATATACTTTTCCTCCACGTAGCCTTTTAGCCACTCTGTCCCTATTTCAATCCAAAGCAATGAAACCAGACATGATAAAGCCTCTTAATTTGTTTCTGTCACTTAGAAAACATCAAGTTAATCTGATGACTGTCAAAGTGAACCAAAAAAAGAGGAAAATATCCTACAAATGGTCATCCACCATTTTGTTTATCAGTACATGAATTTTACTTTGTTCAGTTAATGTACTGAAGCTAAGACTATTCACAATGATGAAGTACACATGCCAGATGACTTAGCAGCAACAAGAACCAAACTATCACTTCTATCCTAATTAATATCTCTCCTGATTATACTATAAGAAATACAACTTTCTGGGGGTAAAGGTACAGGTATTATAGGTTCCGTGCATTTTGCAACAGCACTGGAGTAGTTCTCAGTATTGGTCTTTTCACATGCCAATGAGATTCAGTGACAGAAAGGAAAAAGCGAGGTCACAGTTATTGGATTGATCGGTTTATCTTTGGTTGAGACTACATAGCACATGGAGAATTGTTACTTACTTTGACCCTCCAGTTAATATATGGCTTAAAAAAAAATTAAAAATCTTATTTGAAAAATCTTAATTAAAAAAATTAAAATCTTGATATCTTTGATGATTTTACACCACTGCACCAGTAGGTTGTGCAGCTTTGACAATGCCTGACAGCTGGATTAGTTCTTCCCACACTGTAACTACAACAAAAAAAAAAAAACAAACAACTATGTTGGATTCGGTAGAACAGCTCCAGTTACAGGTTGGATTTAATGCAAGTTTTATTATTCAGTTTTTGCTATGGATACCAACTTAACCCTTCCACATAACTGCAAATATATTACATTTAAGAAATTTCCACGTGTTGTAGAAAGTTATGATTCATTTGTCAGGAAACAATCTAACTGTATGTGGAGAAGAGATTACACCAGAGAAAGAAAGCACATTGAAGAAAATATCTCCAAAGAGAAATTTCCAAATTTCAGTTAAACTTAAGATCTAAGGTCTCTTGATCACGCCTTCAAATAAATTAACAAGATCACTCTCTCCCACATGACAGACAATAGGCATTTACAGGACAACTCTCCAAACTGCCACCAATGTATGTTGGATAAATCAGAACACAAGGGAGATTTCTGTGAAGATTACTCAGCCACTCTGAAATAATGGCTAAAGTCACAAAAACAAACCCACCAAATAGTCTTGAATTGAAGCAACATTAACAGCTGACTTCCTCCACTGCCTCTGATACACAAGATCAGAATCAAGGCCATATGCTTGAGCCAAAGACAGAGCTTCCTCATATTCTTCATTATCAATCTAAAAAGCAAATACACAAAAATGAAAGTCAACATTAAACAATTATTAACTCTCCGTGTTAATGCAGGTAGAGGAATAATTACGATGGGTGTGATTATGCAGGCAGGAAAGAAAATGTCATGTAAGAATATGTAAAACTCCTAATTCAGATCTGGTAGTAACCTCTAGAAAGAATATAAATTTCCCAGTAAAAAAGGAATAAGTTATTTCGGCAATCACTAAGACATGAGCACTCCCAGGAAACTCTAATAGCTATAGGTTTGGCTTACCATTAGAACAACTGAAGCATCCTAAACAAAGGACTGCCTAGAGTAATCTTCAAAATGAAGAAACATCTCTATGATAAAAGTAAGTCACAAGGCTACTTCATACACGTAGCATGTCTCAAAAATCATGCATATAATAGCAATATCAGGCTATAAATTAATCCATTCCCTGGACAATAACAAGCTAAATTAATTTCATTCAATATCTCTGCCCATTCTTCCATTATTTGTAAACACTCACACTAGTGCAATGAGTCTGGACACAGTAATGAAGCACAGTGACCAGCAAACATCCTGTCCTTTGAATTATTATCATGCTGGTTTTACCTAACTTATATTAGGTACACCGCTGTCTGTGAGGCTCTTAGAAATATATGCCTAGGGGTAATATAGTGAGTCTTAAAAAAAAACTGTTCAATTAAAGCTCATTACCAGAGGTGGAATCTTCCGTTTCATACTCACTTTTCTCTGGTAAAGTTCCTCTGGAGTTGTGGACCTCAAGCTAACAAGGCGGAAGTTCTTTGTAATAGTACGTGGACGTTTCCGTGGAGGAGCAAATCGTTCCATTTCTGTCACAAAATACAGGCCTTGCTTCACGTAGCTGAAGTATCTATCCTTAGCAGAATTTTCATCGTCTGAGTCAGAGTCATCTTCTCCCTCATCTTCATCACCAGGTCTGCTCTCCAAGCGCAATCTTTTTGGAACTAGTTTTATTTCACACTGCACAGAAGACAAATCTTAAGGGTAAAATAGAAAGTTTCCGCCGAGTGTATCTTGGTGAAAATGAAGTACATGCCAGCATTGTTTTTTCCTTTAAACCCTTTGCTTCATAGCTTAATACTCTTCACAAGCCCTGACTGGCTCTGTCTTCTAGATTCAAGGTTTCATCGCTTTCTGACTAGGGCAAGGGCATAGGCTTCTTAACAGTAATTCACTGTTATACTAGATATACTCAGTTCTATACCACCTACAGACTGTACAGATCTACAGATACACTTAATCTCAATATAATTATAGCTTACTACAGAATGTAATGTTTTCGACTGTTAGCTAAGCAAATTATGTTTTCTGTTCAATGCAAATGTATTCTCAAACTGTTCTTCCCTAGGCTGTAACATGCCTGTCGCTGGTTCTATTTGATTTCTGCAATAACAAAACTCTCCAGAAATGCACACAAAAAGCTTTGGTATGTTCTCACCTATTCTGATAAATATTTAACTTTTAAGATGTTCAAGATCTGTTACAGTGTAAACCTTCTTATTTTCTAAGAAAATTTCTGGCCTACTTCGTTACCAAAGTTATGCTCTACTCCTGTCTAGAACCCTATTGATAAAGTGAATGAAAAACAAATCCCTCCCATGGCTTGGTCAACTTCAATTTGCTCCTTGCTTCTCTTAAACACACTCCCTCTGCAAGAAGCATCTGTTCCAAAATGAGAGGGATGCCTGCGGTGTTCTTCAAATGCGCTAACAAAACAGTATTATAAAGAAAAAAAGAGAGCTGACACAAACTGTTTCCTGCAGCAAGATTCTTTCATTCAGATTCAGGCTTCTAGAAGTTTTGCATCTACAACTGGCAACTACTTGGCAAATGGAATTGCCACGTAAGTTTTTTATAATGACATCTGAATTGCAAGTGGTTCAGAACTGCCTGCCTAGAGATAAAGAATAACTTCTCCTATTAATAAACACACACATACACAAAACATACACAACAGAAAACTACTTCTACTACATTCCTTTTATCTGCTTATTTGCATTCCTCACCTCCAGACTTAGAAATCCTCCATCGTGAGCTGAAGTGACCTGAGGAGAACTCTCAAACCACTCACATGACTTTCCCAGCAAGTTTCTTAATGTCTTGACTGATGACACAGTCAGCGCACCAGAGCAACGAGCCAGGATCACAGAATTATCCGCCCACCAATTTACATCTATCAGTGGGTAATAGGATTCTTTATCTGAAATAAAGAAATAAGAAAGCACCATATAAGGAAAGGCAATTATAAACTCCAGATAAGGACTGAAGTGGCTTCAACTATTAAAAGTTACCATCTGATGGCCTAATTTAACAAACATTTATTATTTTATACACATCCCTGGTTCACTGAGTTTGTATTTTACATCTGCTAGTTTAGTTTTTGAAACAATTCCTGTACTAGCTAAAGCTGTTCAGGAGGGGGGAGCAACTCAATTTTTTATTTAATGTAATTACTTTCTAACATTATCTGGAAAAAGAATTCACAATAAACTGATTTACTTGCATAAAACAGACAAATTTTAGATGTCTGGTGAAGACCACCTTTGTATTTCCCAGGCCATCCTTGATCAAGTCTCCCTAGCAAAGAACCTTACACTGAAACTCAAAAAGAGTTTACACTGACAACTGTGAACAAGACTCCCAAGGCAGCCTACAAGATTAAGTTACTAATAATATTAAAGTGCCAGAAAGAGAGAAAAAAAAATAGCATAATGGAGGATGAAAACTATGTCACCTGTATGGTAACTGTATGTTGGGACAAAATGTTCACCACAAAGAGTTAGTTCAGTTTAACATATTATTATTTCCCATCTCTCTGAAAAAAAAAAAAAAAAAAAAAAAAAAAAAAGCCACCTTTCTCCCAGCAGCAGTTAGGGACAGATGAGCTTACTACTCTTCTGCTACTTCAGTGTTAAGTCAGCTGTTTATCCATGAAGATCTTAACCCAAAGACTAAATCACCAAGAAAACAGCACAAAGAAACTTGGAGCTTTTAATAATAAGGACATATCCAAGCACCAATAAATGGATTTTGAACAGGTAACAGTCTGTGCTCTTGGAAGAGCCATGCAGTAACCAGGAGATAAATGCTGCATACGATGGATTGAATTTTGGAAAAAGAAGGCTGACATGAGGCAAAACCTAAGGACACAAAATCAAAATTCTGAAAGAAAAGGAAGTTCTTTAAATTACATTAGAATTTGGGATTTATGAGATTTACATAGACAGAAAAGGTAAAGGTAAGCTTCTGTTTTAGGCTGTGGACTCTAAAAATACATTATGCATTATATTACGGAGTAGTGGCTTCTGACACAAGCTGAGACTTCTGCTGAGCATTCAGCATTCCATAGTAGTAACAATTAATAATAAATAAAGTCCTATACTAGCTGAAATAAAGTCCTATACTACCTGAAATATTCCTTTTATTTACACTTACAGCTATGAGAATATTCCTGAGAGGATTTTTAAAACCATATGGTGATGCTCATTTAGCTACACCATGCTACAAATTCAAATTATACAAACTATCTTGTCAACTACTCTAAGCATGGTTTAATTTAGCTATTTCAGATCTTTGTGTGTTAGTATAAATGCTTTTAACAACACTTTGATTTAAAATAATACTTCAACTGTATCACAGACCTTTTATTTTCTTTCTTTTTTCACTAGAGAGTCTCCAATCTGGGTTGACTTCATCATAACCTGGCTAAAGAAATAAATGTGGGAGAAAACAAAGGGTTAACTCACAAGCAAATCTTTATACCACAAACAATCTACTCCATCATTGACTCACTCATATTTCAGTGAAATGAATCCCACAAAAATTTAACCCTTCCCTGATATTAAAGCATGTATTTACTGTAATAACACTGCTCTTATCTCCAAAGCTAAAGAGGAAAAAAAAAAAAAAAAAAGGACTACTAGTTTCCTCAATACAGTCAGCATTGCCTAAAGAGACCCAACTACATAATTATCGTAGCCAAAATATAGAATCTTAGAATCATTAGGGTTGGAAAAGACCTCTAAGATCATCTAGTCCAACTGTCCACCTACCTCCAACATTACCCACTAAATGTTATCCTTAAGTTTTACATCTACCTCTTTTTTAAGCACCTCCAGGGATGGTGACTCCACCACTCCCCTGAGCACCTGTTCCATTGCCTAACCACTGTTTTTAAGAATAAATTTTCCTAATATCCAGTCTGAGCCCCCATGGCTTGAGACCATTACCACTGGTCCTATCACTGTTACCTGAGAGAAGAGGCCAACTCCCACCTTACCACAATCTCCTTTCAGGTAGTTGTAGAGAGCTATAAGGCCTCCCCTGAGCCTCTTGTAGACTGAACAACTCCAGACCCTTCACCAGCTTTACTGATCTTCTTAAACTATACAACACTGCCAAGTTTCCAAGCCAGCAGTTTCCCTGCTTGCTGACAGAACAAGACGCAGTACACAGCCATACCAGTATCTCTCAGCTAATTAATTGGCTTAAACCTTTCCTACAGTCAAAAGTTCTTGGCCCTTCATTTTTGTAATTTTTCTTGAAACCATTCAATTAACCTCATTGGCATTATAATACCCAAAGGAAAAAGTCTGCATTCATTTCATAGAACCATATGAGTTGGAATGGACCTCTAAAGGTCATCTATTCCAAGATTCATCGCACTCCTCTGCAATGAACAGGGACACCTACAGCTAAACCAAGCTGCCTCCTCTTTCATTATGTTGGTGATACAGCAGTAGAGGCTGAACCCTCCTGACAATACTCCACACAAATATTGTTGCCGTGTAACATATGGCATGCTGCCAAGGGGCAATGTGACAAAATGGCACCACTCAATCCCCCCATGTGAAAAAAAACTGCACCTGTTGACATTCATCGATGCATGCTGAAGTTTATGGACATTGAATAGTAAGACGAACATAGGAAACATTGGATGTAATTGGTCATATCTAAACCTAGTGACCAAAGATCCCATCTGACTGGTTGCATAACATGAATTCACATCTTGTAAGTTTAGAACATAACACATTATACTTCAGATGAAAAGCCTTCCCCATTAATTCTTGATTCTTATGAGATATGGACTAAAACTAGAATATTTCAGATACTAGTGCTCATCATTTCAGGTCTGTCTCTTCAAAATACAAGTAGACATATTTTCCTTGAAATGAAGTGCTGCCTTTATACAAAGAACATAGTTATTCGGGAACTTCTTTAAAAATTATTTCATTTTCAATTCCTAGTGCTTACATTCGTACTAGTCATGTACAACTTTTCAAGTTGTAATGTTCAAGGGCAATCCCTAACTTAAAGGTCCCAAACTTAGTTTTGGGAACAATTCCTGTAACATGTGACTTACTGATACCATTCTGACTATCAAATTATTCTCAAGTGTTGTCTTGCAGAAGGAAGAGAAAAAATGAAGACAGTAAGATTTCCAGTAGAATTTGGTTTCAGCCATTCCAAGTTCCCCGTGTTGGCCCCCACTTATATTTAAAAACAGCAGTTCATTCCACCTGACAGTTACCCACCTGGTAAAAATATGTCTCATCAAACTTTAAGAACCAGCTGTAATTAATTAATTCAAGTTTAAGTTACTAAGTTTCAATAGAAAAATTATTGCTAAATGATAGTTATAGTACAGTTACATGAAATCCTCTATTCTCCTCAGCAAACAAATCTATGGAGGATTGAAGTATATCCTGCTGGCTTCTAAACACCCATGTCTCTCATACCTGGTCAGTTTGGTCCCATTCTCCTTGTTGTCTGAGAGATGGAATAGACCAGATTGTTAGTTTCCCTGAGAAATGAATAGCTGCCAGAAGAGATCCATCAGGGGAAAGATTCATCTTGAAAATCCCATCCTGCCAAATATTGTCAGGGAAAAAAAAAGGGGGTCAGAATAAAGGTAAAATGACAACTGACAACAGTGGCACTGAAGAGTAAAAATCAACCTCTATAAAGGAAGAACACTACAATACAACTAACAAAATTCCAGGCATTTGAATTTCTTTATAAATCAGTATTTATTTATAAATGAAACCTGAAAGGCTGGTCTTAAATTATCTGTTCAGAGAAGGTATTTAGCAGACTCAGTTCTCTACTGTCTTGCCTCTCAGGCAAGACAGCTATCTAACATAACAGCTTAGAAAGGTCAGTTTCCAGGGAAGGAGAGCTGCATACTATTTGTCATAATATCCACCCAAAAGAAAAGAAAAAAAAAAAAAAAGCGAATGGGATATATAGATAATATAGATGAGCTCTTGGAGGAACACGTTACAACTGCATATATCAACCATTTCCACAAAACAAAATAGATACTGAATTTTCAAATTTTTAAGTCAAGCTGAATGCCTTAAAGGTTCTGTAAGCAGGATTTAAATTTTTTTTCTGTACGTTCCCCCACAACCCTCACCAGAACTTCTGTGTTTGCACAAAGATTATCAGATTTGCAGAGCCTAGATTTCACTCAAAGATTCTCATTAAAAGACAAAAGGATTCCCAAACTTTTCTAGAAATTCCCAATTTGCTAGTTCACTTCTAAAAAAACCAAGTATAAACCTTCATCCCACTCTAACAGTAAACACACAACAAAGCACGTTTTTACTCAAAAAGGTATAATTAAGATTTTGTTAAGCAAATCAGTATTATTTTCCTAACAGAAATAATTCTTAAGCATTCTCCAATTATGCTCTTAAGTACTTAGAGTGCTATAATCTGTGCTCTAGTTTCTCAAAAAACAGAGCATGCTTACTGAAGGCAATTCTCTCTTCAGAAATCAAGTAGCATGCACAGAGTGCAAGAAATAAGAACTGCTGAAGAACTTAGAAGCTTAAAATATGCCTAAAATACATAACCCATTCAGATAAGCAATCAGCACTACAAAAATCACAGATTTTTCCAAGGGTTAAGCATCTACTTAGTCATCAGTAACAATCCCATTCCTGTTTGAATCTTGTATTTAAAACTCAAGCATTGGTGTCTACAGAGATTAATCTGTCCTTTGACAAAGCAGGCAATGCCACCTCAGTAAACAGATTGTCAGTTTGATGGAACTGCAGAATGAGATATTGAGAGTCTCAATAGATTGTCACTTCACGTTTTAAAACTGTCATTTAAGTTACTGACACTAAGAAGCAAATCTCAAATACAGGTAGTCCTCTAGCTGCTCTGCCTGTCACATCTTCATACTGCTGCCAATTTCCTACAAAGAATATAAAATGCATCTCGCACATTTAAACTATAATCTCAGAAATCTGACTAAAACGTTCAACAATAAATATCCCTGCTTTCATTTGTAAATTCCATATTAGCAAGTGAAGAGCAAATGATGTTTAGCACAGCACTAGCCTTTCAGTAAACTTCCCTGTTACTGTAGCCTTTTCTTTTTTATTTTCAGTGAAGGAAAAAAAATCTCTCCCCATTCTACCTTTGAGAGACATTCAGAAATACCTGCTTTCACCATCCAATTTTTTCTTGTAAAAAATTCACCTAAAAATCTCAAAAAATCTATTAAGGTTGTTTCTAAAGTCCATATGATGCCATACAAGCCATTTTTCTCTCCAGAGAACACAGTGTGAAGTGGGAGATAGATTCTTTACTGCTCCTTCTTTGTAAACAAACCACTGGGAAAAAGCTTTTTTCTGTTTGGAAAGGGGAGGGAATCAAACAAAAACTACAAATAAATCATAAACAAGGGGCAGGAGAATGTGATGCAGAAACTGAGTAGATAGCCCTGAAGGTATGCAGAAAAAAAAGCTAAAACTACCATGCACTAAGCTTTAGAAGTATACAAAGCACACAGCAGCACTTCAGTGTGATGAGACTAACACTCACTCCCTCAAGGAAAGGGGGAATCCAAGACATATATGCAGGGTTTGTTTGTTAAGAACAAATGGCTTCTGAACAGCAGTTCTGGAATTGTCAAGTGCATCTACATAGTTGAAGTTTGACTTATCTTAAACACTTGGAGCTGTTTAGGAAAATCCTTTCATAGTACCTCCTAGCATAGAGTAAAAAAAAAAAAAAAAAGTCTGTTTTCCCTATGTACATTTAAATTAATTATTTGTGGATTAAGGTACAAAATTGCAGGGCTGTAAAAAGGTGGATTTTTGTTAATTATCTGATAGGAGTGGAATAGTGCAGAAGATTGGTTTGGGATTTATTTATTTTTATCCTTTCAAGCTATGTCATTGAGAAAAAAATATGACACAACCATATATTCTCTTTCAGAGCATCTACCTAACGTGCTACACTGATTATATTTGTTAATAAGCACTTGGGTTGCTCTTTGCACCTTCCCCTTTGAAGGAAGGCTTATATTTAAAATTGAGCTCTGCATCACTGACTTTGTTCCTGCTAGTATGCTGGAAACCCCAAAATTCAAGCTTCACCAGATGAACTAATAGGATTTTCAAAAAATCCAGAGAAGCTACTCCATTTAAAATTAAAAGCTTATTATTTTTATAAGCTTCATAGAAATGTTAATTCTTTCATTGTATAAATTAAAAATTTATTCCAGTTCCATCTCTCAGGCAGTCATTAATAGACAATTATGTTAGTAGAACACATTTCTGGGAGTAGGCATAGACTTTAATACCTGTTCTGTTCCCCGACTGCTGTAAAATCTTAAATTCATAATCCTTAATAATCCTCTTCTCTGTGCCTGTAAGAACAGAAACATACTAAGAAATGAATCTCATACATTGTTTTATGCACCAAAAGCTAAGTCAAATCTAAAGTAGTAAAACAACTTTGCAGAATTCTTTAAGCTTTTCTAGGCTGTCAATTTTTAAATCATGCAAGAATAACTTAGTCTATTTCATTGGGTACATATAATACTGCAGAAACACACTATTCATTAGCAATGAAATTATTTTTATTCATTAATTCCATACTAACTAATATTTCTACAAAAGTAAATATACTGAAATGAATTTACATTATTTTAGGACAAATTCTAATATCTATTTGTTTGTAGAATAGTTCAGCTAGAAAGGACCTACAAAGACCATCAGGTCCAAATAGCTAATCCACTTCAGTGTTAACCAAAAGTTAGAGCAGGTCACAGAGGGCATTATCCAAATGCCTCTTGAACAATGACAGACACTGGGCATCAACCACCTACCTAGGAAATCTATTCTAGTGTTTGGCTGCCCTCAACAGTAAAGAAATTTTTCCTAATATTCAGTCTGAACCTACTCTAGTACAGCTTTGTGCCACTACTTCAAGAACTTCCAAAGGATAGCTATTACCAAATCAAACATTTATTTTTCTACTGAAAGCAAATGAAGTCAGGAGTCAGAGAAACCAAAACACGTACAGACACACTGCCTTTTGTTATGAAATAATGAAAAAGATAAAAATAAATTGACCTGTTCATTTTTTCGACGCATACTGAACTTTCCATTAGATAATTCTGTTAATTACAATGATCATCCCACCAAGAATTAAAAAGAGGAAATATACTTACTGTTCGAATATCGCCTTCATAACTAGTGACCTGTTTATAATGGGGAGATCCTGACAGAACTCTCCAAGCAGATATCCCACAAGCAGTTGCTTTAGATACTCCATCTTCATCTGTTTCACAACCTCCTACAAGCAAAAGTCTACAAAACATACAAAACTGGTTTCATATATT
Source organism: Oreortyx pictus (assembly GCA_036925125.1). Classification (NCBI taxonomy): domain Eukaryota; kingdom Metazoa; phylum Chordata; class Aves; order Galliformes; family Odontophoridae; genus Oreortyx; species Oreortyx pictus. The sequence continues at coordinate 95,120,957 of JAUPFR010000002.1, forward strand.
GACACATAAAAATTGTGCTGTTGTTTTTATTTGTTTGTTTTTTTAACTTTAAGTAAGAACTACAGCAGTTTGCTTACAGTAATAAATAACTTTCCATGTATTATAACAACAGTCCCAGTAAGCTTTAAAAATCAGACTGTTCATTCACAGACAAGTTGTTTTTTTTTGTTGTTTTTTTTTTTAATTAGTTCCTGTTATTTATAGCATTTATCTCCATCCGTTATCAGCCCTATTCTTCCAAATGAGGCACAACACCCACCATTTAAAATAAAATATGTATGGTTATTAATTGCAGTTCCCTGCTATGCTGAAAGAATAACAATAAGAAGTTAAGCTTACCAAATGTTCCAATCATTCAGTTTAAGCATGAATAAATGGAAACGAAATAAGTGGTACAAAAGCTATTTGCCCTTTAATTAAAGAATCATCAGGAAGAGGTATTTCAACGTTGTTTTCTAAAGCCACACTATCAGTTACATAGGTCACTCTGAAAGTAATTCTACCTACTTATTTCCATGAAAACCACAAGAGATACACTATCTGATAGAGAAAATTCTCAGCTACAAAGCACTACTTTTTAACACAGTCACCACGGTTTTCATCAGTGATGAGCAAAAGCCTGCATGCCACACTCGTAAGAAGCGAAGATGACCCACTGTCATCACACCTGAAACGTACCACCCACCACCTCACTGTGCCATCTCCATAAATGTTTGGAAAGCACTGCTAAATGTCAATGGGCATGATGTTTTCCACATTTCATTTCCAATGAATTCCACACAGAGGAAATTCAGTGACACACCTTTGCTTCACCTGCACTTCCATGTCAAATGCATTCTGTCAGACTGCTCCTCTGTTGCCATATCTCACGCAGCAACAAAACATTAATGTAATTCTGGAGGAATGATTCAACCCCTACTGCCATACCAACAACAGCTTTTGACATCATGGTCCAACATAATAAAATAGGAGGTATTAATTTCGGAGCATCCTTTGTCAATGTATTTCCTTCAGTTAAGTAGAAGACTTAAAATACTTCGGTTTCAATGAACAGAAGGTGCTATAAATGTCTGCTGCAAAATATTTCCTAATGTTATAACTAAAGCATATATTTTCTCTTTAAGCCCTATGACTCCATTAACGAGCAGTTTTAGATTTAGCTGATGATTACTTTGACGAAGAAATTAAGAACATAGGTTTACATCTGTTTGGAATTATCAGTTTATTGAACAACCCATCAAAAAGCAAATATCTGCAAAAAAGGCACACAGTGAAAAAGCCAGAAGTTGATACTCCTGTATCGATCTTCAAAGGCTGAGTTACTCTTGAAACATTCTACCACCTAGTGGCTGAAGCTCATTTAGCAATCATCCACCGTTTCGATCTATTTCAAAATAAAGTAAAAAAATAAAAGGTGATGCTGTATCTCACTAACAAAAAAAAAAAAAACTCCTCTATAGCCCTGCTAAAAAACAAACAGCAATTTAATATTATTGTACAAAAACATCTGACCTCATATTAGCCGCCCAGACAACTGTACAGTATCTGGTACAGAAGTGAAGAAGCCCTCCGTGTATTTCATGACATGACACCCAATTTAAATAAATCTCTTCATAACTTACTCTTCAGAGCACTAGAATGAGTATTGATTTAACAGACATGTACAATATGAGATGAGTATTTCTGGCAGACAAAAACTGATTACTGAAGAAAAGTGCCCTTTGAAAAGAGAACAATTCACAGACTAAATGTCACGCACTTCATCCATTCATCCCTCTCATGCACAGCTTTGTTACCCCTCTCCCCTGCTTTTCCCCTTCTGCAGCTTTTCCATGTTTCCCACATTTTTACCACTGCAGACTGACATGCTGCCAGTGATCAAAGAAGGTGAGCATTGCCCCCAGCTCATACAAAAAAAAAAAAAAAAAAAAAAAAACCACTGCCTAGGTGTGCTACAGTTTTTCCTGAAGAACTCCAGTTAAAAACAAGGAAGAAAAAAAAAAAAAATCAAATGGGAAAAACAAAAACTTCAACTGAAAGGCTGTACACCACCTGAAATTCCTAAATTCCTCCTAACAGCTTTAATAAGTTTTAGGACAAAACAGCCAATCTACCCTGTTGTGCATGATGCAGGCAATGTCCATTTTATCTGGCCAAGAATAAATGCATTGGCATACTCACATCTGAGCACACTGTCAAGCGTCAGTGAACACAAAGTTGTATTTTACAACTCTGAAAGATGTTACCAAGAATCAATATTACATAGATCTTTACATATAAAACGATTCCTTAAAAAGTTTCCTACCCTCCTCCCCCCCCTTTCTTTTTTGTTAAATCACTGGAAGAAAGTTTCACATGCATCTACATCTCTTTCACAGCCTGACTACAGGGAAAGAAAATAATAATCAGTATGAACTTCATGAGATCATCTCAGCTGAGCTGTCAGTTCTTAATAACCAAAAGACAGCAGGCATAATCCTCCAGAAAATTAATTTATCTGCAGTCTTGTCCATCCACAGGCACCTACATTCTTCCATAAGCACCAGCTTCCACTGCAACACGCCACTCAGTTAAAAATTTCAGCAACAGCAGTAACTAAAATTCAATTACAATTGACTACACAGTGCCAGAGGTGACTCAGAAACAAACAGTAGTATAAAGACCAAGAGAAGAATTGTCAATAATAGTGACAGCACTAGCTCCAAAACTGCCTGAACTAGCTCTCAAAATCTCCATCAAGATAAATCTTTTCAAAGAAATTTTGGAAAAACTGTCACATACAATGCAACATATTTATAATTCAAAAGTATCTTTTAGGATAAACGAAACTCAATGACAGCTGGAATTAAGATGTCATATCAGTTTAGATACACACAAAACACACAACCTCGAGACAAAAAGCCCTCTCTCAGGACTGCAGAGAAATTCATCATCACAGCAGGTACTTAAAATTTTAAAAAGCTTTTCAGAGAGCAAAATGCAGCAGCGGGGGCAGAAACTATTAAGATGAATAACACAACTGGCATCTAAAGAAAATGAAAAGTACTCCTGAGAGGCTCAAAGATCTGGCCTTGTTTACCAATTATTTTTTCAAGACTAGACAGGAGATGACTCCAAAATAACAAGAGTTGACAGGTAGCCTGGGAATTAGCAACAGGAGAGGGGGAGGCTTTTCTGGGTTGTTTTTTGTTTGCTTGCTTGCTTTTTTGGGAGGGTGTTTTCTTTTCTAAGTTAGTCCCAGTCTGAAGACAATACTATGCCAACAACTCCCCCACCCCCCAATTCTCACCAAATACTTGGTTTCCTATACAAGCCACAGGCTTAGGCCACTCCTGATGGGCCACAAAGCACCATTATTTTAATAACTGACACTTACTCACAAGGCCCTGGAAGTGAATATGTTGTCTATCACGCTGTTATTGACAGAACTATGTAAGGGTTCGATACACCAAATGACTGTGCTACAATCACAGTGAACTCAATAGGTTGGAGTGACAGGCCAGTAGAAATCTCAGGAAGTTCTAAAGAGGGAAGGACAAAGATTGTGCCAGGGGAGGAATAGCCACATATGCCTATGTTAACCGGACGGAAAAGAACAGATGGAAGATGGCTCTCCAAAACAGTATCTGAGAAGTCCTGATGGACAACAAGATGATCACAAAACACCAACATGCCCTTGCAGCAAAGGAGGCCTTATCCATCTTGGACTGCCATGGAAGAAAAACACCGTCAGCATGCTGCAAGAAATGATCCTTCCAGATTGGCCAGCATGTTTGAAACAATCTGGATTGCTGGATCTAACTCCTAACATTTCTAGTAGAGCAGACATAGACATGAAACTGGAGCAAGTCCAGCAAAGGGCCATTCAGTCTCAAAAAGCTGGCTGCCCTTATACACCTCTTTGTTTGTCTATACTTTGTTTTCAAGGGTTTAATAAAGTCAGGCTTCAGATAACTAGAATACTACTGGTCTCAAGGACAGCACGTTCAATTAAGGCATTCAAGGAAAACTTAAAACTACTTCACAACTCTTCACTCAATTTTGGTACAATAAAAAGTTTTATATTTAACTGAATCTAAAACCTTAATCTTCCATAGCTATCACACGTTTTAGCCTCTACTATGAGACACCTTTTGTAGAAATTGCAGATAACACTTCAGTAGGTATTCAGCTCAAAATTAAGGTACACAAATAAGCAAGGTGATGAAACTCCCATCACAGCTAACACTAAAGCAGACACATAAGTTTTACAAACAAAGAGCACCGTAAATTCCATCATGGATGAAGGTTAGTCTATAGGAGAACAAAAATATTCAAGCATCTAAAAGGTACCTAACATTTTTCAACGTCAGTGAAATTAAAGATTGCACTTTTTCTCAAGAGCTACTGTTTCACTTTTCCTTACAGATTCAGATATTATTCCTACTGAAACGTTCTCTTCAAAATTATCATAAAACTAATTGGAAAAATTAAAGTACTCAATTGCTATTTACTGCAATTTAATAGGCAACCAAAAAATATATAGCAATATAGAGTGCAGTAAGTCAAGGCCTCCAAACTATGCATGCAGTTTTAGAGGTCTATCTGAAACTAGATTAAATGCAAAAACACACGAAGTTGAACTAAAGTGATCAAAGCCCGCTTTTACTGAAAATGGAAACTCTGAACTGTTCATATGTATCCACAATTTTATTCAATTTACAACTTAGGTCAACTGGCTTGCTTCAGCTCCTATTCTGATGCATTAAAAAGTCCTCTAAATATCAAAATGTTGACATTTTCCGTCCCACTCCTTCCCCCAAAGATAGAATGGTTGAGATTAACAAAGATGCCTGGAGATCACTTAGCCCAAGCATGTCCAACTCCCATGGCCCACAGGCCACATGTGGCCTGGCAGGGCTGGCAGTGCAGCCCACCCCCACCCAGGACTATAAGGACAGCAGCTCTTCCCGGAGGAGTGCCACAGGCACCCATAGCTCAGCAACAGCCAAACCAATCGTTTTCTATTAACACTATGTCAACTGAAGCCAGAGCATGGGAAAGCAACGCTGTGCAGTACTGACCCAAGTGATTGCAAATAACTGCATGCATTTTGATGCGTTGGCTAAACACAGGGTTCTGAACAGAGAGGAATACACAGCTGTGTATTCACTCAATTTTTTTCACCTTGAAAATAAGTTTTGAGATTGCAAAAAAAAAAAAATCCTTCATTTATGTTTACAACAAAATTTTCAGTTGATATAAATACGTTACCTGCAATTTGCAGTTGATATTAATGTTACCTGTAAGTCTTCAAAAGGAATGTATAAAGTTGCAATCAATACTCAACTCAATAATCTATGTCTTTACCAGACTTTGATGAAATCAAAGAATACAGAATGGCTTGAGTTGGAAGACTAAGATCTACTTCCAACCACCCTGCTATAGGCAGGGACACTTCCCTAAAGACCAGGTTGCCCAAAGCCCCATCCAGAACGGCTTTGAACGCCTGCAGGGAGAGGGCATTCACAAGCTCTCTGGGCAAACTGTTCCAGTGTCTCACCACCCTCGCAGTAAAAAATTTCTTCCTAATACCTAGCCTAAATCTTTCCTCTTACAGTTTATAATCATTCCCCCTCAACTTGTCACTATAAGCCCCTAGAAAAAATCCTTCCCCGGCTTTCTTGCAGGCCCCCTTCAGGTACTGGAAGGCTGCTATAAGGTCTCCTCAGAGCCCTCTCTTCCCCACGCTGAAGAGCACCAGCTATCTCAGCCTGTTCCAAAAAGCAATGTGCTCCAGATCTCTGATCATCTTCATTGTCTTCCTCTGGACTCACTTCAACAGCTCTATGAACTTCTCCTATTGGAGGTCCCAGAAATGGATGCAGTACTCACTGGTGGAGTCTCAAGAGAGCAGAGTAGAGGAGCAGAATCACCACCCTGGACTTGCTGGTCATGCTTCATTTGATGCAACCCAGTATACAGCTGGCCATCTGGGCTGCAAGTGCACATTACCGACTCATTGTGTCTTTCATCAACTGACATCCCCAAATCCTTCACCTCAGGGCTGCTTTCAAGCTACCCTACACTCTGCCTGTTACTCGTTGCCCAAATCCAGGTGCAGGACTTTGCACTTGGATGTGTTTAACTTCATGAGGTTGGCATGAAACCATCTCTCAAGCCTCTCCAGGTCCTTCTGGATGGCATCCCATCCTTCTAGGGAGCCAACTGCACCACTAAGTTTGGTTTCACCTGTATTTGTATTACATAAAAATTATGGAAACTTCTTACTTAACCAACAGAGCCCATCTTTTCATGTCAGGAAAGGGTGTTTCTCTCCATACAAAATTTGAAATAAAAGGGAAAGGAAAGGCTAACCACAAACTTCCATAGAAATTCACTTAAATTACTAATTTTCTAATAAAGTGTCCTTAGCACAAAAGCAGCACTGTCTCCCTTTTACTCCACAGAAACATCAAGATTTAAAAATGAAAACATAGGATCATATAGGAATATATGGGAGAACCAAAGCTATTAGTTGGGAATTAAGATGAAAGAGAAGGAATATGAAATTTAAAAACTTTGTTTTGCTTTTTTTCCCTCCTCCTATTATAAACTTGTATGACACAAAGTTGTCATTAGCACACACAAAGCCATGTCCAGACTATATCAGATGATTTTCTGTCTTTTAATTTCTTGTTAGTGGGTTCATCCACTAGCAAATTGTAACAGTTCTTAGGCTGGTGCCCAGAAATGCACAAAAATGGAAAGCAAACATGTCCATGTACTCCATGACCCATACACCAAACTCTAGATTTAGTATACTGAGTATCAGCTATGTAGAACTACCAGAGAACAGGTGGAAAGAGGTAACTATATTCAAAATTAATCGAAGTAATAAGTTAGAAGAACTTAGTTCTTGTCAATAACAGGTTTTCCCTTAAAGGTAGGTTAAACTGCTCATTTAACACTGAATAATCAGTTTCTAAAACAGCAAATTTCTCCTAGTACTCCACTGCGAAGACCAATTTCAGTTAAAAAAAAAAAAAAACACAGAGACATAATACTGTGCTGACAAATTCAATAGTTCTAGTTCAAGAAAAACATCTAGAAAGAAGTTCTTACAATTGAAAAGTTGAGTAACTTGCTGAATTTATCTTGATACATAACAAGGAGATATAAAAATGGTAGGCATATTTTCAAGCGAAGTAATTGCCTAACCAGGTTCTATTACAACTACATCTGATTCAAAAGCAGAAGCAGACTGAATGGAAGCCAAAGATGTGGTAACTGTGCCCAATCCGTTACTAACAGAGAAAAAGCACCAGAAACAACTCCAAAACTAAAGTCAGAACAGTAGGGAAAAAACGGCTGTCCAAACACAGAACCAAATTCTGAAAGAAAAGAACAAAAACCCTATACTCCAGCCCTTAACCACATGAAATTCAGAAACATCTTTTGAAGCTATTTCTGATGCTCTAAAACTGCTGCTAGCATAAAGGAGACAAACAGTAAAGGACACAGCATGATTTTTCTCCCCTTAAACCCAAGTGCTGTATTTGATAAATGAAATCAATTGTTCTTGAAGCATGAAAATACACATATAAACTGACTCCAGTTACCAAGGAAAATACCTCAGTCATGTTCCCTATGCTGTTTTCTCTACACCTAAACTGGTGTTTCACTGAAGAAGCCATACCAAAAGCTTTACAGACAGGGTGCACTAAGATGGGTGATTAGAATGCACACTAAGATGGGTGATTAGAATGCATCTGTCAAAAACTGGAAGTTATTGAAGTTAAGGGCTGGGCAGCCCATGACTTCATAGCTTCTCACTCTCCTCCTGGTATTATAATTAACTGCAAATTAACAGAAAAAGTTCACTTCAAATAAACCAAAGCCTTGGTGGTTTTTGTTTTGTTTTTGTTTTATTGTTGTTGGTTTTGTTGGATGTTTTGTTTTTTTTTTCTTTTTTTAAAAAAGGAAACAAAATGAAGAACTTGTCAATAAAAAAAGCATTTAAACCCCCTAATAAATATAAGACAATTAGACAATAAATACCATAGATTTAGGGAAGGAAAAAAAAAAAAAAAAAGAATCCTCACTGGTTAAGAAAAAAAATAGTGTTCTAAAAAAGTAGGCAAACAAGAAAATCTCTCTTTAAATTACATTCCTAGAGGCAATAAAATCTATAATCTATAAAATCGTAATCTTAGAGAAGACTCTAATATGAAAGATATGATAACCTAAACATGGAATATAAAGGATTCTTCTGGATTCACAAGAATGCTAGATGTCACTTGTCCTAATGTCTCAGTGCCACTGACATTCAAGAAAGTGCATTTCCATTAATATTTTACACACTATAATTCTTTTAGTTAAAGTATAATCACCTACTCAGGCTTCTTTCATATATACAGCAATGCACGATGAACAACTTGCTATTGCCAATTCATTAAATAAACACCACTGTTAAAATAGAAACCCCTTCTCTCCTTTTTAAATACATGCAGCACCCTCCACATTGTTTACTTTGCCACTCTTCATCATTTTTTCTGGAAGGTAGCATACAGAACACTTACCTGTGACCAGGATGGTAAATGACAGTATTTATTCCATGGGCATAATGGCTACTAAAGCTGAAACTATGGCTTTCTTGGAAACTTTGATTTGTTCCAACACTGAATATAGGGGAGAAAAAAATATATATTAATATATACATAAAAGTAGATTTATGCTCTTCACAGAGTGGAGAGAATTATTTTACTTTGATAACTTTTAAGACAAAACTTATGCTTACCTTACAAGGTAACTTCTCAATTCTCCACGATAATTAATGACAAGTAGTTCAGCTGACCATTGAGCACTTGCTTTGTATTCTAGAAAGATCAATCCAGCAATAGCGTAACTCAGATCTCCTGGAAAACTTACTGTCTTTACCCAAAAGTGTAGACAGATGAAGAGTGAGAAAAACAGGGAGGGGAAGGAAGGGAAAAAAAAAAAAAAAAAAAAAAGCACCTTGGGTTATTTTGTGGGAATAAAATTTACTATTTCTAGGAGAATGTATCAAAAAAGCTAGAGTATCATGATTTCTATTAGCAACAAAATACATTTTCTTTAATCTTGATTTTGAACATACATTATTAATGATGTCCAGAAAGATAATATGTTAAGGAAACATACTTGAAATACCCTCCTTATGTATACAGAAAATGCAAGACATATTCTGCCAGTCAACTACAATTACATTTTCTCAAGTGAAAGTGAAAAAAGTCTCATATTGCTCTAATAGCAATATTTTCTGGATTTATGATTCAATCTGCCGATAAGCTTACAATTTCCAATCTACTACTGAAAACTTTAATCACTTGCACACATAAGCAGACAAATCTATACTTCCAGAATCCACTGTAACTAGAGATCTACCACAGTTCTGGCCAAAAGAAATGAACATTCTGACAAAGTACAACAGCACAAAGGACACATTGGGCATCCTACACATACTTAACGTTAGTTAACTAGAATATAGCCATCATACAACAAACATTACATAGTCTATCTATGCATGGTAATCACATTTTAAGTATAAGTTCTCCACAAATAAAATTCAATCAAAGACTACTTACAGGTGAAATGACCAAAAGCTCACTACCCATTAGGTCAAACACTCTCACTGTTCCGGTGCTTTCAGCATAAGCAAGTAATGTACAATCATGACTCCACGCCACTCGCCTCCACTGAGGGTTAGGATCTTTTGGCACTACAAAAAAAGGAAAAACATTCTCAAAAATTGAAACAGTTTCTTGTTAGCACTGTCATCTGTACTCAGCTAATCTTTACTAGTCCATGGCCACATCCTGAATCACAACAAAAATGTCCTTCAGTGGATCACCTGATGACCTTTAACTCATTCACCGCCTGCCAGTGCTAGCAGTCTTTACTTTGTTTGTGTATTCCCTTGCTTATAAAGATTTTATTATCAGTTTTCCTCCCCACAAACAACAATAGATATCAAAGAAACAGACCAAAAAAATCGTTAAATTGAGTTTACAATTAACAAAAAATTTGTACTAGTAGCAGATGATGTTATCACAATTCCTTGATAATTTTATTATCTGTACACACTACCTTCTAAAAACAAGTTTTCAGATTGGTCAATCAACAAAAAGGTGGCAATTTACTATAAACAGCCTATTCCACTATGTGTATCAGGACTCAACGACCTGTAAGGATTCTTTCCAACTCAAACCACACCCTGTTCATAGCAGGGGAGCTGGACAGGATGACCTCTAAAGGTCTCTTCCAACTCCAAGGATTCTACGATTCTATGATCCATCAGGACAATTCAATCCCACTTCACTTTTTCACGTAACTGAGAAACTAATATTTTATTCAAAATAATTAAAAAGAGCAATTTAAGTGAACTTTTAGAAGTTCTAAATAGTAACATATGGATTGAAGACTCTAGCCCAAAGATATTTGACAGACTCCTGACAGATCATCATTCACCTACTTTCTTTGGAAAATATCTTCTACATCAGGAGGTAGAGATCAGAAAGAAAAAGTGGAGTATAATCTCACTTAAATTAAAAAAAAAAAACTATAAAAAGAAATGGCAGGATACCCATCATCATTACAAACTTATGTAGGAGGAAAACAACAAGCAAACAAGCAATCCTCTAACATCTACTGTGCCTCCAAAATCCATTAATTTAACTACCATTTCATTTCAGGTACCGTATGTTAATTATAATGAAGAGAACCAGTGGAGAGAGAAATGGGGCTGATAAAAAAAGAAGTAAAAATTTTAAGAGATTTCACTGAATGTTTTTAAGAAGACAGTAAAGCAACAATATCACTTAGCAATACATGAATAAACTCAATGACAACATTAAGTAATGGTGCAGAGGCCGCTATATCCTATACCTTGGCATGTTCCAATTGTGGATCCAAAATCATCTTTTGCAGACCTGGAGAATATGAATTATTGTTAATACATATTATATATTAAATTTAAAAATAAAGAAAAAAAAAACTCTCCACTTACTCCATTTTCCAGAGTATACAAAAAGCTATAAAAATACCACAAGTGTACAATTCAAAGGCTTGCATGTACTTAACTACTTGTTCAAAAGACAGATTGTAGTCTTCAGCCCTTAGGCAGCTAGTCTCAGTTACATTACTGTTTTAGAAACTCTACTTTCAGCCTATAAGAAATAATATTCCTGTTTAGTAGTAATGCTGTTCAAAATAAATGCTGAGGTTCTAAAGTGCTGCAGGAAGTTTTTTTCTTTAACTAGTCAGTATTCTCTAGGTGACAATTAAAAATGAAAAAAAAAAGGCAAGAATATAGTTACAATAATACAGTTGAAACACAAGATTTATTCTATAGTTTATAAGTTGACATTTATGGCGTTCGCTTCACTTCTGATTGAACAATTTTCATACACTTGCTTCTTTTACATATAAATGGAAGGTCTGACCTTCTAGCAAATGGATTTTTCTGAAGCAAGTAAACACACTCAATCAAGATCTGTACTAAATGTGTTCTTGCACTGGCAAAGGAAAGCTTGCTGTTAGAGAACGGAAGGAAAAAGGAAAGCATGAGTCCTTATGGCAATCCATATTATTTGTAACTTAAGGTGAAGCCAGCTATTCTACAGAGAAGTAGAACAATATCTCCTTGTCACACTTCATATGAAAGAACTTTTGTTCTCACATAACGATCTGAAAGGGGAATTGAAAGGCAAAGGCTAGGAGACCACAAATTGGGCTTAGTAGTTTGAAACACCTTGACAGTTTTCTTATACATCTTAAAAAAAATTTTTTAAAACCACACCTTATAAAAGGAAATACAGATCGTTTTTATCTGTAACATTTGTAATTCTTGATTAGGAGCAGGGAGTGTGAACTATTTATTTTTAAAATCAGGAGTGTCCAAGAAGTAAGAAACAAAAGGCTTTTGCTTTCTAAGCAATAACATATTTTTAAAGTATCTCATAAATTAATTTCAGAATATATACAGCGTTCTAAAAGAAAAAAAAGGTTTTTAAAACTCTGTTTAGCAGGACATTAGAAACACCGCCTCAGAATTCCACAACTGTGGTTATGGAACAACAGACAACCTAAACTTACCTGATTTCTACACGCTGGTCTTGCACAACTGCCAATAGTTTACCATTGCTGAAAGAAGATAAAGGTATGAAAGTTCTTTAAAACCCAGTTCTCACAGAATGCTGAAGAGAGCTTCAGATGCTCTTCTGCATAGTTAAGATACAAAATTCCTAAACTTTTAAACAAAGAAGTATTTACTAAAAATTCCCTTCATGTCTCTGAAATATTTCTGTCAGAGTTTTCAATAGTAGCACTGAGAAAACAGAATGCCTATGATATTGCTGCAAAGAATGTCAAAATCAGATATTCATTATCACTTATAACAGCAATACCTAAAACTACGCATTGCTTTATCTGGAATGAACAGCCATCATACTTTGTAAGTCAGGTCATCTCTTTAGGAGCAGGCCTTTGTACCTAACATAAATCACTGGAGCTGGTACGCTGCACATCAAAAGGACCTCCACTCCCTCAAAGAGTCACCATCTCCTCCTGTTATGTATTATTTACAGAACTCTTATTAAAGCATCAAACATGTTTAGTGATGATAAATGAGGTGAAGTAGTCCATACTACTTTCATGTAGTTGAACCATGATTTCTGTACACCTTCATGTTTGTTTCTTTTTTAAAGCCAGGGATTTCTCCATTGTTTCTAAAACTGCTTTAGAACGACTGTGCCTTGGAACTCTCAATTCACCCCTTCATATACAGTAGCAGACGGTTTTTGATGGTATGCATTCCCTTTCCCCTAATTTTAAAATAAACTATTTCTATTACATATCCTGCAAGTTTTAAGTCTTTAAATGATGAAACTCAAGTTGTAATCCTTCTGCTGGGAACATACTCACACTGCAAGCGACTTCTGTTCAAACACTAAAAGTACATTCAGAACATGAGTCACAGATGCACTAAAAGCCCCTGGATAGCAGACTGACCCCTCTTTTCCCAAAGCTGCCTCTGAAAGCCTCCAGTATTTCTCTCAACCAAGGAGAGTAACATTAATAAGTTATTAACTCAGCACTGTTGCCATATGGGCAGGGTGGAAAGTATCAATACATTCACTACTGCCAGAAACAAAAGAGCATACAAGTACATAAGCTGGTTACCTTGCAAGCACTAAGTGCCAGTTGATCTGCTTATTAACTAGACGAACCAGTCCAGATGGTAGAGAAAACTTAGCAGGGCTGAAGAAAAACAAAAGTATTAGCCTTATTCAGAACACACACTAGTACTAGTGTGGTAGTACTTGAGATACAGATGCGAGATGAATTAGTTTTAAAGCAACCATCAACTACCTGGAACAGTTTAGCAGATAGGCATGAATCACCAATATACACTACATCAGTGACAAAGGTTAACAGTATCCTCAGCTGAATTAACAGAATCACAGGCACATCTTCAGACTCAGGTCAGTAGCCAGTTCTGAGGACACCAATAAACCCGTGTTTTCAAGAACCAGGCAAAAAAGAGTCTTAAGGAATCTGATTTAAGTTTAATGTTCACCTGCTTTTTTCGATTCCTCTTTTTGGAATTTACTAAATATTCATATTCCAATTCAAGAAAATGGCAACTAGAATCAGTTTTAAAGACTAGAAATCAGACTTTCAATATGACTACTGGTGTAAAGAAAATCGTTATGACTAGGCTTGTATGACAGCATGGAGCGCATATACACATACAAAAAAGATAAGATAAACAAGAACACTAGAAACAAGGAAAGTAGCATTGCTTGCTAACTTAAACTCCAGAACTGTTTCACAGGCAGCAGAAACAAATGTTTCTTTCTATGCTCTCAAAACAACAGGATGCCCCTAGAAAAAGAGAACTGGTACCTTCAACTATACAAAAAACATCAGAGCAGTATAACCACAGAGCTGCAATTCTCCAGGGGCACTGTATTTATTCCAATACATTTATCATTTAGCTGGGACCATTTAAGCGCTTTTTAATCAGAACATAGATTTGTAAAGGGTGTAACCATTGCTCACACAGTTACAAATCATTTTGAATTCTCAAAATAAATAAATAGAAGTAATTCACATCATAACTTCAATAAACATAAAACCTACCACGCCATCATAATTGTCATTGAGGCTTATAAGAAAACAATTCCATTTGCAGTATCTCAATTGGAAGCAGGGAGGATAAATACTTCATTTTCTGGGTGGAAGGGGATGATCCAACGGCAAGTTTATCCAGTCTTCTGATAAAATAAGTAAGTCAAACTAGCATATATTTTGTTTTCTGGACAAACACAGGTGTTTTGAACTTCAATTTATGAAGACAACGTTCTAACCAGTGTTCAGTTTTACTGTCATTAAAAGTAACTTTCCATGAAAAAATCAAAAAGACATTAAATTGCCAAATAAGAAGACTAAATATTATGTTCAATCCTACCTGTACCAGATGTATCGAAGCAAAAGCAATGCAGGACCTACAAAGACAAAAGTGCAACGTAATTACCATAGAAATCAAGAGCTGAATTGATTGGCAATGATAACGATGTAAAGCTTTCTCATAGTTTGCAAATAGACAAAGAACGAGCTGATTAAGGAGTAAACTTCTGAACTCTGTGGATGCACATATTTCCAGTTTGACCTACTAAGCTAATAGAGGCAAGAAAGTTCACAAAAATAATACATAAACAACACAGCAATATCGCTGAACAGAAAACATCTTTATGAAAACAAATCTTTCACTCTATTTTCATTATACTAGCCACTCTAAGGAGCAGAAATTGCAAATTTTACAAGCAATTCAAACATAATTCCCATGAGTCATAAACATAAAAGCAAATCATACTTACCTGTAATTGCTCTAGTGATGATAAATGATGCACCATGTTTTCTGTTGCCTCTTGGCTGCAATTACAAGAACAATGGTCAGACTCTGTGATATACTTCATCACTTAAATATAGCACTCACACATCCATTTTGTGATTGAACATAAGCTGCCTACTAGCCTACAAGTTCCTTATGTATACTCAATTACTTGCAACTTCATACAGCAATTTAGCTCTATAAGCTAAAACAGACTATAGAATCAAATATTTTCACTGTCATGCTGTAATAAACAAAATTTACTACAAATTACATATTGATTCAGTTTTGCTATGGTCTTTGGATAGTAGCAAAAGAAACTGCCTTCTGACTATGTTCTCCTGTAAGGTATTACATTACAAAACATTCTTTCTATGCCGAATGAATGCCATATTCAACTGTAACACCCACAAAAAGCAATGGGTATTCAACAACCTGTCTTAAAGTATAACTGCTAAACTACATAAAAACTGCTTATTATAGTTTCAGAAATACATACAGAAAAGAACATCTGAAGTAAAACTTTAAGCATCATTTTGTACTAGGCAATGCAGCCATACAGTTGACCACACTACTCAACAGTCTCACAGCCTTTCCAGCACTTCTCTACTTCTATAGGGAGGAGGACCAAGCTTATTTCATAACATTCTCCAAGCATAGAAAAATGAAGCACAAAACATCAGATGTATATTACTAGCTATAAAAAGTGTTTTTCCTGCTTTCTTATTAGCAAATAACAGATTAAGACAATCAGTAAGGAAGGCATCAAATACAAACTTTCACAATAAACAACATCATGCCTCTATTTTTCTGCTTAAAATATCAGAGCATCATAAACTAGAGTAGGAAATGAATGAATAATTTGTTCCCTTCAGTATACAGCATATTCTTGTTAACTCAGATACTTAGACCTCTAATCCCAAGTTATGGGCAGCAAAATACTGAAGGATGCAGAAGCATAAAAATTCAGGAGTATTTGCGAGTTTAAAAGCATACTTGGACTCAAAAATTCAAACTATGAAAATAAAGATTAGTAGTTCTCACTGCAAAGTTTGCAATCCAGAAACAGTCTTTGAAATAATTAGGCTGTTTTCTCACAGTACGTGAGGAGTGAACACAGCTGCACTAACAGATAACCTCTCAGATAAAGGTTGAGTGAACAGAAAGTAGCAAGGTGTTACAGTAAAAGAAGTGAGACTCCAAATTACCTCTTAAAGCTATTTTGGTACCTTGGGGAGAGTGGCAATTGTTCCCAGGGAAATGAAAAAGCAGAGCTTGTTAAAGTTTTTGAATTAAGGAAAAGCATTTTCCAAAAAACTTTTCCAATATTGCTCATACATATTGCACTACACGCTACTGCAGTCTTTAGACTATATTTCCTAGAACTTTAATATTCACAGTTTTCACTTCTGAAATAGGTTACACATTCTGCACTGAATACAGGCTGCTTTGATTTCCCTACTAGACTCTTCTCAGGTACAGTCAGTTCATAGAATGGCTTAGGTTGCAAGAAACTTTACAGAGCATCCAGTTCCAACTCCCTGCCATAGGCAGAGCTGCCACCCATCAGATCAGGCTGCCCAGGGCCCCATCCAACCTAGCCTCGAATACCTCTAGGGATGTGATACACAGCTTCTCTGGGCTGACACCAGTACCTTACCACCCTCTGAGTAATGAATTTTCCTCTAACATCTAACCTAAGTCTCCCTTCTTTTAGTTTAAAGCAATTCCCCTCATCCTATCACTATCAGACCACGTAAAAAGCCTGTCTTCCTCCTGTTTATAAGGTCCTTTTAAGTACTGGAAGGTCTCCCTGGATACTTCTCTTCTCCAGGCTGAACTAGCTCAGCACTTTCAACCTTTCTCCATAAGAGATGTACTCCAGCCTTCTTGCACATCTTTTTGGCCCTCACCTGGACTGACTCCAACATTTCAGTATCCTTCATGTGTGGTAGGCCCAAGGTCTGGACGCAGTACTCCAACTGGGACCTCATGAGGGCAGAGCAAAAGGGGACAATCCTCTCCCTCTCCCTGCAGGCCATCCCTCTTTTGATGCAGTCCAGTGTGCTGTTGGGCTTCCAGGCTGCAAGCACACACTGCTGGCTCCTGTCTAGTTTTTCATCTATCAGGACTCCTAAGTTCTCTGCAGGGCTGGTCTCAATGAGTTCTTCTCCCAGCCTGTACACACATCTGGGAGTGTCAGTTCTTCACATGCATCCTTTACAAATTTTTGTTAGTTTCCCCTAGAAATCTTCCTCTAAGGAAACTCCACAGAGGTAAACGAGACTCTACCAGTAAGATTTAAAATTAAAACTAGTTAGAAGTTCCAGCTTATGAAATCCATGTGTGTCTCCTAGTTAACAGAACTTTATTCATCACAGGATCAATCTTCCAGTGTGCAATTACAACTGGAAGAACTCATACTATTAGACTACAATGAATCATAGAATCACCCACGTTGGAAAAGACCGCCAAGACCATCCAGTCCAACCTATCACCAATACAACTCCACTAAACCATACAAAAGGAGATAAAAGAAAAATCAAGTGAAGTCAATAGAGAAAAGTTTTGTTTAAGGCCTTGCTTTGGATCCCAGATGACTGTGTAGGAAGAAATTTAATTTGATTTCCCAGAGCAGCATTCAGCTTCCTTTCTTTTTCTACTCTCCCTCACTTCACTCATTTCTAACCAAACAGTTCTACCCGAAATACAGCAGGGATTCTCTTGTGACTTTCTTTTTTTTCCTAAACAGTGTGAATAAACTAGGACAAAACAAACAGGCAAAAGCCATGGTCACCTAAATAACAACATGTCAATCCCACCTTCAGACAAACTTATTTGTTTGCCTATATGTATGCATAAGGAAGAACGCACCTTGTAAAAACATCAGAAGAATAACATCTCTGTTCAGAGACTCCTACTAAGTATAAAATCTTGATTAAAAAAAAAAAAAACTTCAATAAATGCATTTGAAAGTCTAACACAATAAACAAATAAAACCACACTGTTTGCATCTTCTATGTCCAAATCATACAACAAAAGAGATGGAAAAAACTACCTAAGCACATTTATATTAAACTTATGTGGCAAGATTCTGGTAGTAGGGGGCTGCAGTCGTGGCCCCTATGAGCAGAGCCCAGCACTGTCCCATGTCAGATCAGAGCCAGCTCCAGCTGCTCCAACAGGGACCCAACTGCTGAGCAGAGCCAAGCTGTGAGCAGTGATGGTTGTGATTTGGGACAACAGATATAAGAAATGGAAAAAACGCTGCACAACAAAAGCTGGGAGAGAATATATTCCTTCACTAGTTCAGGAAAAGAGCCTGAGTAGAGAGGAGCAGAACAGCTCCAGACCAAGAATCATGAACTGACCACACTGTTGATCAAGATGCAGGGAAGAGGTGAAAGAGCTGAGATTAAAACGAAGCCTGAGAAGAAGGGAGGGGTTAAGACATGTTTTAGTTCTCAGTGCCCTACTCTGTTATCTCTTTTCAATAAATTAAACTAATATTACCCAGGCCTAGTCTGCTTAGTCCATGCAGGTAACTGGTGAGTGATCTCACCGTCCTTATCTCAACCCATGAGTTCATCGTTGTACTTTCTGCCCCACATCTTGCTAAAGAGAAGGAGTGGTGTGGCAAACGCCTGTCAGCCAGCCCTGGTCAGCAACAACCACACCACAGGAGAAACTATGAAAACGATGAAAGACCGCCTCAGCAATTCCACTGACCCATTGAGAAGAACAGGTAGAAGGCAAACAAAAAAGTTACAGAACAAAATAATAATTTCCCATCTTTCAGGCTTGGCCACCTACACACATGCCTTGTAGGCATAAAGTGACATAACTCTCCCTTCTGTCTCACTCCTGAAATTTCAGATAAGAGCAGGTCTGGAGAGGGAGCACGGCAAGCTGTAAAAGGTCTCACGCGCAATGGCACGGCTTGCACAGCTGTTGCTGGAGACGAGGCCTGAAGTTTGTCGCGCCTTTCCTTCTCATTGATAAAATCTGCTCCGCAGGAACACCCCAAGGGCACGCGGAGTCCTCGCCCCGGCAGAGCTGCCCCCTCCCCGCAGGCCCGACGCTCACAGCCCCGGCACAGCGGCACTCCTCCCTCCGCACTGCCGACGTGGCCGCTCCGCTCCCCCGCACCGCAGCGCTGCACCACTCGCCTGCAGCTCGGTTTCCGGAGGCCACTCGGCGTTGACCAGCAGGTCGTACAAGATGTTCTCCTCCCCGTCCTCCTCTTCGTTGACAGCCGCCATCCCCTCCGCCCTCGGCGCCCCTTCCCCGCCGGCAGTGCCCATGATGGCCCGGACCCTCCCACCGCCGCAGCGACGACGGTGGCCGGCGGAGGCCAAAACAGCGACGCCGGCGGCTTAGGGCTGCGGGCGGCCTTTAACCCTTTCAGCACCGGGTGTCGGCGGGGCAGCGGGCAGCTGCCAGAGCTGTGTGAGGGGCTGCGGGGCACCGAAGGGACACCTGCTGCTGTTGGGCAGCTGCACGATGAGGGAGAGGGAGTGAGGCCGAGGATGCTGTTGTGATGGGTGGCAGCTGTGCTGGAAGTTCTGCGAAGAAGACTTCAGCGCCTGGGGGGGCAAACAGGAAGGCAGCTGATGAATATAACGAAGCTGAATTATGAGACCAGGTACTCTATAGTAAAGACAGCTGCAAATCGTCTAGATGGTTGTCACGGCACCTCAGTGTCTCTGTTTATGGTTGTAAAGATAAGCAGAAATAGGGGCAAGTAGTCTTTTTCAGGATATGGCTTGGAGAAGCTGATCACCATGAAGGACGATAATACTTGTGCATGTACTCCCTGCTGATTTATCTGTTGGGCCAGATATGTTACACAAACAGAGAACAAAACTTAGAAATGGGGGTGGGCATAAATCAAACTAATACAAGAACAAGGAGGCAGCTAACCTTGTTTATAAGAAAGCAGGACGGACATCCTGTTGTCCCAACAAGATAACCAAACAGATGTCTATCTTAAACAAAACACACACAGGAATGGTGAGGAGCTCTCCCCCTTCAAGGTTTGAAAATTTACAGCAAAATTGACCCTTAGGTTTAATCCCCTCAATAACCAGAGTTTGGAATGTGATGAATATGCATGTGCTATACTTCTAAGTATGTATTAGTTTTTCTCTTTGATGTGCATGTTTGGTGGAGAGATCCCCCATGCGCCCAGTACTGTAATAAAGGGAATACCTGCTTGACATACTTCACTGGTGTATCGAGTTACTTTGTCTCCCAGCTCCCAGAGTCTAGAGAATATCCCAAGTTGGAAGGGACCCATAGGGATCATCGAGTCCGGCTCCTGGCTCCACACAGAACAACCCCCCCCCCCCTCCAAAAAAAAAAAAAAAAAAAAGGAAAAAAAGTATAGCTGCAGCCTGGCATTGCCTGTCCAAAAATCCAGTAGTGAGAAGACAGAATATGAAAGGAGTTGGAAGTGGATATGGTTTTGTGAGGAAGCACTGAATGCAGTCAAGGCCTGAGTGCACTAAAAGAGCCCTTACTGAATGGTAGAGGAAAAAAAGCTAACAACAAAACTCATACATTTCTTATAGATCTACACAACCTTTGTTTGCATATTAATGACAACTTCCTTTTGTATTCATCGTTTATCCAGCAACAACAAAATGACAATAGATGTACAGTGAATAACAGAAAAGGAGAGCATCAAACAAAGATATTCCCAGAGGAAATACTGGCGTACAAAAAGCAGGCAGGATGGTGCAACGGATACAAACTGCCTGTTACATTTTCCTCTGCAATATATTTTCTTTGCTGCATGTCAGCAGTCAGAAGGAGATCAGTGATGAGTTTAAAAGAGGCTCTGGAATGAAGCTCCACACAAAAACAGTACTCAATTTGCAACACTAATCACAAGAACTGCCTTGGTAGATGGCTCTGTGCTTAATGTGTCCTTTGGGCAAAATGTGTCTCTGTCTAAAGACCGCCTTAGAAAGGACTGGAGTTGTTCCACAGTTGTAGAGTGCAGGTATGTTTTCTGCTGAGCCTGCTATCACAGAACAGGTGAGTGCACTGTTCTGCATTGCAACTGTACAGACTGCAGCCTTGCCCTTGCAATCGATGCGTTATTTATGTGCGAAGGTACTGTTAACACACACAAACCTCACAGCGCATTGTACATAGATACGTTACACAGAAAACTACGCAAACGTGAATACCCGGGAAACCACAGCGTTGCACACGAACGTAAGGCAGACTCCTATCCCAATCACACGCGGAACGTTTAAATCCGGGCGTGCAGGCAACGTGCCCCGCTTCCCGGCCGGAGCCGTATAACGACGGACGCGTACTGCGCCTGCGCACTGCGGCTGGGCAGGAGCGGCTGGTGGCGGCGTGAAGATGGCGGCGTTTTCGGGTACGTGGAGCTGAGGCGGGCGCGGGGTTGGTTGGTTGGTTGGGCTGTGGGTGCAGAGTGTTGGGGCATCTCTCACGTCTCTGGGCTGCTGGTGTCTGGTGGGGTGGGTCGCTGGCTGTGCCCGCTGCAGCGTGTGGCTTGCTGTAAGTTGAGAGGCCTGCGGGGACTCAGGTGCTCTTCCTGGGCTCTTACAGACCTTCAGGCACGCCTGCTGATGTTAATTCCCACATTATAGTGGGAAGGTGGTATGCGGGCCTCCGACAAGTTAGGGCTGTTTTAAAGGCTGGCCTTATTCCTTGTTCTGACTCTTTTCTGCTACGCAGGGTTTGTAATTTTTAATCTGTGTATGGCAGTGGTCTGTTATTTAATAGGATAAATCCAATTCAGTGTTAAAAATTAAAATGTGTATACAGAATGAGAAGTTATTCAAAGCTACCTGGTCAGAGAATTGTAGGGGTTGGAAGGGACCTTTAGAGATCATTGAGTCCAATCCCCCTGTCAGAGCAGGCTCCCTAGACCAGGTTGCACACTGCCTAATTTAGTGATTGGCATCCCTTCCTGGAGCAGGGGTTGAAGCTAGATGATCTTTGCGGACCCCTCCAACCCAAGACACCCTGTGGTTATTCCTGCAGTAGGGAGATTGGTCGTGTTGACTTTTCCCTTCCTTTCCCCTCCACACCACACATAAGGACTACACATCAAGGAAAATAAATAGCAAGCAAGGTGGTGTGCAGCGTAGTTGAGAAGACCCAAGGAACTCCATGAATGGGGGTGAAGTTAACATCAGACAAGAAGTTATCAAACTACGAAAGCACCCTGTGTTAACACAAGTCTGGTCAGGTCTGCTGTTATTTCAGCCTTTCAGACCCACCACTGGGGATTAAAATGACTGTTGTGGTTTAACCTGTCAGATGGCTAAGCTCCACACAGTCATTTGCTTGCTCCTCACTTATTCCCCTCCCTCTCCCCACATGCCACTAGGAATGGAGAGAGAATCAAAAGATTAAAAAAAAAAATAGAACTCGTAGGTTGAGATAAAGCTATTTACTAAGATAGAGAAAAGGAGAAAGATAATAATTATGACATATATAAATGAATGTATATAACAAGTGGTGCATCAGCAGTTGCCCAGCACTCCCTGAACAAAGCCCAACTAGTTTCCCTAGTGGAAGAGAGCAAGATGAACTCTCACCCCCTTCAAACTTCTGTATCATATCATGTGGGGTAGGTTAGTCTTGATTCTGTTCCCTCCTACCTCCTCTACTTGGGAGCTGAGACGTCCTTAGCTTTGTACAACATTATTTAACAGCAGCTATAAGCATCAGTGTGTTAACATTTATTTTTTTTTTTACGAACAAAACCAGCTAGATACTCCGAAGAAATCATCTGAAGCTAAGATACTAATGAATATATCATCATCCTCAAGAAAATACTGTAACTCCTTTCTTAGATCTGAAAATGAATATAGATGGTAGGATCGTTTGGGTTGTATAGTTGAGGAAAAAATGTCTAATTTTGTTGGTAGTAGTTTTAATTAAATATAACAGTTGTTTCAGTTGGAGTGGACCTTTAAAGGTCATCTAGTTCAACCACCGTGCAATGAACAGGGACATCTGCAGCTAGATCAGGTTGCTCAGAGCCCCATCCAGCCTGACCTTTAATGTCTTCAGGAACAGGGCATCCACCTGTGGACAACCTCTGCCAGTGCCTTGACACCCTTATGGGAAAACAAACAAAAAAGCACTTATATCCAGTCTAGTTTTTTTTTCTTAATGTCTCCAACATTTTATTTTGAAACCATTTCCCCTTGTTCTATGTGTGCATATGTAAGCATGTATGTGTGTATATTTGGCCTATATATGTATATATAACTGGCATATGGGACAAGAAAGAATGGCCTCAGTGTGCACCGGAGGAGGTTCAGGTTGTATATTAAGAAAAATCTATTCTCCAAAAGAGTGATCAGGAACAGGCTGTCCAGGGAGGTGACTGAGTCACTGTCACTGGAGGGATTCAAGAAAAAATTAGACGTTGTACTCAGGGTTATGGTTTACTGGGGAGATACTGGTGGTAGGTGGATGGATGGACTAGATTTTGGAGATCTTTTCCAACCTTGGAGATTCTGTGATTTTATATATGTAAATATGCATGTCTGAATTTATATGTATGTATGTAAAATCATTTTTTCCCAACCTCGGTGATTCTATATATATCATACAGAAAGCCAACATGTCACAATGAACCTGAAGAGATAACCATCAGTTTTGTTGATGGTGGAATATTTTTGATAAATAGCTGCTGGCTTTTTTATTATTATGTTTCATTTTGAGAGAGAGAATTTGTGTATGGACTTACAACCTTTGCAGTGTGTCTTTTTATTTATAGCCTGTGACTAAGGTATGAGCATCAGACTTTGACGAGTTTACTAGAAATGGTAACAAAGAAAATAGGCTTTCAGAGCTGAATGTGATTAGTGACTGTATCAAAATCAAAGCATTATTTCTGCTGTAGCTATGTATGGAAAGTTCTGGTGAAAAGAAGCTTAAGCATCAAAGTCCCTTTTTCATACATCTTTTTTTGTTTGCATTTTGACTGTAGAAAGTTAAGATCTCAGTTAAAAACAAAGTCTGTCCTGCTATTTGTTTAGACTGTTCTCTTAGATTTGCAAACATGAGAAGTATGTGCCCTTGAGGTAGTACTTAGCTCCCAGGGTGCTTTATTTGCCATTACATTAGTAGCTTTCCCTCAGTATATTCCTGGCTCTTTGCATGGCCACTAAAACGGCCAAAAGTTATGCAGAAGGAAAATGTTTCTCACCAATCATTCAAGTTCTGTAGAGAAAGTTGCATATGCTGTTGCCAAAAATTGTGCCTTATTACATCTGTCTGTCATTGAATATCTCCAATTGTCAATGACTCCTTTTAGGCTATATTGAGGTAACTGACACTGCTTGTTATGTGTATTTCCTTTACTTTTTTTTTTCCTTACAGAAATGGGTGTTATGCCTGAAATAGCTCAAGCAGTGGAGGAAATGGATTGGCTGTAAGTAGGCATACCTTTGGGCCTGGCAAAATCTATCTTTGTTTTTCAGCAGTTTATCACGTGCTTCTTAAAATACCTGTGATTTTTCCAATGTCAGAGTGGAAAGTGATTTCCTCTAGTAGGATTGCATTGCTTGTGTTTCTTTATAGTGAGTGACTGAGGAACACAAACTGTAACTACAATAATAACATGCAAGCTTGGAGAAGCCAAGTATGACAGCCTCAGTATTCTTTGACTGATAAAAGGCCTTGTGCTTCTAGTCAATTTATTATGTATTATGCGATTGTTGGAAATCCTGTTACCTAGTTGAAGTTGTTACCTACCATAAAAGTTACTCTTTCTGGTGCTAGTTGCTCGTTTGGCTAAAACATTTTACTTTGAGTTGTCGTTCTGATTAAGACTGTCCATGCAGTTAACAGTGTATGTAATTCTTCTTTACCTGGATGCAAGGTATTAATTAGCTGAGATTGGCTGAAAATGTTGGTTATGTTTACTTTTATTCTGAGTTTTGAGTAGTAATCTTATAAGTGACTTCAAAAGCAATCAACACTGGAAGAATGCAAATCATGACTTACCATGTTATTAGTATACTGATGTATGATATAGCCATATTGGCAGGGTACAATTACATCTACTTGTCCCTTCTTGTTAAGGTACATGACCTATTCTAAACCCTCCTTGCAAATCTTAGCATTTTCACTTCTTAAATGAGAGCCAGGAAGAGTAACTCTTACCTGCTGTTTCGAATCTTACTTAAGTGGTATGTTAAAGTGGGTTTTGTGAGTTCTTATATGAGCAGAAATTGCCTTCAAATAACTTCTGCTTGTGTTTGTTTTTTTTTTCCTCTAGTCTTCCTACAGATATTCAAGCAGAATCTATCCCATTAATTCTGGGAGGTGGTGATGTACTTATGGTAAGTATGTAGGATGGTCCTTAAATGAATATTCCTCATGCATTATTTCCATTTTTCCTGAAGCAATGGAACTAATGTAGTGACATTAGATCTTCAGTCCTTTGGTAAAAGGTACATCCTTCAGATAAAAAAATGCTTTGAGTTCCTACTGTGTTTCCAGCTGTTCCTTCAGATGAAATGCTTCAGCTTTTAACAGTTTGACAGGCATTGCTACATAAATGAAAGCCATCTGATTTCATCTGCTCTTTGTAGTAAACAAGTGATACAGATCTGCATGGAACATGACCGATAGCATCTCAATGACTGCTTCATTCTCTTTAATCTTGAAGATACCTGATTATCATGCTTTTTGCAGATATCTGTCCTTGATTCCTTAATCAGACAAATTTAGATAGCTCTTTCTTTATGTTCTTGAGGCTTTTATGTCCCAAATTCATTGGAAAGGTTTTGTGTATTTGTATTTGGATGTAATTTATGTGAAGCTGTGGTATTACTCTAAGACTATCTACATTATGCAAAGGTAAAAGTATGAATAGAACCATAGAACAATCCTTACTGTGAAAGCGGAAACTCTTATTAAGCTCTTAAATTTTTTTCTTCCTATAGGCTGCAGAAACAGGGAGTGGAAAAACTGGTGTAAGTAATCAAATTGAAATCTAATAAAAAGTAGTAGAAATAAAAGTATTTATGCTTCAAGAGTCATTGTGCTTAGTGGTGTATACTTAACATGCCAAGAGTATATGCATACATTTGTATAAGTATTTAAGCATATGCTTGTGCTTGTTTTAAAACGTTTCTAACCCGTGAGTGTTCCAACTGAAAACTAGATTGACTGTATATCTGAGAACATCTGTGTAGATTGTGGAAGTGAAGTAACTTCATATTTTAGGCTTTCAGCATTCCAGTTATTCAGATTGTATATGAAACACTGAAGGACCAAATGGAAGGGAAGAAAGGGAAAGCAACTATTAAGACTGGTGGAGCAGGTAAGTTTTTCTTCCATACCACTTATGAGGTTTAGAGTACTGTTGATTCATGTTGATTCCAAAATACCCTAAAGTAAAAGAAAATCTGTGATCAAAATGGATCTTTTTCTTTTATTTGGGATAATATGAGTAGTTATTTGGGATAACGTGAGTGATTACTGTAGATGTCATACAATTACAAATACAGATGTTGTGATATTTGTGGAAGGAATGCATTGGATTGCACAGTCTTTGTTGCTTTTAGCTTAAGGTTGACAGATCCATAGTGCATATTCAGTATTCTTTTGAAAATCATGCTAGCTTATTCCCTTGGGACGTGTGGAATGCTGATAACAGCCAGTTTAAGATAAGTTTGGTTTTTTTGTTATTTTGTTTGTTTGTTTTTAATTTAAAAAAAAAATCTGTTGCTAGCACGAATGAGGTATCAGCAGTGACATCACATACTCAGCTTGGGCCTCTTACATAAGCTTGGGTTGGAAGCCTTTTTAGGTGTAGGCTGCCTGGACAACAGTGTAGTAGCTTTCAAGTCTGCTGTGCTGAATAAATTTTGTATTTCTTCTGGCACCTAACTAGATTTGGAAGCTTTATAACAGCATCTTGAGTGGCTATGAATTTGAATTAGGAAATGTTAAATACATGTTAGATGTCAATACGCGGGGCAAGAACTTTCTGATTCAGTGAAGACTGTAACCATGGTATTATTCTTACAGTGTGAGAGTATCTAATATTTAAACAGACATTCAACTTGGAAGATAGTAATAGTGTACAGTCTATAGTAGTTGGGAGACTGAGATTTACCATTGACTGTAGTTGTAGAAAGGACAGAGAAAGACCTTAAAGAAGTTGTCAACTTAGAGGTTATTATTTATAGCTACTGTTACGATGTTGACAGTGTAGTAACTGAAGAAATAACCACTGCCTCTGGTTTATCTTATTTTTATTTTCGAGTCTTAAGTTGAGTTTTTAAGCACTTTAATCTATGCTGTCCTTAATGGAACAATCTAAATTTACATAGAATACCATCTGTGTCAAAGATGGAGGCCTTTGACCAAGGCATCTGAATTGATTTTGGGGGTTGGACTTGATCTCTAGAGGTCCCTTCCAACCCCTATGATTCTGTGACTCTGTGATTCTGTGGAATAAGGCTGTCTTCCTAAAATACTAAGCTAGACTGCAAAGACAGCATGAATTTTCAGGCTTACCTTGTTGCCTTAAATGCATTTTCTATTGTTGTCTTTCAAACTTAGTGCTCAATAAATGGCAGATGAACCCATATGACAGAGGATCAGCTTTTGGTGAGTTGTCTTAATGCTACTTTGTTTTCTGTGAATCTGAGATGTTGATATTGTGAAACAGAGTAAAACTAAAGTATACGCAGATGTATATATTTTTAGAAACTATTGGAGAAGTGTTTTCTTAAAGCTTTCTTGTCATCTTCAGCAATTGGATCAGATGGTCTGTGTTGTCAAAGCAGAGAAGTAAAAGAATGGCATGGATGCAGAGCAACTAGAGGTGTGACTAAAGGTAAATATAAAATGTATTTCAGAGGCTCTTGTGTAAATTTCATCTGAAATGCCCTTCCCACTTGTCATGCATCCTTAATGTAGACAATTGCATTTAAAATTTACTATCTAAGTAAACACATAGTCAATTTACTGCTAACTGAAGACTTTGCAAAGAAAAGTTTTGATTTCCTCTGATAGGAGGTGGAGTTAGAGGAGATTATAGCCAATCTTCATTTGAACATATTTTATTCAGATGTTGTTAACAGGAAATAGCTAACTGCACTGTACGTTGGAATTATTTCCTCACAAGTTCCTCATTCAGATGCATGCACAAATTTTGAGGTTACCTTGGTGAGAGCAGCAGTTGGATGGCTGGTCCCAGCTGTTTACTTGGAAGCAGAGTCATACTGACACTACAGTGATTCTAGTTGGGTGTTCTTAAAGATGCTTGGACAGTCTTGTTTCATCAGATGTGCGTGCAATCCTGTAATGTATCTGTGTGTAGTAACCACTCGAATGTGGTTAAAGTCATGCAGCTAGTTGCCGGTGGTAGTACACGCTGATCATCTTGGACTGATTTGTCAGATCCTTGTTGGTTTGATTTTTAATCAGGTGCTGTGAGTTCAGTAGAACCACTGATCTCTTCCTAGCTTATTGGTTCTTTAGAGACTGTAATACACTACCTCTGAGCACGCACTTTACTTTTCTGAGGACTGCTGTTCTCTGATATGTTTCTCCATTTGTATGCATAGGTATCTACAGATCTCTTCCACCCTGTCACTGTGGAGGTTTTTATAACTCTTACAGTAGAGGATGGAAGTACTGGCTAAACATGATCTTGGTCCACTAAACTGAACCACCTCAATAAAATTGAAATCTTGTGGCTTACTTTGATCTTTCTTTCTTCTCTTTTAAAGGAAAATACTACTATGAAGTGTCTTGTCATGACCAAGGCTTGTGCAGAGTTGGTTGGTCAACTATGCAGGCTTCGCTAGACTTGGGTGAGTTTCCTCATTATATGTACTGGAATTCCATAAACAGTTCTTACAGTCACATTTATGAAATGGCTGCAATTCTTTTTTCTCTTTTTGAGGAAGGGAGGCTGGGGAAGGTCAGCAGTATCAGGGAGTTCAAAGCTTATACAGATTTTCTCCTTTAAGTAGATTTGTTCATGGTGCTAATGTTTCTTACAACCTTTTTCCCTTTATTTCAGTATTTTAATAAAGATCACTAGTGAGTAGTGAAATAATCTCTGTACCAGTATATTGGTTATGTTTCACAATATTTTATAACTAAAAGTAAAGAATTCTATCTACAGCTAAGTAAACACATTAGAGGATTCAGTTGTCAGTGTAAACAATAGCGAAGACTGGTGGAAAATGTAACCTGTCAACCAAATAGTAAAAAGCTTTACTCTTTGTTGTCTTCAGGTACTGATAAATTTGGCTTTGGATTTGGTGGAACTGGTAAGAAGTCTCACAACAAGCAATTTGACAGCTACGGTGAGGTAGGCTTAAATTATTTATTGATAGTAACTGTGATGTTGCTATTCACTTCTAAATTCATTACATTTTAGTAGGGATTTTGATACAGCTAAGAACCAAGATGCAATCAGTTGTCTTTCCCAGCAATGCTAATTTTTAAAGGTAAAGAAATACCTAAGCAGAAAAACTCAAACATTTTTTTGGAGTAAAGCATATTTATGAATTTAGCAGAAGCAGTTAGCACATTGAGGCTTATAATAAAGGCTAGATAGCAATGATTATGACTTTTTCAGAAGATAAAGCTTTTCTGTGTATAGTAGCTTAGTGTTTGACTTATCTCTTGGATTTATTTCTTTTCTTATCTCACTGTTAGTATAATGCCTATCTATATACCTTCATGAATGTCAGAGTGAGGTCTTTGAAGCCTCTATACCAGTGATTACCAGTAATCAAACAACTCTCTAAAACCTCAAAATATGTACTTATCTGACAAAAAAAAAAAACTATCATAGTCTTCATTTATGGTTACTTAGAAGGATCAGTTGGACCCGTTGAACCACTGAAATAATTATCTTTATATATATTTAGTATATACTTTGGAAATGTCTACTGGGAATATCTGTAGCATTTTTTTGTGCAGTGTGCTACTCAGGAGTTCATAGATGTTTCAGTATAATGTACATAAATATGAATAATACTACAGAAATGTCTGTGCTATCAGTGACTTGTCAGTACTGTAAAACTTGCAGATTTGAGTATTGTTTTTCCCATGATAGGGACATAATATCTGTTGAACTTGAAGCACTTTAAAGTGCAGATATGTTTTTGTTAAATACTCCTGCAATGAAAAGATTTCAAGCTATCTGTTTCAGGTATTGAAGTATATGTAGCATGTATTTTGCACTTCCCTCAAGAGTTACTCTTCTCTTGTTGTCATGAAATAAGTTTCTCTTACAGTGTTCAGTGCTTGAAATTTGGATTTAAATTGATTAATAAGTGTATAATGAATGCACTTCTTCATAATCTAGAATTCTTTCAGATGAATGACTTGTATTTATCATTGTCAGTGTTCAAGTAAATTTAAAGCAGCAGTGAAGGTGTGGCTATTAAAGATAAATTTGTCAGTTTACTGAAGATGTGTAATCAAAAATATGGATGTTGTTTATTGCAGTAGTATTGAAATAAAAGTAGAATTTGCTTCACTTGAAAATAAGTCCTTAGTAGGGAGAAGTGTGGAGACTAAAAATTGACAAAATCATAAGCATAATGTTTTCTTACTACAGCAATTGCTATAAAATTTGTCAGCTTCACAAAATTTTTCTCATTATAGGAGTTCACTATGCATGATACAATTGGATGTTATCTAGACATAGATAAAGGACAAATAAAATTTTCCAAAAATGGTAAGTTTTCTTCACTTTCTTTCTGAGAACCTTATTTGGATGCTTGAATGGTATGGGAAAAGGGATGTGTACACATGATGCCTGACTGAACAACCCCTACTTTCAGGGAAAGACCTTGGCCTTGCGTTTGAATTCCCACCACATATAAGGAACCAGGCACTCTTTGCAGCTTGTGTACTGAAGGTAACTTAGCAATGTCACAGATGTGTGTGCAAGATGGTAGAAGTTGTTCTACTTCTAGTAACTAAGTGGTTATGAATAAAGTCTGCATACCTGCCTGCAATTACTGTGGTTGCCCATGTATGCCATTTCCTTGTCTACTGGTAATTCTCTACTGAATGTGTATCAAGTGTGCTGTCTCTGATGAGAACTGGTCAAGTTAAATACCAAGTATCTAAGTTCAAACTGAAAAACTGGAATTGGAATATAAGGGTTGAACAGTGTAGAGCACTGTTGTAGTGCTGGTGTAGTGTGATTCAGTAGAGATAAGCATGTGCCGAAGTTTGTGGTCTACCTGAACTACATTTCCTGTTTCATTTACTCTAAATTTTAACATTCTGTTAGTATAGTAGTATGTATTTGTTCTTACTGTCTCTTTGAGATCATATCTTACCACATAAAGGGCTTACCAGAACTTTTTGATGTTCAGAGAAATGCACAAGTCTAAAAATTGATTTTTTTGTTCAGTTGGGGTTGGTCATTGAATATTAATTGAATATAAATTGTGTTTTAAAATTTGAACAAATTTATAAATGTTTGAATACTTTGATATAGAATTTAAGAGCTAAAATTAAGCTCAAAACGTATGGCAGGTTTTAGACTTGGGAAAGAAGGATGTGAAAGGGAGAAGGGTGGAAGAATTATGCCAGATTCCCTGTCCCCGCACAACATCTAACTGGTTTTTCAAGGGAGTAACTACCTGTGACTTGTTTCTCATGTGACTTGGTCTCTTGAAGCTATATAACACGGTTTTGTTGAAATCTAGAATGCTGAATTGAAATTCAATTTTGGTGAAGAGGACTTCAAGTTTCCACCAAAAGATGGCTATATTGGTCTTTGCAAAGCTCCTGATGGCAATGTTGTGAAATCACAACATGCAGGTTGGTTTGGCCTTTAATTTTCTCATGGTTGTATATATACGGTTTTGGTTTAGAATACATTTTGTTCACTTTCATTTATACCTCACCACTGTACTCATCTTGGATTGCACACATCTTCTTAGTGGCAGTAAAACCAGTGCTTTTTTGAAATGCTTCAGTAATCTTCATCTTAAAGTGCGGGTAGCATCAACACTTCGAGTTCAGAATTAGGTAGCAGAAATTCTCTTGAATAATTGAAGTTACTCCAGGATGCTCTCTTAACAAACACTTTTTCATATACTCAGCAATAAAAATTATGTTGCATGACCAATGTACCATCATCATGGCAAGATTTACCTATAATCTGAATGTTAGTTTAAAAAAATAACATCACCCTTCAATTGAATATTCATAGGTTTATTTATAGTGATGCATCCCAGGATAGATACATAGGTTGTCTTAATGGCTTTTTCTTATTTTTTATTTTTTTTTCAAATCTTAGGAAATGCACAAGTGGTTCAAACACAGAACCTTCCCAATGCTCCGAAAGCATTGATTGTGGAACCATCAAGAGAGCTGGCAGAGCAAACTTTGAACAATGTGAAGCAGTTCAAAAAATACATCGATAATCCCAAATTAAGGTAACAACACACCTGTTACCTAGGTTGCATTTACTCTGCTGTCCACAAATATGACTTGGCAGGGGGTAGGGGTTCTGCTTTGTCGCTGAATGAATCTTAGTCTGCAGTGCCAGGTGATAGTTTTCAGTAATATCTGCTGCAGGACAACCTTCTAATTTTTCTGGGTCAGACTAACAGGTTGCTGTATACACAGTCATCTCTGTTTGCCTTAGTGTGCTTGCAGTAAAAATGTTGCACTAATTAGCAAGGTGCTAGAACTCTTAAGAACAAAAGAAGTTCTTGTTTGCTGTTTACTTAGTTCTTAAGTGGCTTCTTTCTCAACTACTTAGAGTTTTAAACTACAGTTGAGCATAGGAGTGCTTTTACTAGAGTTGCATGTGTCTAGCAATGGAGTGCTTGCTGCCAAGAGCACTGTAAACTTACTAAACTGATTTGACTGCTTAAGATTTTAAGGAACAGAATTGTAAATTATTAATTTTTTGGTTTTTTTTTTTAATACAGCAGCAATAAAATAACAGTTGTATTTTAACAAAACTTTCAGTTTCTCAAACTGAAATACTGTATGCTACATAGGAAGCAAATAGTCTGTTTTTTTTGTTTGTTTGTTTGTTTTTTTACAATTATGTTCCTAGTTGCTATTCAGAAGTGTTGAACACCAGCTATTAATCTTCAGCCTGATGTTTAATTTCTGTCCTGAATAGAAAAATAATCAAATATGTTGATGTAACTTTCATTATAGGGAGCTGTTGATTATTGGTGGGGTTGCTGCAAGAGATCAACTTTCTGTGCTGGAACAAGGAGTAAGATATATTCCTTTGCTCATATAAGTTAAAAGTTTGGTTTCTAAGTAACTCATAATGTCCTCGTGTTTCCTGTAACTATTGTATACCTGCTAAAAAGAGATCATGCATTTGATAGCATGCTAATGTTGCTCTGTTCTAGCACTTGTCATTTTACTTCCGTGACAAAAATAAATACTAAATAAATACAAATACTTGCAGTACTTGATCAATTTCTATTTTAAAATTTTCAGCATTACTCAGACATAATAGAAATATAACTTCAGACATTTGTTGTTAATTACCAGGATATAAACAGATTTCTTAGTTATTCGCATTTGTGCAAGTAAAACTGGTCTGTAATTGTCAGGTTCAGCCTATATCCCAAACCAGTCCTATGCAGCAGGAGCCAGTCCAATTTCTGCAGCACAGAATGCACAGTCAATTCAGTTATCCCGTAGATAAGAATTTTTGTTGTTATTTAAGACACGTGCTGCAAGTGATACCCTGTCAGTATTGAGATTTTTTTTTACAATGACTCTAGCTGCCAAAATCAGAAGTTTCTCCAAGCAGTCATGAACTGGAGGATTGCTAGATTACCATGTGAATCATAAATGTATAGTGGTGAACCCTTCTATCTTGTTTTATTTTTTATCATTTGTAGACCTAATAATTTCTTACTGTGAAGGTATACTTAATTTTTCTAAATGGGGATGAAATAAATATGTTGCCTGGAGTGTCTATTTTTTTTTTTTTTTTCCCTGACAATGCTGAAAGTGTTAGCAGGCTGGCAGGTACTGGAAGATAGCCTTTGCATTTGATAGTGGATGTAGGGGGCAGGTGACCACAAGACTTCCCTCTAATACAAACTACTGTAGCATTTTATGGTTGTAATTAATAGCAAATGAGCATCACACTGCTACATGTCTCACAAACTGAAGTATAGGCAAAAACTGATACCAGCTATGTGACAGAAATACTGTTCTGTTTTTTTTGTAGGTGGATATTGTCGTTGGAACTCCTGGAAGACTGGATGACTTGGTCTCAACAGGAAAGCTTAATTTGTCTCAAGTTAGATTCCTCGTTCTGGATGAAGCTGTATGTAGAAAACTAAGTGATATTTGACTTCTATTCTTAAATGCAGTGTAGCGTTTTATGGAAGATCTAATTCAACAAATAGCTTTGTAACATTTGGCACTTAAAAGTTAGCTGCTTCTAAGGCAGTCCAGATAAATACACTTCTATATCTTTTGTTTCTAATCATAGAAACCTACATAGCCTCTCCTTTTATAGCCTCTCTGGTGAAGCTGTTTTAATTTTATCTGATAGAGAAATACATTTCAGGCTGTGTTCATAAGATTAGTGAAGTCAATCTCTGTCTCTATACAGCATAGTATTCATTCAGGAAGCGTGAAAGAATAAACACTAAGTAAGCGTTTTTGCTTACCCAGCAGGTCTTCAAGTCAACATATGTCCTAGTCAATATGCTGTGAAATGAGAACATCTTTCTGATCTGTTATAGTACAATTGAGTGTTCACAAAGACAAAATGCCTCAGAGTATTAGCTACTAGAAGCAGCTGAAGCAGATATTTAATTTCTTGTAAAGTTTTGCAGCTGTACTTGCAAATACTTTCTCCTTAGTAATAATATCCCAGCTAGGCATTGACCTGTTCAGCTAATTGAATGAGTAGACCTCTAAGACTGAAGTGTTTATCTTATAATTTGACTGAGGTATATTGATTGACAAATAAAAACTGCAGCTTTTTACATTTTATTCCCTTGTAGGATGGCCTTCTTCTTCAAGGTTATTCAGACTTCATAAACAGGATCCACAGCCAAATTCCTCAGATAACTTCAGACGGCAAGAGACTTCAGGTATAAAGTCTGTCCTTGATTTCTGTAGCCTTCTGCTTTCGGTTGATTATTGCATGGTGTGGAACATTGCTTCTTTGAAATAGAGTTTCTTCTTTGTTACAGCTCTGGTTCACAAGCAACACATTGGGTTCCGTAGCTGTCTGGGAACATGCATTTTTAGGATCTTAGATCTGAAGCCCAGTGTCTAATGTTATTTGTGTTATGTGATATAAGCGTACCTGAAAAATGATTGACTACTTAAGCTCTTGTTTGTGATGCTACAGTAATCATCTTAGTAAAAGTACTTCGTTCCCCTTCAGTGATTTAAGCTTCTCTCGGAGAATAGTTGAGTAAGCTTTTTCTTTTGTCCTGACTCATCAGCTGAGTAGGTGCTGTGATGAAGAAAGCTGGTTTGGCAGACTTTGTGCTGAAGTGTGCTACTGCATACTGTTCTTCCAGGAGTTTTGTTTTGTTATGGGATGTGTGTTTTGCTTTGTTTCCTCTTGGATTGTTGCTAGGAAAATCTAATCTCCAGTGGCATTCATCTGACCTTTTTTCTTCTTAGGTGATTGTGTGCTCTGCAACACTACATTCTTTTGATGTGAAAAAGCTATCTGAAAAGATCATGCATTTTCCTACCTGGGTTGATTTGAAAGGAGAAGATTCTGTCCCTGAAACTGTACACCATGTAGTTGTACTTGTAAATCCCAAAACTGATAAACTCTGGGAAAGGCTTGGCAAGAATCATATCAGAGTAAGTAGCTTTTAAGTGGAACTTAGAGTTTGCCAGTATTTATCATGTAGAATTAAGGCCTAGCATTGCAGGGTCTTTGCCAGCTATAAAGTTTTGTGTATAGAAATGGCTTGTTCCATTTAATCAGCAGCATAATGTTGGTAATGTCATAACACTGTTTGAAAAGCTCAGTTCTATAAATGTTACAGAAGAAAATCCTGGAGGAATATCCTTGTAGTTTGTAGTAATAATGGTACTGCACCATTCATTCAGTCATTTCACATCAACTGTAGCCTGACTGTAATTAGTTCAGAAGAGACTGTGGGTCATTCAAAAGAGACAGGTAAACTTCACAATATGGATCATTCTGTAGTGTACTTTTGTCTCTTAACCTGTGAGAAGAGCAATTTTTAGAGGAAAAAATTTCGTTTTGAACTAAATTTGAGACTAGGGTCTAAATTCTGCATTGGCCTGACATATTCAGGTGGGAAACTTGCTGTTTAAGTCTTTAGTTTGCAAGTTCTGAATAACTTGGAACTGTTTTATTTTTAGCAACTCTTAAGCAGTTATGATCAGTGGGTTTTTTTTAACATCTCTTTGTTTGCCGGTGCTTACATTCAGAACTTTTTAGTTCAGGGTAGGTTAAATTGTCTGATAGTAGAACAGAAATTACATTACTTCTCAACTTTATTCAAATCAATTTGTATGGTAGATAGTCTTCAAAGAGTAATTCTTAGGAGTCTCCTCAACTGTGGGAGGTGCATATGCATTCATTCTTTCTGCCTACTCTGAGGTTATTGTTTAGAATGAGAGAATTCTAGAGCTTTTCTAGGGATTTTGATTCTTCAAGGTACTCTTCTTTCACAAATATAAAACTTTTAATCAGGTAACTGGAGTTTAACATTAAAATAAATATTTAAAGAGAGTGACCTTTAGCTTTTTTAAGTACCAGATGGATTCTAAGTAACTGAAACTTTCCTGTGACCAAAGCATTATATGCAAATAAATAATTTCTTCAGTCACTAGACGAGTAGTTTTCCTCACCTGAATGCATTCCAAAAAGCTAGGGATATTTTTAAACCATGCATAGATTTAAGTGGAAATTTGTAAGAGCTCTGGAAGCTGAATTTTCTATTATGTAATAAATGCAGTCTTGTCTCAAACAATTTAAATTATCATGAAAAGCAAAAAAAAAAAAAAAAGTATATTTTATTTAAAAGAAATGTAAAGTATTCAACATAATTTTAAAAATTATTTCTTAGCCAGAAGCACTTGTAATATTTGAAATTTCAGAATTGCAAGTGTAAATAACTGGTACCATTGGAAAAAAAAAAAAAACAAAAAAAAAACAAACTACAGCTCGCCTTCTCTGGAATTCTGTTCTTACAGCCTGCAGGTGAGAATAAAATGAGGGCTTTCTGTGAGTTGTTTGAGGAAAGGATCTTTGATCTCAGAGTTGAGACTGTTGCAGGTTTTAACAAAAATATTGAGTAAATGGTGGTAGGGTTTCTTTCCCCCATTCTTGTGATTGAGTGTGGTTTAGCCACAGTTACAGTGAAGTGACTAAAGATTTGTTCTTATTTTTGTGGTGTTTTTTTTTTGTTTGTTTGTTTCTAGACTGATGAAGTACATGCAAAAGACAATACACGACCTGGTGCAAACACTCCAGGTAATCTGTAGACCATGTTAAGTAGTAGGTTATAAAATGTTCTTTTGAGTGTTGTTAAGTAAAGCTAAATTATCTACTATAATTGTCTTGAGGTATGTTTCTCAATATTCGTTCAGAGATTTTTGTAGTTGTGAAAAGAGCTATTTCCATAATTAGATGGGAGAGAAAAAGACTTGAATGTATCTTGCAGATGTGTAAACAACGAATGTTTTTTTTTTTTTTGTCTGTATAAATAGCCTGAAACTGAGTAGTTTTGTTCTTACAATATTGCATTACCTTGGAGCAGGGAATAGGGGGTGAGGGAGCTAAAAACTGTAGATCTAGCCCTTGTGCTCTGCTAATGAATGTTTAATTGTCTACCAAAAGGCCAGAGAATCTATAAATGCATGCTCAAAGGCTTTTCATATTTTTAAATAATTTATTTGAAATAGCTTTCCCTACTTTTCTTAGAAATGTGGTCTGAAGCTATCAAAATTCTGAAAGGAGAGTACACTGTTCGGGCAATCAAGGAACACAAGATGGACCAGGCCATTATTTTCTGCAGGACAAAAATAGATTGTGATAATATGGAGCAGTACTTCATCCAACAGGGCGGAGGTAATGTTTTGCACTGAGACCTTATTCTGTTCCCTTCCTTGCTCATTTTAAAGACTACATTTTATGATGAAGTGATGATACTCAGATATCGCATAAATAAATTATAGTTGAGGGTTTTTTTGACACTGATTAGGCCTAAGAGTTAGGGGTTTGTGGAAGGGAAGTACAGAGGTATTGCATGTGGAAGGAGGCCATGAACTGCTCCATGCCAGTGTCTGGCAGCTCTGAAATGACTGGAAACAACCCACTGTGCACAAAAATTTGAACCAGTAAGAAGCATGTGTAGTACCTGCTGAAATTTACGAAAGTAGGAGCAGTAGTTGCTCTAGGCACAGGAAAAAACCTGCGGGCATGCAGAAGTACACACATGAGAAAATGTGGAAGGGAAACATGGCAAAATACAGAAGGACACTAAAAAGGGCGTGTTGAGGATCAAGGTGAAGAAGCAAGGTAAGTTTTGACTGGGAAGAAATGAGGGGATGTTTGCACAGGATGTTTTTATTAAAGTAGAGATGAAGGATGTCTTGTTTTTTCCAATGCTCATATCGGTCATTGCAACTTTGTTTACTGATAATAAATTAAATGATGAAATTCCCTCAAGTTGAGTCTTTTGCCCTCATGTACTTCTGTCACTGCTGTATGATGCTGTTATACCTCACGTGTGATGTTATTAATCCATACTTTTTCAGGCCCTGATAGGAAAGGACATCAGTTCTCATGTGTCTGCCTGCATGGTGACAGAAAGCCTCAAGAAAGAAAGCAGAACCTTGAAAGATTTAAGGTGATGCAGCAGACTTGGGCAGACTTTTCTTTCATTTTGCAGTATCTGAAATCATACCTTTATGTTTTAATCTGTGCTGCTAGTCCTCCATTTAATTTAAATTGGGTTTTGATGTTTTATGACTTGCTGTTAAAATTCTGTGAGATGCAGGTTCTTTTGGTGAAAATACATGCTCAGTTAACTTGACCTGTATAGATTTTTGTTTATATAGTAGAAGGTTCTAAGTAAACCTAAAAGCTCTGTAACTTTTATAAACTTATTGTATCTTGAATATCAAAAACCAAAATGTTTAAGTATGAGAGGCATTTATTGATTTGTCTTCTTTATGTTGATGGGGAAAAAGCATGAATGTAAACTGACCAACCTTTTCTTTTTAAAAAATCACTGTTGTACTACAGAAGGGCTTTATTTGGAGTATTATGTAATGTTCAGACACACCTTCAAGGTGAACTAAATGGGAAGGACTACTGTTTAAAGTGCTTGGATTGTGGTTTGGTTTATTTAGCTCGCTGCTTCTTCTGACTGTTTTCATAGAGAGGAGATGTCCGTTTCTTGATCTGCACAGATGTTGCAGCTAGAGGAATCGATATTCACGGTGTTCCCTATGGTAAGGCATGACTTTTAAACTTAGCTATTGAATTTGCCTGTGACTTCAATATGTTTGCAGACCTTTCAGTTGTAAATACCTCATAAAACAGTTATGTGACTTACAGCTTTATTTTAAGGAAACAGAGTTCTGTATGTGAAACACCTTATCTGGATGGATTTTTTATTGTCTACTGTATCTTCTCAAATATCTGATGTTCTCTATTGCTGGCATCTTTTTTTGCTCTAGTCAAAAAAGTTCTTCATGGAGAAGAAATTTTAGAGTGGAAGCTTTAAGTGTAGGTATTGGAGGTAACATCTCTCACTGCTGTAGTAGCACACTAAGTTCACACTTGATAAATGGGCTAAGAAGAAAGATTGCAGTGATCAAAACCATATTTATTTTGTGTGGTCTGTGACACTAGCTTTTATTTAGTGTGTATGTACATGTATATATTGTGGATTGTGTCTTGTACAGTTATCAACGTCACACTCCCTGATGAAAAACAGAACTATGTTCATCGAATTGGAAGAGTAGGCAGAGCTGAAAGGTATGTGTGCATTCAGAGAAGCTACCATAATTTCTTGGATTTTCTTTTCCGGATTTTTAGTAAATTGACAGTAGTTGTTGACAAGCTTCTTCTCTTCCGTTATTTCAGGATGGGTCTGGCGATTTCCCTAGTGGCAAAGGAGAAAGAAAAGGTAGTTACACTCGAGCAAAATCAAATGGATGCTATTTACTTAAGTTCCATCCGTTGCTGATGCTCAGCTTTAACAGCCTGTATTGGAAAATTGCTGCTTTTTCCTGCATTAACTGAAAGGGATTCTAAAGAGATAATTGAATTCACTTTCATGACGGAATTGATTAAAAATTTGTGTACTAAGCTAGTTCTCAAAGTTTAAAAGTTGTTCTCTGTTATTTGTAGGTTTGGTATCATGTGTGCAGTAGTCGTGGAAAGGGGTGTTATAATACTAGACTCAAGGAAGAAGGAGGTTGTACCATATGGTACAATGAAATGCAGGTAAACCTTTTAGTTGACCATTATGTTCTAATTCTTCTGAAGAGACTGTGGTGTGTAGTCACTGTCTTAACTGTTTTGTTTATAAATGTAGTTTTGAAGTGCAATTCCACTTGAACAAGGATTTTAAACATAAATTGTACTTTCTATAAATAATTTGTTCAATTACAAAGCTAGTCTTAGCCAGTTCTATCATCATCTTAATGAAATGCTGTTAAATAAAGTTAATTACACTTCTGTCTTGATAGTTTGTCTTAAAACTATAGAGCTAAAGACTTGCTGTTCTCTAATCTGGAAACAGTGTGTCACTTAAGTAAATTCTCATTTGGTTTCATATACCAGTTATGAATGCTTCTTGAATTAACAGCACTTCCCTTTTTAATTCATTAGAGTGAATGAT
This sequence comes from Oreortyx pictus, assembly GCA_036925125.1. Lineage (NCBI taxonomy): Eukaryota > Metazoa > Chordata > Aves > Galliformes > Odontophoridae > Oreortyx > Oreortyx pictus. The sequence goes on from JAUPFR010000002.1 coordinate 95,161,736, forward strand.
ACGTAAAGTAGCTCCATTCACAAACAGCGTAGTATATGAAATGAAAGTTTCTCTGTAAGTAGAGGAAAGTCATACTAAGACTGGAAATGAATTTATATAGTAATTTGAGCAAAATGTGTGTTAAGCTTTGGTCCCTAAGGCAAAACTGTTTTCTATGTACAGTTTTTATTGATCTATTTGAATAGTTTGGCTGTGGTGTTTTTTTGTGGGTTTTGATTTTTTTTTTTTATGTTAGTCTAACTAGAGTCTTGGAATAACTTTTTGTATTAAATCTAAACTTTCTTCAGTTGCTGGGAGAAATTGAAGAGCACTTAAACTGCACTATTTCCCAAGTTGAACCAGACATAAAAGTACCAGTAGATGACTTTGATGGGAAAGTTACGTATGGACAGAAAAGAGCTCTTGGTGGTAAGCAATGAACTGCTCTTGAATTAGTCTGCTCTGCAGTGGTTGTCTGCTGCATAATGGCACTGTTCTTTGCTGTCTTTTACATTACTTGCATCCAACCTATGGGTAACAAATAGCGTGTGTGTGCCTGTGTTTTGTTTTGTTAACTTTCTGAATGGCTGTGATTGAACGTTACTGGTTGTGGTGGTGACAGATAGCTTTGAATGCATAATGTACATTGAGTATCTTTTGGCAGGTGGACTTTATAAAGGCCACGTGGATATTCTGGCACCTACAGTTCAAGAGTTGGCTGCCCTTGAAAAGGAGGCTCAGACATCTTTCTTGCATCTTGGCTATCTTCCTAACCAGCTGTTCAGAACATTCTGATTGTGCCACACTTGAGACAAGACTTGAGTTAATAAATGTTCTGTCCTACAAATGCAAAATTCCTTCTTCAGTAGCAATAGTTAGAAGAGAAGAAAAGGATTAAAATTCAGGATATTTCTTGCACGATAAGCAGTGTGTTCAACATTATTAACTCTGTATTAGCTCTTAAATCTGTATTAGCTCTTGATAAATAAAAAGGCAAAGATGGAACAGCTTCTTTTGTTCTGTTTTTTGTTCTTGCCTTTACAGAATCATTTTTTGCTTAGCTTTTTTATTTATTGATAATAAGGTATAGATAAGCAAGTCAAGAATTTCTTGATGAAGAATTTAACTATTTGTGGAACATATGTAAAAATGTCTTCAGTGTGATGTGATTTTTAATTCTATGCCTTCTAAAGATGAATCAATTTTCAGACATCTCGCACTCATAACTGTCTCTAAGGAAATGTATTTAGATGTGATATCACAGTAAGCTACTTGGAATGATCTTTGTATTATTTTCAGTGACTGCTGTCTTAAAACATTAAAAGAAAATATGAACTTCCTGGAATGCGTAATCTTCTCTGCAAACAAGATTTTTAAAAAATAATAATAACTATAAAGCCAAAGAGAACTTTACTAAATTAAATTCAGACAATTTTCCCTGTCTTAAAGTCTCTGCATGTTTATTTTTACCCTAGAATGCATATGCCTTTTCACCTAATAACAGTAAGTGATAAGCCATGTGTAGCTGGAGTACTTAACATAGGAATTGAGCCTCTAATTGTGTGTTTTTGTGTAGGCATGTGTACATAAATGTAAACTGTTCTAAATCTGTGGGAAGAAGTTGTGGAGGAAGGAGAGAGGAAGTTGTTTCAAATGTGCTTTTTTTGTTAACTTTTTTTTTTATACCTAACCATTAACTGCCTCTTGGTGGAGCTGCAGTTTCACATATGTCTAGAGTAGACCAGCCTTCTGCTTCCAATTGGGTCAGTTATATTCTTCCTATTCTATTTTCCCTAGAAACAATCTCCTAAGCAAAAAAAAAAAAAAAAAACCTGTTAAGGTTGTTTGTATTTAGTAGAAACTTGCAATGAAGGCCTTTTCCTTCATGACTGACTTTTTGTTTCAGCTTGAATAAGCATTCATTTTTAAGCTGCTCTGGTGGTTAATCCTCTAATTCTGGTTTAAATAGCTTGTTCCTTGTCTGAATACGACACTAATTTTTGCTACTGTATATGTCAAAACTATGTTTATTTTCTCTTCAGTGTTGATTTCTAGGGCTGACTAACTGAGAGCAGCATGAAAAGATAGGCTTTCATAAATGCCCCATAGAAGTATTTGCCACAATTCATTGGCTTTTGAACTCTGTTCAGCAATCCCATGTAGGTGTGCAAGCGTTTCTGACCAAAAGGGGAAAATACAGAAAATTCAAAGTTATCGTAAATAAAATAAGCAAAGCCCTACTGTTCTTAAGGTTTTTGTTTTTCCTAGGCATCCTTTAATAAAGGCATCTGTGAATTTGGGATTATGTAAGTTTTTTTAATCTCCTTTATCACTTATTGGAGCACCCTTGTTCAAGAGCTATGTGGTTTTTGACTGATTGCTTTCAGTAGGATGTCTTGAGAGAATCTGCATTCTTATTGGGTGATTAACTGTTTGAGTATTTATAACTACTTGTAGCAATCTTTCTTTGTTTTCTTTTACACTCCTATAAAGGTTCCTTTTATGGAAGGGAAAAGGATACAGATGGTGTTTGCCACTCAGTGTCCAAACTGCTGAGCTGGGGCCCCCTTCTTAGTATACTCTATTTTGCTACTGTGAAAGCAGGCAAATTTGCTTCTGGCTACACAATCTTATACTCTGGTGTTCTCATGTTTATGGAATCACACAGACAAATAAATGTGCCTAGTCTATCCAAAGAGGTAATTGGCCAGCGGTCACTTCCATATGTGACTATCCACATAATGCAATAAGCTGGGTTCCTACTGTTGATCCATTTAGCAAAATAAATGCATCTCAAATAGATAGAAAGGTGGGAAAATGGGATGCTGAGTTCAGTGGATGAACACCAAGGAGTGCATGAGAGCATAACCCCCTGCATTGCATTTCTGTTTGCAGGTAAGGAAAAGTGTAATAATGCTTGGGGCATCTTAAGCTTTTTGTAACTGTTCTTATGGCATCACTAGGCAATGGGGAACAATAAGTATAAGCAAGGGGCATGGAAAGAAAGCCTATGACTTTCACAAGGGATCATCTTAACTCTAAAACTTAAGTTGCTTGGAAGAGGAGTTGCTAGCATGTGGAAATTGACCCATCCAGTGAACAATGAATGTGTTCTTACACATTTTTGGTTTTTAGTTTTTTTTGTGGTTTTTTTTTTTTTTTTAAACCACTTTACAATTTGCAGTGTTCTTGATCAGTATTTCCTGGTTTACTTCAGTGTTTGAACAGATCCACAGGTGGAGAAACTGAGGTAAAGTGATGTAATGTGATATGCTGAAGGTCAGCAGTGGGTGACAAGAACTTTTAACTTCTTTGTAGCAGTAATATATTAAAGACTGTTTCATGATATCACAACATTCAGTGCATTATCTACATAGTCTTTCATAATGGTTGTTATTGGAGAACGTGGAATGTGCTTTTATGTCTGCTGAGCACAGTTGCTTATTGGCACGTTAATCAAAGAATGGCCTGGGTTGAATAGGACCTCACAGATACCTAGGGCTACCAACCACTAGAGCAGGCTGCCCAGAGCCACATCCAGCCTTGCCTTGAATGCTGCCAGGGATGGGGCATCCACAACCTCTCTGGGCAACCTGTTCCAGTGTGCCACCACACTCTGAGTGAAAAGCTTCCTAACATCTAACCTAAATCTGCCCTGGCTTAGTTGAAAACCGTTCCCCCTTGTCTTATCACTATCAACCCATCTAAACAGTTAAGGTTTAAAGCAGAATATTTCTCATCCTGAAGACTTGCTTGATCTAGTATGTGGCAGAATTGAAAGAGTGAGCTGCTAAATGGGAAATTGTAGGAATACTGTTTATTCTAGTTAACTCCAAGCTCAAGTCATTGCAGGTAACTCCAGAGATGCTTCACTCTAGGAAGGGACAGTTCTGTGTTTTACATGTCAGGGCTGAATGGTTAATTTGGGTGGACTCAGCATCTTATCAGGAACAAGGCCTTAGGTTTAGGCAATTCGAACTATTTATTTAATAGTTTTTAATTTAAAAAAAAAAATCTAACATGCATGGTGATATCACATTTTTCATACTTCATAAACAGTCTTGCCACTGCAGTAGCATTTTGTTTGCAATCTTCTGATCAAGTAAAAGACCTAAAGTATTGCAGAATCCTCAAGAGTCAACTTTCTTTTGTTTACTGTTGCTTGTTGCAATATACAAAGATTGAAATGATACTTTGAAAGCATCAGCCATCCTACAGATACATTTGGGAACCAGCATCCTTTTAACAAGATCAGTGATTGTGTTAGTTCAGTCGATTGTGTGAGCTGTGTGAAGGACAAGAAGAGAGGAAAAAAATAATCAAAAATTGCATCCAAATTGCTTTTGTTGATGTTCGAGTGTATCAGGCATATCATCAGCATTATGTATTATCTATTATGTAGATTTTAAATAATATGCTTGTAGTAGTTTATAAATTCTGCTGTGAAGTTTAGTTCCTCTGAACAATTATATTATTTTGAGTGCTTCAAAATGGGAAGCAAAAAATTACCATGCAATAATAGAATGCTGATCTGCTTTAGACAGCCCTGTGCCAAATGTAATAATTTCTTTGGGTTGAGTTTTAACTTTTTGGAAAAACAATTCAATTGCTGTTTACTCTTACAAGTTTAAGCAGTGTTTGGTTGAAATAGTTAAAAAGAAGACAGTTTTGCAGAAAGAATGTGTATGCACAGATCTCTGGTTGCATTTGTAATGTCCTAAAAGGTACTTTAAAGTTAGTGAAGAAAATCTTAAGTTTTCTTTCAGCATCACAAATTGAGTTTTGCCAACAGCCACTGTTGCCCTGTGTCTTCATTTAGTCCCAGGGCTCTCTAATGCAGTAACCCTCAGTATGTGGGACATGCGCTCAATTTCCTGTGATTTCTTTGTAAGCTTTTACTGTTCTGATATGTATGTACCTAAGTAGAAGGCATTACTTTTGAGCAAGTTATTTCTGTGAGAACTACAATACGTACAAAGACTGCGGTAACACTATTCAGAGCAAATTCCCAGCTGTAAAATCCTATTTTTCAACATAGTCACCACTATTATCACTATTATCTGTGTGTTTCAGCCAGAAACGTGCAAAAGCCTGCACGACACCCTCACAATGTCTGACCAGCAGAGATGTCCTACTGTTTTACAGCCTCTATGACAGCATAGAATCATAGCATCCTTAGAGTTGGAAAGGACCTCTGAGAGCCATTTAGTCCAACTCTGCAATGAACAGGGGCACCACAGCAGATCAGGTTGTCCAGGGCCTGATCCAGACTTACCTTGAAAGTCAGCAGGGACAGGGCATCAACAACAATACTTGGTAACCTGTTCTAGTGCCTCACCACCCTCACTATAAGATTGTTTCCTTACACCTTACCTAAGTCTACCATCTTTAAGCTTGAAGCCATTCCGCCTTGTTGTACCACAACAGACCCTCCTAAAGCGTCAATCCTGTTTTTTCCTGTGGCTTTCCTTTAGATACTGAAAGGCCACTCCCAGGTCACCTTGCAGCTTTCTCTTCTCCAAGCTGAACAGCCCCAGCTCTCTCAACTTGTCCTCGTAGGAGAGGTGTTCTATTCTGTGGATCATGTTTGTGGCCCCTCTCTGGACACGCTCCAACACATCTATGTCTCTCCTATACTGAGGACTCCACATTTGGATGCAGTATTCCAGGTGTGGCCTCACCAGCACTGAGTAGAGGGGCAGAATCATCTCCTTCTCCCTGCTGGCCATGCATCTTTTGATGCAGCCCAGGATACGGTTCTGGGCTGTGAGGGCACATTGCTGGCTCTTTTTTGGCAGGGTTGCGCTCAATTCTTTCATGCCCCAGTTCATATTAGTAATAGGGGTTGCTTCAACCCAGGTACAAGACCTTGCACTTGGATTTGTTGACCCTTATGAGGTTTACCTGGGCCCAGTGCTCAAGCCTGTCTAGGTCCCTCTGGATGGCATCCCATCCGTCCAGTGTGTTGACTGCACCCCAGCAGCTTGGTATCATCAGCAAACTTGTTAAGAGTGAACTTGACTCTGCTGTCAACATCACTGATGAAGATGTTAAAGCACCAATCCCTGGGGGACACCACTCCTCACTGATCTCCATCCAGAAGTGAAGCAATTGACCACCACTCTCCAGACTTGATCCTACAGCTACTTCTTTGTCCAGAACAATTCACCCATCAAAAAATACTTAGAGAGAAGATTGTTATGGGATACCATGTCAAAGGCCTTACTGAAGTCCATTTAGATTACATCAGTGGCTCTTCCCTTGTCCTAGCATCATTGCTAGGGAAATGTTACCACAAAAACCATCTTTCATCAGCCCTAATAGATGGAAGTCAGAAGGCACCAAACCCAGGCTACACAGTGAATCTTGTAGGACAGTCTAGCCAAGGTTGGTAACATGCTCCACAGTCTTCAAACTTGTAATGCTAGAACATATTACTGTGTTGAGAGATAAAGGTTTTCTTCTCTGGCTTTATTCTCTGTCCAAGACTCTGTCCTGAAGTTCAAGCCTTTAGCTTGGTCAGCATTGTGATGTAGCGATCAGACCTGATGGTTCGTCCAGGTTCCAGGAAGTCCAGAAGGATCATTCTTCCTATCCTGAAAGTCAGTGCCTATCGCTTTACCCACTGAGAGCTGTGTCTTGAACTTTCTATTTGATGGGGCATTCACTGCACTGACTGCCATTTTGACTCTGACTCATATTGGTGACACCACATCTTGCCTCCAGTAATAATGTGATTCAGGAAATTGTCACCTTCAGACTCATATCAGTTCAGTGGGTCCTGATGAGCTTGCTTACAGTGCTATCTCAGGTCCTGTGTGACAAATTTTGGGACCCATCTGCTACAAACTTTGTGGTATTCCAATGTTGCCACCATTGTTTCCAGTGTATTGAAGCTGATACTCCGTACACAGTTTCCTTGTCATAATCCATCATGCAGATGAACTGATTGCGTGCTCGTCATTTTGTGGTGTGACAGGTGTGCATGGCTGTCTGGAACAGGACTTGTCTTTCACACTGCTGTTGTCACTGCTGAAAGACACCACCTACAGGCACACTGTGCTCACACTCACTGTTTGGGCTCCATAAATACTAAGCAAGTGTTGATGAATGTCAGTGGGTGCAATTTTTTCTGCATGGAGGAAACCAATGACACACCTTTGCTTCACAAGCACTTCGACTGCAGACACCATTTTGTCATTCTGCCCCTCTGCTGCCATCTGCAAGAAAATGGAATTAAATGTTGGTGGGAGCACTCAGCCTCTATTGCCATACCACCAACATCTGTCCCTGACGCTGTGGGCCAATATAGAAAGATAGGAGGCATTACTTTTGGATCAGCCTTCGTACAGTTTTTCTAATGACTTTTAAATAGTCTTTATGGCCAAGGAAGGAAAAAAGGTTGCTGTTCATCTTTCTCTGTTAAACATATTTTTCAGTGTAATGCCAATTGTACTTACTTACACACTGAAATGAGTGATGTAAATCATATCATAGAATGAATTATAGTATGGCATGGGTTGAAAAGGACCTCAAAGATCATCTAGTTTCAAACCCCCTGCCATGGGCAGGTTTGCCAATCTCTAGAACAGGCTGCCCACAGCCACATCCAGTTCTCGTTCCACTGTTACAGTGGAAAAAAAATCTGCTCCTCTCACCCACACCTAGAGGATCAGGGTCCTGGCAGACACAGGGTGCCTGACCACCAGTGAAGACTGAGGCAAAGCACTTACTGAGCACCTCAGCTTTTTCCACGTCTGAGGCAGCCAGTTCTCCATGCTCATTAATCAGAGGGGGTACACTCTCCTTGGTCTGTCTCTTCCTGCCTATGCCTGTAGAACCCCTTCTTGTTATTTTGCACATCCTTCTCTAAGTTGAACTCCATCTGTGCCTTGGCTTTCCTGATCTTATCAGTGCACATGCAGACAACATCCCTGTATTCTTCCCAGGCTACACGACCCTGCTTCCTGTACATTTCCCTCTTTTCTCTCAGTTTAAGCTGCAGCTCGTTGCTCAGCCATGCCAGTTGCCTGTCTCCTCTGCTTGATTTCTTCTGCTGGAGAATGGAGAGCTCTTGCACTCGTAGAACAGTGTCCTTAAAGTGCTGCCAGCTCTGTTCTGTTCCTATGCCCTTAAGGACAGTTTCCCAGGAGATCCCATCCAGCAGTTCCTTGAGCAGTTGGAATTTTGCTCTCCTGAAGTTCAGGGTCCCAACTCTACTTTTTACCAGGCCTGCATTCCACAAGGTCACAAACTCCACTAGGCCATGATCACTACAGCCCAGGCCACTTCCAATCTTAACCTCTCTAATGTTCTTCTCTGCGTTGGTGAGCATCAGGTCCAGTAAGGCTTCACCTGGGTCAGTCTGTCTAATACCTGCTCCAGGAATTTATCATTAGCAGGCTCCAGGAATCTCCTGGATTGTCTGCCACCCACTGAGCCACTATCCCAGCAGATACCTGGGTGGTTGAAGTCCTCCATCAGGACAGGAGCCCACAAGTGTGACACCTCCCTCAGCTGAAGCAAGAAGGCCTTGTCAACAGGCTCCCCCTGGTCAGGTGAGCTGTAGAAGACCCCAACCACTAGGTGATCTTTACTGGACCAACTTAAACCCATAAGCTCTCAACCTGGTCATGATTGTTAATCAGACACAGCCCTTCACAATCTATCTGCTTCCTAACATAGACAGCAACTCCCCCTCCTCTCCTGCCCTCCTATCCCTTCTGAAGAGCCTGTAGCCTTCAATCACAGTATGCCAGTCATGATATCCATCCCGCATAGTTTCTATGATAGCAAAATTTTCCAAGCACATCATAGTTTCCAACTCCTGCCCATTTCCCATGCTGCATGCATTGGTGTAGAGGCACTTCAGCTGGGCCTTCTGACACACCACTTTTCTAGATAGGCCCTCCCTCAAACCTCCAAAAGAAATCTGAAGTTTTCCCCACTCCTTCCTAGAGGGAATTTCCCGGCAATCAACAGCATCCCCAAGCCCTTCTCTGTCTTGTTGACCTCCAACCTATTCCCTCATCAAATCTAGTTGACAGCTCTGAACTACTAGCTCCACCCTAGACAGTGACATTTCATTTCCTCTTTCATACCTAGTTTAAAGCTCTCTCAACGAGCCCTGCCAGCTTCTGGGTTGGATCCGCTTACCCTTTGGAGACAGGCAAGACCCACCCGCAACCATCAGGACAGGTGCTGAGTAAACCACTCCCTGGTCAAAGAACCCAAAGTTCCTGTGGCAGCACCAGCCTTTCAGCCAATAATTCAAAGCCTGAGTTTTCCTACACTGCTCCGTATCCCTCACCACACCAAAAGGGAGAGGAAAATAGGAGTTGTGCTCCCACTCCCTCAACCAACTGCCCTGAAATCTCTTTTGATGGTTTACTCTCACTTCCCTGGGTGATTTAATTGCTGCCTGCCTGAACTATCAATAACTGATAATAATGAGGAATGATCCAGACCTGGGAGTTTTTTGGTGACGTTCCTGACCTGGGGCCCAGGGAGGGAGCACACCTCCATATGGGTTGGGTCGGGTCTGCATATGGGACCCTCTGTTCCCCTGAGAAGGGAATCACCTACCACAATTACACTTCTGTCTTTTCTGGCAGAGACCATTTCATGGAGTGCTGATGAGCACCTCACCCTAGTGCCCATCTTAGGCAGGTCCTCCCTCACCTCCCCTCTTCAGTTTCCAGCACCCCAAACCTATTGCTCAGGGGGAGCTGGGGAAGCAGGGTAGGCAGGCAGAGGGTGCACCCTTGACACTTTTCCAACCCTCCTCGTGTGTAAGATCTGCCTGACTGTGGCAGGGCAGGGGGTCCACCACTTTTTCTGAAGGTATCACCCCATCACCCTTTCCTCAGTAAGTCACTTTGTCAGTCTCCCACTCACATTCTCTGATGGCTTTCAGTCTCTTCACCTCTTCCCTGAGCTCTACCACCAGGCTGAGCAGCTCATCCACCTGCTCACACCTCCCGCAGGTGAAATCCTGGCCACCCACCCCAGCAGCAGTAGGCTCAGGCACTCCCTGCAGCCAGAGACCCAACCCACCACATTTCTGGACAGACCCTACATCTGAGTCACCGTAGCCTTCCTCAGGCAAGCCCACTGTCTGCTGGAGGCCATGGTTAAATCTACAGACCCAGAGACTACCAATAAGAGAGCTGATCACCTGAACAGAAGGGACAGCACTTGTATACCCTGCTACTCTACCCACCTCCCACACCTGCTGCTGCAGTACTGTATGGGCAGCGTGTGCTGTGCTCGCACTCTGACTTCCTCTCCCTGTTGTCAGTGAGCAGAAACACTCCTTTCTCACCTGCTGTACTATGTGAACAGCAGCTAACTAGCTCCCTGGGAGTCAGTAATAATGCGGGAAACCCCTGGGCAACTGTCCAAATGAGCACTGTGCACGGGCTACCAAAACAACCAGAAGTACGGGTTTGTGTACAAAATGTTTTCATCAAGCCTATATAATGATCCTTTAAAAGATGCCTTCTTTTCTTGTAAAGCATTCAGTGAAGTGACCTCTTTAAGTCTTAAACCACATGTGCACTTGGTTGCCTATCCTGTTACTCTGCTGCCGAGTTAGCTTTCATTCCTGTATCACCAATGCAGTTTCATGGCTCTTTTCATTTTACGACCATTGAAAAATCAACAAGAGGCTGGGGAGAAAAGGCAGCGGTAAGATGAGGAAGAAATGTGAGCTTTCCAAAATTGAAAAGGAGCAAAAACCAAATTCCGACTGAGACTTAAAGTGCTAGTTTGAAAATAATCTTCTAAATAAATGTGCTTCCAGGAGTGATCTGATTTGGGACCGTTAAGTTCTTGATGCCAAGTGGTGGTGGTTTTCAGGTAAGGAGAGCCGCAGGGCTGTGTCAGGCACAGCCTGTGGGGGGGATGAGTGGAGGCAGAGAAACACTGCTCTTATGTTTCCTTATCTCTGTGTTAAACTCTTAAATTTGTGTGCAACATTCTTTACAGAAATTAGCATGCAAAAAATAAAAATTCTCTTTGTTTGCATCCTGCTATTTTCTAGACCAAATCAAGCTAATGCAGTCAGAGACCTGCTCCTCCATCTGAACTGCCACAAGTCCATGGGGCCAGATGGGATCCACCCAAGGGTGCTGAGGGAGCTGGCAGAGGTGATTGCCAAGCCGCTTTCTGCCATCTATCAGCATTCCTGGTCATCTGGAGAGGTCCCACAAGATTGGAGGCTTGCCGATGTGACTCCCATCTACAAGAAAGGCCGTAAGGAAGATCCAGGGAACTGCAGGCCTGTCAGCCTGACCTCGGTATCAGGGAAAGTTACGGAGCAATTGATCTTGAGGGAGATCACACGGCACGTGCATGGCAATCAGGGGATCAGACCCAGCCAGCACAGGTTCACAAAGGGCAGGTCGTGCTTGTCCAACCTCATCTCCTTCTACAACTGGGTGACCAGACTGGTAGATGAGGGAAAGGCTGCTGATGTAGTCTACCTGGACTTCAGCAAAGCCTTTGACATGGTCTCCCACAGTATTCTCCTGGGGAAACTGGCAGCCCGTGGTGTGGACAGGTTCACTCTTCACTGGGTTGAGAATTGGCTAGAGGGCCGTGCCCAGTGGGTAGTGGTTAATGGAGCCAAGTCCAGCTGGTGTCCTGTCACAAGTGGTGTCCCCCAGGGGTCGGTATTGGGGCCCATCTTGTTTAATATCTTTATTGATGACCTGGATGAGGGGATTGAGTGTACCCTCAGTAAGTTTGCGGATGACACCAAGTTGGGAGGATGTGTTGATCTGCCTGAGGGTAGGGAGGCCCTTCAGCGGGATCTGGATAGGCTGGACAGTTGGGCTGAGGTCAACGGGATGAGGTTCAATAAGGCCAAGTGCCTGGTCCTGCACTTAGGCCACAATAACCCCATGCAATGCTATAGGCTTGGGGCAGAATGGCTTGAGGAGTGTATAGGGGAAAAGGACCTGGGGGTGTTGGTTGATGCTCGGCTCAACATGAGCCGGCAGTGTGCCCAGGTGGCCAAGAAGGCCAATGGCATCCTGGCCTGTATTAGGAATGGTGTGGCCAGCAGGAGCAGGGAGGTGATCATCCCCCTGTACTCAGCTCTGGTGCGGCCACACCTCGAGTACTGTGTTCAGTTTTGGGCCCCTCACTACAAGAAAGACATCGAGGCCCTGGAGCGTGTTCAGAGAAGGGCAACAAAACTGGTGAGGGGTCTGGAGCACAAGTCTTACGAGGAGCGGCTGAGGGAGCTGGGATTGTTTAGTCTGGAGAAAAGGAGGCTCAGAGGAGACCTCATTGCACTCTACCACTTCCTGAAGGGAGGCTGTGGTGAGGAGGGGGTCAGCCTCTTCTCCCAGATAACTAATGACAGGACAAGAGGGAATGGCCACAAGTTGCGCCGGGGAAGATTTAGATTAGATTTGAGGAAAAATTTTTTCTCTGAGAGAGTGGTCAGGCACTGGAATGGCCTGCCTAGGGAGGTGGTTGAGGCACCGTCCCTAGCGCTGTTCAAGAAGCGTTTAGGTGAGGTGCTAAGGGATTTGATTTAGTAGCTTGGTGGGTAGGGATGGTGGTGTGAGGATGGTTGGACTAGATGATCTTGTAGATCCTTTCCAACCTAATGAATCTATGAATCTATGAATCTATAAGATATCAGGCTGCAGCTCGTTCTGGTTCAGATAACATTTGTCACGAGCATAACAAAGTGTAATAAATGTAAGCAGAGAGTAATTCCACATCCCTCCCTCAAAATGAAGCCATTTTACTATTTGTAAGTATTTATGAAGATGCTTAAAATTGCTCACTCAAGTAGAACTCATTGAGTGTTCTCTCTAACGTAATGCAGTGATGCTCTGTTGTACAAACCATTGCATCCAGCAGCCACACCTTCTCAGAGGATATTTACCAAATTTAAGTCTCCAACTTATCTGAAGGCAAAATCCCAAACTCCAGTAGACTGCGTCTTGCATCAAACTAATTAATCTTCAGACTGAAATTAGGTATTGCAAAGGTGGTTATGTTTCCTATGAGAGCAGCTCCAGCAGTCTCAGTAATAGTCTGATGCAAAGAGAGAAAGTTTTGAAGAATGAATTTGTTTACAAATGTGCTGCTGACATGAGAAACCTTTTCTAGTATTACGAGTGCTTCTTGCTTATCTTTGCTATATGGTGGAACACTGCTTTTTATATCAGTAGCAAGAACTCATGTTATGACTTTAAAAGTTTTTTTTAATGGAAAGATCTTATAGCAAAAGATATTATTCATGTATAAATTTAGGGAACAAATCTCAGGAATTGACTTTATCGTGCAAGGAAGGAGAAAGCGTGCCTGGGGATTCACACAGCGTAGGTACAGTAAGGAGGCATTCCTCTCAGGAAGCTTGCAAATGTGAGAGCTAATAACAGGTAAAATCAGGGGAAACAACGTGCTGCTGAAAGTCATTCTGGACTTGACTTTGGCAGAAAAGTCAAGGAATCGGATGGCAGTTTTTGACATGTCCTCATAGCTGTTTATAAATATCTGAAGTGCAGGAATCAAACTGATGGGGGTGGACAGTGGTGAGCAGCCATAGAACATGGGGCAGAAAACAGAACATCGGAAGTTCCGTACTAACACAGCGTAGAACTTTACTGTGAAGGTGACTGAACAGGCTGCACAGAGAGGTTGTGGAGTCTCCTACTCTGGAGGTATTCAAGACCCCCTGGATGCTTTCTTGTGTGACCTGCAAGAGATACCCTGCTTTAGCAGGGAGTTGGGCTGATGATCTCCAGAAGTTGTTCCCAGTCCCTGCAATTCTGTGATTCTATGGTAAAATTCTCGTGTTATCACTGAGGTGCAGAAGTGCTTCCCTGAAATGAAGTGATGCCTTCTCTCACCTCATTCTGTCTCCGATGAGAGAATTAGGCTAATATAGATAAGTAGTGAGCTGGTTGAAGGAAGGAAGGAACTTAAGATCTCTCTGAAAAGCCACTTTAATGCACCACAAAATTATTTTGTGCTAGAAAATCAGGAGAGAGATGTATTATTGTCTTTGCAGAACAAACTGTCCCTTAGTTACACTAAGATTTTTTTTATTTTTATTTTTTCGAGAAACTAAGGAGTAGATCAAGATGCTGAATGTAACTACTCTTCCATGGTGTCCTTAATTTAAAGAATGAGGTTTTTACTTGTCAATTTGCCTTTGGAGCTGAGCAAACTTCCTTAGCCTAGAATTTGTTGGAAGTGAGCATAAACAGATTTCATGCCCTGAGAGGTAATTCCTCAACGGTGGCAAGGATGTGTAATTATTGCTAAATTTACCAGTGTGATTGAAGTCCTGCAGTCAATTAGGGGTGATAACACAACTTGTGTGCACTGATGAGAACTTCTGGGAATATCAAAATTGCAGGGCAAGGTGGCAGCTGTGTGTACCAGCCTCAGCCAGGGGAGGTTGGGCTGTGCTTGAAAGACTCATTAAGTTTCCTATTGTGCTGAAGAGCAATCTGGTAACAGCCAAGGACTAACCCAAAGAGTGGGCTTTGTTTTTAATCTTACATCAAAGATCAGATTTGCAGTTTGTACATTGTAAGTGTCTAGAAAAAAATAAAAATAAAATGTCACAAGATTGATCTATTCATTCTATTCATTTACTTATTTACTTTCTTCTCTGGAAGAACTCGTGTTTGGAAGTACATATGTCTGGGAGTAATCACATGAGTGGCACAAGAAGCTATTTTGAAATGTTTTCACAGCCAAATTTTTTGGAGACCTTAGGAATTGTGTTTTTAGTAGATGTCAATGGTGCTGGTAAAAATCTGTTGTTTTATGTTTCTTTCCTCTTGAACCAGAGTATGCAAGTGTCATAAAAAGAAAATGTGTATATAAAAAACAAGGAAAATAACATTTTCAAACTCAAAATAATTTTCTCATGAAAAGTTTTGACTTATAATATGTTCTACCCTGAAATAAAGCCTACTGCAGTTTAAGTGTTGAAGCAGAAATCAAAACACAGAACTGGATGGCTTTGACTGCTGCTCCTGATGGTGTTACCATTCTAGGAAATATTATCTCTGTCATTTACTGACAATTTTCCACACTTTCTTTTTTTTCTGTGGTTCAAAAAGAACAGCTGAGGGCAGAGCATGCAGAGGTGCTTTGTTTTATTACCACACCAATAGCTCAGGAACAAGAGATCAGCCTGCGTTAGACTGAACTGGATGGATCATGCTTCGTGTCAAGTAAAAATGCTCCCAGACAGGTGGGGTAGAATTGAAGGAATGCTGATTTTTATTAACTAAGTGCTCACTGATATGTCCTTAAAGAAGAGTGGGAGGATGTTGCCTGTTTGTATTGCCACTGAGGCTCCCAGATAGATTGCACGCTTGACTGCAACCATATGTTAGCTGGGAATGACATTACAGCATTTCTGCAAGAGGGACCTGCATAAAGAATTGCAGCCAGCACTCTTTAAACAACACTTTCTGCTGCTGTATTGCACCTGACTTTAATTATAGTCATGTATATTTGCAACAATTTTCAAAATGGCTAATTTCAAGTGGACAATTTAGTTGACCTCAACATTAAGTTCCTGTCGTAGCTAAGGATCTGTTGCACAAAACTCTACTCTTGCTGCGACTCTGAAAGTGAGCGGCAAAGCAATGCAACAATGGAATATAGTTGTCTTTCTTCATATACACTTTAGAGAAAAATATGAATAAGCCTTTAGAAATTCATTTCAAAGAATGATAAGCTGTCCAGATCGTGTTTTAAAAGTACTTGTGCATTACTTTGTACATGGGTGGCATTAAGACCAGAGGAACACCCTAAAGGGGCTGTGTAATACCATTGGATTATACTGTTCTTCTCTTTAAATGTTCCAAGGACATTTTGAGAGGTATTAATTTTATATATCTGTGTTTTTATCATTTCATTTTCTAAAAGAAAGTTGAGTTGCTAAACAACTACCTTTAATAATCCTTTTTTTTTTTTCATTCTGTAACATATACTGCCACTTTCCAAATTAGCACAGAAAAAATTAAATTCTCAAGTGTAAAAATTAAATACTTACATTAAAATAAGTAAATAACTAAATCACTCCAGCAAGCAGCGTTCTCCAATGATCTCCATGCTGAAATCTAATTTGTAAAGGTGATATGAGGGATTACACATACCTCATGTTTCTGTGTTAAACTCCTGTGAAGTTGAAACTAGATGAGGGATTTTCTCTGTCTATAAATTTGATCTCCTCATGAAATGTGAGCTCACAGAATACAAAAATACTTCAATTCATACATATTAATCCTTTACTATGTCAAGAAGCTATTACTTTTGTATGCTTTTATGCTTCTCATGGTATAGGATAATGATTTTGTATGTATTTAAGTGTAAATATTTTATGGGTACAATCACAAATGCATTTAAATAAAGATAAGGGTCTGATTAAAATCTAAAAGCAAAGAAATTTGTAATTCCAGTCAGAAATGTTGATCTATGTTATATTCTTCTGGATTTTCAGGGGCTCTTTTGTTTTACCTAGGAGCCAAACAGAAGTTCCATTTATAAAGCTTCTTTTTCTTTTTAAGATAAAAGTAGAAATATAGATTTGAAATTACCAGATATTTGTACATTTAGGTAATGAGGCAAAATTACATATTAGCATATTAAAACGTGGCTATTGTATTATATACATTTTTTGGAGGGAAATCATACACCTAACAGAGAAGCCAATATTCAAATCTACATGAAAATGTAAAAGGTGTTTTTTGTTTTTTTTTTGCTTCCAGGTACACTTTTGAATTGATTAAAAGGTATGATTTACTCATAGGTCATGGAGAATTCTGAACTAAGTGCAGCTTAGTTTTGGGGTGAAGTTCTTGGCATCTTCAGTATAGAAGAGACATAGAACAGTTGGAATGCATCCAGAGGGCCACAAAAATGATCCACAGAATGGAACGCCTCTCCTATGAGGACAGGCTGAGACCACTGGAGCTGTTCGGTGTGGAGAGGAGAAGGATTCAGGGAGATCTGAGAGCAGCCTTACAGTATCTTCCAGGGGGCTGTATGAAAGAAGGGGACAGACTCTTCAGCAGGATGTTGTGATAGGAGAAGTGGTTTCAAATTAAAAGAGAGAAGAGTGGTCTTTGGTTATAAGAGGAAAGTTCTTTACAATAGAGGTGTTGAGGCACTGGCATCGGTTGCCAGAGAGCTGGTGGATGCTCTATTCCTGAAGGTCAGACTGGATGGTCTCTGAGCATCTGATGTAGATATAGGTGCCTCTGTTCATTTCAGGGAATTGAATTAGACGGCTTTTAAAGGTCCTTCCAACTCAAACATGATTCCAACTCAAACAGTCATTCTATGATTCTGTGTCCTGAACAATATTTTCCAGATGCTGACCAAGTCCAGGATTGCCACCATTCAGAGAATAATTTTAGTACCAAACTACAAGGTATCCAAGTTTTCCATCAGCAAGTGTATCAGTAGGACATGGGAGAATTCAGAGTGTCCAGTGCATTTTCCAGAGCTGCAAAGTAAAAATTTCCCCTTTCTCTAGCTAAATTACCTGCTGGTAGAAAGATTCTTAGAGAACTGTATTCCACATCAAATGTAAGAATATGTTTTACTTTTTCTTCAAAAAGTGGCAGCATCACCACTGACAGCTTTTGCTTCCAAGTGGCTGGAGCATTAGCCAAGGTACTGGAGAGTGAAAGGCACTTTTTCCCTTCTGTGTAGAAGTGTCTTGCATGTCCCATAGCACTGCACCACCTAATCAGCTGTGGATGTCCCATCCCTGGAGTCATTCAAGGCCAGGTTGGATGGGCAGCCTGATCTGGTGGGTGGCAACCAACCCACAGCAGGGGGTTTAGAAATGGATAGGTTTTAAGATCCTTTCCAATCCAAACTGTTCTATAACTCTCTGACTCTATGGTTTTACGATTGCTCATCTAACCTTTCCTACTTAATTTCTTAGAAATAGGACCCTGTTAAATCTTCTTCATCTAGACTGAAAAGCTTTCTATTATCCAATTTTGTTCCAAATAAATAATATATGGTCATGCCTTTGTTTTCTTATCCATCAACTATTTACCTGAGATCTCAAGTCCGTCACTAGAAAGTGTATTTTTAATCCTTACATTGTTCTTGTGGCTTCTGCTAAAACTCTGATGCCTCAGGGTCCTTTTTTTCCTTCTGAGTAAGGAAATCAGCATTCCATCTGCATCAGCACCATTTCCAAGCACACAGTTAATGCTACCTCCCTTCTCTATATGAATGTATTATTTTAGTATCCAGTGACTGTTTGCCATTTATAGCAGAGAAACATACTGGAAACTGGAACTTAGTTGACAATTCATGGATATTTCTCTCCTTTTTAAAATTTTTGAGACTGAGGTTGTGTCCTGGAAGATACAAGAAGACACTACAACTAATGTTCACAAATATACTTAAGATCAAAGTTTATAGTCCAATTATGAGGTGTCTTGGTCGCTTTGTTTTCTTCATTAGTTTCATTAGTTACTAACTCTGATGGTCTCACATACATATGTCAGTATGTAAGTGCAAATTATGTGGAAGATGCAAAAAAGAAAGAAAAAACCCCACAAAACCAACAACAAAAAAGTCCACCCCATATTCTCAAAGATGCAGGCCTACTTAAAAGTAAGTCTGGGGTCCTATCAGTCAGATAGTTTTACTGATATGTCCTGTGCTGTACTTATATCACCATGATTCTTAGCTAATGGATAAATAAATCAGGGATCATCAAATTAACGTGATTTAGATGTCTAAATATACGAATTCTATTTTGTTCTTTTTTAACTAAACTTATAATTTCTACTGCCACTTTAGCTTGATGCAAACCCATGTTGATTGGCATTAATTATATTAACCTTTTTTAATTTATTAATCAAGTCCTGTATCAGCCAACTGTTTTGCTTCAGATCAATATCAGTGTGACAGTGTTATAATTACCTAGGTAGTTGTATTTGCCCTTCTAAAATATTATCACAAAATTAAGTGGCTTTCAGCTCTTTGCAATGTTTCTAGTGTTCCACATTAGACTGGAAATCAACACTAATGGCCCAGAGACTTATTTTTTTCAAGTTGTCTTCAAAATTTTGAATGTAAGTTATCTGGACACAATTTTTAAAATGTCTGCTTTTGATAGCTGCTTTTTAATATCCTCCTGAGTTACTATAGGAAACTATTTTGTCCTCATAAGCTGAACATGTTAGAAGGTTATGAATGTATTTTGACAATATTTGTGAAAGTGTCAGTCTTTTTACTACTGCATCATCTAATTCCCATCTAATAAACCTTTTGTGGAACAATTAAGATAGAAATTTGTAAACTCTACTGCTGAAAATTTGTCATGCTCTTTTGTCAAGGCTGACTCCAAAGTCCTTCCTCTCACTGCAAAACCAACCTGAAAATTCTTGGTGTGTTTACATGCAGGTTATGTTTGCTCACTGGTCCCTCTTGGAGTAGCAGAGCCCTTGCAATGCTGCAGTCACCATCACATCCTGCTTCAGAGCATTTTTGCTGCAGACCACTCTGTTCTGTAAACGCCCTGCTCTGGTGACCATGCTGTAGCAGGATTTGGACCAGCTGAACCCAGAGGACCCTGCCAACCTCAGCCATTTTGTCATTCTATGGTTTTGTGTGCATTTAGGCCAAATTTCAGGCTCTATTTGTGCATTATTGAATTAGTCAGACTGAACATTCATTGGCAAGGATGGCTTTCAGATATGTACATTTTTTGCCACATACTACAAAAAGAGAATGATAAATACTAATTATTTCTTTTGGTTTTCAATAAACGTTTGTATCAGGATAAATTGATTTCTAAATGTTCACGATATATTTTACCTGTAAGGAAGAATTCCTGATCCAGTCTGTAGATGAGTCTTCTCATACTACCCTGGACTATATGGCAAGTTGTTTTTAATGCTGCAATTTACATGTGTACACATATATATATATATAAACCTTTTGATATAGTTTTTCTGATTCCCAGTCTCATTCACAGGATCAAACAAATCCCATTTGTGTTTGGCATTCATTTGCCATAGAAAAGTCTGGAATATCTCTGGCTTAGCACTAGAGCTACGGTGTCAGAGAACGAGAGTGGAAGAGGATGGAAGAGTTTTTGAGGTAAAACTTATTTGCGGTGCTATTATGTCATCTGGAAACCACAGTCAAGAAATAAGTTTTTGTATGCTTTCAGACTCAGATAGTATGCAACCAAAGTATAAGGTAAGGGGCTCTGAACAAAGCTAAAAATGGGACACAGAATGACACAACAGTTTTTGTTAGTGTAACAAGGGGGATAAATGTTAGTCTGTGGTGTAGCAGTTTATAAGCCTATAGTAGCACCGTTCTAACATCAACATCACCAGTGAACTCTTGGAACCACTGATCTCATTTGAACCTTATATTATTTTTTCTGAGCAAGAAAAATATCAGAAAAGACAATATTTCAGTTAAATTCTCCAGGATAAAAAGGGGCCTCTTTAAAACCAAGTAATGAGCAATAAACATGATAGAGAGGATGCCTGATAGAATTGCAGCCCCAGTGCTGTGAACAGCTCCATTGTCAATTGTACCAATTCCTCCTCACGGCACTTCTGGTTCACTGGGGCAGCAGGTCTCCACACCGGTGGGGTCCTGCAATACATAAACACCATCAGACTGCTGCTCAGTAGTGGTAAAATCAGGAAACGCTTCCCATGCTGCAGCAGCGGCTGATGGCCTGGAAAAGGAATGCCTTTGAAATCGGCTGCAGTGTGAGCTGCTCCACTTGATTGTTTCCATCACGGCATCAATCCCCAGTTCATCACAGTGCGAGCTCGCTGTGGGTGTCAGTTTAAAAAGCAATGAAAAGAAAACCTCATGACAACTTTTGTACAGAACAAACAATGGTTTTCAATTTATAAATTTTATAATTTTATTTTCCAAAGCAAAAGTGCATGTTGGATGAACCTAGCATCAGAAATAAGGCTTACTTGCACCTTTTACCACTCTCTGGCAGTGTCTCTCACCATTGGCTCCAGCTGGTCAAACAACCCTCTTTTAGACCACTCCTCAGCCCCTTTTTTTTGAGACTCTTTAGTTGGATTCAGTTAAACATGAACCAAAAAATTCAGTGCATGCTATTGCTCAACTTCCAGCAGTTACCCCTGTATAGACCATTATAGTGCCTGGGTTAAAACAAAGTTACCAGGAGTTTGGTTTTACCAGAAATACATGCCATGCAGTATCCAATTTCTGTAACTTCCAATGAAAATAATCCCCATCGTTCTGTGCAATGTAATACCATTCTTAAGTAGAGAGATCCAAAGCTTGCTACAGCCAGGAGATATTTCTTATTCTTAGCTTTTGTCTTCACTTCAGTCATCATGGAAAGAGCAGTCATAGGAAACAAACAACAAATATTTATACAGTACTTTTCATGAAGTAAAAGGATATTGCAAAGCGTGGAGAAGTTAATGTTGTCAGGGAAAGACTCTGAGATGGAAAAATCACTTCTTTTACAAATCTGTTAAAATCACTTTTTAAGATTTTAAACTCCCTGTGTTTCACACCTTTCAATCTCATGCTAATCTGTATAAATTAATTAGAGAAATAATAGATCACAAATCTGTTCTTCCCGTGCCTTCTAACACATGAATAGAATGACCTCTTACTGAAAATGAAATGAACTTACATCCTGGAATATCTACTGATAGGTGAAACCCATTGTCCTTGGCGACGTACAGGTCCATATATACAATATTTATATATGGTCAATAAACACAGATAAAGGGAAGTGATTGTTAATAACAAAAACGTTGTGATGGATGTAACAGTTTCTGATTTCTATTGGGCTAGGAGGATCACTAATTTGATTATATAAGTCAGTGACTGTGCTCATATCTGTGCCATGGTTGAAAACAGACTGCTCATTTCAGGAAGCTCATGAAAAAAACAGAACTGAGTTGACAGGGCTGTTGTGTGTTTCTTGCAAAAGCTTAAAAGGGAAAAGTAATGAAAGGTAAAGGAAACACAGGAAACAATTCAGCAGGAAAGGCATCTGACCACCAATAAAATTCTGTATACAGTTAAGGTTGCTGCTTTTTGTCCATGGAGCTCTAAATCTAGTCTTCCCTTCCAGCAGTCTCTTTCTCTCTTCTGGGTTATCACCACATTAGCAAATGCCAGTGACACTTGAATAGTAACCTTAATATGAAAGAGAGTAAATTTCCAAAACTTTGTACTGGATAGTCTGTTATCAGTTAAATATTTCAAGGCATGTGGAGGAGCACATCTGTTTTTCTGGACATCTGGGGGTGGTGGGTGAGAAAGTATGGATGAATAGAGTCTGAGATAGAGTATTTCTTAATAACATATAAATATTTACAAATGTGAAGACTTGTATAGAAGGTGGCGTGATACCTTTATTTTGTTAATTAAAACAATTAATATAGTATTAATAACCATTGCCATTTTTTCTATCTTGTAGTTACAGTAGTTACAGCTATTAAGACCACACCATTCCTCTGCCAACTTTTTTTCATATACTTCCTCAAACCAATATATACTTGCTTATTTCCTTCAGCTCAGTAAGAAACTAGCACATTTCAAGAGCTTCTGTAAGTTTATGGACTGCCTAACTATGGTTAGCTCTTCACTGGTTTGAAACCAGCCATTTGGTTTCCAAAGATAACAAGTACTAAATTTAATCCTTTCATTAATGATATATCCCTGTTCTGTAAACCACAGAGACACAGTGCTGTGCACATGCATGAGGAGTCACGGCGGGAACTCTGGCTATTCTGTTAGAAAAGCATAACTCAAAAATTTCCCCTGATAACAGTAATAGCCATATTGTTATGTGACTCCATTTTCGTTCTTTAACTTTGTTTTATAATACTATCATCAATTTGACTTGATCAGATATTCTCCTCTCTTCCAGAGCAGACAAGAGACCTATTAATCTTCTGGTACATTTTTAAAAAGCAGGCACTTGGCATACATTCCTTGTCTCAGTAAACTGGATTGTAATGCTTAAGTGTTCATGGCTTATTGTTGGTTGTGGTTGCTTAATGTGCTCTTTGATTACTGGTGTACTTCATGCTGCCAGAATTCTCATATTGTGATCAACGGTTTTGAATGGCTTAAATTATAACCCTGAATTCTGTTTTCTACACAAGAAATTAATAAATAAATAAAAAGAGAGAAATAGGAAGCAAATTCTCCCTCACAGCATGATTGGTGTTTCCTGAGCTGGCAAATAATGATTCCAATTAGCATCTTTTTTTTTTTCTTTTCTTCCCACGTTAAAGTCTCCAAATGTAGAAACAGGAGTTGTGCCAGGTTAACCAACTGGTTGTTAATGAAACCGCCGTGTGAAGACCCTCCCTAATCTGCTCAACCCTCCAGAGATCAAACAGAGAGTTAACAGAGCAGAGCAGGTTATATGTGATGGATGTGTGTATATAAATCACTTCCTCAAAGCTAAATTGTTCCAATTCACTCAATGGCAACAAACTGCAAAGGTTCTCACAGACATATAACACTCACTCCTCCTCCTCCTCCTCCTCCTCCTCTTTCTCCTCGGTATGGATTATTCGCTTAGTGTTCGAAAACTCCTGGGAATCCAGGTACTATAGAAACAGTGCAGAAAACAGCTAGTCAAGTAAGGAATAACAGCAAGCATGTAAAAGAAATAATCATGATTTTTGTCTTTCAATAAGCATGTTGTTGGCACCAAGGGAATTTATCCTACTGCTTCAGATTGGGCAGCTGTGAAGTTAGCTTTGCTTAGATGTTCTGAAAGAAGATAACATTAAAAGAGGCATGGTAGCAGAATTCATGATTCTTTAAAGAATAACTTATGAAATTATGGAATAAAATTCACCTGTAAATTACAAGCTCCAAAAAGACACTTCTGTAAACTGTCACCCATGACCCATATTTTTTTCTACTTTGCTTTTTCTAATGTCCTACTCTTGATTATTTTTTGCTTTCTTCATGCTAGGGAAATTCTCCTGACAGCAAGCAATCTAATTATCACTTCTTATGGAAACATTGACTTTCACTTGTTTCTTAACTGATCTCAATTAGGAGTTTCTTATGAGAACATGATCTAGAGTAAAAAAAAAATGTTGAATGAAATGTTAAATGTGGGCAGCTAGATTTGTATACGTACACTGAGAAAAAAAGTAATGGAATGAAAGGCTCATACCCTTGTTTGATATTTTAAGCTTGCCATATCCACTGAAGATTATTAAGACTATTATATGTGCATTTGTGCATTTCAAGACCATGGTCATAGTTTCAAATGTGGTAAGTTTCATCTTTGTCCAGAGATGGAATATTTCTATACTGATAAGATTAATGGAAACTACTAAAAGTCATTAACAACAGAAAAAAAAATTCTAAATACAGAATTACTAAGATAAAGAAGTATCTTCAGAGTATTAAGATTCATGTCATTCTTGTCTACCGTACCAGTGGGGCTGAAATTCATCTCATCTCACTTTTGATTAGTACAACTTGGACACCCTTTACTCCCTTCTTACAGGTACTCTGATGTGGGCCAATGACACCGTTCATATCATTAAGTAGATGATGTCACTGGCTTAAAATGAATCATACACTTTTCTTCTTTGTCTATGTAGAGCATGTGATTGAAATATTGACATCTACATGTAGATTAACATATAGGCACATATGTGCAGACAAATCCTGCCCAAAACAATACATTCTTCCCTAAAGCTCTCCAGGTGAAAATTTCTAAAGATATTCAAAATATAAGGTTTCCATTTCAGGGTGGCATGTACATACTGAGAAACTTAGAGACTTCAGTCAAATATCATTTGCAACAGCTGAGCTTAGAAACAAAAAAGCCCCAGTCCTGATTTTATAATGGACAGACTGACAAATCCTCTGTGTTTTAATAAGTATGTAGATGAATATGATAAATTACAGTTGAGAGCAAACCAAAGTCATTTCCTTCCCTGCACTGTGGAAAACCTAAGTGTAACTTTGCACATGCTACAAGAACTGGTTTGGCTCAATTTATTTCGTGGGTAAATCTGAATCTTTACTTGAATCCCTGCTTAGTCTCACTGCCAACTTTTGCTCCTAACCTTGAAGATTTCATTCCAGAGGTTCAGACAAGTCAGTTCATAGTGTTATGTACTTCTTGCACTTGATCAGCCGGGTCATCTATATCTAGGGGAAAGGGCGGAGGTACTAGGAAGTCAAACAACAATATAAAATAATTGCTCTTTTTCTTTTTCTATATGAAAAAGGAGTTTTGTTGAAATAGCTAAGTCTTCAAAAGGCCATTTTGGAAAACAGAAATACACTTAAAAGCATATAATCCTTAGCTGGAGGCCAGACTGAGTATGTTTCTGATTATGCTAGTGACCCTCACCCTAAAATCCCTTTGTAGAACTGCCTTTATTCAAGACAACATACTGACTAGCAAATGATCTAACAGATTTCACAGCACATAAATTAAGACCTAATAAATTATTTCAAATTTAGACTCCTTAATTACAGAATCAGTCAAACATTCCATTTACAATTCCAATTATTTAAACAATTAATAAATACAACTAAAATGTGGCATCAAAGAAAATTATTTGATAACTATTTACCACAGGAAAAGTAGCTTACATTTTAAGCACTGGCTAAAACTGGTGAGGACTGGCTAAAACCTGTTATTTATGGTTGGTCTAGATATCAGAATAGGAACATTTTGTTATGTTAGCTTAGCTGAGTGTAAATACTGGGATATTAACCTATGTTACTAATTAATTTCAACACTTATTTAGAAATGTTCAATTCTTCTGTTAGTTTTCCATTGCAATAGTGTACTCAACAGGAAAGCATTTGGAGATATCTAGTATGTATTATGTATATAGAATATATAATTTCAATGTATTTCTTGGAATCTATAAATATATAAAGAAAAAGTGTACAGTTAAAAATCTGCTTTGTTTACAGGTATGGCTATGACTGTGTGTGTATGGTTCCAGTACATAGGAATGTTAGATGTTGTACTGAGGGACATAGTTTAGTGGGAAATATTGATGATAGGTGGACAGTTGAACTGGATGATCTTAGAGGTCTTTTCCAACCTTGGTGTTTCTATGATTCTGATGTGAAGGATGTGGAAATGTTCCCTGATCCTTCCCCATCTGAATCTAATAGCATTTCAATTACAAAAAAAATAGAAATCTCTCCCCATTCACATTTTTTGTCTGTTTTTAACCCATTTCCATATCAAACAGAATGAAACACTAAGGAACATATCAGTTTCTGCTATCAAGAGATTAATTTAAGCTGTTCAGATCCCTACAATGTGAAAGTTAAGGCAACACATAGACAAATGACAAATTAATCTATGTAGCCTATAGATATAAGGTGCTTCAGTCTCAGTGTTCTGTGTTGTCTCAAACATTGTTAGCAAAGAATAACAGCACCACTGCCCTAAATGGCATTCAGTACAGTGGGACTTTATTTATTTCCGCACTGCCATCAGGGCAAAATACATTAAGATGTAGAAATGCAGCACTGAGCTTGTGAGAGTGATCCTTGCTGCTCACCCGTGACCCAGGTCAACAGAAGGCTATTCATCAGAGATGGGACTTGAATGCTGCTGTCTTCCCAATGACCATGCCAAAAAAAAAAAAAAAAAGGAAGATGGAAACAAGTTAATAGCTGCTGCTGGTATTGGTTGACATGTGTAGGAGTCTCTAGAGCCAGGCAATGCATTAATTAAAAAAATGCTGGGATATCAGAAAATGTGGAGCTAGTTGTTTTGGGAGCAGATGGGATAAGGCATCATTTCAGAGGGCTTTATGAGCTCTCAAGATTTCAGCGACTTCTGTTCAAATAATGTCCTCAAGTTCAGTCAAGGAATCATCACCTAATGACTCTGAATTATTCCTTAGGAGAAAGGTCTCCAATTGTGTTAATTTTTATTTTATGAGAGGAAAACTCTGTCCTTTCCAGAATATGTAGTTTGAGATAACTCTTATGTCAATGCGTTCAACATTGAGAGTTAATTATGAACCTGTTACAGAGTTTTCAAGGTTTAGTTAAAGAACTGAAACTGATGAGGTAGGTTCTAGTTTCTTTTGTGATTGCTGCACATAAGGCAAAAGAAGCTCTTGTGGCCTTGAACAGCCAAGTGTTTCATGTGACGCAAGTCAGACTTCCATCTTTTGCTTGTGTTTGATGTAACTGGCTGGATAGCAATGATCAACAGTGCTATGACAAAGCACAACTAATTCTAAATGCTAAATGAAAAATGAAATCTGATGAAGAGCTTCCTTTTTATTTTTTCTTTTCTTCTTCTTTACAGTGGCCATTGTTCTTTCCCAAATCCTTGGTATTTTCTAAGATCCTGGACTTCTGGTAGGAGTGATAAAATAATCCTTTCAGTTCTTTGAAATAGAGAAAAAAGATCCTTCTTTTACATTGTTGTTAGTGCAACAGAGTAACATTTCATTTCTCAAATACAGTGTTCTTGTTCATGCAAAGTCTGTACGTTTTTGTAGGTACGGAGACTGCTCCATTGAAAACTTGAAATAACATGTTTTCTTTGTACCATGAATAACATGTCATACTTTATACATTTGTCCTTAACATAGTCCTTAACCATGTTAAGCCATGTGCTATATATCAATCACATCTGAAGGATTCCATAGGAATATTAGGAATCCCTGCTGCTCACACTTATGTCTCTCAGGACCTCATACGATGTCTCTGATGCTGGACATCAGCTGTGTCCACTCATCTTCTCTACTTCAAACATCCCATATTTCTTCCCACCCTCTCTTCTTTTCAAACAGTAGGTGGTAGATGTCTCTTACAGTCAAATTTGGAGCAGTGGCTTATTACAAGTGCAAAATAACTTCTATCGTCAAAGGACTTAGAAATGTGAGTTTTGCAGCACAACACCTTTCCGAAAGAAAACCTTCCACTGTATTTACATCAGTGCTTTCCTGGAGATCATATTCTCTTCAAAGTTCACTTGATTCAATACATTTAAGTAATGTTATTCCTAGTGCAGCTGAATATAGAATCATAGAGGGTCTTAGAAGGTTGGAAGGGACCATAAAGATCATTGAGCTCCACACATATCTTTTTACACCACATAGTAGCAAACTGTAATCATATAATCCCTTTCTAGAGCCAAATCCTGGAATCTGTACTGAGTCAAAGCTTCGTCCTGGGACAAATGGAAATTTAGCCTCAGTAATAAGAGCAGTTCTGACGTTCGTCCCTTTGAGAGTCAATATGCAGCTTTTCACTTACCACTGTAAAACACATTCCTTTCTCTATTTACCCTTAGACTACACTGGAAGCAGTTTATGTATTTTTATGGAATGCCAAGAGAACAATCACAAGTCATCTGTTAACAACTGAATTACAGAGTCTTCTGAAGATGGTTGTATTTTCTATGCCAAATATATTCTAATTCTTTTAATTCAGCTCGATAGGAAAAAAAAAATCATAATCAAGCTGCTATATGTGTTGTTTTTTTCATCTTAAATTCTGACATTTTATAAGGAATGTGCTCCGGTCCTAATTTGCACAAAGAACTTAGTATACATTTTTTTTCCTCGTATCAAATTCCATGTCTTGTTGGAAATTATATCTGCAATTATGCTTTTACCATGAAGCTGAAGCATATTAAGCATGTTATTTATCATAGAGTCTTTATCTTATTACATTCAGTTATTGAACTCAGTTTTAGCAGAATGGAACAGGAAGTGGAGAATCATTCATGGTGAAAGCCGAGGAGAATCAGAGCTATTTGGCAGGGAGAATTCCCTGCTTGTTTAGGGAAGGTGGACACGCTGCCTCAATTGGAACTGGGGAGCAAGATCCTCGTTTTAGACTGAATCCAACAAAACTTTCTTGAATATGTCAGTATCAGCAGGGACAGGGGCTGTTCAGAATCTTTGAAAATGGATTCTTCAAACATCCAGCTATGAGAGAATGGCCTCAAGTTGTGCCAGGGGAGATTCAGGCTGGATGTTAGGAAATACTACTTTTCTGAAAGAGTGGTCAGGTGCTGGAATGGGCTGCCCAGGAAAGTGGGAGAGTCACCAACACAGGAGGTGTGCAAGGAACATTTAGACGTTGTGCTGAGGAAAATGGGTTAGTGAAAACTGTTAGTGATAAGTGGGTGGTTGGACTGGATGATCTTGTGGGTCTTCTCCAGCCTTGGTGATGTTATGATTAAGTGAATCTATGTATGTTATATAGTGGTACAACAATATTGGCTGCCAAATCCGTCAGTCTAGGCCTTTGGAAATAAACTATACTGTGTGGGTATTTCACTGGATAGCTGGGACAGGTGGAGTTGCAACACAAAACTTCTTGTCAGCTATTTCTGTGGAATATTGATTGTTGCTATTTCAATTGATGATCATTAGCAGAAAATTAACAAAAATGCAGTAGTTTTCGGTCGTGCTGTCAGAAAACTATGTGAAGTACTACATACTATTACTGGTCCTTTCATATCAATTTCAATCTTAAGACTTGTTCCTACTACAGTGTCTGCTCATTTCTTCCTAGGAACATAATTTGATTTTCTGCAAGACAGCTAGAAAAGCAATGAAATGAGAGAAAATCAGAGTCCATCTCAAGACAACATCTTGCTTGAATTGTTAAGCAGTTTAGTACACTGTTTAAGAAAATGGAATGATGAACCTAAAAGCCAGACTTGTGACCTCAAGTCGTCTGAAGTTTCTGTGTTGCAGAATCTTTACTTGAATTTTTCATGTTTCATTCCAGTAGCATGTGCTGTGAACAAGACACTGTCTCTAGACATAAAAAAGTCTGTAAGAAAGATGAGGGGGAACTATTCATAGACATACTTAATCAAATACACAGACTGAGATGTTGAATGTGGAGCTATATTTGAGCTGAAAGAGTATTGGCTAAATTTGCTTTGCCAATTTTATAAAACAATTTAATTGAGCAGCAAAGTTCACCCACTGAAAAAACAATATATCCACCAGAAAAATCAAATGTCCTTAGTCTGTGCATCTAACTTCCCCAAGACTGATGGAGCATGTTTCTTTGTCTTAAAATGTCATTTACAGGTATAATTCTAATAATTCTCACACATCTAAAGCAAACGTTGAAAACAGCAAAAGCTTTGTATTTGCAAAGAAGGGGAGTACCTGGACTTTGTAATTGTTACTCTTCTTTTATCATATTTAAAGTATGTGTTAGTAAGGTTGCTCTATCTTCAACAGGCTTCATGATTTATGGGTATACTTTTCCACAGAAGATATCTCTACAAAAAAAAAAATAAATAAATAAAGCCCGGATAAATAAGTTCTCTGCATTAACTTCATTGTTGTTTAATAGAGTTAAACAAGAAAGAAAACTGAGTATTGATTTTCTTTGTGATCAGACTATGGAGTGATAAAACTGTAGAAAAAAAGAAGCAATCATAATGTAAGCTACTAGAAATACCTAACATACAATTTCATCTCCTACTTATGTTATTTTCCCTGAGTTCACAATTAAAGTAGCATTTCTGCTTGACTAACTCCTGCTGTGTATTACTGCAAATAATTACCTCTAGTAGCACAGGTGCATTGAGGAAAGGCGTATATCATAATTCCTTCTGAAAAATTTAAAATGTTTAAAAAAAAAATCATTCTGTATTTATTTGTTCTAGAAAACCATGTTCTTTTCCACCAGAAAATTGCATGCAGCGATTGCTGACGTCACAGTGATTTGTCAACTATGACATTCAAAGAGATGAGAGCTTAGGTGTTTCTGTATACAATCTCCCCCAAAAAATTACAAAAAAAGGAGAGAAAATGTTTATGAAAAGCCTGAAAAGAAACAAATGCCTACTGCAGTGTATAGTTTAAGGTTAACCTGAAAATTGATTAGATTATTATATATGATGTTTGCCTCCAGCCACCCCACTCTTGAGAGAACAGGAGAATGGGAGAGATGCCTGAGAACTGGAAGAAAGACAGCGTCACTCTAGTCTTCAAAAAGAGCAAGGAGGTGCCAAGAAACTCCAGGGCAGCCAGCCTCACCTCCACCCTTGGAAATGTGTTGGAGCAACTTATTCTGGATGTCATCTCTAAGTACGTGGAAGACACTGTCTCCCATAACATCCTCGTAGGTGAGCTTAGGAAGTTTGGGATAGAGTTAACAGTTAGGCAGACTGAGAACTGGATGACTGGCAGAGCTCATTGAGCTGTGATTTGTGTCACAGATAGGATCCTGGAGTATCTCCTTTGCTAGGAAAAGCTGAGAGATTCAGTTCCGTTCAGTCTGGAGAAGAGAAGATTGAGGGATTATATTATAAATGCTTATAAATATCTAAAGGGTGGGAGTCAAGTGGATGAGGCCAGGCTCTTTTCAGTGGTGCCCATGGACAGAACAAGGTGCAATGCGGACAAACTGGATCATAAAAAGTTCCATAAAAACATAAGGAAAAACTTTTTTACAGTGAGGATGTCAGAGCGCTGGAAGAAGCTGCCCAGAAAGGTTGTGGTGATGCCTACAGTAGGAGGAACTGGCTCTTTAAGGTCCCTTCCAATCAAAATCACTCTATTATTCTATGTTTCTGTAGCCTTGACCTAGACATGTCTGAGGGCCAAATTAAAAATAATAACAACAAATTAGTCTTATAGTAGTATACCTCTTAGAAAACAGGCAGCTATTTTATTCTAGGCACAGCTGAGGATCTGACACGAATGGCTTTTATATGGTACAGGACTAGAAGGAATTAAGAAGGGAGTTAAGTAAGAAGAAGTAAGAGGCAGATTAGAGTTCTGCAAGTGAACAGTTAGGTTACTCTACTGATGGAGAGTTTTTGGGTTCTTTTCATTCCCTCTATTTCTGGATTATCCTATGCTGCTCTAATATGAAGTATGTAAACAGCTGAGGTACTTGGAAATTCTTAAGTGATTATGTGGCCAAATGTGGTTCACTCTCCTAAACTGCTTTTCCCATGTTTCACACTTTGTGTCTGCAGGAGATCTCATCTGGCTTCAATTTACTGTGCGTAATAACAAGATCTTTATAGCACTCCTGTATGGGCTATCTAGCTCATAGAGGTAATACCAGTGCTTTCAGACATGGCTGTAATAGTCTACCACAAAAAAAAAAAAAAAAAAAAAAAAAAAAAAGAAAAAGAAAAAAAAAAACAGAGCTAAGTACCCTAGAATGTCTTTTTTTTTTTTTTTTTAAATTATTTTTTCCCCTCTGTTGTCTGCCCCAGCAGGGCTTTCCTGGGCTGTTAGCACTTTTCCAGCAAGCAATTAATTGCCTTCCATCTTTTGGGTGAATCCTATGATATTTTACTAGCCGAGGAGCTCAGATGCTAATGTCCTTGTTTGGCCACGGGGTTCCAGCCTTTTGTGCCCGGCGGAAGTGACAGCTTTAAATGGCTGAGCAAATGACTGCTATTACCCCATACACATCTGGAGGGAGAGGTGGTAAGGGGAAGGGGTTGTGGTCCCTTTCCTCTCCATCAGCACCCTCAGATGCTTCATGCATGCTCAGGATCGTTGAAAAACAGTAAAGACTGTGCTGTCCTATCATCCATACCACATCACTGTACTCACATCACGTCATGTGAAAACCATTCAGAATACTGTTCTTTTCAGATACTTTGATATCATCTACATCTCTGTAACACACTGACCAGCCTCCACAGCTCTGATTAATTCTGTATCCAATTCCAGCTTTTTGGTCTGTGTCAAGAGTCTGTTTTTGGCACCTAAAGAAGTAGCCAAATTCACCAAAATAAAATAAAAAAAGAGGGAAAATAAAACAAAAATTTGTTTCACTGTCTCCAGACACACTTACAGTTTTCTCTGAATGTGTTATTCCATTTTGCAGCCTTGAAATCACTTTAAATTGTAAATAAATATTTTATCCAATGCCAGCTGGGTCTGCAGTGCTCTTACTGCACTCATATGTGTGGATGTGTTTTGGAAGGAAAGGAAATATTTAAAAGATTCTGGAATTGCTCTAGTTAAAACCGCTGTTTGCTTTCTGTCTTTAGCTGTGTCTTTTTGAGTGCAGCACAATATTGATGCTCTCAGTTAATACAACAAGCCACATCAGCAACCGGACAAGCATTCTACACAAATAGTGGCAGTGTTTGAAAGAATCTATGTATGTAATCTACATTTCTTCTTTGATACATTTGTAATGCAAAACAAAACAATTTTATCTCAGCATTTGTTAAATGTGTTCTTCCCAATGTAAAACTACCAAAAGACAAATATTGCCACTCTGAAATCACATAACTAACATTTACACCTGCAGGTTTATACTGACCTTTTTTCTTTTTTATTCTAAGCAAAACCATCAGAATTACATAATTTGAAGCACTTTCTTTAAATTGCAACTTGTTATCTACCATCTGTAATATCATGATTTAAAATTACATTGATTCAGTGCTTTTAAATCTGACTCTCTGCCCTGCTAGCACAGGGACTCTGTGCTAGGTGTCAGTGGCATTCCATGGTGGCACAGGAATTTTACTAATGAACCTGAAGAGACAAGGTTCATCGTTAATGTTTGACTGTGTATTTACAGAGGGTGGTTTGATGGGGAGTATGGTCAAAGGTAATAGATCTCCCAACATGCTTCCTTGGCTGTAAACACTACTTGAAAAGAGGGATTTGTGCTTGGATATACACTTGTTTAGTGTATTAGCAAGCTGTCAAGCTTAGTAAGAAAATATCACTTTATCTCCACAGGCACATGATTTTATAACAGCTTTTTCCTTTTATTCCTGAATAATGTGGAGGTTTTTTGAACCTGATGGAACCGAAACTGGATCACAAGACATGTCACAAACCAGCAGCAGGGAAGGAGTATCTTTCACAGATTGGTGATTGAGAAGGCAAGTTCATGTGAATTCTGCAGAATTCCTGCAGCACAGCAAGCCCACCACGCTGTCATCTCAAGTATCTCAGCATAAGGGCAGGAAATCAGCCCAACAACTTCAGCTGGATTTAGATCAATTCCACCTCCTTACTACAAATCCATGAAACCACTATAAAAGGCTTTAAGACTCATTGCTGGAGATCCC
Source organism: Oreortyx pictus (assembly GCA_036925125.1). Taxonomy (NCBI): domain Eukaryota; kingdom Metazoa; phylum Chordata; class Aves; order Galliformes; family Odontophoridae; genus Oreortyx; species Oreortyx pictus. The sequence continues at coordinate 95,195,787 of JAUPFR010000002.1, forward strand.
ATTTCAGTGTTGTGCAGAAGGGCAACTATTTGGCAAAGCACTTGCCAAGTTAGTATTACTTCTGTAAAACGGTTCTCCTTAGCTTTGGTACACTCTCTTCTTTGTCTTTTAGTGTTTTTGTAATCAAGGTGACAGTAACGCAAAGATATTCACTGGAACTGCTACTAGTGCTACTGTCAGTAGTCACTTAAGAGCACATTAATACTCTTTCCTATTGAATAGTATTACTTCTGAAATCAGGTTTTATTTATGCAGTATAAAATCAAACATGCCATGAAGCACAGGTAATAAATATGCTTGAATTCTAATTATGCTTTATTTTTCATTGTGAGTGCCAGCAGTCAAGTGGGATGATGGAGAATCAATGTCAGTGCAGACACTGGCACAGGCAAATCACAAATAAATGCTTTAGGCTCCATGTGGTGGTGGTGAGTACTGAGCTGGGGAGTGAGGTGGGAGGACATGACTGTGTGTGTTCATGGGGTTGGAAGGGCCATTGTGTTTCGCAGATTCCAAACAACAAATTCTGACAAGTGAAAAATGTTTGATTTTTAAAAGTCACACAGCTAGCCTTTTTTTAAACACTTTCAGTATTTATTTAACCTAGTAAATAGGTTTATTAGCAAGGTTCCATTCTTTGTAGTTTAGGTAATGGATTTACCATATGTTTATGCTTTAAGGACTTGTGTAAGACTGCTAACACCTATTTCCCCACCTCCTGTCTCAGAGGTTAAGACCTTGGTATGTTGCCAGTTTACTGCTGTGGTCCTTTCCCCTTGTATAATTACAGTCATTCCCAGAGTGAAGGAAATTCCCTGAGCTTTTACTCTAACTAGCCACAGTGTTTCACTACAAAAAGGCACTTCTTTAAAAGAAGAAAAGTAATAAAACTTTCACATTATTAACTTTTTCCCTTTTAAAAGAGGCTGGAAAATGCCATTGTACCACATTAAAGACCTTTATATAAGACTCGCCATTGGGTAATGAGCCTTGTTGTACAATCTACCACATGCAACTGCCTTCAAGTGCTGCTTTTAACTTAACCTTGATGTAGTGCCAGGAATGTGCAAAGGATATACTTTGATGGTGGAGGCAGTCTACTTCTCTCTCTCTCTTACCCTCTCTCTCTTTCTCCTTTTTTTTTTTTTCTCTTTTCCTTTTTCTATTTTTCTGAATCAATACACTGCAAAATATATCTAAAATTTAAATGTTATTGTTTGAACGAGTAATTAGGATGTACTCCATAAAGAAGGAATAAGGGCTTATATGTCCTATGGAAATAAGCAAGTCGATCAGTTATTCATAATAGAAATGATAATAAGTTGTTACTTTGTACTTATGCAGTGACTTTCTTCCTGCAGACATACAGAATTTCATAAGTATCCTCACAACTCCCCTGTGAAGCAAGTATCATAATCTCTGCTTTACCATTATTAAGACTAGTTCAATGACTTTTCTACAGATGACACAAAATATCAGTATCAGAAAAAGGATCTGAAGAATTTTTACTTTCAGTTCCCTCTTTGATTATGAGCCATTTCCTCCCATCACTAGAGTGAATTATTTTGGTAACAGTGCTACTGGAATTTTGTTTAAATTCCATGTTATGGCCAGATGCATTCTACCTAGAAACATGTATTCAATTTATGTAATAATGTGCACAAGATATGTAATAAAATAGGATTTTAGAAACACTTGACATTACTCTTTTCTTGAATAAAATAAATATGATATTGAAATGGAGTCTCAAATTTTCCATGAAGACTGTTAATAGAAATGTCACAGTTCTTGATATTTGTGGAGCTGATTGACTTATTTTGTCTGCTATTTCTCTGAATGCATTCTTAAAATATACTGGAGCTAATATCTAACTATTTTCAGTTTTCAGTATTTCAAAATTTTCTGATTTAAAAGAGTGTCTGACACTGAAACAAGAAAATATGTATTTTTTACAAAAAAAAATTACATTTTGAAATAAAAAAATCTATCAATTTTGAAATATCAAAAAGCTCTGCTGCATGATAACTTGTGGTTTAAAACAAATTCTCTGATCAGTTGCTAATTACAGTAGATATAGGGTGAAAGTGAAAGTTATGAAGTGGGTAGAGTCATGAGAGAAGCACATACATTTTGGAGGGAGGTGTATTGACTGGATGTTGGTTAAGAATCCCTATGAGTACTGCTTACGCTACAGTCCGCTTACAAAGACAGAATTGTTTTATTTTATATTTTATTATATCCAAAGTGGTATAAAATCTCCGTAAAATTCTTTGCATCATGATTGCTAATTAACTATTCAAGTACTCATATGAGTTGCAAATTAGGTCAAATATAATTTGTTTCATTAATATCTTTATGGCAAAGAGATCAGATATTTCAATATAATCATGCATGCTATCTTTCTGAGACAGATGTTCATGTAATTCCATTTGTGATATATTTAAAACAGAAGTCTTCTCTTAATGACTGAGGAATTCAGGAATTTCTGAGTACACTAAGATTTTCAGGGATCTTACAGTTAAAATAGAGAACTGTTGATGAACTACTATGTAGTAAATAATTTGTCTGGAAAGTCTATTACCACTAAATGGATGAAAACTCTGGAGACTGGTGAATAATTAATAGCAACATTTCTTCTTACTCCTCTTTTTTTTTTTTTTTCTTTTTTTTTCACCCCGTAGAATAATGTTTGTGTGTTAGGAATCTCTGGCTGAAAAGACAGAGATAACTGAAATAGAACTTTAATACCAACGGTAGTTGACTGGTTCAGTAAAGCTGTTTTTGTTTATCTGACAATTTCTTACTGAAAAACTATTTCTTCCATGATTCTATTAAGACAAGACAACAAAAGGAACACAACTTTTTATTCTGCATTGGTATCTGGTGGGATTCAACCACGACAGTGCATTGCTTTGTAAATGCAATCCTGACCAAACTCTCACCTTTGCACATTAATTTCTGTAGTGTAACTTCAAGGTGCACCTTATGGTATCTGTGATGTTGTGTAGTAAAAAGATGGTAAAGTGAAAAACTGGAAAATAGCTGGTCTTTGATATCTTGTATAAACTTATAGTGTAGGAAGAGACAGAAAAAAAATAAAACTGAAGTTAGAAGGAACCTCTAAATTCCAAGCTACCAACTTGGAGCAGGGTCAACTAGAGAGATTTGCTCTGGGCCATATTTGATTGGCTTCTAAATATTTCCAAGAATCAAGATACAACAAGAGACAGCATTTATGGACAATCTGTATCTTAATGAATATATTAAATGATATTGGCCCCAGAATCAACCTCTGGGGCACATTACTGGTGACTGATCGATGTTTGGATGTTGTGCTCTTGATCACAACCTCAAACAGTGTTGAAAGTATGTTGCAAATACAAACATGAAAGGAAGAATCTTTGTAAAATGGACACAGAGGAAAAAAAAAAGAGAAACAGAACTTTAAAATGCCAGTCATCCTACTCGCAATGACAGCCTGATACTGAAATATTTTGACAGCATCCTGAAAGTGTGCTCTACAGGCAATCACAGTAATCTTTGGAGTTAATGGAAGTGCTTACCACATTAGGTGGTAATAAATCATAGAAAGATTTAAATATGCACTATAATGTAAGGGAAGTTGTGGTTCAGAACAAAGTAAGAGAGGACAATGGAGTTGTCCTTGATCATTTCCCTGACTTGCATACCCACTGGAAAAGTTGTGTAAACCTGTATGGAAGAGAAGGACATGACTGGATTCACGTGCTGCAAGAGAAAGAGGGTAGTGTCCTGGAACTACGAAGAGCACAAGACTGAAAGAGGGATTTTTAATTGTTTTTCTTCTGCTTTGGGAAAAGCATGGGGAAGGGAAAATGACTATGAGAAAAACAAGAATGAGATTTTAAATAAGGAAATATAGTAATGTTGTTTGCTCTTGTTGTACTCAGGTAGCCAGAAATGGTCTATTTTTCTACAAACAATTTTGGCTCAACATCTGGCAAATTTAACAGTTGCTTGCACTGACAGGGCCCATCCCTGGCCAGAAAGGAGGACCTTCATCTTCCCAGAAATATAGATATACTTACTGGATTTTGCCTCCTCCTGTCTCAGCAGTCACTGGGCATTGGCACAAGTAAGGATCATTCAGTATTGTCAAGATAGCTGCTAGGTTTCAGTGGAAAATGCTGCTCAGCAGATGCACTCAACGTTGGAACAGGGCACAATGGCAGGCAGGACCTGCCTATCATCATGTGCCTTACAACTTTCAGAGCAAACTACTGAGAGCTACTGCACATCCACCAGTATTTGGCGCCTTTGGGAATGACAGCCTGCATGAGAATCCACATTAAAAACTGTACCACTGCAATATCTGCAGTGTCAGTACTACTTCAGTAATTCATGTCTTTACACTCTGTATCCTATTATAAATATTTTAAAAAATCTATTTAATCCTATGTTGATCTTTTGCTTTAGCTTTTCTCTTTTGTCAAAATTCTGTGGATTAATGCTCTTGCAGTTGTATTGCATGCACAAGCTCCCTAGGTTCTCTATTACAGACAAGTATAACTTGTGTACACAGTTTTCCGCTTCCCTTTTACGTCATATCAACAGGTTGAGTTCTCTTCTCTTGACAACAGGAATTAGAATTTACTCACCAAACAAAAGGTAAAGGCATATTGATTTTGTATCTCTTTACTTTTGGGCCCCCCCAAGAAGGATGAGAAAGATTCCACACACCTCATGTTGCCAGACTGTCTGCTCGTAGGTGATTTCACAGATAATGACAGTAATTGCTCACACAGTGCATTTATATCTATGTTTAAGAGATATGAAACTGCTACACAAAGCCAAATTCTCTCCTTAACTCATGGTTTCTCCCATCATAATCTGAGAACTTCAAGTTCCTGCAGTTACAGTGTGAGTACAATTAAGAGGCTGGGACTAGGAATTGCTGCAGAAAGGCTGATGTCTTACATGCTGTACATAAGTTAGCCAGAGAAATTACATTCTCCTGGGGCTTGCTGTTGTCTGAATCTCAGACATCACTGTTGTTGTCAGCCAAGTTACCCTGGGAATTGTGTATCACTTTGCAATTCACTGGAGAACAGTGTTCAGTATGAAGAGGATTTCTGCCCATTCCCCATAGCACTTCCCAGCACAGAGCACATTGAGCTCTGTCTGGTAGTGGAGTGATTTCTGTCTTGGAGTTTTATCTCATAATATCAGATTGCAGCAGATCTTTTGAGTTCATGATGATGAGACCTCGAATGTGGTGACTCCAGGCACTACAGAGCACACTGGAGAACTTCTGAAATTATAGTCAAAAATGGATTTTCTGGGAAAATCATGTTGCAAGATCTACGCCTAATTTACATAACAGGTCTTCTAGCTGGCCCTATCTCTTCTTTGGAATCTAAAATGCTGAAGCTCCGTTTTCTTAGGAAAGCACAGTCCTAAAAAGCAGGTGATGCAAGAAAAAAATAGTGCACAGGTATTTTGAAAGAGGTTGTGCTTCAGGGGGTCATACTGCTCTCAAAGTTTACTGAAGGATTTTAAATCATCCTGTAGATGTAATATTAGTAGTAAGCATTGTTCATATAGATGTTGATGTGTTACTTAATGCATTATTGCTGAACAGTAGTTTGAAATACTTCAAGTAACAGCTACTTTACACCATTTTCAACTGACAGTAAAAGAAAAATGTCTTGCAAAAGTATCCTGGCAACAGTGCTCATAGCATCAGTGTAATTCTTGTATATGTATTAGCATGCTGGAGAACATTGCTGTATTCAGAGAGGAACTGCAAATGCATTCATCCTGAAAGTGACAGTTTTCCTGATCTAGAGTAGTAACAATTAACTAAAGCTCCAAACCAGGGTATCTGTGTAGAAAAGGCAATACAAAAGTCAAATACGACCAGGCTGCATAGGCATTTTCTACAATTTGAACATGATTTGCATTAAAAATCTCTCCTCTTCAGCAATTCTCAGACACACTGCTGTTAATCTGAACCCTCTGTATCCAGATATTCATATAGTGCTATGGATCTTTAAATGCTTGAGTGATTTGGAAGTATTTATAGGAAACATTAAGTGGTGAAACATGGAACTTTGTGAGAGGGCTGGTAATCATAGAGCTGTTTGAGCGCTGCAAAGGAGATTTAAAGGTCATCTAGTCCAACATCCTGCAGTGAACAGGGACATCCACAGCTAGATCAGGTTGCTGATTCAGCCTGACTTTGAGTGTCTCCATCTTCACAAAATCCTTCCACCTGAAATGAATAACAGTCTGAGCCCTACCAATGGTGTTAATTTAGTCACAGGCAAAATAAACAGTACCCCATAATGGGTGTCTTCCTGAGATGGCAGATGAGAACATGCAGTGCACTGCATGAATAACTAGTCTCTGCCTCCTATCTGCAGAGCCTTCTGCTCTTTCAGTGCTGTCACAGAGCACAGGATCATGTATTTACAGCCACAAGAGAGAAGCAGTGGGCGTAGAAAGCCTAACTTGCCTGAGTTCTTCCCAGTTCTCTGGCTTGACATTGCTCCCTCCTTTCCAAAGCACCTCATCCCCATTTCTAAAGTAAAAATATCAGTTAAGAGTATGCTGCCAGGAAACCTTGAATTCAAGAAAGAAATTGTCCCAGATCACCCCAAGCATGGAATGAGTTCCAAAAAGCAGAGTGCTATGGAATGCCTGGGATCTGCTGAATTGGATTCCTAGTAAACAAGGTTCAGTTACAATGGTAATAGGTACAGATATGAAACATAAAAAGATAATACATTGAACACTTCCAAGCACCTCTTAAATGTTTCTTCTAGGCAGCAAAATTTTTGTAGAACAGGAGAGAAGAGGAGGTACAACATGTAAATTCCGCAACTACAGGAAGAACTTGAAAAAGAATCTCTGAAGTATTGAACCAAACTATTTATTTTTACCTTTTGGAGGGGGCAGGGAGAGCAGAATACTATTTGTGCAGAATCAATCCCAAATCAAATATAACCTGCATAATCTTACTTCAGCAACAGCAGGTATCAACTCTTTTCAAATACTAAACATAAAACAAATATAATCATGGTGTTATTTACTCTGGCTAATTATTCAAAACCTGACTGGATGCTCTTCTCTGCAACCTGCTGAAGGTAACCTGCTTTAGCAGAGGGCTGGATCTCCAGAGGTCCTTTCCAAACCCCACGACTCTGATTCTGTGGTTCTGAGATTCTGTGGTTCTTCATTATTCTGATTCCATAAAACTCAGCAACCATTGATGGATGTCAATGGGTGCCATTTTTTTCTGTATGGAGGAATTCAATGACACATCTTTTGTTTCGTATACATGTCCATATCAGATGCAATTTTGTCAGACTGCCCCTCTCTGCCTCTGTCACATGGGAACAAAATGTAGTGGAATATTGGTGGGAAGGTTCAGCCTCTACTGCCATACCACCAACAGCTGCCTCTGATGTCATGGCTCAACATTATAAAATGGAAGGAATTACCTTTGAAGCAGCCCTCATATTTAGGGCTAATGGCAGCAATACAGAAATAAGATGAAAAGTCTGAACTCTTTTCATTAATTAGAATTTTATCTATAATAAGCTTGTAAACTGTCAAATGGAATAAATATTTCCTAGCTCTTTAAAATCCCTCCAAGTGCAGCTGGTTAAAATGTTGTTCTTCCCACCCTGACCTATAATAACATATAATTTTATACAGCTGCAGCACAGTATACCGCTGGTGGTGACAGCATTTCAATGACTGATGAACTTCTTCCTACTGAACTGGGTTCTCAGGTGAGTCAGAGATTCTGATGATTCAATGCTTTTGGTGTTTCATGTTCCACTGCATTTTGGCAGGATTCTTGTATGTGAGGAATGCTTACAATGAAAGAAATAGGAATCCTTTGGATTTATGCACCGATTCACCACGTACTTCTACACTGTATCTGTGAATGAGAAATGGAAAGTACCATAGGTTTGAAGACCTAATATTAATGATGTTTAAAAGTCTTGAGAAAATTGGCTGATGCAGTCACCAAGCCACTCTCGATGATATTTGAAAAGTCATATGACAGTTTTTCCAGGTAACTGGAAAAAGGCAACATCGCACCCATTTTTAAGATGGATAGTAAGGATGACCCAGGGATCTACTGACATGTAATCATCACTTCAGTGCCAGGGAAGATCATGGAGCAGATGTCCTGGAAGCTATGCTAAGGCATGTGGGAGAGAAGAAGGTGATATGGGATAACCAGCATGTCTTCCTGCCTGACCAACCTTGTTGCTTTCTATGATGGTGTAACTGCAATCAGTGTACAAGACATGTCATTTATCTGGACTCCAGAAAGGTCTCTGACACAGTCCCCCATTCAAGGTCAGGTTGGACAGAGCTCTGAGTACTCTGATCTAGCTGTAGGTGCCCCTACTCATGGCAGGGGAGTTTGACTAGATGACCTTTAAGTGTTCCTTCCAACTCAAACAATTCTCTGATTCTGTGAAATTGTCTCCTGGTGCAGAATAGTAGCAAGAAGTTCATATGTCATATAAATTTACTTGAGCTATCCATTTACCTGTTTTAGTTTTTATAAAAATAAAGCAACAGATTGCCTTTCATATAAGAAAGAAAATGATTACAAACAGTTCTGACTACTTCAATCCAATTTTAAAAGAACAAAATATATTGTGGGAAAAATGACAGGCAACAACATTTCAGCATACAAATATACAACTTTTAAACCATTTCTTTTCCTGTTTTCTGTATCAGTAAAAAAAAAAATGTAGTTAAAGTCATTGAAGAAAACGTTCAGTGTTCAGCAAGCCGAGCAACTCCACAGTGACTTCCCATCTTTCACTCATGTTATTGCAATGACTCAGTAAAAAGAAACAAAATAAACTGTCAACAAAAAAGATGTATTTCCACTAAACACCTGAAACACTCTTTATGGTAGACAAAGACAGATGAGAGAGACATGTAAGCATGAAAGCTAGAAAGATAACTCCTCCAGCCACATGAGAATCACATCCTCCACACTGGAATGATAAGAGAAGAAAGAGAAAAAACCTTGGCAAGAGTCCTGAAATCTTCCCAAGGATGGCAGTGACCAGAAAGGGACAGGTGGCTAATTCAGTTCCTGACACTAAGAAATAAATAGGTGTGAATGTCCATAAAGTTGATTTATGCTATGAGGAAGCAAAATTTTTCAATCGTTGAATATTGTATTGAATAATCGTTGAAATACACTCCTGCTGTATACACACTATTATGCTTGTTAGAAAGTATGGTGGAGTAGGTGATCTCTTGGTGTCTTCCAAACTCCTACACTTTTAATTTCTCTGAATTCAAATAACTTGGCAATGTCAACTATATATTTTTTTGCAGAAAAGGAATGTAAGAAATATAGATTTTTTTCTTCATTCTCCTATATGCAAGGCCATGTAAAATTCCATTAGGGGGAAAAAATCTGAAAAGAAATGATATAATATATGTAAATTATCATGTTGTAAGTAACAAAGACAAGATAACAGTATATACTGTAAGTTGCTCTGATGGACTCCAAAGCATGTTGGAAGGGTGATGGCAGAAGACCATTGGACTGTTTGATGACTTCTACACATTCCTGTATTAGTTGTTGCTTCCTCTGTGATTCTGTTTAATCTATTTAACTCATACAGAAATTATTTCCTGCTCAGATCCAGATCCAAATACAGGTTAGTTTATATTCTTGTATTTAGCATCACTAAAACAAACAGTATTCAGGATTGAAGGACAACTTCGTAAAAAGCTCTTCTTATCTAAGGAATTGCTCTCAAGTATCAATCAAGATTCCTTTCACTCAGTGGTATGAAATATTCCATTCTCTGTGCCTACAAATCAGCCTGCAGAAACTGCCTCCCAAGATTGCGTTTGTTCACTTTGGTTCCCCTTAACAAAAAAAGAGACATACTTTAAAGACTAGCAAGTAAAGATGTAGTATAAGAAAACAGTTGTTACTTACTGGACATTACATTTCCCAAAATACCTTTGTACATACAGACTCTTAGTTCAGTCATGGCCAATTGATTTTCAGTAGTAAATTTTTGAAAGGCTTAGTAGTAATGGTCTCATAAAAATGAGGAAGCAGGAAAATATATTGAACTCCATCTTCCTGCATTAATATGCTGTGAGGTTATTTACTGTTAAAAAGCAGAAGACAATGAATATTCCTGCAGAACAGAAAACAATATCTCGTAACTGAGATTGTTGATTTTACATATTTTCTTTCTCTTCTGATATTCTGCCGTTGCAGTGATGTTGAATCAAGTCACTCATACTCATTCATTCATACTCATTCATGTTCACTTCCAAACTTTTTCCTTGCTAAGGGGAAAAAAGAAACCTGTTTAACTTTCCTTCCTTTTCCGGGCAATTGCCTAACTTCACCAAGTCGATTACAGAATGCCATTTCTACCCAGTGAAGTGTTACAATAACTGTCCCTTTCCAGGAGGATACTGCCAACTCCAGTGGAAACTATAAATTTAAAACTTCTCAAACCGAGAACAGCATCTGTCTCCCACACATCCTCTTGTCTGAATACTATAATCACCTTTTTCTTTCAGAATAACCTGAGTGGTGACACTTCTTCTCATCGTGTGTTCAACACGGTGTGATAAATTACTTTTAGTGGTACCTGGTATTTCTCCAGAGAAAATCCTTGTCTTTGGTTCCAGATATATAGGGGGATCTCTCGGAGTTTGTCTTGAACTCGAAACAGGCTGGAGTTTCAGGAAAAGGGATTTCTAAGTAACTTCAGACTCTGCATGTGGTATTTCTCATTGTCATTCTGAGGTGTGTGACTCCTCTCGATCACACACAAGGAAGGAAGGTATCTAATCCCGTGTCCTTAGTTCAACATATTAGATGTAGCAGTGCCTATTGTATTTTTCTAAGTTTCTTTTATTTGAACTACCTCTTAGATGGAGCAGGTACACTAAATCATCCATGAAAAAAATTATGAGAAGCTGCTGGATCATATATAAATTAATCAGTACTCTGAATTTTCTAATACTCCAGACTTTGTAATTCTGACAGTTCTGTCTATGTGCATCAGTCTTCCTTCTAGTGGTTCTTTAAGCACAGAACAAGCAGTGACTTTTTTTTTTTTTTAACTTTGCCTTCTTGTGCTTTGTAAGATTTTCTAGCTTCAACATGTATATTTATGCAGAGAATCTGACTGACAGGTAATAAAATTACCCACTGGAAAGAAATAAAGAAAAAAACAAATTCCAGAAAAATGTTGCTAAAAGCTCAGTGAAACCACTGGTGCAGAGATGGTAAGTCAGCATCAGCTCTTCCTTGAAATTAAGAGAAGGTAGAGTGCAGGTAATTTATCATTCATATTCTTTATCTGGTACTTGAAATCTTGAGATAGTATTTCTGACCCCCACTGCACAGAATTCAAATCCAATCTGTAACAATAAACTATGACTTTGAATGGATCAATCACAATTTGTTCTCTTTGTTACTTTAAGGGAACCACCTTGCAATTATTTAATACTTACTTTTAATTATCAGTTCTCAATCATTCTGAATGTCTGTATTCTGCTTCATTCCTTCAAGAACAATTTAGAAATGTAATATGGAAACCTCCATAGGTTCCACTGAGGAAAAAATAAGAATAAATTTAAGAAGTGAATAAAGGATAATGATCATCCCAGATATATAGTTGTTAAAATATCATGGAAAATTATATTTCCAGAGTTAAGTATTATTATTCACAGTTTTATAAAAGTGATGTCAGCATCAGATCATGAATATCCTTAGCACTATTAAAGAACCAAAGATGACCTCTGTCTTTTTCTGTCCTAGTTTAGAAAGATGCAGTGCTCTGTTTCCACCTTGACATCTAAGGTCTCTTATTCCTCTATTTACAACTTAGTGATTATTTCAAAAATAAGTCCATTATCTTTTTTATTTAAGTTCCATTATTTTTTTAATGTTAGTTTAAAGAAAAGAAAGAAATACACTACTTGGGCACTACAGGAAAATTTCAAGGTATTATGACTATAGCTACATTTTGCAATATGTAAAACTTGTCTTAAGATTTTACCACAGCTGTGTTCCTTACTACCAACTTCTGAAGCAAGGAATGAACATGTCCAGAACAAACATGTTATTCCAAGAAAGGATAAGAAAGGATGTGTATGTATATATATCTATGTTCCTCCTTCAGATCCATATGGAAATGCCTGTCAATAGACAGAGTAGTTTATTCCTCTGGAAGATGTTCACAAGGTGTTAGATGAACATAAATACTTTCAGATGTGTTAAGTGGTGTCTTTTCAATGGGCGCTGAGATGTCGTAGTCTTCATCAGAGTACCCAGTTTCCCAGTACTTGTATGTTGATACCCATTTGCTGCTTGGCCACATTTATAACAGTTATAATGCAATGTTATGGGGAAGGACAGACACTAGCAGTTGTAATACTTTAGCAAATCTGTAGTGTCTGCTTCTATTGCTAGTTTAAATGAGACATCAGAAGTCACCACATGAAATGTCAGAAGGACCAATATGGGATGAATAACACCACTGAGCTGTTTTTTTCATCCAATTTTCTGCCTATGGAAATTGCCAGAACACCTCTCTAAAGTTTCGGTAAGTCACATTTGACTGTTCCAGTGCTTTCATCAAAAGCATGGAACATTAAACTTGCTGCAACTCAGTACTCATCCACAGTATTTCTTTACTGATTCGGGATTTTTGGAGACAGCAAACTTTACAGCATTACATTCTTGTTTTCACAGGCACAGAATTTAAAGCTGTGATTTTTGTAATGCCCTGAAGTTTCTCAGTCAAAAATAGACTGACCTGATAGGAAATCCTACTTCTTGGAGCATCACATAGTGCTTGACTTCCCTCTGTCACAGTTCTCCTTCTGGCAAAACTGCACAACAGTGCTTTCAGTCATAAGATTCTGAAGGCATTTGATTTAGTGTCACTAAAAGTATCCTAGGGTAGTTTACATTTGAAGTAGGACAGGCTAACATAGATATAATCCCTCCGTGCTGCAGTGGGCAGAAACAGATGATCGAAGTCTGTCAGGTCTTTTCCATTTCTGTTATGTATTATTAGTTCAGGAAAATAATTTTCCTCCCTTCTACAGCTAACTTATTTTCTGGGGGCCCTATATTTCCCTTCCTCTGTTAGGTCATTAACTGTTTTCTTTTCCCTATGTACATGTTTAATTCCATTGATGTTGATGGAAAATTCATGTGCAAGGGACAATAAACATCTAAACATTTGGATTCTGCTAGTGCTTTTCCTTTGGGCATTGAGGATTATCGTAAAAATATTATAGGAAAATATAATTATGCAGAAGCACCAGAAGCGCAGAATGAGCAAATTTGACATCTCCTTTTTCCTACCTTGGTGGGATAAGGAACCAGCAGAATGAGTCTCTGAATTCTGTTCATAAAAACAAAAAGAAATATAAATATTAGTATTTCTCCAAACAACTGTGTTTGAGGAATAAGGTTTACTTCTGCCTAGAAGGGACAAATATGACTGTGGTCAGTCATTCCCAGAAGGGAAGGAGAGAAATGATCTTCATTAAAAGCCTGGCAGAACTCACATGCACAAAGTTTTGGATACAAGTGTTTTATTGAGACAACTAATCTAAGAGTACGGCCACTTTTTGCTTCATTTGTCACCAGTGGTGGAGAAGATACTTCAGGGCAATAAAGGTCACAGGTAAGACGAAATTTGGTTGAGGGGTTGTCTTAAAAGCTATTAAGAAATACAAAGTTTTTGCTTCTTTACAAGATCATAGAATCATAGAGTATCCTGAGTTGAAAGGGACTCATGAGGATCAATGATTCCAACCTGTGGCTCCACACAGGACCAACAAAAAAACAGATCAGATGTCTGAGAGTATTGTCCTGATTCTTCTTGAACTCCAGCAAGCTCAGTGTCATGACCACTTCCTTGGGGATTCTGTTCCAGTGCCTGACCACCCCCTGGTGAAAAACCTGATATCCAACCTATATATAGCATACATCTGCTACTGTACAACAATACTTAAATGATACCATTAATATTTCAAATTTTGGAGCACTTCTATTGCAGAAGGGCTGGAAGGTACCAGCAAAAAAGCACCAAGAAACCAACAACTCCAGGCCTTAACAACCATAGGAAAGCATACGTGAGATGTCTTAGGAAGATCTTACTCAGACTGTTTCTGTAAACCGTTCTCTGGCACCTTATAGCAATTGCTGAAGGTCTGCACCAAGAGAGCAAAGCTGCAGTGGTGAAGTGGTACAGAAAGTGGAGATTAAGTGGAGACTGCCACTGCCTGGGGAAGAGAATTCTCTAGATGCTGATCCTGAATAGAAAATAATGGTCCATGCTGTAGGAAGGTACAAAACAGGTACAAATTTTCCTGGCTTCACACAGGGAATCAAATACCCATTCAAATCTGATAATTTTTCAGCATTAAGTGCTCATAATGGAAGCCGACCCAAAAGCAGATGCTCTGCTGCCCTGCAGGCCACTTGAGTAAAGGGTTTGTATATGTGTGTCAAGAGAATGAAGGGGATTTGTCACGGGCAGGAAGGCATATGGCAGTGTTCTGCCACACCAATCTCCCAACAGGGTGGTGGACATTAAGGAGCCTACACTGCCCAGGTCAGTCTGGCAGCTGCTCCTGGTGCCTCCCAGCATTCCAGTCTACACCAGCTACAAAAGGATCGTGGGCTCTTGAACAGCAATCGTTCTGTTGATGGAATTCTTGTAGGGCTGCATTCTTTTGGCTGGGGAAATTGAAGCTAGCATGAATGTATGGATTTGTAGCAGCATGTAGCACATTTGTTTTGCATCCACTAAAGCCTCTGGGGTACCTGGCTGAGTGAGGCAAAAGCACTTTTCTTTAAATCCAGGGATCCCTTACATGGCCAAAGCTCTAACTACCATACTGCAGTCTCCCCTAGGGCTAGCTACTGGCAGCAAAACTGTAAAAACAAGGTAACATTTCACTCCCTTTTATCATTTCCCTAACCCCACCCTCCTGTAAGCCATCCAGTTGGGAGAGGAAAACCCTAACACTCCTTTTCCTGAAGGGATGAAAACAGGCATAGGAAATAGCTGTGCAATTTTGTGCCCCTTGGTGTGTTTAGTTCACCAGAATACACGTGGCTATTGCAGCAATGGCAAGCAAGGAGTGAATGTCCATATTTCACTTCTTTACTTTTTATTTTATTTATGGATATTTTTTTCCCTAGGAAAGGGACAGATAAGTGAAATTGGGAACTGATTGAAAATTGCAGAACAATTTTATTGGCCAGGATATTCAGATAGCTACATAAATGATAAATAACATTCGGGACAACATTATTTAAATTCCTTCAGCATCATTACTGTTATGAACTTGAGTGATTTCTAAACATTCTCAGTGGCATTTAAAGTATATCCTATCCATTTGAAGGCATAGTCACTACAGGGGAAATGATATTCCAGAGATAATGTGGTGAATGCAGTCTTAAAGCAAGAAAAAAGTCAGGGGGAAAAGCAGCATATTTGAATGTTCATGCTCAGATCTAATGATTAAAAGGGTAATTTCCCTTCTTCTCTGTAGTGATACCTTTGGTCTGTATTTTAAAAAATGACATGTGTTACAAAATCAAGCATTAGCTTAACAATGTCTATCTAGAGAGTGCCTCATTTTCTTGAAAGAAAAGTTCTGGGAGTGTTTTATGGGGAAGAACTAGGGGCAAACAGGAAGTCTGTATACAGCTACTTGACCCAGTATGTCCACAAAGATTGAAGATACAGACAGTTACTTATTTCTCCTGAAAATGTTGACAATTATGCAAATTAGAAACAGTTTTAATCAGCATTTTCCATTAAAAAAAACAATACTTGTTCCACATCCTTCCAGAAAAACCTTACTTTTTTATGGCAGTCTCTTTGGTTGTGGGAGAAGAAATTAAGAGGATAGGAAAAGACTGGCAAAGGGTAAGTAAAGTAAAATGAACACTTTTCACACTTCTGTGTGAAACAAGATTTTCTCAAAATATGTCCTCCCACCCCCAGAATCACTTCTGTAACAAGTTTTGAACCTCCCAGTTATAATACATCCATAATTTCAACTTGCTTGTGCATATTGGTACCTCTTCTAAGTTGCTCTTGTTGGTTAGTGTAATTCTTTCTCTTTTAGCAGACATAATCTCCTTTAATTGTGAGCCTTCCTTAATGAAGACTATTCTAGAAGCTGTCATTTAAAATAAGTCATTAATGGTTTTCCACTCCTCATTAAGTAGAATAGGAAGCGATACCATTAATTCTATCACTGCTAAATCCCCACGTTGCCAGATGCTGAAGCAGAATGGGACTATGGATTACAAAACATATGGATTCGTTTACACTAGGTAACTTCTTTATTAAAATATCTTAACACGGTCATTACAGAGACTTCTTTCCCAGGCCCCTGCTGTCACACTCTGCTCTGCTCAGGAACACACACCACATCTGCTTTTCGCATATGCTTTCCAGCCCTAGTCCACCCACATGGGCCCCATCCGCAGCAGTGTGTGCCCCTCCTCCTGTACCTCAGACACTCACACACAGTGGGGCTGTAACACTGACAGAGGCGCAGAGGGTTCAGATCAGCTTTGGCTGGCCTTACAAGTATGCTTAGAGTCCACACGTTCCAGTGCATAAGCTACTTACCTGGTACCATGAGCTCTCCAGCTCACCCTGACTATGTGACAGCAGCTCTCCCCAGAAGCAGTGTGGTTTATCCAGCATAAAACATCTAAAAGAAGATAAGTTACTCGTTATCCCATGACTAGGAAGAACTCACAGGGGATTATACATTATACAAAGAAAATTAAAATCAATCCAAGCCCAACACTTCCCTCTCTCCTTTAAACCCTGCAGTTCCAGTCCCGTGGTACTGATGAGTAAGAGGAGAGTAAAACTTTGGGATGAAATGACTGTTTTCACTGAAAGCTACTCAGACACCTTCCTGAGCTGTGTAAGAAGCATGCCTGCTAGAACAGATAGGTTGATAGTTCTGAAGCTTTCAGTTTGTGTTTGGTTTGAACAGGTCTAATCTTCTAACAGCAAGCAAGAGCTTTTGAGTAGGAATGCCCTTCCCCTCCCTGTGTAGCTTTAATTCTGTAAATAAATAACCAGGAAAAAGTGGAAACTATTCAAAAAATGTAGACCTACCTGTCTCTTTCCTTAGTTACAGACTGGCCTTTCCCTGTAGGCAGAGTGCTTTTGTCTGTCTTCCTAATTCTCCACTCCCTCAGTGATTTTTTTATTTTCTGACTTATCATCTTTTAGACAAAAATGTGTGACCACTTTTATTTTTTTTTTATTAGCAGACAACACATATTCCAACAAAGGACTTTTGAAACTGCCTCCATAGCAACCAAGGATGTTTTATAAAAGAGGATATTTAAGGTGTTATTGTTTAACAGTATGTTGCAAACCACAACACCCATTCTAATGAATTAAATGTACAGTGCACACCTCACCACCATCACTCCCACACTGAAATGCTAAAGAGGCAAAGTAATGCACTCTAGAATTAAGAAATGAATAATGAACATTTTTTAATGAAACCATGATATTTTGTTATCCCTACTGATGCCCTCTTCTCAGTGGTACCAGGTTCCCAGTACAATCCCCATTTTCAGAGCTGAACTGTCAATATGAATTTCTTCTCCTTTCTGTTCTTCTTTTGAATCCCTTTTTCCAGCCATTCCCATAGGGTCAGCATATGCTCACTCTCACCTGCCCTCAAGCTCTTCACTTAACTTCAGCACAATCTAGTCTTCTGTCACCTGGTTCCCATCGCCATCTGGTTTTCAAGCCAAGTTCTACTGCTTTCTCCACTCCCAATCTATCGACTTTCCCCTTTCTGAGCCTTTTAACTGTTCAGCCCCTACTGTGTCTCTCCCTCGAGTCCTTGACTCGTTCCCATTCACTGCCTTCTATCTCTGTTTAAGAACATTTCTCTCTCTTACTTTTTGGCCTTTCTTCCTCTTTTTCTTCATCCAATCAATTCCAGTTGTCCAGCTGGAAAATTATTCCAGACTAATTGCTCCTAACCTGAGTTCTGTCTTCCTTCATTGCTCTGTCTCATCTGCTCTATCAGGCTGTCCACTCTAGTCTGTTTTTACCTACAAAGTTCAATTCATTTGTTTTATCCATTAAATTTACCATTGTTTAAAATATCAAAACATTCTTGCTAACATTTTATTAATTTTAATGTCATCAACATGAATTCCATAGTTTTAGGAACAAATTCTATGGCTTTAGGTACAAATATTGGGTACATTACAGCTTCTTCCTTACTATCTAATAAATAGAAAATAATTATTTTATAGTCAAAGTCTAGCAAGGTAGAAGACAGAAGAATTATCAAGAAGGAGGCATTAGTGGAACTACTCTCAAATATAGACAATAGATGCAAATACTGAACCTTCAAAAATGTGGATATTTTTTATTTATCCAGTCCGGATTCGGACCACTAAGTTAGATTTGGGGAAGTTATGGAAGTCTTCTTATGTACTTTTGTTATCACATCTTGTCAGAATTGAAGACCAAACACATGTGACAGTAGTGGTGTGATTCAGATAGGAACTTTTAAGAGAATCAAATAGAGCTTACACAAGAAAACAGGTATTAATGATGCACGCAAGCCCTACAAACATGATGAAATAAGTGGAAGTAATATTAATAAATTATTACAAAATAAATGTACTTTACATACATCAGAACAAAGTTTTGCGGAACACACAGGTAATATCAATAAATTGCCAACAGTAGCAGTGTCCAAAAATATTAACTGAGAATTAGAATTAACATCTAACACAGACCAGATGTTAGCCCACAAAAGCATTGGATGTATTAACATCAGTAGGCTTCCGCATGGAACATTAACCATTTTTCATTAACAACAAAGTAAGTTGTCACTGAGCTGTGCCTATGGTGCTAACTGATACTTCCACATTGGGCCTTCTTCATAGGGGGTTAAAGCAGGATACAGGATACAACAGATTTCCAGAGGAAATTAATTAATTCAAACCATTTACAGCATGTTGACAAGGTTAAGTTTACAATGCGGTCACTCAGCTTAGATAAAAGTACACACAGGTTTGGCTGATCCTGGGATTTAGGAAGGGAAGGAGGAAAAACATGAATTAAAGACCTTCTAATACCTTTGTTCACTTTTTTTTTTAAATCTTTCTCCCCACAGCAAGTAAACACATTGTTCTTCATGCACACACAGTTGAATATCACCAAATTTTAGAGCAGCATTTGCAAATCTTGAGAGCACTAGTCTTAAAATGTCCCAAGTTATATTGTAAGTTACACCAAGTTCTTATTTCAGTCTTCACATTTTGAAGATCAGGATCTTTGAAACCCACTATCCTACATCTAGTTTCATAAGCAACCTCAATGAAGACAATCTCATGTCACATATAAAGCCATTTTAGCTGTTGGAGAGAAGATAGCACTAGCTGTATTATCACATGCTCTTCTCCACATTAAGACAGCTAATGAGAATGAGAACGGAAATGTTTTTTCCTTCTCAGTAGGTCAGAGATCTTTCAGAGGGTTTTTAAGCTTTTATGACGGAAGAAACACAATTTAATAGCACTTCCCAAATGTCAGATGCTGCCTCAAAGAATATTGATCTGTCTAAAGAAGAAATTCCATGTGCAAGTATGTGACCATTCTGACATTTTTATTCTGTGAGAGATATCCTAGGGATGTCTTCTATTTGTCCACTACTGTATTCATTTAGGACATCACTTGAGCAGTGACTACAAGGCCACACTGACTCAACTAATGATAACTGTTTTTCTTATTTTGTTTATGAGAGCTTTGAAAAAGACCTATTTGCAGTAACAAGGCTTATAATGTTTTTCCCATCCATGCTTTTACCTCCCATGAGGCTCTTTATTTCTGTCTTTGCGCCGGTCTAAATAATCAACTGTATATCTGGGCATGATTTTTGAGTGAGGGAATATTCATGAATGTGGAATTTTTCTGAATAATGCAAGACAACTAAAAGTTGTTCGGATGTGAAGTTTTGGAACATTTCCTGAACTACTCATCTTCCAGTCAAACCAGGGATGTCCTTATTCTCAGAAATCACTTATTCTTCCTGTAACTCAGTAAAAGTACAGATGCTATCGTGAACAGAGTGAAGAACTGATCTGCTTTGAGGTAGTCATTTGGCATGAAATGTAGGGTCTGGAGAGGTCAAAAGTATCCACAGCAGTTGAATCATGAGGAAAAAGAAAAAAAAAGACTACTATTTCAAGCTGCAAGATTCCATTCATTGTTTCTGCAATGAGATTTAGAGACCATGAGGTATGCCAGTCTGGATATAATACAGTAACTGACGGTCAGCCCTCATTAGAAGAAACAGTTCCCTATAAAGGCAAGGGGGGGTGGAAAAAAAAAAAAGGAAAGGAGTTTTGGAAGCTGACTACAGCTGATTGCTTCCTTCATTTTCTGATTAATAGCAACTGTATTCAGGCTGATCTTTAGAAATTTCTATGATGAACTTCATATGGATTTTCAGGAACTTTTGTTTGCAGTTGTTTGCCACATACATTCAGAAATGAAAAGCCACCTGACATGGTAGCAGAATCTAGGTCATGGCATCTCTAAGAGATAAACAGAAGTGCTTCACAGAAAGGCTGGCTGAGAAAATGCCAGGACTTTAGTCTGTGTGCAGAAATCAGTAAGAACAAGGTTATCAGACAGACAAACCTACAGTGGCTTTAGTAACTCTAAAATGATAAATACTGTTTAGAATCTGATGGTCTCTATTTAAGGCAGAATGTCTACCTTTATGCAGTGTCTTGTAGCAATCTGGTACCATCATGTTGACCTGTAAGTGAGTGAAGAATAATCCCAGTAGTGAAAGAGCAAGAGATCATGAGATGCAGTGCAGAACTCCCAAGAGAAAGTAAATGGCAGAATTATCTAATCCCTTTTTCCTAAGACAGTTGAAGTGATCCATGAAGCTACTGGAGCTGATGTCCCATGAGATATATGCCTTGCCAGAAATCTGAATCCAAGGCAGTATGGTAAGGTTGCTAAGGCTTATCTGGCCTAGTAGCTTCTCATCTATGTAAGAACTAATAATGGTATCAGGAATAATACCAAAGAGATGAGAAGTCATTATCTACCTCTTGTAATGAGGGTGAGAGAACTGGACTCGGCAGTGTTTTGGTCTGAACTTCTGGTCCAGGGCAGAAATCTGGGGAAAGCAGAAGCATCTCCAGAAGATGAAGGCAGTGCTGAACATATGGTGTCACTGGGAGGGTTTCAGACTCCTTACAGTTATGTCTAGCTAGTGATAAATGAGTGATTTATTGAAAGTACTATTATATGGCAATCACCACACTTGATGTGTATATTAGTGGTGATTCATAGTCAATATATTCAGTATTGAACTAAGGGGCTAAGGGGTCTGTCCTGAATTAGAAGGCAGGCAAAGGCTTTGTAATAATCAGAATGAAAGTGCAGAGTTGCAAATGACACAAGCTGAGAAAGCTTTAAGTACAACAGAGAATAGAATTCAAACTCAATTTACCTTATAAAATCAGAGAATCATAAAATGATTTAAATTGATCACTTGTCCAATGTCTGTCTCATTGCTGGGCTAACTATACCATTGAATAAAGCTGACCAGGGTTTTGTACAAGCTATACAAAGAAAAAGGATGCAATTCCACAAGGACACACAGAATTCTTTTCTGCAAGTACAACGCGAAAAATGTCTGGCTAAACAAAAAGATCTGAGAGTAACTGTCGCTCACAAGCTGGACATGAGTCAAGAATGTTATGCATTTCTGAAAAAAAAATAAATAGGAGTGTCATTCCTAATTCAGCTGAAATATTTGCTGTATTTGGCACTAGTAAGGTGTCAGCTTGAATACTGGTGTCTGATTTTGCGTATGGTTCAAGAGGGATGTGGACCAACTGAATAATGTATTGTGATTAGAACAAAGGTCTCTAATTAGCACAAGGGAGATTACATCAGATGACAGGAAAAACCTAACAGTGAAGCAGTGGAATGCACAGCCTGGGCAAGCTGAGTTTCCCTCACTGGATGTTACTGAAAAACAAGTTTGACAAGAACATGTCAGGATTGACACTGAAATGTCTGACCTTTGGGAATAAGAGGGGAGGAGTTGGCCTCTTAAGATCTCTCCCATGTCTCCTATTCATAACTTCTAAATTTATCATCCAAATTTATTGAAGAATCTAAGTCTCTGTCACTGCATTTATTAGATGAATATCTCAGGAGCAACACCCAGGTTAATTCTGGTCTGGATACAGTTTTTGCTTTTATATGGATGCTACCTGTTCTGCATAAGACTTAATGAGCTGGTTTTGTCAAGATATTACAACTTTACCTTTCTTCACCTTTATTTAGAAAATACAAAGTGCTCACATGAGCATCTCTGCAAGCAGTTTAAAGTGGAGTTAATAACATCTGAGACAGGGACTCTAGTGACCCACACAGTGTGGGCTAATACACACAGATTTTTATAGGCATATCTGCTTGAATAGTGCACATCTATATACAGCTAAGAATTACTTGCAATTATTATGTGCACTTTAGCACACTAGTATGAAGTACTTTGGTGTACAATAAAAAAATCCTTTTCCAGTGCTAATTATATTTTGCTATATTAAAAATCTGACAGCAATAAAATATTAAACATTCAGTATATGAGAACCAGAATTAGAACTGAAATAAACAAACAAACAAAAAAATAAGAATACACTTCTTTGCTTTTACAAGACAAAATGAAGCAATTATGTCCAGAAATTAGAATAAAAGTTCCCTACGCCGACTTAGTCTCATTCACTTTTTAGTTTCTGTGACCTCAAACCACCTGTCTGTACAGGGTAAATTTGGAAAATACTTGCATAAATAAAGGATAATTGAAAAGAAAAAGAAAGAATACAAGTGTAGGATCTACTGATAAAAATGAGAATAATACATTTGTCTACTTACAATTTTTACTGGTATTATTATATGATCAACTTTGCAGTTGAAATTATTATTAACACTTCATTAATATTAACATCTATAACTAGATCTGGAAAACAAGCTGTCTAAAAGTAGCAATGCAAGAACTTTTACTTATGTTTTATTGATGTGGCTCTGTTAAAAGATTATCTTAAAATGATTTCTGCAGTAATAAACTACTTTAATTTCCTGAGTTTATTCCTTCTTTTAAGAAATAACTTTAATTCTCTTTAAATATAAATGAGCAAAACAAAAATTATCTTAAACAAAACATGTAGAATCACTTCCATAATATACTACAGATGTTTAATGCTTACAGAGTGATATATTCAACTAGAATCATGAATAAACTGTTTCAATAACTAGGACAAGACAAATGGGACAAATCCAAAAACAAACAAAAAACCCAAGCAGATATTCCTTCTCTCCTGCATTATGATGAAATGTATGTATGAGTAAGTTACATCCAACACCCAAACTCAGTAAAATTTCAATTATAATTGAAAAAACAATACTTTAAGTTACATCCAACACCCAAACTCAGTAAAATTTCAATTATAATTGAAAAAACAATACTTTTTCTGTTAAAGTGAAAAATAATACTGAAGTATATTAACAGCTTTTTTGAAAACTGATGACCAATGAATACATGCATTTAATATAATGAAACTAAACAAATTGCCAATGTTCATTCTTGTGAAAGATTTCTAAAAATTACAAGAAGAATTTCCTTGGCCAGTGCCTCCTTTGTTCCTTGGGCATAAGGAAAATCTTAGTGGGTCTTAAAGCACTATTCCCTGTTGTTACAAGCAACTGAAACCTGTTTGTACATGTTACAAGACTCATTATAAAACAGGTCAAGATTTCTCACCCTGTTTCTGCTTGAAGATTGTTCCAGAACTTCATCTTCCTGTGATTAGAAATCTCCTACTTCCAGTTCAAAAGCATTCATAACCATTTCACACATTTTTATTACTGTGTCAACAGTTTCCTTTAGCTCAAGAACTCTGTTTTTTTCTCCCTGATAGTTTTCACTGTACGTACTTACAGATATTTATGATTTTTTCATATATATTTGCCTTTGTCTGACAAATCTGCATAAAATTTGCTTTCCAAATTTGCTCTTGTTTAATTCACACATCTCAAATTTGATCTAGTAAAACAGGGGAGAATTTTCTTGCACCTTGACACCAACACTTCTCTATTTCTAGCACTTTGCCTGAACTAGGATTATTTTTGCCTGTTTAGAGTAATGTGACATTACTTGATTGAGTAAAGATAGTCAGATCCTTCTTGTCTTTTGCTGTTCTAAGTTGGTTAAAATTCTATTTATAGAAGAGTTCTTCATGGGTCCTAACTTTTGATGATGAAATTACAACTCATCTCTTGTTCTTCTCAAGGCCTACGAAGGTTACTGACAGAAATGACAGGCACAACTGGTAGACCTTAAGTGATGGTCCTCACTCAAATACATAATATAACAAGTAATCAATCTGCCTTCAGTGATAGAGGTGTCTCAGCTAACTGAGGTGACCAGTGTAACAAAGGTTGTTTTATGAAGAGACAGCTAGTACAAAAATGTAGGCAGGCTGAGTTTTTTCACTAGTCATATATGCAAACTATTTTTATGTCAAATAAATAAAATTTGCCAAAGAATTGGACTTTGAGAAAATGTTATTTAACCTCATTCCATCCCAGAAGTTCTTTTATATAGTACTTCTTTAAGTCATTCCAGTTTCATCCATCTTCAATTCTCCTAATATTGTTCATATTCCTACATGACAACATCACACTTTGTGCCATACAGCAACTTTGTCTCTCATCTTAAACATACTCTGAAAATTGGCTTCATTTTGTGCTTTAATCATAGAAACATAGAATTGTAGAATGGCCTGGTGGCCTTTCTCTTCCTGCTGGACACCCCATTTTTAATGCAACTTGGGATATATAGTTGGTCTTCCAGGCTGCAAGCACATGCTGCTGGACCATGTCCAGCTTCTTATCCATCAGAACCCCCAAGTCCTACTCCACAGAACTGCTCTCCAGGAGTTCTTGTAATTGTAAAATTATTTTCAAAGTTGATTTTAAGTGTAGAATAGATTGCTTTGACAATTCTGCCTTTCTCCTCGGATCACATGTTAATAACATTGGTTTATATGCATAAGTATTCAAAACCAGAGAATATGAGTTGATATCAAATCAATGGAGGTGAAAGAGATGAAGATAGAACCTCACCCTTAAATGAATTTTGTGACTCTGCTGGAATTGAAAGATTTATATTATCATAAGATGGATGTAGTAGATATGTGATGAACCCTTCTGTCGATAACAACACGTTATGTGACAGTCACCAAACAATCCATCATTAGCTTTTACTTTGTAGTTACAAGTAATTAGGAAGAAGTTTGATAACTATAAAGAACAATTATGGATTTGTATACATAAATGGTGAAGTTTTTTGAAGTTGTAGAATGAATTCAGTAATGAACAGTTGTAAATTGAATTTTGGAGATGTATATAATTAAGCCAACACCTTCTTTAGTATTGATTTCATTGCTTTTAGAACTTAATCATACTGATATTTATTATTATTATTTATTATTATTATTATTATTTTTATTTTTTTAACTGATATTTTGGCATGTTCTGATAAGAGGACAAAAATTAAACAGATTGAAAGAGATTTCCAAGGGCTGCATGTACACCTATGGCTGTGAAGCTTGAGAGTCTTCTAAAATATATTTTATTGTGCTCATGGAAACTAGCTGGTAGCTGGTACTGTTGTCAGCTGATATTAGAATGGCTGAAATCCTATTCACTAATGCTCTATTTGTTCTGTTTTCTAAGATGGCCTTCTCCACTTCCCATAGCATGCTTCAGCTCTGTGAGTTGACTGTAACATATCTTTTTGTGCAGAATTGATAAATGTTTTTTCTTTACTTTGTATTGATCTTACTTTGAATTCGCCAGAAGTAGGTAAAAACTCTTATGTTCTTCATTCTTTGTTTGGGAAGAATCATGGCAGAAACATTTTACTTTTTCAACACAGTCCATCTATTATACAACAAAGAATTAATATCTTTCATCCTGACCATTCTGTTTTTATTGTTGTTGTTGTTGTTGTTTTTTCTAAATATGAACTGCTTTTTGGAACAATATTACTACTACTGCTGCATTCTTGTACACCAGCATAGAAAACTGCAATGTATATGTGATTGAACAAATGTTATCCGTTTCTAGATACGGAGCAGAGATATTATCTTTCACTGACTTCAGAATATGAGTTCAAGACCCAGCTCTTCTTGAAGCAGGAAAAAACCGAAGATATAAAACATAAAAAAAAACCCAAACAAATATGCAAATTCCAGCCCCCAGTGTGTATAAACTTACAGAGAAAAACTAAATCTCTTGTTTGACACATTTTTAATGCAAATTTTAAATTCTAAAATTATACTACAATTTAGAAATATGTGCTGCTCCTGTAGGTGGGATAGATCTAGTCATCGCTGGAATGCTGAAGAAGAAATTTCTCAGACATGATAGTCTCAGGTAGGTTAATATTTTACCTGAAACCTTTACAGTGTTCATTTCACTTCCTGTAAAACCCTGTAGTGACAGTGATTATGCTGAAATATATTACCCTGAGATGTTTGGCTAGTCTGTTGAAAGGAAAGCCCTCTGAAGAAAAAAAAAACAAACAAAAAACAACTCTTTTCAAAGCAGTTAGTGTATCTTGGCTGGAAAACAGATTTAGGACGGGAAGTTACATAATTTTTCTTGAAAACATATCTTGATATCTACTTCAGAATAAGCGCTGAAATCTTAGACGTGATCAGAGATATAATGAACTCCGGGCCTTTTTAGTGTTTACTGCTTCTCAAGAGTTTACACAGGAAACATACCAGAAACACTAAAAATTTGTTGAACTCTGATATAAAACTCAGGTTCTGTTTAACTCAGAAAGGGACCTGCAATTGTATACAGTCTGTTTCTTCTTATTCCCCTTTCTTAACCCAATATCACATTTCTCAAGGGTTATTCTTATTTCATAAGGCTAAAATTCAATATCATATGTAGTTATGCTTTATATTTCCCATGGTAAAGTATCAAAAACCTACAAAGAATGTCATATTAGGAGGCTTCTAAGTTAAGATTATTCTTGCTAAAACACTTTTGTGCAGCATTCTTGGACTGAGGAAGCCATACCTTCACATGCTATAAAATATTTTGTGTAATCACAGGGGGTTAACTTTGAATGTAGAAGCTAAATTAATACAATAATAGCCAATTTTTTTTCCTGCAGTGTGCTACATAGGACCTGGTAGAAAGATTTTTCTCCAGTTCTGACTTTCAAAAATAGAAAATTAACACAGATTTCATATGGAGGCAAATATAGTTTAACAACAAAATGGCCATGCTAAATTAATTTCCTTTTCTTACTTTTTACTCAGATAAAGAGACTACAGAACAGCAATATAGACTATGACCTGTAGATTACTGAAAGCTAGTCCAAAATATAACTTTGGTATTCTGCATTTATGTCCTTAAATTAAATATCTAATACTTTCTTAGTAGAAATGTTACAGTATATTCAACTTGTCTCTCAGCCACTTTACAAGTCTACCATATACTTGACATATATTGCAGTACGTATGAGATCCAGAACTTATATCTACTAAAAGTAGACAACTGCTCTGGGGCTCACATTCTGTACTGAAGCCAGTTGGCATCATCTTCTCATGCCCATGCTGTCAAACTCTCTTTGGAGAAGAGTAGTTTCATCCAAAATTTTTATCAGGATTGATCATTATCAGTCTTGGAGAGATTCAAATTTGGGAGAGTTTCAGCTGACCAAAACTATCTGAGGGACTGTTCTAGCAATAAAGAAAAGAGATGATTTACAGTCCAATGTCTGTGCTCTGACACACTACTTAGTAGGGAAATGTATATATATATATAAGAACTACTTTTGAATCTAACAAAGATTTCATTTTGACATTTTCAGAATTTCAGCAGAGATGAGAAATTGACTTTCCCTATGGTGAGAGCTGTGAATCATGATAAGTAATTTCAGCCAGTCTGGAAAAAAATAATATCTGCTATTTGTGTAGAGATTTTTAAAATTGTAGTTGGTATGTCAGCAAATATTACAGCTGCCCCTAAGAATTTTTGATGAGTCAGATCTCAAATGTTTTTTGCTAGGCAGCTACTTCTTAATAATGGATCATCCACATTATGTACTCCAAGCAGGATATAATTATGAGGTAAATATTGGATAGGCTTTATTTCAGAATTTTGCACAAGGACAAGACAAAAAACCAATCAGCCAATCAATCAATCAAACAAACAAGAAGCAGTATTCTGTAACCTGTATACAAAGTTTCCCTGATTTGTTCCAATAAAAATGAGAGTAGAGTTAACTGAGTAAGATTTCAACTGTCCAGCTAGACAGGGAAATTCAACAACTACCAGCAGCTAGAATACAACTCTTAAATCATGGGGGATGAATTAAGAGAGAGTTAGTGAAAATGATATGACAGAGTGAAGTGATAAGAGCGAGGTGATGAAGATCTCAGAAGTCTTCAGCACTCCCTTCTGTACAAGCCTTGATATTCATTTGTCCTCAGGTCCAATAGCAGTGGTCACTGCAGATGGGCAGTCTCTCTTCGCTCTCTTCTGCTTCACTCCTTTCTTTATCTGTATCTACCTGCACTTTTGCTTTAAATGAATTCTACCACTTTTATTCAAACTAAAAAGAAGGAATGAGGCCCACGCATTTTCCTTCATTGTCTGACAGAAAATTAAATACTTACTGTTGGGAATTGTCCTGTTCTGACATGTGCAACAAAAGAAGTCTGATTATCTAATGTGTGACTTAAAGGAGGGGAACATAGAATAGCAGCATCCAAGAGGCGCTAAACTTTAATGGTTGGATATGGAAATAATAATAAACACAAATATCATAGCAAATAATCCTAATTTGGTGAGAGGTCAAAAAAGAAACCACGAGTAGCAGGCTTTTTCTTTACCATCCATGATTTCATTTAAATTAATTTCTATTTTTTTAAACATTAGTTGCCCAAATATAAATAATAATCCTAATTAGAATGAAAAGTCTAGAAATAATATCTCCCATAGCAACATTAAAATAGCCCATATTAATCTGTCTCTCCCCTTGAAATAGTACTGATTTTTTACTTTCTTTGTGTTACTGTTCTTCCTTGTGCCACTGAATTGATAATGAAGAGAAAAAGATGAAATTTGCTGTGTAATTAATCTAGAAAAAATATTTGAATGAGCTCTCTTAGTTACAAAGTGTTCAGAGAAATAATTTCATTTCTGTTATTGAAAAATATGTATCACTTCATTGCATGAACAAACAAATAACTGCACAGAGATCTGTCAAAATCCAGAATAAATTTTTTATGACATCAAAAAATTCTTATTATTTATTTTTTATTTTTGCCTCATTGGAAGAAAATCAACGTTACTGGCTGCACTACAGGAATAGAGAATAATGTATCTGAAAATCAGATGATGAATCTGGGTTAATTTGAGGGGTGTTTAAATTTTTGTTCCTGATATTGGATAATATGGAGATCTGTAAGTATTGTTTTTATTGTCAGTTCTCAATAGGGAACCAGGGTCAAATACAGTGTGGCATGAGCCCTGGCATGTAAGCAACAGCAAAGAAAGAAAATAAAGACAAACCTCAAAGGTGGTAAAACTGTATCTATATTAATTTTATGCAAGGTTCAGCTGGGTGTCTGAGTGTGACAATTACTATGGGTTAGAATGATCTGCCTGCACCAGTCTATCTAATAAACAGCAGAGTGCAATGAGCTGAAAAGTTAAATACTTTGTAAGCTTAATGGAACTAATTCTGTATCTGAGAAGATTCCTCGATTAACCATGCACATACTTTTGACTCACTCTCCTTTTAAGCAACATAGGATTGCATAACTTTTCTTCTCTCTCCCACACATTTTAGGCATGCATACATGCATGTAGTATTAGCCATTGCACAATAAAGTTATCTGAGCAACTATGAAAGTTTATTCAAGTTAAATGACTTTATTCCTATATCAATGTGATTTATTTTACAGATTCATTTTATCTTAGCTTTTACATTTTCTTTTATGAATTGAATAATGACATGGGGCAAAGGGGCAACCTCTGCATGTAAAATTTGTAATGTTAAACAATATAAAGGGAAAAAAGTAACTAAGGAAGAAATTAAGTTCATAATTATGAATTACTGCTCTGTCATGGAGTTTTCAGAACTCAGTGGAACTCACCTTAGAATATCAGTGTAGTTTTAAACTGAGGAAAAGATTTTAAAATCAAATTGTAAAGAAGTAAAAGTCTACATAGAAAGATATTCTTGTAGTCCCAAAGAAGTATTTTTACATAATCCAAGAACAACTCTACACAGATATCCAAGTGAAAATTCATAAAATTCTAAACAAGGATTACTGAAAATAAATCTTTCCATGCAAAATGTGTATTTACAATGATGTCACTGGAAGTCTGTGGTCACAGCGACACTACATCAAGCCTCAGGGAGACTAAATGTGCAGAAGCCATCAATATCTAATGATGTGGAGTACATCACCATTTTATAGAGATAAAATTTAAGTGAAGCAGGAAAAATGCTGAAGTGATTTTACCATCTTTATTCTGCAAATTTGCACCACAGATGAGAATTGTGCAGTCAGAGAAAACCGCTAATATCACTCTTTTGCTTGACATGTACCACAAGAGGGGACATGGAAAATATCACAGCCACAGAACTTACGTACCTAGCTCATCAAATAAGCCCCCCCCAAAAGCTAGTTTCAAAAAATTCAGTTCTAAGATAATCTGTTTCCTTGTGTAAATCCTGCAGTTCTCAATGGGTTTATATAGGGAAATGTAAAATTTCAAATAACAGCTCCATATTGCCATCTTCTCATTTATGTTTTAGTTTATATTACATCAAATAAAATGAAGTGATATTACCTTTATTTAAAGCAGTGTTTGATACCCACATGAAATTAAGAACTATTCTCAATTCCTTTCCTAATAAGCAGAAGATTGTGTTGTATATCTTATCCTAAAATTTAATATTTTGCTGGACAAAGGGTTTTAGGCAATATATTCAGTTCAGATATGGCTGGGAGACAATAAAATGTGCAAAGGATTATCATGAGAGGCGCTGGCTTCAGACGCATAGAGAACTTCTGTTACGATGTGGATTTTTTGACAACTCTCATTAATAACACATTTCTAAACACTGAATTAAAGGAATCAGTGAAAAGTATCTGAAGACTTATGAGAAGAATTCCTTATAGCCTTAGCAACCACTGTTCCAGTTTATTACTGAAGTGTAGCTAATTACTCAGAAAAAATGTGGTTGAAATGAACCCATTCTAAGATTCTTATTTAAAACTAAAAGTAACTAATATTAAACTATATATGAATCTTGAAATAAAGTATTTTAACATGTGCAAGGAGAGCTTGAATTTTGAAGTTGTATATTGGCCAAAAACAATACCAGAAATCTCCACAATATTTTATTTTTTGCAGAATAAATTATTTTCAGACTTTACTTATTGATCTCGACAGACAAAAGGTGTCAAAAAGCTTAGATAGAAACATACCAGATTGATGTCTGGGGCAGAGGAGGAAGTCTTCTGAATTGCTGCCCAAAAAAATCGTTAAAGACGTCAAATTGGTCCCAAAACTGAAAACACAGCCTTTCAGCTGCTGCTTTACAAGTTCTACACGTGCCATATTTGGCCACAAAACAAAACACAATTTCTCAGCTGTTGTTCCAGTTCTCCATACTGAGCACATACCAATGAAGCATAAATAATACTTTTATTTTTCAGAGCTGGATCAGTGTAAATGAGGAAAAAACACTTAGGAGTAATAGTGTAAAGAGCTAGAAGAAAGTGGGGATCTTATTAGGAGCAGCTCTACAGAAATATGTGATCCCATTAGCAACAAGTTCCATTATAGACTGTGTATTGCAAAGATTATTTTAAAATTGAGTGCTGAATGTTTCTGATGTAACTAGGAACTAACGTTGATGGAACTGGGGAGATCAGAATGATACAAAATAGGAGAGTGAAGACACTTTCTGTAAAGTGAACAGACTGAAAACTGTGAGAATGGCAAAAGGAGGAGAATACGCGCTGGTTCCTGCCACTGTTGTTCCAGACTCTTTCCCCTAGGCTTAGTATTTTCAGGTGAGACAAAAAATTTAGAAGAAAATCTTAACATAACACAAAAATTTTAGTGAATGACTTCAGAGAAAGAACAAAGCAACTGTTTGTTGTGCAACGTCAGCCCAGTTTTCCTGATCATTTGTGTGGCACTAATAGATTGCATTTTCCAAAATGAGAATGGCTTACATTCACTTCTCTCAAGTGTTTCTTTCCTTTCTTCTCAGCTCCTGCCATCATAGCCACACAGCACTTTTCGCACTGGATGAGACACTGTCTGAACTCTTCCATGAATAGTTCCATTTCATAGTCCAATATTAGCACATTATTACTCTTTTTATTTTCTGTGTTGCATTTTTTTGATAGTTTGGTGAGATATGTCAGCTCACCAGACAGGTGTGTATGGCCTGGATCAGGCAAGAAGAGGAGAAAGGGAGAAAGATCAAATTCCTCCTTTCAGAGAACAGATCACTTTTGAAGTTTTAGTACACTGATGAAATAGGGTTTGATTCAAATAAACCCTTGCATTTTCAGACAGACTGACAAGTAGGTTTGGGCACTGTCTTGGATTCCACTTTCAAGTACATCATACTTCAATGGCCAAGCTAAGACAATTTACCTTTTTGGTGATTAGTGATTGCTTCTGCTTGTTTGTCATGGTTTTATGATTTCTGGTATTGGTATTCCACATCATAACAACATGTAGTGCATTAAGAGTTAAAGAGTTAACACTCCAACTCCATAGATCATTGATATTTCCGGGTATACCTGTCTCAGAAGAGGAGAACTACATTCCCCAGAGGACTTTGCGATGCTTTGCATTTTTACGTATTTTCCGCTCAGAGGGAAAAGATAAAAACCCTCTGCGGTCACGGGACACTCTCTTTCCTTCGGGATCGACTCAGCAGTGGGTGCTCGCTGCCGTATCGCCTTCAGCGTTAGCGTAAGGCCTTCGGTTTATCGGACACTCTCTCTCTTGCTCATTTTATTTGATTTATTAGCTTCAATTCCAATTATATTGTATTATATTGCGTTATTTTGCTTTCTGATATCTTATTTAGTAAATTAGCTTTCCTCCTCAGATCATTGCCGCTGTTTTGTTTCTAGGCCCATCTCCCTTTTCCCTTTTCCTTTTCCCCCTTCCCCTTTCCTGGGGCGTGGGTCTGCGGGTCCCCCACACCAATCGTCACGGAACCGGGCCAATCCAGCCCGGTAAACCGTTGACATTGTTTTAATTATGGACTGTTCTCCAAATACTTGTAATATGGAGTTTAATAACAATAGCTGGAATGTGAATTTGAAGTCTAATCTATCATAAATATGCTCAAAAAGTCTGCATTTCAGGTAAAATTGTTATTAAGCGATGTTATATATGTTAACCTGTATATTATTAAAGGTCATTACTATACAGAATAAAATCTTACAGGACATTGACGCTGGTAGGTATTCAATATCAGTGGAGTTGTTTTGAGTGTGATAGTCAAAGTGAACTGGTGTGAGACTGTCAAAAGATTTAACATGCTTTGGCAGAGAATTAGAAAACCTTCCATGCATGTATGTTACTAATTTGAAAAGTTCAAAGTTTGAATGTATTTTTGGCATGTATCTTGTGATATTCCTGCTCCTGATAAACCTTGCTAAAGTATTCTGGGTTTTCTTCTTAATTTTTAGGACACTCTCAGTAATGTTATGAAGGGCAGAACTGTGCTCTTGCATCAGCAAGTAGTTAAAAGGGAATAAGATGGGAATGAGCATTAAAACTAATGTTAATTACCTCTGTCTCAATAGGCAGTAAGAAATTAGTTTCTCTCTTCTTTTTAGTGGGCATCACTTGTTTTAAGGAAAAGAATATGAAGATGTTCCAGTGAAGTAGAAACCAGAGTACCACAGAATCACCAAGGTTGGAAAAGACCTCCAAAATCATCCAGTCCAACTGCCCACCTATCACCAATATTTCTCACTGAACCATGCTTCTCAGTACAACATCTAAACATTTCTCAGACACCTTCAGGCACACTGACTCAACCACCTCCCTGGGCATCCCATTCCAGTGCTTGCCACTCATTTGGAGAATACTTTTTTTCCTAATGAAACAACCCGAACCTCCCCTGGCCCAATTTAGGCCATTTTCTCTAGTCCTATTCCTAAATCCTGGAAATACCTTTGCTGGGCAATGAAAGTCTGTAATGAGAGGTGTTTCCTTGAACTTAAAGGTATTACTCTGTTGTGTTCAAGGCTCAATGTGTTCTTCCCAACTTTCATTTTAAACACAGCATAAAATAAGGGAATATCACCTAAAGCCCCAAGGAATAGTAAGCCGTAGAGGAGAGATTAATTGATGTCAAGTAGAGACTAGTAAAGGATCAGCTGATGCTAGAAGAATTAGGCTGCAGGAAACATTTTACAGTTGTCTTTCCTACTGAAAGCATGGTATTGTTGTTCAACAGTCTAGTGCCTTTCCTTCTGTCAGCCTCTTTGAAGCTTTTAGCTGGGGAAAAAAAGTGGATAATTAGCATTCCATTTGGACGCCTGCAGACCAACAGTCTAGAATATTAAATAGCTTTGCAAAACATGAATTGTTTGAAGCTATTCACAATTCTTTATCTAAGGTGTCTAAAATACAGGTTTATATATTTCTTTTTTTTTTTTTTTTTTAAAGAAAATCGTTGCTCATAACCCCACATCTGCTTTTGACATTTGAAACTAATCCCCTTGATATTTGACAACAGATTCCTAAACTAGAGGTGTGGAGGGAAGAGATGATAAAAGTGCTTCTGCACATGTTATAACAAGCATCTCATGTCATTTGGGATCTATTTGAACACTGTGCTGAAGATATGGAAATGCAGCGTATTAGTAATGCCAAGAATCATGTGTGTTGACAATAGCAGATTTCCTTGTCTGATTCTATGTGTATGGATGGGCACAATGCTTCCTTCAAAGCATTTATCATTCTATTTAAATGTTCTATTTTTTCTTGTCCAATTCTGAGGGCACAGGAGGCATAGGCATTTGCTTACTCATTCCTGCATTTTTATCATATCTCCTACATCAAAAATATTATTCTTCTATCAAGGAATGAACTGTATGAGCCATACAAAAATATACAATGTTTCTTGGAAGCGTTGCTCTTGGAAAGCAGGAAGATCAGGATAATAATCTCAATGACAAATTAAGAAAACATTTGCCTGGTGTGCCTAGTTCAAGATGTTTGACTAAATATCTTGGTGAAGATCTGTTAACAGAGGTCTCCACTTCTCCATCTTATAAAGAACTTAATTTCAAGTGAGAAACAGGAAAAAAAAAAGAAGGTTTAGAAACTAGAATAGCCATCTTCTCTGCTTTTCTTCCAAAGAACATGACGGTAAAAAGGATGACTGTTTTAGGAGCAGGTAGGAATCACTGGCGATGAGAAACCAGCTCTTTTTACCACTCCCATGCCTGTCCTTTCAGACCATGAGGGATCACTCGCAGCAGGTGTCTAACTCCTCCACAGTACCATGGCTTAGCAGGTACAAATAAGCATCATGGGAAGAAGAGAATCTTGCCCTCTCTGTTTTTCTAAACCTTATCCACATGTAGAAATTACTTTGATCTGCAAAGTGTATTCAATCTTCTTCTACAATCAGCATTTAAAAGGATTATTTTCTTTATTTCCCTTTCTTTCAGGATTTCTTCTTCTATTCTTTATTTGACTCCAAATCTTGGAGCATAAGTATCCATCATCCTTCCTTGCTCCAGGACCTCAAAGGCACCACCAAATCTTGATAGCCCTCACCAGGCTTCTGGATCTTCCCCATCCTGCCCACAGACCTAGACTCCATTTCATCTTCCAGGGCCATCAGTCCCAACCCCAGTGAGACTATAGCAAGGCTGATTTTCAGTCCCCCTCAGCTCTGCCTAGTCTGACCATGGGCCCAGACAAGCTAGACCCAGGCCCAGATCTTTGTCTGCACTCCCACACTTACTAAGACAACCAGATAATAACTCTTAAAATCTCTCTCTAGTGTCTCTGGACTCATTACAAATGCCCTGCACCTGCTTTTAAGACAAACAGTGAAATCCAAATACTTTTTCCAGCTCTTAAAAAAAGACAGAGGCTAGTGCAAGAGTCTTATAATACAAAGTTTTCTGTATTTTGTTTGTTTAACTTCTATCTGGAAATTGCTAACATTTATAGCGGTGCTGAAAGAAATTGTGTCTTATAATGCTTACAAAAATACTGTCACATCTGCCTATAGCCACGGATTTACCTTCTCCTGCGTCCTTTTGTATATAAATGAAAATAAATAAAGTTGAATAATTTGTAAAGGGGGAAGTGAAGACCTAGAGGGCCTGTCTCATTCCAGGCTTGCAAACAGACGTTATGCTGTCTAGACAAGTAAAAAATGTATATTCACCTTTCCTTTTTCCTGCTTTAACATCCATGTTTGGAGAGGGACATCCTGACTTTTTTTTTTTTTGCGTGAAACATGAAAACACTGCACAGAGCTTTTTGAAAGAGGGTAGAAACAGGCTTTTTATCATTCAGAGCTCCCGAAAGGACCATTTGAGCATAGTCTTCCTGTTCTGAGAGGAAATAGCCATGTCTGTGCCTCAAATGGTCTCTAATTTCCAATAATTTTCCAGCATGGTAAACTATGATTCAGTTTCCATTTATAAAGTGAAATGAGTGCTTAAATAATCAACAGTCAAGAGCCAGAAGGAGGAAATGAGCCATCCTTCAAAACAATTCTTCTCTGTTTAGTTTGGACTTCATTCCATTGTTAAAGGATTTCCTTATGTGCAAGGTGTTAGAGATTGGCATGCTGAAGTCATTCTAGACGCAATTGTTTCATTTCATACTGTGTGAATATGCGATAACTATCGGTATAACTTTAAAAGACATCTGCTACAGAAACTAGTTTTTCCACTGCTTTAGCGGAGAAAAAATTTCAGATGCATTGGAGGGACGTTATTAATCAATATAAACTTACTGCTTACTTCAACAAATATAATTACTGATTTCTCAACTTCAAGAGTAGATGAGGCTCATCAAGGTAATATGAATGTCGCCGAGAGAAGTTCAGCACTTTAGGTTACCCAGGTAGAATGGAAACACATCCTTTGGGATTAAACTTACACATCCAGTCACTATCAAAGGGAGAAAAAAGAATACACTCAGATATACTGCCTAAAGACTTGTTCCCCGTGTTCCCAGATGATAAATATGGGTACCTCTTCACATCAATTTGTTTGTACAAAAGATTGTAATTGTTTACTGTGTAAAAGGGCTGATATAAAACTTTGTGCACAGTGATAGTAATCACTTTGCTTCCTTGTACTTCTACTCTCTCACTCAGTCTTTTTAATACATCAGTGCAAAACAGTGGTGAGAGCAGAGCAAAATCTTGGATCCAAATTTAGAATCTGAACTGGAACACAAATTTATGAGATCGATCACATTTCTTTGAAATTCACAACAATAACTTCCATCTGATCTCCCCCACATTACTGAAAGGCTCCACCTGTGAAGTGCTGCCAAACTGATAAGAAAGGCTCCAGAAATAATAGATTTGCCCGCAGAATCATTCAAGATGTAGTGGACTTTTATTTGTTTGGTTTGGTTTGGGTTTGTTTCTTTAATTAATGTTGCATTTCTTTTATTTCCTTTCTGGTTTGGGAGTAATTTGCATTGCTTATTTCACAATTTCAGTCAATTCAGCTTCTAGAGTGTCAAAAACATCTTTTTAAACAAAAGTTGAGACTTTCGCTTGATTTTAGCAGCTGAGGTTTCAAGAAAAATAACAAATACTCTGAGAGTTGGCAGGTCTGAATTGGAAATAGAATTCTGACATTCAGCCTTCTTTCTTCTGTTAGTATTTGTTCCACAAACTTATTTGCAAAGCCAATATTATTCTACATGATAGCCTGAAACCTGGATGAAAGGCAAGCTTTCCTAAGCCTTATAAAGCAGCCCACAAATAAAATACAGATATGAGGAGGGAGTCAATTCCGAGTACACTGAAAATTAACTTACAGGTTATCCCACCTTCTAAAATACCCTATGTATGACTTTATTTAAAGAATGTTAGCCTATTATGATATATTCAGGAGCATTAGCAGAATGATTCTGTCCTCACAGATGTGGATGAGCTAGGCTTTGTCAAAAATGATTCTATCCTGTTGAGAATATTTCAGACAATTTCTGAACTTCTTCCCAATCTAGTCGGCTGTAGGTATGGTGATAAGGACACATACAGAAAACAGTGGTGCTCAGAGTGTTCATGAAATAGTACTGTCTGTTTCCCTTCTATGTAGCCATTTGCCTTCATTTCTAACAAGCAATTTTCCATCAAGATGAACTCTCTTAATTTGATTGGCTGTGCCAGGCTACTTTTTTGTGATTTTTTGTTTTGGCAAAAATTTTTCCATCTTGTTCTTTAACTGTCATTTGACTTCTCCTGTATTTTAAATCTATCATGCCTCATGACAGACAGACTTGTAATTTGGACTCTAATCATTTCTGATTCTCATGTTTTGACAGACACTGACTTGTCTTTCTGCACCTCCTTCCACACTTCCCCCCTTTATTGTGTATTCGCTTGTGGCACACAATGCTCTCCATTTAACTCTTTCGTTTTCATCACCTACTTTTATACAACACATACAATATAAGTAGATATGGTTTAAATTATGGATGTGCCAGAAAGACTTCCAGAAATTATTCTGTTGTACTAAAAATAAAGCTATTTGGAACTATGGATGAGCATGTTTATGCCATGCTCTACAGCTGTGTCTAACTGACTCAGTGTGAAGGGTTTTAAGTAATCTAAAGCCTTTCTCTCTCCCATTACCTTGATTATTTTGACACTAAACTTTGTTTGAAAAATTCTCTTCTGCTTTTGTAAATTCCCTTATGACCACAAAGCCACTACCTTGAGAATAGAGGGATCTGAATTAGATTGTAGTTGTCCTGGTGGGCACTGATTTGAACATGTGCCAGCAGCGTGCTCTTGCTGCAAATAAAGCTAACAGTATGCTGGGCTGCATAAGATAAAGTGTTGTCAGCAGGTTGAAGATTATATTTCCCCTGTATTTTGCATTGGTGAGGTTGCACCTACCAACTGTGTCCAGTTGGTTCTCCAGACCAAAAGCCACTGCAGAGAGACCAGTGAAAGGCTGGAAATATGATGAATGGGCTGGAGCATCCTTCTTAAGAGGAAAGGCTGAGAAAGCTGGGCCAGTTCAGCCTGGAGAACTGAAGGTTCGGGGAGAACATTATCAATATGTATAAATATCTGAATGAATGCTGCAAAGAGGACAGAATAATACTCTTTCCCAGGGTGCACAGTGATGGGAGGAGAGGTAGTGTGCACAAACTGTAACACAGGAAGTTCTGAATGAACATGGGAAAATAATTATTTACTGTGAGAGTCTTTCAGCTCTGGATCAGTTTATCCAGAGAGACTATAGAGTCTCTCTTCTTGAAGATATTGAAAAGCCAACTAGACATGGGCGTGTGCAACTTGTTCTAGGTGACCCTGTTTGAACAGGTGGTTGGATCAGATGGCGTCCAGAGGTCCATCAAACCCTAATCATCCTGTGATTTTACCTACAAATCAAACCATCTATATAGGAGCAATCATGCTCTCTGCAGCTGGAGGATGTGAGATTTCCCTCTCAGAGAAGAAATCATGCAAGGACTATTTTCTCAGACTCCAGGAGAAATTCTGCATTATAAATTCAGGTGTACTTCTTTGAAGATGTAAAAGATGCTTTTTCTTAGTTTCAAGGACATTTTGGTTTGTGACAGTGCACATTTTCATTGCATCATAACTGTGACTTCATAGAAATCAAGCCATTGGCTGTTTGAGCATGGAACAATACCTGCGTGGCTCACCTGGCCTGAACAGAGATGAAGATTTCTCTAGTCCTGTCCTTATCTTTTTTATAAAAGTAGTCTGTATAAAGTGCGTCATGGGCTAATAGTGTGGCCATATTCAGTGGATGATCTCAAACTGCACATTGTTAGATGATCTCAAACCTGATCTTTTCCTACTATGGGCAATTCTTAATTCTCCCTGTTGCTGCCTTTGGATTCTGTGAATTGCGTGGCGTGGCTAGAGCTCTTGGTAGCAAAGATTGAAACAAAAAGCCTTCCTCATATTCTGGGTAACTAAGTTTCCCATTTCCTTAAGCAAAAGGCCCACATTTTCACTAGCCTTTGTTCTATCACTGTTGTACATAGTGAAAGCTTTCTTGTTGCCCTCAACACTCCTAGCCAGATGAAACTCTATCAGGGCCTTTGCTTTCCTAATTTGATCTCTGGCTTTTTGGACAATGTCTCTTTAAATTCCTTCCAGACTACCTGTCCTTGCGTCCACCCTCTGTAGAGTTTCTTTTTGTGTTTTAGTTTGTTCAGGAGGTAGTAGTTCAGCCTTGCAGGCATCTGGGCATTTTTACACAATTTTCTCTTTTGTGTGATGCATAATTCCTGAGCATGTAGGAATACTACTTGTAAAAAAATCAGCTTTCTTGGGCACCTGTTCCTTCCTGTGGCACACTGCGAAGTAGGTCTCTGAAGAGGCCAAAGCCTTCTCTCCTGAAGTCCAGGATTGTGAGCTTGCTGTGTGCCCTCTTTGCTGCCCTAAGGATCTTAAATGCCACTATTTCGTGGTCACTGCAGCCATGATTGCCACTGACCTTCGTATTCCTCATCAGCTCCATCTTGTTTTGAGAATGAGGTCCATCATAACACCTCTCCTTCTTGGCTCCTCTACCTCATAGTACATTGGAATTAAATTCTACATCTGAATTATAGTATCCTGTATATCATGCAAGTTCAAGAAAAATAAATAAATAAATAAAAGATGGCAGCAGGGAATATGCAATTTTTCAAAACATTCTGAAGAGTGAAGAGAAAATGGGAAAAAAAATGTATGACATCACAGATATCAAATCCTTATCCTTAATCATCTTCAGATTCTTTAGACAGGCTATCTTCCTACACTGTTGTTAGCAGCACATCAAATGTTGGCAAGTGTACAGACGAGAAGGCTTTTTCTATGTCAATAAATAGTTTTATGACTGCTGAAACCCAATACTGCATATTTGTCTCTGACAGCAGTGCATATACTTAGCACATCATTTCACAGAATTAGGAGGTACAATTTAAAACAACAGAACAATATTTAGTAGATCCCCAGTGCTATGTCTGAACTGTAGAACACAGGAATATTGCCCAATACCCAGGACTGAATGCCTGTCTTGTCTGCCACTTGGCTTTGCTGAATCTGAAACAACTCTGCAGAAAGAGATACTTAATGTCTCCAAGGATATGTATCAGAGCATTTACCTATAACACAGCCTAGATGTCACTAGAGAGTCTTTGGCATTTTAATTTCCTCTGGGAACAAGACTTCCCTTGAAGAAGAAAGGTTTTTGTTTTTAATTTTAGTAATTTCCTTTTATTTATTTATTTATTTTTATTAGCTGTTAGAGATTTAGGAATAGGTGGGATTTGGGAGTATGACTCAGTAGTACTGTTTCACTGCTCATAAGCTGCAGGTTGTCTGTAAATAGTTCTGCAGGTTATCAGCAAGGCAAGTTATTTACATGGAAGAGTATTATGAGGGGAAATTTGCTGCAAAAATCTCTATAATTCTGTAGCTAGTCTGCCTCTTCTTACTTGGATGGAGCTGCTGACCTAGATGTAGGTTACAGGAAGTGAGTTTATTTTTCTTAGTAACCCATGGATCTGCTGACTAGAATATGAAATTCACTCAGCCTCAGTACATCCTTTCTGCTTCCCCAGTACCCATGCCCTGATTTTGCCTATTCTGTCTGAAAAGAAGGAGACTTATCTCCAAGGCACAATTCAAAATGGAAGCAGGTTGTTTGGGTGGTAGACAAATTGTTTAGCCATGCATATTTCCACTGAAAATATGTAATTTCTTGTCCTTTTCCTTTGCTTCATAGGATACAAAGAAAAGGATGCATAGGATTGCATGTGAATTATGAACATTATATACAAGTATTTTGAATCTAATTTTGTAAATTTAACATAATATAACATCAGCAAGTGGAAAAGTGGGGTAAGCTCTTTATCCTTAGAGTTTTGAAACTCAGAGGACATAATAATAACAGTGCTTCCTACAGATATGATAATCTTCATAAAACTTGGAGGAAAGAGCATTAGCTGCAGGAAAGAATATTTTTGAGAAGCCTGTGTAAGACAGCAGGAGTGACACTTTATGAATGCTGAAGAAGCAGCAGTGTTGTTTTTTCTTGTTGTTGTTGTTTTTAATTTTATTTTATTACTTATAGTAAGATTTGAATTATTTTATGATTTCACCAAACTTTTGGTACATTAGATACTTCAAGCTTCTGGTTTTGTTCTTCCTTATTTTGTGATTAGTGTAATTTAAAATAAATGCCATTTCAGATGGAGACTTTTTGTTCTCTTTCTGCCTGCAAGGAAATGTAACAATAGATGCTATAAAATCGCTATAATTAAATAATGAGCAATTGGAAAAGTATGGGGCAGTAAGAATAATAGTTCCTGGCATTTTCTTGAGGAAATGCACTTTTTCATCTTGGCCTTTGGGATATTTAGATTCATTTTCAACTGTTTCCTTTTCTTCGTCTTCTCTTCCTCTTCTCTTTTTTCTCACTTTATACAACACTCAGAGACCAGCTGTGAAACATACATGATGGATAAAATTTATCCTGGGGAACGTGCTGCTGTAGTTAATTGGTTTATTGGTCATTTTATTTTCAGTGTTTTGCATGCAGTATTTTAAACATCTGCCTTACCCAAGAACATAATTCGGAAACCATGTAACAACCTTTGTAGAGGTTGGCCATGTTCCCGGTATGAGTTCCTCAAAAGCCTTGGCTATGGGCCGCAGATGAAAGGAAAGCAAGAGCAACAAGAAAGTTTAAAAAGTGGTCTACTCTTAAGTGTGGCAAAGGAACAAAGGCACACTTTCCTCCAGATCTGCTCCCTGCATGCATTCAGGTTAGTACCTAATGGCTTAAGTGACTGAACAAGTTTTTATGCGGTGATCCTTTTGTTAGCTAATAGAATCATAGAATGGCTTAGGTTGGAAGAGACCTCAAAGATTATCAAGTTATGACTCCTTTGGTGTGGGCAGGGTAGCTTGGTAGGGCTCATTCCAATACCAGAGCTTGGTAATGTTTTTCCTCATGTTGTGTTTAAAACTCTATTTTCAAAATGGCTAAGTGGTATTACCAAGGCAAGCTCTTTGATGGAGCTGCAAAGACACTCATGGCTTAGCTAGCACGACTCTTTCAAATGTTTTTCTTCCAATGTCACACCATTGCAGAGGCTGTGGCTGCTCCCCAGTGGCAGTAACAAAAACCAAGTCAGGGTAGCAGGGTTTTCTGTATCATTATCTCAGTGCAGAGGACTATCAGGATTTGAGAAGGGAGAAGTGAGACTTCAATGGCTCTCTCATGTAACGGCAGTGGTGCTTTTTACCTAGGACATGTTATCTAGCTCAAAAATGAATAAATAGTGGCAGCGTTCTCTTCTTCATTTAAGGAAGATTCAAAATGTTATGGAAAGTGGAATATTTTCCTTGAAACAGCAGAAATTATTGAAGAAATGATACATGGTGCCTTCTTTCAGTGAAAGTTAAAAAGAATAGAGAATTGGATCTGCTATGACTTTCTGTGCATGACTGCTATCAGTGTTGATCAGACTATGGCAGTATTAGAGGAAGAGAATCCAGACTTGAAAGAAACGTGTTAATGTGACACTCTGCCTAGAGAAACTAGGGACTAAGGGGGGAATATCATTTGTGAAGAACACCTGGGCCTGGACAAACACTTCCTCTAGTTGAGTGGAGGAAACCAGAACAGTTAATTTATGTTTCTTGCAAAGTTATATATGTTTATAATGAAAGCAAAAAGATTGATAGTGTGGAACGTACTAGAAACAGGGAAGATACAGAATGTCAGTAAAAAAAAAATATATATATATATATTTTGCTAGTAATTAGATGAAAGTATTTGGGAATATGCTAAATGTTCTAAAGGTCTGCGAGCTACATGCGTATTCTGTCTGAATATAGCTGAGTTCAGCTTTGATAAACAAAACCTGTAGATATGGTTAACTTTAAGCACATGAATGGTCTCAAAATGGGACATACACATTTAAAGCTAAACATATGTTTAAGTGCTTAACTAGATCAGGATCTGAGTACAAAGTTTGAGGCTATTGTATTGGTTGCCTCTTCTTCCCATATGGTTTAAAGGAAAAAGATTATTGATGATCCAGTGAAAAATATGGAATGAATCAGCCTTTCATCAAACATTTTCTCTAAAAATATCTTAAAAGAACCAAGGGAATAATGCAAATGCATGCTTTGAAAACACTGATACAGAAGACTGCCCTTTCTACACATTGTATTTACCATTGAATAGTGCTGTACTTACACTGCTTTTTTTCCCCATTTCCCTTCAATTCTTCCTGTAGTATTAAGTAATATTCTTGGCACGAACAGCCTAGATAAAGGATGTTGTTTCTGATGTATAATCATAGTGGTATAATTCATCACTTAGCACTTCATTTACATTCACATTCACGCTGCATGGTTTATTATCAGCTGCAACAGAATACATCTATAAACCAAAATTATATAATGCTTTATAGAAAGAGTGTTTATTGTGATTA
Organism: Oreortyx pictus; assembly: GCA_036925125.1. Taxonomy (NCBI): domain Eukaryota; kingdom Metazoa; phylum Chordata; class Aves; order Galliformes; family Odontophoridae; genus Oreortyx; species Oreortyx pictus. The sequence continues at coordinate 95,240,711 of JAUPFR010000002.1, forward strand.
TGCAGTTTTACAATATAGATTCCTCCTTTTAACTTAGTTAACTAACCTCTAAAAAGACTTCCTGACAAATGAAATATTTGACAATTGCAATGTGTTTCGTTTTCTGTGGAATTTATATGCTGATGTTCTGAAAGTATTTTGCAAATGCTAATTGATAAAATTTCAGATTTGGGTGAGTCAGCTGGATGTCTCTAGTTCTAATGAGATACAGAGAATGAGAAACTGCAAATTGTGCATGGGTTTAGGTGTTATAAATTTATCACTGTGTAATTTAAATCTGAGATATCTCAAGATGCAACCTATTGTAGGCAACCTGCTTTAGCAGAAAGGTTGTACTGAATGATGTCTAGAGGTTTCCCCTACAATTCTGTGATTCTGTGAAGATGGCCAGACAGCATTGTACATACCTCTAAATGTTTCTTGAAGGACTTATTAGAGAATTATGTGTGGGTCTCCTATTACTAAAAAGTCTTCTGTTAAACAATTTTGCTTCTGCATTGCAAGTATAGCCGGAAATGACAATCTCTACTTTTCATAATTACAAAGTAGTTCTCAATGTATGGTCATTTTGACAAAAATTCTCACCACAAAACACGGTCTGAAACAGAAATACTGATTTCTTATCCAGTGGGCGACCAAGATTTAGGCTTTCTTTCCTCTTCATTCTTCTTTCCTTTTCTAAAATCATGTCCTTGAGAACTGAACAAGTTCAATAGTGAGTGTTTTACACATATACATAGTCTCTGTGTTGGTTATATGTCTCCTAAGGGGAAGGAAGGAAGAAAGAAGGAAAAAGAAATCATAATTGTTATCAGGGCAAGTTTAATTAACGGTTTAAATGAGTAAGAGTGCACAAAGTGATTGATTAGCCTGTCTCCAGGCAACACAGAACACAGGTGGCTTCTGCTGTTGTAAATCTGGGTGCAGGTGGACTCCTTCTCCACCAAATCTGACAAGTCCATCTGGGCAAAATCAAAGTAAATTCCCTCCTATCCCCTTACTGTTGTTCTCATAACAGGTGATTCACATGGTTGTATCAAGACAGCACAAGAGGAGGAACCAAGACTGAAACAGGAAGCATATCTAATTAGTCTAGGTCTTCCTGTCTGTTCCCCAGCTCTGACCAATGAACACATAGCAACTCGGTCTGACCATCAGAACTGTGTAGGAAAAATTCTCTGTCTTGTAACATTCATGCTAGCATACAAAATATATTTACATTAGAAGAAAGCATGAAATCTACTGTATAGAGTAGACCAACAGAATTAAATACCTCAATTTAAGTATTGTAGTAAAATATACTGAAAAATTATTCTGCTGCAATACTACCTGTAAAAATATAAAGAGATTTAAAAATTCCTTTTTGGAAGGGCTATATGTAATTTCAGTTTCATTTTATAAGTTCTTTTTTAACATTCTGTGTTTTGTTCATATTTCTTCCTGACAGGTCTTTGATTATAAATATAAAACCAGAAGAAGTAGTATTTCTTAATAACAATGGATGATATTTAGATCCAGAGGAGAAACATAAAATTTAAGTCACTGTAATACAATTCATATCCTTCATATTACTTTGACGTCATGTTTGACGAATGGTGGTAAGTTTTTTAAATTGATAATTCATGAGATATTTTTATTTGAAATCTTAGGGATAGAAATGAAACCTGGATAACAGAAGAGTGTGGCCTACAGACTACATCAGATAGAAAATATGTGGAAAAATTCTATTTTGTATCTATTTTAAATGAACATTTGATGGTGGGTTGAGACAGAATTGTGTGGATATCATATTAGAGTCACAGTATGTGTCATTTTCAACTGTTCTTTGCATCAAACAAAATTTATTTGTACATTCTTAAAATGGTCTTGCTTCAAGATATCTAAAATTTCAAACAGCTTCATTTTTTGGTTGCAACTCACTTTATTGTAGACTACTGATAGAATGAAAGAGCCTAAGCACTTGTTAAATATATTGGATACTCTGTACTTGACAAGAGATCAGAGCCTATATAGGAATGATTACATGTTAGAAATTTTAATTTAAAATCTTTAAGTGTGAGCTTTCCTTTTTCCTCAGCTTTCTTCTATCTGCAAGAAAGCCCGTTGTCTATTGGAAGGTAACTTAGTTATTTATATGGCTATTTCATAGATCTGCATGAGGTGGATACTTGAAATTGTGATATCTACTCTGAGTTGCACTGAGATTTTCTTTATTATCCATTTATGCTAAGTTATTTTTCTGTGATATGACTTATTATGGATAATTATAGATTATTAACAAAAATAATGGATAGAGGGAATTAGAGAGATTTTTCTTCTAGAGCAAAAGGTTATAAAATAGACTCCAAAATATAAGAAAGCTGAAAACATGAATTCTGTGACAGAGGAGACTAAAGGGATTCATTGGAAATCAAGGAATGGGTCACTGGCTGTAGAAATTTTAAGCATGTTGTGCTTCCATAGAGTATGTGGAGGGAAATCTGATTTTGTTTGGCTAATTTAAACCCATATCTGAAAATAGTTTTTAGAATAATCTTACCAGACAAGTTAACCTTTAATTATTTAATAGAATTAATTTAACCATTAATCTATTGATCACCATAATTTGAATGATTCTATGGAAAACAAAAAACAATCTTCATTTCTTGTTTCTCTCCTAAGAGCTGCTGAACTTTTCCACTATTTTGGCTACAGAACATATGTTCAATTGACTTTATGCAACACGCATTCATAGATTTTAAGCAGTATCCTTCAAAACAGTTATTTCAAGTGGCAGTATCCATTTAAAGTTCAAGGCAGTAACTTCAATTAATTGTCTGCTATACAGTAACTTCTTGCCTCAGGATGTTTGATTTTTTCCATTGACTTACCTGTTAATTATTGCTTCAATGAGTGATTAATGAGACACTGTATTTGTATTTCTGTTTAGTGCATAATAGTGGTCATTAAAAACTTTCAAAAGCTATAAATAACCTTATAATATTATCCCAGCAATTACAATATTACAGAAATTTTCCACAGTGGATTCGGATGAATATAAAATAAATGATGAAGTTTAAATGCATATATGTCGAATGTGTATACAGCAAAGCTTTTTAAAATGAAGTCTAAGCCTGAACAATGCCTTACTTAAAATCTAAAGATCTTGAATCCAACCAGCGTGAAACTCCACTTAATATTTTGTGCAAATCTGAGCTGAGATGTAAAAGCTATAGAAGTTTTATTATATGGTTGGAACTTAAAAGTTATGACCCACAAAATCTTTCAGATCTTTTCCAGATCACTTTTGTCTCTAGTTCTTCCTGAAAGATCAAGTGCTCGAACCCAGTTAACAACTATTTATTAGAAATCAGAATTCACAACCTAGTTTGGAAATGTAAAAATTTGGGAGAAGATTGGCTACCTTTCATTATCAAGATAGATTCTCTGCCACAGGATAAATTATTACATAAATCTGTTTATTAACTTGTTATTTATATCGCAGTTTCTGCTTAACAATGTCTGTGACACTGCTAAAAATGATATCCTTGCTAATTATTAGAGTATATCATTCATATACTTAGTTTAACATGCTCAAGTTCACACAAATTAACTGTAATGGTTACCTTGAATTTTAATTACCACATCTAATGCTGTGTCCCTCCTAGAGCTATGGTTACTGGCCAAGAGTTAAAGAGCAAAGATTTCACTTCCTTCTGAGACAAAAACTATAATAAAAGGAAATGGAACAGTATCAATTCTCCTTCCTGACAGAGATAGTAAAGAGACTAAGAAATGCAGCAACAGTCTTGCTTCAGTTTTAAGATTACAATCTTGTTAGAGGAATTAATTCTTAGAGCTTTCCAACTCTAGACTGGTGACACAAATGTAGCCATGTCCAGCAGAGCTGAAAGTTATCACTGATCAAGTGAATGTTTCAGTAACAAAAAAGCCTGAGTGAATACAACTTTTGAGGAGAAAAAATCTTGCATTTTCCACCCCAGATCTTACCAGAAAGTTGCACAACACTTGAGGGCACAAACAGACATTCCTCTAATGTGTCTTCTTTAATTTCTTTGATGGTTTTATGAAATAATTTAATATAACAAAACACAGGAAATTATTGCTGTTTCCTACAGTATAGTTCTTTCTGTTCCGGTACAGAGCGCTTCTTTTTTCTTCATTGAAACATTAACAACATTATTTCAGGTCTCATATTCAAATTATTAGCTCAATCTACACATTCCTCTGATGTGCATGGGAATAGAAGAATACTTAGTGAATTGTTTTCACACACTGGAAACTGAGGAAAAGGTATTTGTCACCTTGGAATGTTTGCAGAATAATCACAGAATAATAGAATGACTTTAGTTGGAAGATACCTTAAGGATCATCTAGTTTCAACTTCCCTGCGTTGGGCAGTGTTGCTAAATGGTAGAGGAGCTTGCTGAGGGCCCCATGCAAACCTGGCCTTGAATTCCTCCAGGAATGGGGCATCCACAGCTTCTCTGAGCAACCTGTTTCCAGTGCCTCACCACCTTTTGAGTAAAACATTTCCTCCTAACATTATCATTATCTACCTGTGTAAAAAGTTGTTCTGCATCCCTTTTATAAGCCCCATTTAAGTACTGAATATCTATAATGGGGTCTCCCTGAAACCTTCTCCTCTCCAAGCTGAACAACCCCAGTTCCCTCAGCCTTTCTTCATATGAGAGGTGCTCCAGCACTCTGAGCATCTTTGTGACCCCCCTCTGGAGCCACTCCAACAGCTTCACATCTTTCTTGTGCTAGGGGCCCCAGGCCTGGGCACAGTATTCCGTATGGGATCTCATAAGGGCAGAGTAGAGGGGGACAATCCCCTCTGTCTCTCTGCTTGTTACCTCTCTATTGATGCAACCCAGGATACTGTTGGCCACTCAGGCTGCAAGCACACACTACTGGCTCATGTCCAACTTTTTATCCACGAGTACCTCAAAGTCCTTCTTTAAAGGGAAGCTCTCAATCCCTCACTATCCAGCCTGTTTGCATGTTTGCCCTAACTGAGGTACAGCACTTTGCACTTGACCTTGTTGTGCCTCATTTAGTTTAGCGGGCCTACTTTTCAAGCTTGTCCAAACCCTTTGGGATGGCATTCCATCATTCTGTTGTATCGACTGCAGCAGTCATCTTGGTGTCATCAGCAATCATGCTGAGTGCACTCCATCACACTGTCTAGGTCATTGATGAAGATCTCTCCCTGAGGAGGGACACCTGGGAAACACTGTACAGCACCAGGCCTACACCCAGATGTAGAGCTCTTGGTCACACTCTCTGGCTATGCTCATCCACCTAATTCCGTCCAGATACAAGAATGTAAACAATAATGATAAATCATGGCACAGTTCAAAATCAGATCAAAATTAATGCAAGTTATATCTATCATTTTAGACTTAAGGTATAATTCATATCATCTCTCCTAATCACATGTTTAAGAATAAAGGTGTAGTCCAGACAAATACGTTCAGTTATATGAATCCTTGCTGACATGCTTTTCTTTTAGCAATTTTAATGGAGATATAATATAAATTCTTTCAAATTTCTGAAGTTCTGGTGTGCAAGATTCATGCATCAGATCTCACCAAAATATTGGTTCTCCAGCCATAATATGAATTGTTTTATGGGACAGACATACACAGATATGCCACTGGGTGTGCTCCAGGATTAGATATACTGGTGATGTGATGGGGAATAGTACTTGATGTAAGGCTTCTAATGGGAAATGAGCTCTTTGGCTGTCACATCCTTCTGGCTGCTTTGCTGCTGCTTTCCTCTTGCTCTAGCAGCTCATCTTACCAGCTGCAGCAATCTTATTGAGTCCTGTGTCACGAGAGAGTCAGTATTAGCACACTGTACAACTTCTCCAAGGTGGAAAAAACAATTATCTGGACCTAAGAATACAAATCTCATATTCATTATTTGGGACTTGGTTAGTCTGTAATGCTCTTTATTAATTCAGTCACTGCTTCTCTGGATTTTGCATCAAAACACTCAGAACAAATCCCAATTTCATTCTCTCACGTGGCTCAGGAGAATTATTACAAGTTAAGAAATCATTTTGCAGCCTCCATATCAGCCACTGCTCATCATGTTCAGCCAGATAGAAGAGGATGCAAGCAAGGAAACCTTGCCTTGTCTTGGCCATGTTACTGGCTCCTTCGAGCTATTAGCAACTTAAACAAGCTATAGTAACTGGTGTCAGCTGTGCCAAGTGCTCCTTATTTGCATCCAAATTTCTGTGTTCATTACACCAGTAACTTAATGGCTTTGCACACGTGGTTTGTTTGCAGTGCTTGGGAGCTTCTCTCCTAATTCAGAACTTCTTATATAAAAAATAAAATCAGATTTAATCAAGTAGGGAGTAGGTAAAAATGGCTGAAGATTGTCTCAGAAATTGAGGAGTATCTTTTGATTCACATGTGGGCACATACAACCTCTGTAATCACCCCCTTTTGTAGCTTAAGTAGCTATATTCTAGTTTATATAAAATAAACACTTTGAACTCTTCTATGTTTACCATTTCTCCTGAATTCTCTTAAAGAAAGTAAATCCCACTTTTTCTTCCTCTATTAAAAGGATGGATTTTCCTGTCTTGTGTTTTTTTTTTTGTTGTTTTGTTTTTTGTTTTTTGGTTTTTTTTCTTCCTTGTATGGCTAACATGTATCTAATTTGTGATTCTGCTTCCAAGTGCTTTATGCAGTTTCTCTTTATAATGAATAACCTTTGGAACATCTTCAAGTTTCCAAAAGTGCTCATAACGTTGTTAACTCTGTTGTAAACCCACTTGGACAAAAAAGCAGCCAGGCTATTGTTTCTCCTTAAAACACCAATATGTCTGAATTCTTAAAACCTGAAATGAAATTAGTAATTTTTGCTATTTTTATTCCAGAACTTGCATTCTGGTATTTATGTTTATAGGATTTCTTTTCACTAAGACTATTCATAAACAAAATTACAAGGTGTCATTTATTTGATTCCCAAACAAGTAAAAATAAAGTTCTCTAATACTTATTTTGCTTTGCAAACAGAAACAATAACTAAATCACACATTATTTCAAGTCTGAAGTTAAAATCCTGAGGATACAAAGTGCCATTGTCACATTACTATTTGAAGTTTGTATTTTTTCACTATAAACAGTATATCTCTGATCTCTCCATTTTACAGCCCCATCCATAACCTCACAATAATATTTTCCAGACACACAGAACAGCCGTATACAATATGGTTATCATCAATTTTACTTTAGATTGAGGAAAACTAAACTAAAACAAATACGTATTTTATAAAATCTTACAAATAGTATCTCTTCTGTCTATGATGAAAGAAAGTAAAGGTGCAGAACACAGAAGTGGAAAACAACGTTGACAATCACAATTGCTCACACACTATCAACCAATGTGTTTGCTCCTATATTGTTTATTTTTACTCTTGAGAAGATTTTAATATTATTTTCATATATTGATTTACATCTCAGAATATTCTTACAAAGTAGGATCAAATTATAACTGATTTCAAATTTTGTATTAAATTCACCTTTGGAAAAAAAAATGTAGCTCTTTAGGAACAATCTATTTTAAGCATAGTTGTTGAATAGGGACTGGTATGGACTATAGAAAATTAACTTTAAAAATTGAATGCTATATATAGTGTTCATTTTTATGCCTTTCTGTTGGCATGTTGTGGTCATAAAAGGCTTAAGAACTTCAGCAGGATATATATTTTTCCTGCCTAAGCCTTTAGAGCACTATCTATTTGTAGGTATCATATATTACCTCTGTGTGGGGCCTGCAGATGAAATCTATTCCAGGAGTGGCCCTTGTTGGTAGATTTCCAGAAAGCCATCTGTTCCCAATGGGGCATCTTGTCTGCCTTCCCTAGCAATTAGAAAGCAGCAGATGAAGATGCAAGGCATAAAAAGAGAGAAGGACATGAAAGAAGAAAGAATTATATAAGATAAATCTTGTTTGTTTGAAGAAATGCAGCAGTAAACTGTTAAAAAGATAGAGGCTATAATCACCTGTACAAAATGATTTTTTTCCCAAACTTTCAGTAATAAAACACAGTTCCTGTCAAACACACTATCCAACAATCATCACTATTTGGATAATTTGTTCTGTACCATAATTTTCCAATGAATCACAATTAAAGCAATAGACTTGTGTTGTGCTTTAGGGAGAACACAATGGCTATCACATAAGTGTTTCCTCATGAAAGCAGGAGTCCTGGATTTATCTCCAACAAAATGTTTTATTCTTTTTAACTCTCCGATTCTTGTGCAATTATGCTTTATCTGAAATGTGAGGGTATTATAATATTAGCTTACACGTGATTTTGATCTGTAAACTGTGATCAGTCACTGTGAACTGCAGCATTGAAAATAACTTATGATGCAAAAATTCCAATTTTGACTGAATGTTTGACAACACAAAGGGAGAAATTGTTGAATTATTTTTCTCTCTAAAAGAGGAATGTGATCTAATCTTGATCATTTGAACTCCCTCAACACTTAGCAGGCAGAAGCCAGCACCTCCATAAAATTTCAACCATGTCATGTTTGACATTTGTCTTCACAGAAATTAATACTTTCTAGAAGTGTTTACAGAATTCCAGAATTAGGAGCCAAGATATCTAGCTTAGACTTCCCAACTTGTTTTTAGACAGTTATTATCAGGTCAGATGAATTTTTTAAAAAAGTTTAAAACACAAGGGAAAACTTACTGAACAAAGCTGGCATTATAACGTTACACATACAGAAGGGTATGATTCTGAGACAAAATGACTTTCAGTTACCTCTGCATGAAGTCTGTTCTGATTCTTTTACCTTTTGTGTCAGACAGTGTCAGCGTGTTTAATGTTATGGATTTTCTGGCATTCTCAATTTTCAGAGTTAAGTAGACCTGTAGAGATGACTAAACTTTATTTAATCTCATGAAAACATTTGCAGCAACTAGTCATAGGAATTACCATCACCACTGTTCCGTCAAAATCAATAATTTTGAAAGTAAGCTGGGCAAGAAAAGGGGTATGTGTACATCAGTTTTCACTGAAACTCAATGAAAGTGCATACGGTGTCTCCCCTAAAGAGACACAGACTAGTTATGGTCAGTATTATGGTGACTGTTACAAAGTGAGGAATGCATTTTTCTTCTGAAGCAAACTTTTTGTTCTATTTGAATTTGCAATGGAATAGCACCCCACAGCAGAAAGTAATGTATGTATGCACGTTTTTGTGTGTATATGTTTGAGAGAGAGAAAATGATAATGAGAGAAAAGCCGCTAATTTTAAGTCTGCTCAGAAACTAGATAGAATAGTGGCAATCATCCAGTCCTAAGAAACATGGTAAACAGTTGAATGATTTAAAGTTTTAACAACATGCATGGGTTGCATCTAGAGACAGTAGATCATTTCTTGAAAAATGTTTGTCACAGTATTTTTGTTAAGGTCGTGAGTTATAGTGTGAAACTTCTCAAATTTTTCCCAACATGATAATAACAAGAAGAAATATTCCATCAAGAGAATTAAACTAGAACTTGCATAGCAATCAGCTGTCAGATTGTGTTCTGTGTGTGGGCCAGCAAGTGGAGAGCACTCTTCAGTAAATTTGGACAATATTTACTCGGAGAATAGGAATGTAGAACTTCAGGAATCTAAGATTTTTATTTATGTCTCATTGCTCCATTTCTTCTTTTCCATCTAACTGTCTCATTACACCAATCACAATCTACTTGTCTTCTATTCATTTCATAATTTCTGTCCAATTCTCCCTAACTCTTTATCTCAATCCTGTTTTTCTTTCAGTCAAATTCTTTCTCTTCTAATGACACACTCCTCACACACACATAGTATCAGTGGCCATTTTGTCCATTCCAATCTATTTCCTGGGGCTGTTCCAGTACTTTCTTTTTCCTCCAAACACTCTTCTCCCTTGGAGCCTGCCATTTATCTCAGCAGTCTAAGCTGCACTGAATTCCTAAGTATAAATTTATCTCTATTGTCTTGCCTCTACTGTGTTTGGAACAGGGGGAACACTCTTGGAGATGGCAGCAGATAATATACCACTGGACAAGTATTGACAAAAGCTCTCATGGTGAGCAAGAGCATGATAGATCAAAAAATGAAATATTGGTACTTCTAGGAACTGCAGATTGACAGTCAGTTTTAAGATTCAGTAAACAGGATAAAATCTAAACTAAATGGAAACATTCCCTAATAAAGTGAAGAATCTGGGAAATAAGACAGCGAGGATGTCTAGACTTAAAAAGCATTGTGATGTAGCATCATTAATTTAATCTACTGAAAGGCACTGAAATGTGCAATTTCTTTGAGTAGGACAGAAATAAAGAGAAAAGTAGTGAAGTGGCATTCTATGTCAGTAAAGCAGTATAACTATAAGAAGATTCACAGACAATCAATTTAGTGCAAAATTTCTTTGATGGTTCTGCTGTTAAGAATCTGCTATAGATTCCCAGGATCAACTTGGATAGTGAAATGTCTTGAAACTGTTACAGAGATAAATACTACTGGGAACTGTGTTATTTGGGGAAAATTTCCAAAGTATAAAATGAATACCAAGTGAATAATTTCTCAACAATTCAACCAACTCAAAAACTTGGGTAAATAATCTTAGTATAGTTCTTTAAATAAGTAGCTAAATTCAACATCTCATTTGTGTTAAAACTGCATAGGGAATAAATCTATTTTTAAATCCACTTTGGTAAACCAAGGATCTTATAGAAGTCCTGGCTATGGAAAATGATTCGAGTTAAATGACAATAAGATAATTACTGTTAAATTACATTGAGGAAGAAACAAAAAACTGATCAAGTTTCCTATCTGGGAGAAAAAATACAACAAATATGAGACCAAAACAGTGAAGTCAAAGACCTTCAGAAATTAGGAACTTCTATGTAAAGCTGACTGAAAATTCTTTCAATCAAATTTGTCTAAACAGTCAGAAATTTTTAAGGATGGGGGAAATTTAAATAAGTTTTAAAAAAAGGGGGAAGGCTCCATTTATAATTGAATGAATAATCACATAAGAAGAAGGTAGGAACAATAAGACTCAATAAGGAGTGGAAAAATTATAAAAGCTGCATCTTGGAAAGTGTTAAATTAAAGAATAAAGTCCAGAACTTTTGCCAGAAATCTAATTCAGTTTGTCATTGCAAAGAAAGTTAAAACAAATAACACAAGGCTTCTCAGCCATCTGAATGAAAAAAAATAATAATGAAGTAAACATTCTATGGAATGGAAGCAGAAATGAGGTTTAAATGAAAATATATATATATATATATATATACATCTATATATATTTTTTTTTTCAGGATGATCGATTGGTACAAAGGTACAGAAATACAAATAATCAGAATGTATGAATTTCACTAGTACTGTGGAATTGAGGAAATTGTGAAAAGTAGGAATTAATATTAACACAAGGGTTGTAAGATGGCAGAGTAAGAAGTAGTAAACATTGCAGAGTTATCAGTATGGAATAAGATTCCTGGGGGAGTTTCTCAGTGACTGACCCTGAGGTTATCTTTTATGTAAGGTCATTAATGACATGAGTGCTAAAAGAAGGATTATGCAAAGTAATTATGTTATTAAGATACATCAGTACAAATAAATGAGGAAACATTAATTGAGTATGAAAGCTGTAATAAATGAAATTACTTGAAGTATATTGTGAGGAAAAGCAAGGTCAGTTACACAAATTGCTGTGATAAGTAAGCTGAAAATAACAAGAGGAGAATTAATTGGATGAACTGTTTGATTACAAGCTGACTGATTGAGTGTTATATGATTGTCACACACACACACACAAAAAAAGAAACAAACCACAAATGTAAACTCGATCTTTGCTTGTAACAGAATGGATATTTCCATTATAGATAAGGAAGTTTTAATATCTTTGTGTAAATCACTGGGAAGATCTCATCCAAAACACAGTAATCTCTTGTGCTTGACAAAAACCAGAAGATGTCATCTGAGGAGACAGAAAACATATTTTAAAAACAGAAATTTGTTTTCAAAAAAGAAGAGATGACTGAGAACATTGCAGGTAAACTGAGAACTTCAGGTCTTCTACCTTAGTGCTAGCAACTGCATTATTTTTATTCTTCTTTGCTCTCCACAACCCAAGATTCTTGAATACTTGCCTATGCAAAGGAAGTTTTAATAGGGGATGAGAGGTCTAATATGTTTTTGCCCAGGATGTAGCATCATCCAGTGGCTGATGCACGAGCTTAACTCTGTTCTTATCAAGACTGCAGGATGCCTCATACTTAAGTTTTGTCAGCACCCTGGGCAAGATATTTATCAATCAGTTCATATGAGTTGTACCATCAAAATTAAATTACAGCAGGGTTGTTGCTGTCTTTGGCACTGGATATAACCAAATGGGAAATGCTCTTATGGTTATGCAAATGTGACTGAAGTTAAGAACCTAGGGAACATTCCTGGTAACTCATAATTGTTCAGCATTAGGCCAAAAGCAGAAAACTGAATTGTTGTTTGCAATGTTTTAAACACAATATCAGCAATATAGCAGGTGGAATCTCACTCCAACCACCAAGGAGGTTTTCTTGTAAAGGAAAGTCAACGAACATATGAGGAAACTGATACAGTATACTTGAAATTCCTAAAAGATTTTGACGTGGACCATCACTGAAGAATAAGTTAAAGAAAATTAAGTTGTCATAGAATCAGAGAAAAAAATTTGTAGAATTATTAACTAATTTATAATTAGGAAAAAAGTGATAAAAATAAAATAGAGGAAGATTGTGAAGTGGTCTCTCCTCTCCTAGGGTCTCTGCTACCATATGGACTGTTTAATTTATACGGGATCTAAAAATGATGAAATGATGAAGTTTCTTTATGAAACAAAATTTCTTCAGGTATTCAAGCCTGTCTGGGAGGAGTTGCATAAGGATCTCACAACACTGAGTTACTGAACAATAAAATGGAAGATTAAATTAAATATCAATAATAACAAAGTAAGGTTCATAGCCCCCCCTTCTACAGTTGGTTATACATACCATTAGTTAGAATATTGGAATCTGAGGAAGCAGGAAAGAGATCTCAGTAACTATGTAGATGTCTCCCTGAAAACTCTTCAGTAACTTGTGACACTGGAAATGTATTACAATTATTAAGAAAAGACAGAAAGAACAGAAACTGGAGAAAAATCCAGTTCTCGGTGGTGGGGGTTATGATCATCTGTTTCAATTCTAATTAACGTTTACAGTGATTTCACCTATAAGATGACTAAATTGGTTGAACTTTTATGGAAAAACAAGAACTAGTCAGCTTTGAAAATAAAGGCTTGAAAGTCGGATCTATTCTGTTGTCTATAAATTGGGGTCTATCTTTTCAGTCGTTATCTGTCAAATCATAAAAGATGGAGAAAGTTTACTAGGGAAGAATTGTCCACTGTTATTGTTAAGAGAACCAGGAATGACTCAGAATTTTGAAACAAATGAAAGAAGTACTTTTCATTACAGTATGTAATTACTTTCTGGAACTGACTGCCACAAAATGGTGTGGAAGATCACTAGATTCACAAAGGACTCAGTGGATTTATAGCAGGGGAGCTATCAATCACAGTGGTCTGTATGCTGCCCCCAGTTCCAACTTAAAATGCTTTGTTACCAGAACCTGAGAAATATTTGAGAAGTAGGATCAAGCTAGACTTGTCTGTCATAATCTCTCTCATATCTTTTTTTCATCTTGTCAAAAATACACTTTTTTTCTTTGGACCAATACGAACAGTCCCACATTTTTTATAGTTTTGTAGGGCAAGTGGTGCAAAGAAAGAAGTAGTAAGCCAAGGGCTAATTGGTTCCACAAGAAGTAAGCAAGGTTGGTCACGAAGTATGTCTAGGAAGGATGACAGGAGACAACTGAACGGTGAGCAGGGGAATGAGATTCTGGGGTTCCTTTCAAGAGTGAAATAGCAGGAGAAAATTTGAAATGTTTGAAATGAAGAATGAAGTAGTCTGCAAGTGATATTTTTGCCTGTAATGGAGGAGATGCACTGCAAACTTTCTTCTAATCCTGCACCCTAAACAGAAAGATAAACTTTTAAGGCAGCCCATTGCTAACAGGAAAATAGAGCTATATGCATAAAGCTGGTTGCATTAACCTTCAGTGGTTAAAAAAATTAATAAAACCAAAGGGAACCTGGCATTTCCAAGTCAGAACTATTTTTATGATGCACTATTGCCACAGATAAACAAACAAACAAATAAATAAATAAAAATAAAAAGATTAAAAAAAAAAGAGGGTGAGTACTTATGCTATGTAAAATTTTCATCTTTTGCATAGGTTCTGGAGCTATTAAAGCCACTTCAGGCTATGGATAAATATACTGCCCTCAGCAATATTCTAGCAACAATAGGCTGACACCAGTACACATTTGTGAGCAAATTTGCCCTATCTTCTGTTTTGCCATCACTGGGGAAATAAGTATACTATACTATTAGCCTATAGTAAAAATAGGACAGTACTGCCTCACATCACTATTACTCTGTTCTGGTAATTCATAGCTATTAGAAATATCAAGTTATCCTAAGTGGTCAGAAAAAATAAAACCTCAGGAAACAGCTTGGTAACCCCTTTTCAGTCTCTGCTGTGATGGTTCACAGCAAAAGTTCACGGCAAAATGTCAATATTATAGGAGAAGCAGACTGCTGAGGCCTGATGCACATTCAGCTGAGTTTACAAGGTGTCAGGATGTCCAACTGTGTGAAAAACACCAGGAGTAATTTAGTATGACCATGTGATATTTTGTCCTGATATGTTTTTCGTATGCACATGTACACACAGCCCTGAAGAAGGCAGAAGGTCTCTGAAATAGGCAGAACATCTGAGCCATTGTGTTTCAACTGGAGGACTGCATGCTCTTTGAGTCACTGCCCAGAATGATGGGATGGATATTGTGCCCAGGACAGGTGGGAGATGTCAGAACTGTTACTTTTTCAATTTTTAACAAAAGGGCTTGGCTAACATTACTGCTTTGTGTGCATATGCCATAGACATAATGCCTTACCTTCAGTCCCTTTGAAACAGTTATAGATTATGTTTTTGACATTTAAAATTGTTGCCAGTTACTTTAGTCACAGTCCAATTTTGTAAAGACTTTGATGGCAAATTCTGAAAACCTAACAACCTATCATTCCATCCAGAAAATCTGACAATCTCATAGAGCTGTGGGTCTCTGCGAGTGCAGTAACTATAATGTCAGGAAGAAATGTGCACTGGTATAAAGCATAAGTATAAGCCTACCTTATTTATCTAAAATTACTTTAGAAACCCTCAGAATACTGAATACCAGAGTTTCGTAACTCTTTCTCAAATTCAGTTAATGATTAATAGGGCAACCATCTTGGAAAACCCCCATTTTTACTTTCCTGTGGTAAATTTAGCAGTGATTTAAATGGAATTGTAAGCAAGAAAATTAAAAAAAAAATACCAGACAAAAAACACCACTTATGAAATGCTAATATAGCAGATCTCATAATAGCTAATAGTGCTGTTTCCCAATTTCATCTCTTCCCCCATCTGCTTTTTCCTCTTCTTCTCCCTCCCTTGTTTCTCTGCTTTTCTGCTTCCTTCCTCCGTTTCTCTCAAAATATCCTGCTTCCTCCTCCTTACATGCATGTATGCACTTCCCTATTACGTGGTTCCCAATACTGAGAATACCCTCCCCCCCATTCTCTAGAAATGATCTGCCTGCCTGACTCATCACTGACACACAATGAGTTTGAGCATTTCCCTTCTGCACCTGTGGGATGTTTCAGTGTATTTGCTGTCTCCATATTCTGAAGGTGATCACAGCTCTCTCTTCCGGAATTGTACCTCCTCACTACCAAAATATACTAGGGGAATGTGGCTTATTTTTTCTCTTCTAGAAATTACATAAACATTGTGCTCCTTGCCTTATTTTACATTATGAAATGCAATATTTATAATGCTATAAGTCTAGCTTAAGGTTCTTCTGTAGCTGCTATAAGCAATTAAAATCATGAGTCATTTCTTGACGGAGAGGAGCAGCATTATTAGAAACTCATCCATACCCATATCACTGATCCATTAGAGACTGTGGCTTTTACTGTGGTTGTTTCTTCACTGTTGCCATAGGTGAGAACATCCATTTGTTCTTCCCAAGAAACATCGGAGTGTCATCATATGGCATACGCACTGCAATCAAGTAATCAGGAGCAACTAACATAGGCTAATGAAAGGCAATTCCTGCCTTACTAACCTGATCTCCTATGGCAAGTTGTTGAATTTACCTTTATTTTCTCCTAGATACATTGGCTGCTCAAGGCTTGGACAGCTGTACAGTTATCTGGTTGAAGAACTTTAGACCTGTGAAGCCTTTCAAGAGTGGAATAGAAGGAGAAAATTTCTAAGCCTGGTTTGAAATGAAGACCAGAGTAGTCATGAATAGTCTGTAAGTGACATATTTGCCTGTGATAGTGGAGGTGCCATCATGTCACAACGAACTGACTGGATGGCTGGACCCAAAATGGCACTGTGAATGGTTGATCATGAGTGGCATTCCCCAGGGCTCATTTTGAGGCCAGTTTTGCTTGATATTTTCATTAATTATCTGGATGTGGGAATTAAGTGAACTCTCAGGGAACTTGCAGATGACATCAAGTTAGGCAAGACTGTCAATTTGCCTGAGGATAGGAAGGCTCTGAAGACAAAACTGTATGGGCTGGATTGAAGGAATGAATCCAATCTCTTGAGATTTAATTGGGTTGTAACCAACCCATGAAGCAAAATAGGCTTGAGGAGAATAAGTGGCAAGTTGCCTGGTAGAACATGACATGGACGTGCTGGTCACCAAACAGCTGGCTGAACTTGTGCCAGCAGTGTGCCCAAGTAGCCAAGAAGACCAACAGCATGCTGGCTTTATTGGAAATACTGTGGCCAGCAGAACTAAGAAAGTGATTTTCCTCTTGCAAGGAGCACTGGTGAGGCTGCACTTCAAGTGCTGTTCAGCTTTGCACCCCTCCCTACCAGAAAGATACAGGGTTGTTTGAGCATATGCAGAGATGAGCAAGGAATTTGATGGAGAGAATAGAAAACAAGACATACAAGGAGTGGCTCAGGAAACTGGGATTGTTTAGGAAAAGTGGACATTGATGGAAGGATTCATTGCTCTCTAAAACTGCCCAAAAGAAGGCTACACCAAAGCGAGCATAAGTCTCTTCTCAGGTGACAAGTAAATTTAAATTTAAATTGGTTATTAGGAAGAATTCCTTAATTGAGAGGGTGACAAAACATTGGAATAGGCTACTGAGTACTCATCCCTGGAGGTATTTAAGAGATGTGTGAATGTGGCATTAAAGGGAAATGTTTTATTAATGAGACTTTGTGAGTCAGATTGATGATTGGATTTAATGACCTTGAAGGGCTTTTCCAACACAGATGATTCTGTGATTTTATTCTGTGACCTACTCAAATTTATTCAAAACTTTGACCAGTTTGATATGATACTGCTAAATACAGGAATCCAGGAAAACATTATTTCTCCATTTTACTAGTTTCAGTCTAAATAAGCTAACTTCTTAGATACTACTTTCTTGTGGATTGAACCTGCTTTTCTGTCAATCCTGAAAATGAAGAATCTTCATCTCTTCCTTTTGCCTTCTGAAGTAAAAAATCCATCTCAGATAAGTAAGTTGTTTACTTTAAAACATTTTGGTGAATTTCGTAATGAACTCCATCTCCAACTTAAGCAAAATGGGAGTTTTAAAGACTGACATTCTCTTGGGGGAGAATGGGGTTTTTTGTTTGCTTTTTTTTTTGTTTATTGCTGATGTTATTTTTGTTCTTTTTTAATTGTTCTTGTTATTGCTATTTTTTAAAATCAACATTTAAAATCAAGTTTTTTTTTCACATGGATGTCAAGAACATCAATTATCATTAATATTAATTATGGCTAATATTTTACACATAACAGTGCATTTTTCTTTACACGCTGCTCATCTCTTTCTCCTTGTCTTTAAAACAGCTTGACTGTAGCCACCAAAATCATCCTTCCCTCAGGACATCGTCTTAACATCACGTGGTGATAGTAAAAATGAAAAGCAAGAAAATAATACAGTAACTAAGTCACCTCAAACAGCCTACAATCTACCCCTGCTTCATTTCATCCTTCTACTCTGGTTCCCAAATATCTCTGGTCACATCTGCCTTCAAGCAGTTCAAGTTTCCATAAACTTTTCATAGAGAGAGCCAGTCCTGCGTTTATTCTCCAGTGTTCCTACAGTGCATGAGCTCATTTCTGCCACTGATATTCCCCTCCAATTCTTTGAAAGCATTAGCTGAAACCCTAAAATCAGGACTGGATGCTGGAAGATTTATCAGCTAGTTTTGGGTTTTGAACCATACTAGCTACTGACTACTGTCTACCAGGAAAATGTATAAAACTGCAAAATTCAATCCAAACATCTGTTGGCTTGATATGATTATTTCTTGCTGGTGACTAAGAACAGAGCATTAACCTATTCAAGTTAGGTGAGAAATGTCCAAGTCCTGGATCATGGCTGATGTTCTGGAAATCCATATTGTACTTTTAATATTCAGTAAGTATTCCTTGGAGCCTTGTGGAGAAGATCTCTCTTTTTTTTTTTCTTTTCATTATAATTTATTTGCAATGGTTTCATTGCTCTTTATGGTAGACAGTGCTGCCAGATTAAATGTAGTTCCTGTTGTTTTTTTCTCTCTGTTTCACTGTCTTTAGTGAATGGTTAATTGTTTTACCATAGCTCCCATTTTAAAAGCTACTCTTGTTTTCTGCCACTGATTAAATATGAAATTTGATCCAAAATCTACTTGGATCCTGCTCTGCTAACTGCTGGGGTAATTTTTTCATTACTACATTTGACTTTCTTGAGTATAACTACCGAGACTGAGTTGTCCTTGCGTGACATTTAAGTATTTTGATTCAAGAAGAATTAATACCTAATACACACTTACATGGTGAGGCACAGTTGTGTGTGAGATTTCTTCAACCCCAATTTTTAGTTTTTAAGTAATTAAAATTATGTGTGCTGTGGGGGATTCACAGGTTTGTGAGCATCCTTTCATGGCTCCGAGGGTTTTATTTTTCACATCTGACATACAACTGGAAGAACTAGATATTTCTGTAATAAACATTCAACATTCTCAGATTTTTACAAATATTAGAGTCAGAAAACTTTAAAGTGATGGCTGTGCATTTAGAATCAGAAAAGCAGAGAGTCACGGAATGGTTTGGGTTGGAAAGGACTTTTAAGATCATCTACTTTCACCTCTGCTATAGGCAGGGACACCTCTATTGCTCTCAGACCCATCCAACCTGACCGTGAGTGCTTCCAGGGAGGGGGCATTCACAGCTTCTCTGGGCAACCTGTTCCAGTGCCTCACCACCCTTACAGTAAAGAATTTCTTCCTAATATCTAGTCTAAATCTATCTTCTTACAGTTTAAAACCATCTCCCCTTGTCCTGTCACTACCTGTCCCTATAAATAGTCCCTTCCCAGCTTTCCTGTATTCTTCCTTCAGTACCCTTCGGTCACTGGAAGGCCACTGTAAGGTCCTGGAGCCTTCTTTTCTCCAGGCTGAAGTGCCCTAGCTCTCTCAGCCTGTCCTCATAGGGGAATGCGCCAGCCCTCTGATCATCTTCATGGTCCTCCTCTCCAGAGGAGGCTCCAACAAGTCCATGTCTTTTTTTTCTTGAGCACTCCAGAACTGGACACAGTACTCCAGGTGGGGTCTCACAAGAGCAGAGCAGAGGGGCAGAATCACCTCTCTCTTTTGATGCAACCCAGGATATGGTTGGCCTTCTGGGCCGTAAGTGCACATTGCTGGCTCATGTTGTCTTTCATCAGTTGACATATCCTTTTCCTTGAAGGTCTCCATTTAAACACTGCTGAATCAAGCCCATGTCTTCTGTTTGATAACAGCATAGCTTCTGCAGAGGCTATATTGCTATGCCATTGTGGGACACAATAAAACTGTAAGCACTGACAGTGCTGAATCCTGCCTTCATCAGTTATTCCACAGCGTCTGCAGGAATAATGGGGCTGGCAAATCAGATGCAGTATTGCTGGAGCTCCAGAATGTTAACCTCATAATAAACCATCTGCTCTCTGTATGACAAACTGCGATGCAACACATTGTCAGTATTTACGAATGATAAATAATGATAAATAATAATAATAACAATAATAGATCTGTTTCTATAGCGCTTCCAGTGGATAGCAGCTGATCACGCTTGCTGAATCCAGCGACGGAATGCCAAAAGGAAAACAAATGAATATAACCAGCTGTGGAGCTATTTTTGAAAAGCTGAGGAATTCAGCTGGTTGCTTTCTATTGCCTTTAAAGGTGGTATAGTGATATCTCAATGTTATTAATACAGCCTTCATATGAAAATGGATTGTTATTTGCTTTTTAAATGTTTGAGGGAAGTGCAGGACCCCAGTGGCTCATGGAACACTTGTGCGTGTGAATGATGCACATAAACACTGCTGTGTGTGTACTGTCTGATATCCAAGGCCCCTCTGTCCGTCACTCTTTGTGCTGAAGGAAATATAGCAAATATAGCATCAGAGTGTCTGCCCAAATGTCACCGCTCCAAGGCCCACTGGTGTCTGTACATGTGCCCTGCAACAAAAACAGCAGCATTGCTCCAAGGCTGTTTTGTGCATCAGCTCTTATATGGATGCAAAAACAGCATCATAAGTCCAAGGTCTTTCTGCCAAAACTCTTGCACTGCTGTTCAAAAGCAGTTACAAGGCTCTTGCTTCTGCCAGGACGATTTAAACACAGATGACTGAAACTTAGGATGAGTGCAATTTTAAGTGTCTTGCTGAAACATGCTGTGAAATCAGTCTGCAGAAAAAAAGCGAAATGCCATAAAACCTTTTTTCCTGTATAAGTGACACTTGGCAGGTCTTTCTCAGCTCCCCCAGCAGACTTTTTTTCTCCTTTTTCTCCCTGGCAATAAGCCTTTAAAAAACCTCAAAGACGTTTATATGCTGACCAAAGAAACTCTTTCTATAAACAAGCAAAGAAGGGTTTATATTAAATGAACGTTGTTTATCATTGCCATTGTTGCAGTATATTAAGATAACAGGCGAGGCAGAGCATTGACAGCTCCTAAAGCCACTGTATAAACCTAAGCCTGCACGTAGCTTGCGGCCTGGGGCTCCTTAAAGCTACTGCCTCGGTTTTCCTCCTGCCTATGCTTGTTGATTTCTATCAAAATGAGTTAGAAAGCAACTCATCAGGCCTATATAATTCCATACACACTTCCTCTCACCTCCAAACGGGAAGGTCAGCTTCTGGACAAACTTTGTTTCCACAGCTTTAAAAGAGTCTGTTGTGTTTCATTTTGTTTTGAGTGGTGTAATTATCAGTAATTATTGGGAAATGAGCAGGAGTCAGAGGCAATTCCAAAGCCACCCAGAATAAACTGTGCATTGTTGCAGGGTTGTAGCATGGCTGTTTTAAAGAATTAACCTTCTGAAATAGTTGGAAGTGACAGTTTCCTTTTCAGGAAGGGAAGAGGGCAAAGAGCTACACTGCTGCTTTAAAGTTAGTGTTTATGTTCAGGAAGAAGGAGCTGGAGAACACAGGGGATATGGAACAGATCCCTCTACTGCCCATTTTTTTCTTGTAAGTGAATCTGCTTTGGTAGGTACTGGGTCCAGAGAACATCTTCTAATGTCAGAACATCAGAACAAGTGAAAAAAATATTTTAAGCCATTAATAAGGCAATCAATGAGATTTACATTAGAGAAAACAAAATTACAAAGAAGATTAGAAAGAATGATAACATTCAGTATTAAATGACAGACTTTGAAAACTGAAGTTCCTAAAATAACTGAGAGTTAGTCCTATACTTAAATAGTCCCAAAGTCTTATTTTTTCCAAGTAAATTAATAATTGTCATGTTGCATCAGTTCAATCAACTGTGAGATAATGGAGATTGTAAAGCAGAGAACTTGATGGGTCACTGATTGCTAATAGACTACAGATTCTTGTGGGTCATGGGTTCATTGCCAGGCTATGTTTAAAGGTTACTCCTTTTTTTTTTTTTTTTTAAACACTGCTTAATTGCAAAACAAAAGTGGATTCATGATATGAATGCAGATATTAATGCCACAGCTAGACCCTGAACCATGATGGATAATGGTTGTGGGGTCTCACAGCAAGGTCATGCTTCTCAGTAGCTTTGGCAAAAACGATTTCTTCTGCCACAAGGACCCATACAGGCTCAGCAGTTTCCCTCTGATGGCAACAGCTGAACTGCTCTGTAGATGTATGTGCAAAGTGATTTCCAGAAGGAGATATCTGTAGAAGATGACACTGGTCTTTTCCTTCAATACTGTTTTGCTGTACTCCAGGGCTTAGCATACTGGGGCCGACTGAATCATTTAATTCCATGGTGGCAGCTACAACTGAGGCAAGACAGCTATGTGGATCCAGTGTCAGTGTGACCATAGAAAAGGTGGCTGCAATCCCATTTCTGGAGTAGCAGAATGAACTTTTCCTTTCCAAACGCAAGGCCTGCACTTCCCATCTACACATACAAAACAAACGTGCAAAATATTCCAGAACAGAAAGTGTGCAAGATTTCACATGTGTTACAAACAACAGGGATCAGGTACAGAGCAGCACAGCACCAGTGGACCAAGCTGGGATGCAGGGAAAGCAAAGGGGTAGAAACTGGGAGGAAATGAACAAGTAGAAGCTGTTCTGCATTAGTCCATAGGAGTACTAATGGTATAGGCTGCTCTCAACTGCCTAAAGCAGAGTCTTCCACACAGCAGTCCTCCTAGAGTCTGGAGTAAGGGTTGAAGAAAATTTTAATATCCTGCTGAGCCTGGAGCTGATTTTGCTGTTCTCACGCTGTTAGGTATGCACAAAACCAGCTCAATTTGGCCTCTGCTAATCCCAGTTGTAGTGAAGTCTGTTTTTTGATATAAAGACACGTCTCTGAATTAAAGTCTGTTTCCCTTAAGAAGCTCATGCATTTAAATTCAAAGCCTATTTGGTCCTACTGATGGCTGCTGCAGTGCTCTGTGTATAAACAGAAGGTCCATAATTGAAACAGAGTCCATTAGAAGTGCAGAGAGGAAACTAAGGGCGTGAATTCAGTGATTATGAAGGTGAATGATTAATAGCATGTATTAGTGCCAGACATAATACAGACAGACGCAGCCCCAACCTTGCAGGTCTGCTAGTATTTAAAAATGATATCTTCCACTCCTTCTACTCCATACTTGAGCCATTCTGGCTCTGGAAACAGTCAACAGTGTTAAACTGTTAGCAGTTTTGTAATGAGAACAAGAGGAGAGAATACTTTTAAGAACATGTCATTGGGATATAGAGGCAAAAGACTGCAGGAATACCACTCCACTGCTATTTGAAAAACTTGTTCTTCGCATTTGAATGCATGCTAGGTAGAAGAGAGTGTGTGACAGTGCATCCCACTAACCATGTAAATAGCCAGAAAGCAGAAGTACATGTATAAATACAACTCTTCCTCATCATATGTACAAGTTTTCCCTTTGCCAACACAATTTTCTCATTGAGATTTTAGAAGTTATTTATGAGCTGAAGTATAGAACAGCTTCCCTGATTTTTTTTTCTGCTGTACTATAAAGTATATTTTTCTGGTACCATTTGCTCCGCCCTGCTTCTTCTATTCAAAGTATAGTAACTATTGCTAAAGGCAGACAGATCATGCACTAAAGGCTGAAATTTGCTTCCACAGTATCTTCTGCCCTGCTAAGCAACTGCCTGTGATGCACTTAGTTCACGTTTTACTGGGAATATTCTGTAGAAGGATGCTTGGTTTAGGCCAAAGAAATCATTCCACTTCAGCAATGATGATTTATTTGGCAACTTTTCTGTAAAATGAACTCATAAAGCAGGAGTTACCTGGCGTGAGCATATCTACATTAATTATATAAAGACAGGACTGCTCATGCCCTTGCTCTTAAGTGATTGTTCAGTTCAAGAGAAGCACAGCTATTTCTTTCTGTTAGGCTGCCAACAGCTGAAAATACATCAAGAGGGTATTTTGGAAGGAAACTCTGACGTTCAGCTTCACTGTTTGAACATCACTGTCAATGTTCTTGTCACAAGTTCCCCTGTAAATCTGAGCTGTAACACCATGAGCAACTTGCAAATAGAGTAAAATGCATTGTAGAGCAAACTGATAATAGTGCAGCCCTATCTACTTTTCAGTCGGTCTTTTCAGTGCAGACATCCTTCCAGATACACAAGTAGGCAGACAGAGGAGCCTGTGATTTTGTATGAGGAGACATTTTTGTGCTTGGTTCCATAAGTGATTACTCATTTCCTGTTTGATTCTGGGAGGTCACATACACTTTGTTCCTATGTATGTATGTATTTAAACGAGATAACATTTTTAAAGGGTTATTGTGAATTAATCATGGTTTCCAGGTGTCATTAATCGTGGTTTCCAGGTGTCTGGTTTTTTTTAGGGACATTTAATACACAAGTAGTTGCCAGTGGATGATCGCACAAACTTTTTTTAATAGTATCAGTCTTCAACATGATTATAAAATGAGAAAAAAATTGAGGATCATAAACGAAATTGAGAGATATCTATCTGTGGGAAAATGTAGAATATTGAAGTGTGAATAACCTATTTTCTGTCTGGTTTTCTCTGAGCAACAATTAGAAACATGTGACTACATTACCTTTGTCTATGGCCAAGTCTACTTTCATCTACAGTTTTTGGAACTGTATATTCATTGAACCAGTGATGGAATTTGGCTGTGATATTTACAAAGCCATTTCCTTGAAACTCCAGGACAAAGCAATGAGAAACACAAACTGAGGAAAGTTTTATTAGTTACAATACCTTTCCTGAAGCTATTGTCTTCCAGAGTGGTATTACATGAACACATTTTAAAATATCGGGCTAGACAGATAGGCAGGTATTAGACACTAAGCACAAAGGCTTACCATTCATGGGCCTGAAGAATTTTCTTCCGTTTGAATAAGAAAGTAGTTCTACCCCTCTTTTGGCAGCAAGAACAGAGAAATGGTGGTCTTCTGTCAAAAGCTTTTCCCTCAGGGCATACTCCTAGGATTCTGATGTGGCAATAATTTTCTAATTGCTACTAACTGCTCCTTGAGGGCTGAATTGTAATGGTAGCCTTTGTTTTGTTCTTTAACGTGAATCAGCTGAATCAGAACTTTTATTCCTGGTTGAGAGTTTAAGGCCAGGATTTCAGGTTTAAAGCCTTTTTTTTTTTTTTTTTCCTGGAAACCGTTGCTTGGGAACGCTCATGTGTTTAAATTGAAAGGAGGCTGCTAGAACTGTTTTCAACATCTTAACATTCCTGTTACAAACTACATTTTCAATAAATTCTTTGAAATTCATTACGCTTACAGTAAACTCCTAGCTCGAAGCAAATTGTTCCATAATAGCCTGTACCGGGATTTTCTGCCTTGTCCTCTAAAGCATCTGTTACTGGACGCCGGCCAAAGAGTCGGCGTTCAGGACCAAAGGTCTGACTCGGTATGTGAATTCGCAGGATTGCCGACCAGCTGGTTAGGAGGGGCAGATGGGGACCTGCTCCAGAAGAATGAGTCACCAGGCTGGGCCAGGTTAGCCCTGGGCTTGTCCACCTGGATTTGGAAACTTCTTAAGACAGGTAAACTACTTCTTCGGTAATCTGCTCCTGTGCCACAGTACTCTTCAAGCAAAGAAGTTATTCCTAATGCTCTTATGTTTTGTTTTACCATACGCTGCTACCAAGAGAAGTTTGGCTCCATTATCTTTGTAGCTCCACATTGCAGGCTTGGGTTAGATCACCTCTGGGCTTACACTTTTGCCAGACTTGAGGGGCCCAGCTCCTTCAAGTTTTGCTCACAGACATCACAGTCATCGTACACTTATAGAACCACAGAATTGTTAAGAGTTGGAGGGGACCCTTAAAGGTCATCTAGTCCAACTCCCCTGCAATGAACAGGGACATCACAGCTAAGTCAGACTTCTCAGAGCTGCAACCAGCCTGGCCTTGAACATTTCCAGGGATCGGGCATTCACCACCTCTCTGGGCAGTCTTTGCTAGTGCCTCACCACCCTCACTGTAAAGGACTTTTTCCTTATATTCAACCTAACCCTCTGCTGTTTTAGTTTGAAACCGTTTCCCCTTGTCCTGTCACCACAGACCCTTCTGAAGAGTTTATCCTCTTCTTTCTTGTAGCTCCCCTTCAGATACTGAAAGGAAAAAGTCGGCAGTATTCTAGGTTAACTTATAAAATAACTAACTAAATAAATGAATTAATATATTTATTAACTAAAATAAAACAACTCAAATTTGAAATCCATGTTACAAAGATGTATTCTTTTTCTTCTCCCATGGTTTTCACTTTTGTTACGCTTACTGATACTGATGACCAAATCTAAATACATTTTAAACAATTCTGAATAACATTTTTTGCCCAAAACAAGATATTCCTCCTATAGAAACTATTTCCAAGCAAAGCAGCCAATGCATAGTCCTGGCAGGGAAAAGGAAACCCTCACCAAAAAAAGAAAGTGTGTGATGAGGACAGCCTGGTGAGCACATAGGGCACACTGGGATCAAGCAAGCAATAAAAGGTACTCCAGGCACTTTGCCAGCAGCTCCCTGTGAGAAGCAGGACCTTAGCACCTGCAGATTGAGGGTAGCTGAAGACTTTATAGGGCCTTTAAGGTCCCTTCCAATCCAGAATGTTCAGTGATTCTGTGATAAGACCAAGCAGCTATGAATTGGTGAGGAGACAACAAAAGTGACTGCATCTCCATCCAAAGTGAACCAGCCAACAGAGTTCTATCAAAATGACATTTTTGAAGATGTTCTCTACTGAACAGATGGCCTGAGCAGTGCAAACACATGTAATGGATCATGTCATGGCCAGGGTTAAGGGATGGAGAGAGTAGCAGGTGCTGTTGCACCAGTCCTACTGGGTTAAAAGAGAAAATGTTTACATCCTGAGGAGTTTCAAAGAAGGTTCTTTTGGTCACTGATAGGAAAATAGTAGTAGAATTAGATTAATTTTTTTGAGGTAGTATTGGTCCAAACAGTCCCCAGTTTCATTAAGTGACAGGAATTTGGAAGAGAAACTTCTGCAAAGGCAGTTTTCTTTCATCTCTCCTCAGCAATAAACCTCAAAAAGGTAAATGTCCACCACTTAGATCTTTAACTTTGCCAGTACTATGGAGATGGAAAGAGCTGTTAAGGGACTTGGTCTCCATTCAAGAGAAATCCTTTTGAGATGAGTGCACTGCAACCACTCTTACACTTAATTGTGCTTGCAAAGCCACAACTGGAAAGACAGTGCCTGCTGCACTGACTCTGATTATGAAGGAATAGATTTCTCTACAGCCCTTTCTCCTGTTTGGCAGCCCCCTAAAAAAACCCAGTCCCAGAAAAAAGCATGGTGTAGAAACTGATGACAGTGCAGATAGCATCACTTTTTGAAGAAGCCTGTGTAAATAAATCCAACTCAGCAATGATCTGAAAATTTGAGTTGTTATACCCTGAAGAAAATTCCTTATGTTCAGTTTCTGGAGCTCCACAGTGATACCTCATTACCATCTTTTTCTTTTAAACTGAGAAGTTCCTCAGCACTCTTCTCTGAGTAGTCTCCCATTTGGCTATTCATCTGTGTTGCCAGTTTCCAGGTCTAGGTCTACCCTGGAATTACTGAAGAATGAAATAAAATTGAGGAGCATTTTAGCTATCATCACTCTAACATTCATTGTTCACATGAACATTATCTCTTGAAAAGGTCTACCAATAACCCAGCAGTTCAGTTGGTGTGGTTTTACACTGGTGCCTGGAAGCATTTGAAATTAACCCATGAGATTCTAAATTTACTTCAAATACCAGCAATTCTAGTGATCTCTGAGTCATTTTAACTCCTAACTTCAGTTTTGTTAGGCCCAGTAGTAACATTGTTAAAAACTCTTGTTACTGAAGTAAGAATATTTTGGGCTACCACCTCTTTTTCTCTTGTGAAATTGATGGTTGTAATTGGATGGTTATGTAAAAGGAATTTTTAAGTAATAAACACAATTATAATTAATAATACTACCAAAAATTCTGTTATCAATTTCCAGAACTCATATATTAAGAAGTAGTCAGTACCCATTTCATGGCCACAAAATATTTGATAATATTCATGTTTCATTTTGTAATCTCTTTGATATAAACTTCCAATATTAAACAGTGATCACTTTTTTATCATTGAGTTACATGCTCAGATACAGTATAAAGTAAGGCAAAATAAAATCCTTTGAATGCAGACCTTTCTAATGAGAAACCTAACATTAAGATAATCACTTAGGATGTATTAGCAACTTTGTTTTACAATATTTATAAAATATTTGGCACACACATGTAATAACATTGCAGTCATCAGGGCTGAGTTACATTTTCCATAAATCATGTATTTTAGTAGTTCTGTAATTTTATCATTGCATGGATAAGATGCACACAGGCTTATTTTGAAATGTTTTCTCACCAGGAAGTTTTGATAGTAGTAGAGCTTTTACAGAGGAAAGCATAAAGGACTTGCAACAGCTAGTAAGCATGACATCATTAAAAAGCAATGAATGTTAGGAATATTCCTGTTCTAATCCAGGCCACACATCCTGCTACCCTGGAAGACAGCCAAGCCCAACATCCTTTTAGGGTTACAGGGCAGGCTGTGGCCTTTCACAGTTTGCTTTAGTAATCTCTGCATGTGGAATATACACTGGCAGGCATTACAATAAAATCTAAAATTACTCCATCAGAGAGCTGGTGTTCCACCCTTCCTGCATTCTTCCCTGACAGTGAAATTGCCCAAAAAGAGCTTTATTGCATTTCATAGATTTCTGCAAAGGATTGTGAACAGAGCTGATGGAGTCTTTTGCAGGGTTTCACAGAGAAGTTCAATAGCATGTTTCACTTGAGAGAAAAAAACATTACTGAGACTGCACAAAAGTATGTTTTACTAATATTCTGATTAGTTCCATTGCATGAACACATTAGGTTTTAATTCTGCAGTCTTTTCTTTATATTTTCAGTGAACATTTGAAATGACTAGAGGAAAAATGATCAGACCATTCCCTTACACAGCATGGCTGTCACATCCGTTGTGCAAAGTAAATCTCTCTGTGCCCAGGCACTCTGCCACGCTAAATCCCTTTATACCATCCCTTTAGGGAAAAGTAAACTGAGAGCTGCAGCAAAAGGAACAGCTCAGCATTCCCTGATGTTATTTAGGTGACAAAGAATAGGAAGCATAAGAGATTTCAAGATGCTGCTTTTTATACTCCAGTTCAAGTCCTTAGCAACTTTCAGGTGACATATTCATACCACCAGCACTCGATTTCCATGATGGAGGAAGATCATACCAGTGACATGCAGTCTGTAATTCACATGAGAATTTTAGGAGCCTCAGGAGTACCTTTAAAAAAATATTATTTCTCTGAATAATTAATGGAGAAAGGCAAACCTCTCTGCACCCCTCACACAATGAGTCCTTGTCTCCATAAATACAGACAGCACTTATTGTTTGCCTTTCTGTACTGACTGTATTAAGAATACATGCATCTCCTTTAAAAGAATTCACTAGCAACCTAAAATTCAGGTATAATAATGGTGCTCTATCTAGGTGACTTGATAGTATCTCTTCCTTCCCACACTTCCTAAATCATAATGAACAGAAATAACCAAATTTGACATGTCTTGAATCATCTGATAATATTAATAATTGTCCACTGAAAGATGCTTGCACCAAAAAGGATGAACCTTCATTATTCTGGGATACTTTATAAAGCATATATTTGGGGGAATGCCTGGATTAAGAAGTCCCTAACCTTCCTCCTGCCATATTCCTGCACCAGCTGTACCAACATTTACTTCTCCAATTTACAAGGTTGGACAGCAGTCGAACAGCTGTCATGATCTGGATTACATATAACAACTTCCCCTTTTTTAGCAGATCGCTTTCTGATGGGTTTTACACCACAGTTTCACAAAGTGTTGGGTCACCACAGCTCAGAAGGTGATGAAGTGCAGCACAGCTTCTTAGGCTGTCTGTCTCCGAAGTTAACATCTCCTGAAATTACACCCTGAGGCACATAAATTAGATGTCTAAAATAAGACAGCTGAATGAAATCCCTTAGTTGCTGCACCACTTGGTTCTACAGAGTAATTAATAATTACTCTTAGACCAAAACATGTTACGGGATGTCAGACAGAAAAGCATTGTCACACTCAGAATACTCAGAGTAAGCATTCACTTGTAAAGATGATTATAAAAAGGTATTTTTGGAAAATCTGTACAGCTTTTTAAAACCAAAATCAGTTCCTGTAAGTGAACTACTGTCTGGAAGAAAAGAAGTTATTCATGGGTCGTTATACTGAGAAAGACAGCAGGAATTGAAATATCCCTACGTGATTTATAATAAATAGCAGAGCTTACCAGTCAAGACAATGCCAGAGAGACAAGGTGAGAGAAATGCAGTCACTCTGAAATGTATTGTTACGCTGGTAATCACATCAGTTCTTTGTCTTGCTGGTTTGTAACTGTTATACTGTATAACAGAAAAGGAAATGTACTACAAAAACAGTCTCTTGGATTCCACCTATGGCTACCATTTTACTGCCAAATCGATCCCTTCCCATGGCTGTAGAACATACATTATATAAAAAAAATTATGGCAAGAAAGTATGAGAGTCTGTACCTTCTCTACACTGTGATATAATGCTCTCTAATGTTCATTGTCAGAAACCTTAAGAAGTGGTAGAGTTGTCTAGAATTCAACAGTGACATACTGAGCTCTCATCTGATTCCTTCATATCATATAGGAGTTGCCTTAGCTACTTCTGAAAAATTCACATTGATTTTGGCAAGGAATTTCTTCCTGCAGGATCTGTCACCTTATGATCCTTTTGCAACCCTGATCAAATTAATGTGATTCTGAAAAAGGTGCAAAGAAATTCAGGCAGTGTGATATGTAGGGGTAACCAACAGTAAGGGTAGATTCAACATCTTCCAGTGCTAGTCAGGTATAAAATTAAGGTTCAGTGAGTAACTAGGTGAAAAAACTTGACTTTGTATATGCAAGCAAGTCCAGCCTGCATACTCCAGTCTTCCTGCCAAACTCCAGCGCTGGGGAACACTGGAACACTGCCATTCCTACTGCCTCTTCATAAATTCAACTCTTTCTCACCATGACTGCAGCTTCAGGGTCTTGAAAGAAACCAAAGAAACCAAGCATGAAGATATGTAGATATGAGATAAATGCTTTTTTTTTTTTTTCTTTTCTTGCTTTCTGGAGGCCTTCTCATGTACACATAAATGTTGTTGTAGACTACATTGCACTAGTTAAGCATATACTTTTACCTCACAGCCCCTGTGAAGGCCCCCCACAGCCACAGCTGACATGGGAGCAGAGCTCAGTGAGCATTTTGGCTTGGTGCCCTTGCCTGCAGCACACTCTGTTGCAGGAAATCATATGTGAAAACAGAGAGGTACGCAAGCAGAGGAAAGTCTGGTAGCAAGGTTTAAATACAAAGCTTTCCTTAGGCACTGTGATCATAAACTGTTCTCTACACTACATTACAGCACCATCGTTCTCTGTTCCTCTTACTGTCTTCATTCCTTGTCCTTCTCAGCCATGACTTTGACTGACAGAATTCTGTAGGAAGTGAAAACATATGGTTTTCAATGCTCTCCACAGTGCTGCATGTCCCCAGAGACAGTTGAACTACATTCATGCTAATAAATTATAATTACCAGGCTATTCTCTGGACTTGTGGCCAACAACTACAGTATGGCAATGTCCATATAACTTAGCTCTCTCAGACTTTGAAACCAGGTGGCTATATCCAGATTGCCTGTTGGGAGTAATTCCTCACCTATGCTAATGAATATGCACTAACTCATATAAACCATGTGTGAGAGCTGTCTGTCTTGGGCCGAAAGATTCAAAGAGACCACTCTAACATTTTAATGATTCAAATGAGGAAGATTCGGAGCTTGTACCCATGTCCAAGACCTCTTTTATTTAACAGCATGTCGGTAGTATAAAACATATGCCAATAGTCACATCAGCACCTTGGTATACAGTACACTGGATGTTACTGACAGTCCGGACAGGGCACCCTGAATTTAGTCCAGTTGACTTAGGTTCATCATAGTCCAGCCTATCTTCCATTGTATTCCTCTCAGTCCTTGAAAAGGCAGTTCCCAAATTCAGACTGAACTTCCAGATGTGTCTGCATTTTAGGAGATTGACCTGCCTCCAGAATGGCAGTTAAACATTGTTAATGATGGCCACAAACTTCAATCTTTGCATTAAAAGAGCAACTGCTGGCTGAAACATATTCTAAGGAACATAATCAGCATTAGATGACAGAATTTCCTTTCTCAGTTATTATGGAATTAGGCATTCCTCAGGGCTCTGCAGGCAGCTGTTGTGTCATGGTATCTGATGAGTCAGTAAGAATAATTCCCAAGGACTTAGCCATCATGGGTGTTGTAGTAGTGCTCCAGTTCTGAAAACAGTCTAAATGTTTCTCTTGATGATAGTCTCAGCTGCATCTCTTTCTACAGTTTTTCTCTATCAAGTTGTACTAGTGTTTTGGGCCATGTCCAGCCTACATGATCAGAGTGAATTACAGCAAGAGGAGCATGCTGATGGAGGTGTTAGGGAGATCTTGATGTTGATGTGGCAGAGGTGAGTCAGCTGTGAATGCCAGAAGAACTGAGCCACGTATAGATGTACTAAGTGAGTAGAATGAGGCCATGGTGCCCTTTATGTGAAACTAACTGAGTGCTCTGAATCAAAGTACTGTCATGAAGCAACTCCTAGAATTTCTTTAACATGACTAAAAGCTACAATTAAAAAAACAGTCAATGTATCTGTAGCTCAGTTATTTGAGTTTTGTGTCCCAGTATATGTGTGGGACAGTCTCACCTAAAACACTGTCCTAAGAACATAAAGAAGAGATTTCCTTGAAATATTGTGATTAAGAGAAGTTTTCTTCCTTTCCTGTGTGATATTTCCTGGAGAAAGGCTGACTGCTCTGCTTAGTGTTTTATCCACGTGGAAGCCTAGAGCTGACTTTTATTTAACTGAGAATAATGGCACTTATTCCTTGCATAATTTGGAAATGTACAGGACAAAAACCTTATACACGAAGTTTAGTGATGTAGCATTATTTCTGGATTCTTCAAGTATTTGATCTCTTCAGTTAAAGAAAAAAATATCACCACTTAAGCCTCCAATAGCACATGACAGTTTTATTAAACCAATTTCCCTCCTTGCCAGTATCCCATCAGGAATTTTCAATGAAAGCTTTTGTAAAGCTCTGATGTTTGATAGTACTTTATTTCCTCCCCTCTATTCAGGCCCCGCTGGTACTTAGACAAATTAATAGGTGTTTATAACTCTGGCTCCTTTGTGATAAGTATTGCTTTTTTCAGCTCTTGGAAAATTTGTAAGAAATGTCTCCTGTCCTGTGTCTCTAATAGTTTAATGGATGACTGTGATATATTATACAAAGGATTCATGCCTTCTTTTTTACGGCAGTTGTTGAAGATTCCACGCAATGCCACACACCAAAATACTCCTGCAGATGTTTCTATCTTAAATGTATTTGGGAAAAGAAAGGAAAGCTCTTAGGTCAGTGATGCTTGTGGAACAGCAATCCTGATGATCCAGGAAGGATGAATGGGAAGCAAGAAACTGAGAATTCTTGGAATGAGATGACCTAGCCAGTGAAAGTAATGTAAAGTACAAAGCAAAAATATGCATTCTTGATGCTATGTGCTTTTATTTTTCCTTCTTCATAACTTCTTTCTTTCTTTCTTTCTTTCTTTCTTTCTTTCTTTCTTTCTTTCTTTCTTTCTTTCTTTCTTTCTTTCTTTCTTTCTTTCTTTCTTTCTTTCTTTCTTTCTTTCTTTCTTTCTTTCTTTCTTTCTTTCTTTCTTTCTTTCTTTCTTTCTTTCTTTCTTTCTTTCTTTCTTTCTTTCTTTCTTTCTTTCTTTCTTTCTTTCTTTCTTTCTTTCTTTCTTTCTTTCCTTCTTTCTTTCTTTCTTTCTTTCTTTCTTTCTTTCTTTCTTTCTTTCTTTCTTTCTTTCTTTCTTTCTTTCTTTCTTTCTTTCTTTCTTTCTTTCTTTCTTTCTCTCCTCTCCTCTCCTCTCCTCTCCTCTCCTCTCCTCTCCTCTCCTCTCCTCTCCTCTCCTCTCCTCTCCTCTCCTCTCCTCTCCTCTCCTCTCCTCTCCTCTCCTCTCCTCTCCTCTCCTCTCCTCTCCTCTCCTCTCCTCTCCTCTCCTCTCCTCTCCTCAATTCACTGGATGAAGTACTACAGATGGGGCCTCACAAGGGCAGAGAGGGACAACCTCTCCTTCCTGTCCACTGTATTCTTTTATGCAGCTCAGAATTCTATTTGCTTTTTGAACTGCAAGCTCACACTGTTGGCTCACGTCCAGCTTTTCATCCAAGCCCTTTTCTGCAGGGCTGCCCTTAAGGAGCTCTTCTACGCCTGCATGAATATCTGGAATTGCCCCAACCCAACCTTGCACTTGGCTTTGTTGAACCTCATTAGGTTTGTGCTGGGATGGAAGAGTGGGACCATGCTAGAATGTAAGTGTGATCCGTATAACAGTGGATATCTATGAACTTCATGTGAAGGTGAGGGAGAACTTATGGAAATTAAAGCTTGAAAAAAAATTGAAATTTTTTATTTATGTGTTGACAAGATTGTCTAGATTTAGAACAAACCACTATTCTTCATCTTCCACAAATGTAGTCATATATGTCAGATTTTCTCAGAACTCTTCTATAGGTGTCCAATCTAATGGTGTCCACTGAGCAAAATATATCTGAAAAAGATTGTAGTTTTTAGTACAGCTGCTTTACTTAAAGAACACCTACCAATTTTTGTCGCTGACAGTGAGTTTGACTAGCAAGTTACCTAAACTGAACTTTCATTTTTGTTCATTTATTACACAGTCCTCATGTTTAGAATGAATATTTTTAGACTTTTATGCCTTGTTTGCATAACTGCTGAGTGCTCACAGCTGTTACTCAAGCCATTGTGTTCTGGGGATATAAAATGAATGTTAATGCAAAATAATACAAGACAGTCTAAACTGAAGCTACTGGAGACAGTCTAAACTGAAGCTACTGGCAAAATTTACAGAGATGACACAGAATGACAAGGCAATAAAACTACAGGTGAAATTACTCTGTTAATGTATGTGACATGATTAAAAAAAATAAAAAAATAAAAACAAAAACATATACAAAATGCCACAGTGAAACAGCTATTCTAATTACACATGTAAGATAAAGGATTCTAAATTAATCCTCACTGTTAAGAAAAGAAATCTGGAGGGTAGCATCAATCTAATTGCCTTTAATGGTCAAAAGACATAATAAGAAATAAGATGCAAACAATATATAAAAACCCTGTTATAACATAGACTGAGTTTGAGAGGGCATCTATATGTTGAATATTGTTTCTTTGAATAGAGAATTTGCTCAATAATTACCCTTTTTTTTTTGTTCTCATTCTCCCATTATCCATTGACCTTTTTACAAATTATTAAATTGAACTAGATATTATTCCAATAGGACTTTTGGTCTGACACAATACACACACTCTAAAGTTTTTACAACAAATCTCTGAAAACTGATATTTTATGTATCAGACTTGGAATTCAAAATTACTGGAAAATGTGGACGTCCACATTTTTGTGCCTACTGCTCAAATCATTAAAATCAATGTGAGCATTCTTTCAGCCCACCAGGAACTGGGAACATAAGGCAGTGTCTCCCTGTGTTTCCATTTATACAAGCAAATTAAGGAAGACCAGGACACAGATTTACACAGTAGCACATCAGCATCCCTCACATTTTATTGCTAGTTAATCCTTTTCAATCTTTTGGCTCAGATGCACAGTTCTCCTCCCCCAGGAGATGCTTGCAGGATAGCAAAAGCTGCAAGTGGTTGTAAGATAGTGCAGGCAAGGCACTGTTTCCAAGAGGTAATATGCATGAGGTGATCCTTCTGAAGTTTTGGTCCTTGGATGCAAATTGCCCTACTTTGCTTACTTTCAGGGTAAAAAAAAAAAAAAAAAAGAGGTTCTGGCCCATTTGATTTACTAGAATAGCTCTAGTCCATTAAGATGGCTGCTTTAGGAAAGCTTAATAAATAACAAGTGTATCTGTCTTCACAGAAGGATTTGAATAGTGTGCAGTAAATAAATGTTCATGCATACACTGAAGACAGAGAATGAAATGAAATATTGAGTATGCCTTCTCTCAAGCAATCATTATCTATCATGTGTAATGAGGTAGGGGTTCTATGAAGAAGGAATGTAAACATATAATTCAAGATAATATCATAATCATCATCATTAAAATAAAGGAACTGAAATGTCTTGGGCAAATAATTCCAGATTGTGTAGTTTATTTTCCACCTGAATAGTGAGACTTCACATAATTTTCTATTTTATTTTGTGTGTGTTTCACATGGACATAGTTCTGTGCTAATAGGGTACATCTACCTTATCAAATATTTTACATCAATAAGAGAAAGATATTATACCTGAAAGGTTGATGTTAAGGACCCACTGTATGTGTTACAAAGTAGAGTATCTTGGATTAGCTCTAGTCTGACCGTGTGGACCTAACATTCTTTCTTAACTAAGTGGAATTGTATTTCTGCAGTGCATTTTCTGAAGAAGTTCCTGTTCATTTGCTCTGAAACTTCTCCATGAAGTGAACAAAAGTAATGCACATGAGGATTAAATAAAGGATTTATATAATATGTGTACTATTTACTCGGCCTAAAAAGGTACTATAGGTTCATCTGGAAGTAGACTTTTGCTTATATGTATAGGTTTAAACCAATTTGAAAAAAAAAAAAAAAGATCTGTACAGAACAATAATTTCCTGAATCAGCACAAAGAATGTTATGGTATAGAAAACTATGCTTTTAAAGGGTCATGCTTCACCATCACAAAAGCAGTGGTAAGTGAAATATTCATGCTCTGTGAACTGACTTTTCATTATAGGTCAGTGGGAAATCCTGATTGCATTCAGTATTTAAGTTCTGTATTTGTTTTTGTGTTTTGTACGTCCTTGTGCTTTGAGGAGATTACTAAGGATTGCAGTAGAATATTTCAATGGATATCAAAGCTATCTCGTTCTGAACATTTGTATTCATCTTGATGAAGAGAATGACGATGACTGTTCACTGTTCACTGTAATGTCTGTTACAGAGTGTTTATGTGCATCCAGGCATTCATGTCTGTATGTTTAATGTGGAGAAGAATATTAAAATCTTTACTCTTTGTTAAATGTAGACTTTTTAGAATGATTACTAAAATCCTGTCTTATTGCCTAGGTAACAGATTAGAATATCTATCATTGCATAATTAGATATTTACAAATGGAATGTTAATAGCATCTATTAATTTTAGCTTGAGGATCTGTGCCTTGTTAGTAAATTGCGCAGAAAATTAGTTTCATGTTAAAAGGTTTTTGTTCACATAGAATTTAATCAATAAGTGTCTAAAACTACTTTTGTGCATCTGAGTGGACTCTAATTCTTTAATAATATAGCTGAATTGTTGTAAGAAAGAAGAATACTAACTGCTGTTATTGCTGTTATTAGATGCCGTTCTGTATTTTAATATGAGATTAACAGAATCCAAAAATAGAATGTTTGCTGCAGTCATGGTAACACACATTTCAAAATTTGCAAATGTTAGCACACAATATTTTAACAAGGAAAATAAGATGTCATATCAGATAAGCTGAGCACACATTGAAAATTAAGCCTTTTTCATTTGGGCACTGTCTGGCTCTGAACAACTTTTCAGTTTCTCTGTAAAATTATATCCAACACAGTCATGATTTCTAACAGTATTAGTATTCCCAAACAAGATAGAATACTCCTGCTTTATGAACTTGAAGGATTTTTATTTCCACTTACTGTTATTTACTCACCCATTCAAGATAAATAAAACCAGATGCAGCAGCCACCACCATTGATCAGCTTAGGGCATTTGATGGAATAATATTTTTAATTAATGCCTTAGCAGGTTACTGCAGTGAGTTATAGATTCTCCTTTAAAGCTTTAGGCCTCCCTTGGTTAGATACATCAACTGACAGCATTGCTTTTGCCTCCTTTATGTATATAGTGACAGTCCAGAGTAGTCCAGCTGTCACAGTGGAGGGAAACTGGGCTGATGACAGCAAGTACTGCAGGTCATGCTTATTTCATCTTCAGACAATTTCTTGTGAATGAACTGAGAATCTTAACTTTATGGCCACAGAGAAGGAACCTTGACTGGTACATACTGGGGGTTAAAAAATAAAAAAATACTTGATGTTGGTTTAATGGTCATGACATTAAAAGGAAAGTGGGAAAACTGAGGTTCAACCTGTGTACCAAGGCCTGTCATAAGTGACCAAATGGAAGAGATGGAAGAGCCTGACGAAAGCAAGCTGAGCATTGCAATGTCACAAGAGATCATAGCACAGCATGGCACAGCAAGCTGGAAACAACTGCAAGAGACCCAGGACTGGTGCCAGAATGATGTCAGAGCACTGCCAGTCCCAATACTTCAGAGATAAAGGGGTTTTATCCTACACGTATCGTTGCCTTTTCATGGTTATTCAATTGGATGGACAACCTCTGTCCCTTTAAACCTGTGGCACAGGGCTGGGGGAGTTATGGGCACTGATTCAGAGATCCCCATGTAGTGAAGATAATGTCCTGAGTTTCCTCAGTCAGATGGTTAGAATCTCCATTAATGTCAGGCAAACTGGTAATCTGCCAGGTCCTGGTACTGTGGAGGAAATCTGCCTGCCCTCACTGCCTTTATCCTACCATGGTTTTTAAGTTTTTGATATGTCAGCTTCTAGATACAGTAGTTTAAACTGAGGTTGTGAAAAATCTGCATTCCTATGCAAGTATAGGTTCTGAAGCTTCTCTTTTATGGTAGGCAAGAATTCATATCTACCGTTAATTTTGTAAGGATGTTGGATGTTTTTTTTCATTTAGGGAATATCTATACAGAAGGTAGTTAATTTTGCACATGACAACTGCGATGAACTCACAATTTTAAAATGGATTTGTGGATTTTAATGCCTCTGTTTCCAGGTATTTTAAATGATGTCTATCCTTCCTGTAAAACCAGAATCCTAGACAATCTCTAAGGGTACAAAGAATTAATAATGTTTTGTTTCATGGAAACATCTTCTGTCTGTCAGTCTCCAGCTGTTCTGCTGATATATTAGTGAGTCCTACCAGCATGCTCCTCAACATTTGTGTTGTGTACGTTGTGTTGCTAAGGGTGGTCAACTCCTACCAAGGAGTCATGAAACTGAAGTTTTCTGTGATGACATTCTCCTGCAAACACCTTGTAATCTGTGTTTCAATGCTCCTGCCTCTGAGAAGGAAAATCTCTGTGGAACTGTGTCAACATGGAGACAAATATATGGACGTAAGGTTGGCACAAATTGGGCAAATAATAATGAAAGTTTCAAGTGCTTATCAATGTTTTTACATCATATATAAACTTGAAATGTGAGAAACTCTGATAGATCTTATCCTGAAGAAATGAAAGTCAGGCAGGGAATAAATCCACTGCTAATATTCTGGGAGTTGTTTACAGACTTGTCTGCTGAGACTATAAAAATAAAATGAAAATGAAATATACCATGATTATACCAATAAGAACTGTATATACCAAAGAGTCACACTAACTTTTCTCTGGTTCTTTCGGTTCCTCAGAAGCAAAGCATAGGCAGGAAAACTGAGAAAACCTGGTAGCACAATAAGATTCTTAAATAAATACTTGCTTCCAAATGAATTACAGGTGTCAACCAACATCTGCAAGGAGGTTTGTGCCATGACCTGGCTATTCATGATTCCCTTTCATAGCAACTCACATTTTGTAACTGGATCAGCTGCTAATGCTCTAGAGTTTCATGTTTCCTGAAATTAGAAAGCAGTTGTACACTCTTATTTTGTCTCGGTTACATTGTTAATACATTTCATTCAGCTTGTTTAGAGAAAATAGTAATGTTTTTGCGAAGCATTTTGTGGATGGGAAAGTGGTTGTTTCCTTTTCTCTTCCCTTTAAATGGAAATTCAACATTAAAAATGACTGATAGGTACGAGGATTTCTTTTTTTTTCTCTTTGTTTCTTTTACTTCGTTTAAATGCTCTATATCCTAGAGTAGTATCAAGTTGCATTGCTGATAAACGGCTCTTATCAATTTATGTATTTTAGTGCTGAAAGAGCAATATGAAAATAAGATTGATTTTCTAGGGACAAAAGGAAGTGGTTAAAAGTTTGCCCCAAAATGTTAATGTTTAAATCACATCTAGATGTCTATGTGAACTGGAAGATGCAAAAAATATTCCTCTTTCGAAGATTTGCACCTGAATAAAGGGATAGTATTAGCTTTATTTTTAATGGGGAAAGAAAGAGGGGAGATACTGAGAACTGGATTCAGGAGTACGATTGGAGATAATTATTTCTAATTTTAATCAAGGCTGACATTCTGAACTCCTTTGAATTCCAATGCATGGCAAACAGATGCCTTTGGGATCTAAATTCAGAACTGTGGGGATCCTTA
The DNA here is from genome assembly GCA_036925125.1 of Oreortyx pictus. Lineage (NCBI taxonomy): Eukaryota > Metazoa > Chordata > Aves > Galliformes > Odontophoridae > Oreortyx > Oreortyx pictus. The sequence goes on from JAUPFR010000002.1 coordinate 95,281,428, forward strand.
AAGTAGACTTTGTTTTCCACTTTTTTGAAAGCTGTTTTGTTAGCATGCTATAGATAATTAATCCATTTGAAATGGAGTACATATGGAAGTTAATTAAGAAACAAAATTTAAACTTTTTTCTTTCCTTTTGAAGTTGTTAAAAATTCCCAAATCATATTTCAAATAAAAGAAGTATATATTTATTTTAATTGAAGTTATTCATTAGTAGAAACGCCTATGACGAATGGAATGGAATTACCTGAAGGGAGGTTGTGGTGAGATGAGGGTATGCTTCTTCTCCCATGTAACTATCAACAGGGCTAGAGGGAATGGCCTCAAGTTGCGCCAGAACCTTATGAGCAGAGCATGGAGACTCCTGTTACTTTGATGGTGAAATGCATAGTTAATGGTGGTGACTACGTTGAAAGGCAGCATTTTCTAGCTGCGGATTTTCTCTATCGAATAAAGCTATTGTGCTCTTTGTGTAGTTTCCAAGGAAATAAATAGGAGGCATTATTTTCAGAGTGACCCACAGGGTTTGGTTCTTTCATCTGCTCTTGTAAGGCTGTATCTCCCTGATTTTCCAAGCTGGTTCTACCGTTCAAGCTGAACATAAGCTGGTTCAGTGTTCCTCAAATTGTGAAGTAAGTAAAGGTTTACTGTTGATAATGTTTTTAATTCTTCCTTTCTAAGCAATCATATTATCAACATTTTTACCAAGCTCTGGGTTTTGTTGTACAAATACTATTTAGAAGATATTGATAAAAGTTCTTAGAGGAATTAGGATTATCCACCACAACTGAGGGGATAGGATCAGACATAGCCTACAGCTTTAACAAATATTGATTTGCTAGATCTAGAATCAGATTTTACAAATGTTATCGACTCAATCTAACATAATCTGGGAAAGTGATAAATGTCAGCAGGACTTGGTGCTTTCTACTAGGAAACTTCCAACTGCCCCAGGTAGCTGTGGTATTTCATACCGGGAGCACAAGTGAATACTCTATTTACAAAGCCTGACTATGTTTCTTTGAACTACCTGCAGCTTTGATGTAGAAATTCCCAGGTATATGTTAGTGTATTTTCAAGTAGGTCCTACTACATTAGTCAATCTGTAACTGATAAGTGTTTTGATTAACTAAAAATAAGTACTTTTACCATAAATACCCCAATCAGTTCCTTCAATCAGTTTGTGCATTTCTAAGCCTTTTGAGTTATATTTATTTTTTCATTTGTTTGTTATTATTATTTTTTTTTTACTTGAAAGTATGGTCAATATTTTCATTCTCTTTACTAGCCTTTCTACCACCCTGACATTATATCATTGCCCAAGGTGAGGAGTGTTTCTTTTTCTGTCTCACCAAACTATCAATAGACTTGTCTTTTCATCTCTTATTTTGTTGCCAAATTGACTTCATTCTTCAGTGGGCTTTCTTCCAAAAAATGATAAACAAAGAGAACAATAAGATATTCCATGAAGATGGTGAAGCCTGTGATCTTGTCTTTCAGAAAGAAGCAAATTTACAAAAGATCTCAGACTATTGGTGGATGTTCTCTATAAATATTACTTTATCAGTGACAGTGGTGTAGATTAGATATACCTGGAAACCAATGTTATAGAGTAGAAAAATATTTATTTCATTATAACACAGAATATGAGAGTAAAATCTACTCTGAAATAAAGCCTTTATTTAATGAAAACTTTCTAACATAATAAATAGTCTTACCAAACCTAATTACATTGGTGAAAGTAAAGACTGTGCTATGAATCTTGGCCACTATTTTGGAGATTAAGGGAATCGTGTTCACATTACAACTATCATCAAATACTGGAGTAATTGTTTCAAGTCAATGCCTACATATATACAAATTATTTTCAGATTTTTACCTGAAATTTTGAGATTTCAATATCTGGAAATCTGTCTCATATTTCAATAATTAAAATAGCAGACATGCACATATAAAGAGCCAAACCAAATCATTCTAGGTTTATAGACCTCCACAGATCAGAACTTGATTAAGAAAAGAGGCTCCAGAGGAAAACCTCAAAGGAAGAATTATATGAGGAGTACGTATTCTAGAAGTAATATTAGTCTGACCTGTACAGTGTGTATCTTTTATTTTTTTAAGGACAAGTTAGCTAATTAATTAATGTGCAGAAGGGAATTTTCCCCCTTCAGACACCAAGTGGAACAGGATTGATGGAGTGAGCTTTCATTTGAACATGGATCATTTAACAACAGCACTGATAGCCAAGAATGGACTTCACAAATATGAACCAAGACCACGCTGCAAACACCCTAGGCTGAGGACGTAGGTACAACTGTAATGGCTCCCTGAGTAAAATTACTGGTAACAGGGCATTGATAACAGTGGTGGAAGAGATAAACTGTTGAGCCTGACACTACCATAATTACTCGGATGTGACTTGGGTGTTGAAAGAATTTAAGCAGGTAATGGATAAAGTGCTATGCTGTGACGTTAGGCTAAAAAAATCAAGTATGGTTTTTCAATGGGAAAACTTACCTGATAGATTTTTTAAGTATTTGGCTACTTTTTATTTTATTTTTTTTAAGGACTGGGATGTTGGTAAGGATCTCTACCCTGAACCATGGCATTTGCGTGGTATCTGCATGGTATTTGCAGTATTTGCATGCTATCACACATCATAGATGAGACTACCCAGCTGCTCATTTCTTCATGCTCCACCAGTCCGCTTTACATCTGTATTCAACCTTATCTTAGTATTTAATATTACCATTTTTCTTGCTCTGTTTTCATCATTGCTTATAATTTAAATAGATGTTGAGACAAGGAAGATAAGAGTACCAATATATTAGACAGTGAAAAAGTCAACCACTTTACCTATAATTTTGATAGATAATAGACATCATCAGGTACACCACGAAGCCATTCAGAGTGTGTAGCTCTTAGACATATGATACAGCCTAAGTTGCTGTACTCTACACAGCTAAATGTCTTATGTCCATGGTGTTTTGAAGCATTCTTTTTTATGTCAGCTTTTGATGTGTCTTTCTCTTCAAAGTACACTATGTGCTGACAAAGATCAGTGACTATGTGGAGAAAAGGTGACAGCATCTAGTTACATTCTGCTTTTATGAGATTAACTGACAATTCAGAGAAGAAAAATTATATAAGCAGTTGTTGATATGATGTTGTTATCTGGAGCCAAAAGGCAAGAAAACATAACACAAGATTAAAAAGATAAAAAAAATTAATCTTCTGTCCTTGTCACCCTGTACAGATTTTGGCTGCTGGTTGCAGAAAGAATAATAAAAAAGCAAAGCAAACACAGAAGCCTACAAGGTACAGCATACCTATAGATATTTGTGAATTCACTAGTCTTTGAGTATTTCTGAGCATGTTGTTAGGGAACAAAATGACTTCTATCTGGGCACAGAACTGGAAGATTGTTACAACGGTGTAATTTACAGCACAGGGAACTAGGTATTTGTCTCCATTACCTTTTTTAACATATCTTAGACAGCATCACCTGAAAGATACAGTAACAATAATACACTTCTTATCGGCCGCAGGAATATATAAAATGTGCTGCATAAAATCTTGCTATCAGAATAGATACACTACCGCTGAGGAAATTTGCAGTGAACGCTGTTTAATCTCTGTAATGTATGAAATGTTGGAATTAAAATATGTCAGAAGGCTGACACAAAATCAAATTAGTCTCAATTCCAGTAAGTTGTCTGTTTCTTTTTCAGAGGAAACAATTGGAATGTAGATAATTTTTTAAGATTGGAATGCAATATGGGAACTGGATATAATAAAATTATAATAAAATACACATTTGTCTTTACAGCAGATTTTTGGGATGAAACCACAATCATTTTACATAACACTTTTTCACATCACACATACTTTCTTCACACAGAACATTTCAAAGCCATTGGACTGAAAGGGCGTCCATATGTTGTAAATCTAATTGATCTAGAATAGGCCAAAGGAAGGTTTCACCCTTTCATACCAAACTGCAAATTACCCATGAACTTGAATCCGAAGCTAATAACTGATCCATGTCTTCTATTTGCTATTATGTGTGTGTCCTGATTTCACACTTCTCCACCCCACGCTAACATGCATTTCTGAAAATTAATAGCTGGGAATTAATCCAAGAACATCCATTACACATAAATATTCTAAACATTCTTTGGAATAAATATTTCATTTTAGAAATTCATTGAAAGTACTTTATCTTTTTTTCCTCCTTAGAATGTGAAATTTGGTAACATGTAGGAGGGAGATATAGAAACATTTTTTCATAATTTTCTTTTTTCATGTAAAAGAATTTTTATATTTCAGCGCCATTCTAGAGAATTAAACTCTGCAAAAAGTGCAGAAAAACCTTATTTTCATGAACTTAATGCCCCATCTTAGTGAGGTCTAGAAACATCTGTATTTAGTATGGATTGGTTATCATTGGTCACCATATGAAACAGTGGGGTTTAAACCTTGTCACACAAACTTGGTTTAGAATGGCTTTAGTCAGAATAGTGTTAAAAATCTTTGTTGGCAGCTACAGTTGAGATTTTTGTTGACAGAAATAGACTATGCATTCAGAGATTATTAGAAAAGACTCTAAGCAGGCAATCCTCAAATCATGCTTTTTATGTTGTAATTGTGATTTATAGGTGGATCGTCCATCCTCCCATGAAGCATCTGATACTAAACTAGAAAGCATATATCTGTGTTCATGTTAAATCATACTCAGCCAAAGTCAGGAACTGCTGCAGGTATATGGCTATGCTGCTTTTAATACTGAGCTAGTACATATCCTTGATATCTATCTGCCTTCCTAACTTGCACTTATGTTAGCTTGAAAATCAGCAATAACAGTCAATGCCCAATGTCTTTTTGAAGTGGTTATAGCATTAATGACAGAACTGTGGTTTAGATTTGCAAGCTTAAATACATTAATAAATAAATATGAACGCGAAAATTTGAAAATGTTAGCTTTTAAAGTCCAAGTAAAATACAATTTCTCCTCTTTAGAGGAAGCAAATTTCTTTCCTGCTCAATCACATTACGCTTTCTGTTAGACTACAACCACCATAACAAAGATCACAATGTTTTTCATTTGAAAACTTGAGTTTCTTATCCCTACATCCACTCTTGTGCAATTCCACTCTTCATCGTTCTCTGCAGAACAGATAGCCTTCAGAGTATTCAGGCTTTAATAGAACTGAAATAAATCTCCTCTGCATTATTCTGCCTTTTTCTCTCTCTGGTTCTCTCACTCACTTTTCAGTATTTGTTCTGATGTGTTTTTATGTAAACTGCAGCCTCAACTCACTTGCATGGTCCATTGGTGCTGACACCAAGAAGTCACTGAGGATGTAAGACCCAATTGCTTCTTTATGTGCCTTTCAGGAAGCCCCGTAGGGCTCAAGATAATTTATAGGTGACCCATCTCCTACTTAACAACATTTTTGCTTAGAGGCTGACAGAATGGATCAACAACATAATGAAGAAAAGCTCAACCTGACAGTTCTCATCAGAATGAAAGCTTTCACTATATCTTGGAGGCCCAGACATATGGAAAACATGGCTGTGATTTCTACAAGTAAATATATGGAGGCAGGATTTATAAGATACTGAACTGACGTAACATGCTGTCTGCATTTGGAAATATTTTGATGGTTTCCAAAGGAATGCGTAGTAAATTCCTCTTTCTTTCATAAGATAAATAGTAACTAATACTCTTCAAGAAAGACGTTTCTAGTGTGTCACTTCTGACTGACCAACTTTGGAATTTGAGTCAGATGTAGGTACTAAAAAAAATCCACAGCATAAAAAAGGAAGTAGATCTAATTATCTCTATGAGAGGCTGTGTGAAACAAAGTTCTATTATGAACAAGGCACACTTTCACAGATAATTATTACCATATTAACATGTTAACTGAATGTTACTGATTAAATCCCTCACTTGAATCTCAGCATCCGTACTCTTATGTTCCTGATCCTGATCTTGCTTCTGTCATGTTCCCTGGTAAAATTTCACTGGGGGACACCTGGGCTGCCTGCAGGAGCAGCCAAGCTGCCAGGGTTTGAGCAGTTTGAGGAATTGCTTTTTAGACATAGAAAAAAATTACTGAGGGAGATGAAGGGAGCTGTGGAATAAGAATTCTGTTCAACTCTGCTTCCTTTTTGACTCAGCACAGAATCATAGGTTGGGCTTCAGCATTCAGCAAATCTAAGTATATTCTGACAGTTAACCTGGAAAGGAAGGGAGCTAGGGTAGTATTGGTTGTGACTGAAATTGATGATATTGAAGGTCTTTTCCAACCTGACCAATTCTATGATTAATCAGTATGATGAGATGCAACAGATGAACATTCAAAACCCTTGTGATGTTTGAACATTTGCATTGAAAGTATTCATTTTCAAATATGCTTTTCTTAATAGTGATATAGCATCATTTCAATAAAATACTGTGAGCTCAAAGACAGATTAATTGGAATATGTACTGTCCTGTGATATTACTGTTGCTCTCTTCAGGTGGAAATAAAATATCTGTCTTTGAAGGCAAACACATGGGCCAGATTCCAACAGCCAGAGCCCACTCACCCTGGAGATGATGGCCTGAATCTGATCAGACAGGGTTTCTTTGGACACTGAAGCCTACATCCTTTCATATACATTTCATGCCTTCATAATTCATACATCTCCCTTAACTCCCCAGCTCTCTTGCATTTAATACAGGAATACCTACATATTTTCCTCTCAGGGCTAAGACTTCTACCACATGACAGAGTGTAAAGGAGGCATTAAAACACTGAAATCTGTTAAAGCTCTATTTACAAGGTTTTGATCAAGGACACTTCCAAGTTATGCAGAGCATTGGTCCACGGTCTTATGAATTTCAAGGCTTGTGCTTAAGTATTGGTTCAACCTTTCTCTGGTAAGCAGCTTGATAAAAGCATCTCTATAGATATATATATATATTTTTTTTCCTTTTCTGCTGATAAACAATAAAGTTTACCAAGGGCTTCCCCATAAGTAAAGAAAAGCTCAAGCAGACAAATCTTGGATAGTACAGGTCTACAGTGCTTGTTAGCAGGGAGCAGCTTCGCTGCAACATCCCACTGGCAGGAAGGTCAGGGGCTATGTTCTCCTGGTAGATCTGCCAGGGAAGTTTGCTCTGTGGTCAGCACCAGGTGGAAAAGATTAACCCTTAGAGAGTCATGCCCCTTAGCCTGCCAGGGGTCACAACATCGAAGGCATGGTCCGTTGTCATCAGTGAACAATCAAGCTCCAGAATGAGATTTATTAAATACATCACAAAGCGCTTAGTGAAATAAAATTTCCCTCTCCTTGTCTTTGTAATTCCCCAGAGCTTAATACAGGCAAATGAAGTAGAAAAGTGCAGTTAAACTGGTTAGTTACTTAAAGCCCAGTCGTTTGTTTATGTCTGAGGATTACATTTCTATGTGTCTTTTCTTCAGCTGTCTTTGTTCTCCTCATAGTAAATCATGTTTTTGTAAAACTCCAGCACTCAAATGGAATATACTCACTGAACTGAAGCAGCTCAATAAGAACATTTTAACATGTAAACTTCTTCAGATATTCTACCAGATTAAGGTCTTTAGAGCATCAAACATAAATACAATTTTGCTTCCCTTCTGATTTATAAACAGTGGCAGAGAGCAAAGTTGACTGGCACTGGATTTGGTGGCTCAGCATTGCAGAATGACCTTTTATTGAGGTTGCTCCCATCAGAAGCTGCAGCACCACTCATCTGAAATTTTATAAAATTCAGTTCAGGACCACATTACCGTTCTTATGTGATCACTTACAAAACTGTGCTTGAAACTTCCACACTGGCTTTGTTCACTGTTATGCATTAATCCTTTCCTGTGTGGAAAGAAATTCTCTTACATTGCTAAGGAATCTTTTTTTCTCCTTTTTCAACATTTTATTTTATTTTATTTTATTTTATTTTATTTTATTTACAGAAAGGATAAAAAGGATGACTCTAGACCAAAGTCTATTGAAAACAAGAACAAAATTCTTATCTAAAAGTAGAAATGGTAAGATTTCATTCAAGAATCATAAGGTTGAAGCTTAAGTTTCTCCAAAGAGTTAAATTCAGGATAAACTAGAGATGCACATCTTTTATTTGATAGCACTTATCTGGCATTACATTTATAAAGCCAAATCAAAGTCAGTGTGTCTGGACTTGAAGCATTTCTCTCTTAAAGGTCAACATGGGATTTTTGAATCTTGAGTATTCAAGAACTTAAAAGGTGCATCTATAGTTTTAGCACTGTGGGACTGCTCCACTGTGTCTGTAATCACATGCAACTAAATATTTTACAAAAACATAATGCATAGCAATAGAGGTAGTGTTTTGGAAAATCTTTCAATGAAAAAAATTTAAGAAATAATATGTATATTTTGAATTAACAATTAGGAGGGGGGTACTCCTCAAAATCACTGTTTGTCAGATTTCTATGCTTCTTTTTATAGGGTAAAAGCACCATGTTACTAGAAATGAAAAACAAAACAACGAGGGAGCATTATTCCAGCTGTCATCGCATTTGTTCACACTGCAGTATTACGTACATAGATAGTTACAACTATTGCCTGGTTTCCTTATTGTTTGTTTAGGTCTTTTGTATAGCAACAACATAGAGAAAAACAAGAAAAATAAATTATTTCTGATTCAAAATATAGTTGTAAACAGGGTGACTTCAGACTGTGAATACATCCCTATGCCTTCCTTCTTTATTACAGAAGAACTCTGATTCATTTGTTATCCAAATGAAGCTCAGCTTCTAGCATGTTCTAGGGGAATGCAGGTATTGCTCTGAGATGTCACAGTGCAATGATATCTGAAACATTTATTTGTTAGCTATAAATGCATTTTCTTCTTCCTTTCTAATTATATTAAAAATAATAAACATGGTCTTTGTAGCTAATTCATACCCAAATGATGAGATGCATCACAGAAAAATTCAGACTGTGGTCGTGGCTGCCTGTTTTTCATTCATTTGTTCTTGACTGGACAATGAAAATGATGTTAAACCATAGATGTGTGTCCATCTCATCAGGAAGCATGTGATTATGTCAGACTTAAAAAAAAATCTTTCAAGGTTTTCAAATACTCTTAAAAGTACATTGATGCTGTCGTTTCTGTGATCTCCAGAAAATCCTGGAAATAGCTTCATGCATTCTTGGGATGTGCTAACTGGTTATGTCTATATGTAAACTACATGCAGGTGGGTGTATCCTCTAATGTTGAAACCAGCTGCCAAATAATGGTATTTACCCATACTACTAACCTCTTCTACAAATGTCCTCTTGCTGAGTCCTTAAGCATGCCCAGGAAATTTTGAAGAGATTGATAACTGACCCTGATCTAAATAGAGATTTTTCTAATGATTTCCTCCTTGAGATCATTGAATGTTAGAGCCTGGGAATGTTACCTGCTACTATTTAATTTACTACTAGAGCACCAGTTTCTAAGATCTCTGCTGTCCCATCACTCCACAGAAAATTTTCTGTTTCCACAGATTTTCTTTGCGTATTGCAGATTCATCACATTGCCACATTGTTATAGGCATGAACAGAATAGGGTGGAATGGAATGGAATGCAATGGAATCGCTCAGTTGGAAGGGACTTCTTACAAAATTATTTGTCTAGTCCAACTGCTTGATCTCTTCAAGGCCTCTTGAACACTGACAGGCATGTGGCATCGACTACCTCTCTAGGAAACCACTCAGTGTTTGACCATCCACACATTTTTCCTAATATTTAATCTGAACCTCTTTTGATACTACTTTATGTTGTTCCCATATATCCTGTTGTAAAATATTAGAAGATATCCTTTAAAGAATAGATATAGAATTCAGAATTATTTAGTAGTTTTTATGAAGCTGTATAGGTTAGTGTATTATTTTTTACAACATTTTTCTTCATCCATGTTACAGGCAAGTTTTATAGGAAGGAGGCTAAATGAATTTCTAAGAAGAAAAGAAAAGAACGAACTGAGTAACAGTGCAAAAATTGCTAATGAGCATTAGAAACAACAAGCTGAATTAAAGCAAAAACCATGTGCAATTCCTGTTTGGATTTATATTTAAGTTGACTTAGACTTCCGTTTCTTCTTCTTCAGCAACAACTGTATAACATCTCTAAAATGCGCCTTCTCTTACCCAGTAACATGGATGAAGTATTTCTGGACTCCATTTGTACTGTCTTGATTGCTGCTGTGTCCTTTCTCTGTATTTGATCAGCACAGTCACCTCTCATCTATTCAATGAAGAGGCTCTTTGGAAGGTATTTTATGCAGGTTACTGCCTTAGTCAAATCAGACCTCTACTGACTCCTTTCTCTGATTATCTACTCAGAGTCTTACTTCACAGCTACTCTATTCTCCTACTATCTATTAAAATGTGTGTGATTCTTCTTCAGTTCAGATGATAATCTCAGTCAATTCTACATGGCAGACAGAGGGATGTGACTGCTTCTGGAACACAAACTGTCTCAAACATTTCCAAAGATCTATGTACACGTTAGCTGTGATTGATTCAGAGGTAGGTCACTCCATTAGAGAATTTGCTGTTGATTTCACCAAGTGGATCAAATTGCTCAAATACATAATACAGCATAGATATATGTTGGCTTCAGTGACACTACAAAAGAGTAAAAGTTACTTCCCTCTTGGATCCTGTTGCAAGATCCAAGATCGTAACAAAAATAATCACTCAGCATGATACAAGAATATTCAGCAAATATTCTGAAAGTCTTTTCTATCTATAGCATGCAAAATAATTCAGAAAGAAAAAAATATTCTGATAGAGATTTGTGTCACAATATCAATGATAAACTCACTAAAGGAAGGAAGAAACAAATAATAACATTGTGAGAAAACAAGTGTTTTGAAAAATTTGAAATCTAAATATAACTGTTGATAAACTGATGTTTTCTCTGTTATTATTTTGCTGTTATTACCTTTGATTAATTATTCACACTGCGCTATATATGTGCATACATTTCTCAGAAGTGAAGTATTATTTACCCAGTAAGTACTATGTAAATCAGCTTGCAAAAATTGCTAAATATTTATAGTCTGTCTGGAAGGTTAAAAGAAGTGCAAGTTGTAGAGATTGTAACTGCATGTTAATAACAATAGTATAACCAAACACATAAACATTGCAGAGGCCAAAAACATGTATTGTCTTCGTAACTTTTTGTCTTTGTTCTTTAAAAATATGTTACATTCCACTGGCTTGGTAAATTGCAGCTTGACTCTTACAGAGCTTTCATGGTTGAGATTTGGTCTGAATTCTTTATCACTTCAAAGCATGATTGAAAAGGAGTGTGTCAGTAATTTACTGTGTCTTTGCATCTGTCATCTTGATTTTCCTCACCAAAAAGCTTTAAATCTTGGACCTGGAAAAGATGGAAGCAAAATGCTTGTGTAACTCTCTTCTCTTCCCACTATCTTTGCAGAAAAAAGAGGAGGATATAAAATTCTGAACATACATCCTCCTAAAAAAATGACTGGTTTTTGTTTCAACATAACTCTTTCAAGAGTTAGCAGATGTTTCAAATTGGATCTTCTAAATGCTGATAACTGTGCATATCTCAGACTCCAATCCCTTCCAGAAGTCACTTTACTTCCGAAATATTTATAAAACGACCATATGGTGAATGTGTTCTTTGAATTGGTGGGGATGAACAATGCATCAATTTATTGCTGATTTTCATTTGCTTTTTTTTATCATTCAACTAGTATTAATGTTCAACTAAAACTACAGGAACATTCACTTCCAAGTTTAAACTGATATTCCAACATTATTATTTTAAGCATCTACTGAATTTAATTATAAATTCAAAATCACACAAAAAAAACTAGTAAGTAAACATTCATGTAAAAAATACTTACATTTTTGTATACTTATCTTTCACTTCTCTAATCTTCTGTTGTTTGGATCCTCAGTGTTTAATTGTACCCATGTTTTATCCATAAACTGAGAAACTGAACTGAAAAATAGCCTGTCAGTTCATCAGATTGCAGCCAATTCCTACTTAATTACTGGATTGGTGTTGCCATTTTTCTAAAGCCCCCTTTTATGTCAGCCAGTCAAGAAAAATAAGTTAATAATTAGCTTCCAAAAAGGGAATTAGGAAGATTCTTCCTAGTTATATATATGCTAGCTTATATATATATCAAGATTATACACGCATAACAGTATCTTCTACTGCAAGCTTCTCAGGACAAGGTCCTACTTCTGTGGTAGCTTCACACAGTGAGCCATTGACTGAGATCTGCAAGATCCAGGCCAGTGTGACACATCATAATACACAGAGGTCAATTAGGTCCATATGTCTGGGATTCCTTTCATCTAACTTCTGGCAGGTAAAAGAGCTGCTTCATCAAAGCAAACCTCATTTTCTACTCAGTGAGAAGAGATAACTACCTCCATAGGCAAACTGTTCCACATATTTTACATGCCTAATGTGGTGCTCTGAGATGAGCTGTTCTCTTAAGGTGACCATCTTAGACCATTGCCTTGAGAAGGAACCCCAGTAATTGGCTGGACACATTTTTAGCTTGTTGATGAAATCATTCCAAGTCCATCTCTGAGCAGAAGCTCAAAAACAAAGGGAAAGGTAGGACACTGGTGGGTATAATGAGAGTATACATGTGGTTCAGTTGTCCCTACTGCACAGAATGCAATGTGCATAATGATGCCAAGTGAAGGTCAGTCTGCACAGAAAACCTGTCTTCTCTTAGTAGCGTACATTCTTAATAATCCAGCCTTCGAACATCAGTTAAGATGGTATCATTATGAAGTTCCATTTCTCATCTCTCAGCAGGTTTCATCTGGGTATGTGGAAAAATTGAGAACAACAATTCATAGAGCAGATGAATTGTGATAATATACATGTTTCTTAGGAAAAACTTTATGTTCAGAGTCAAGATGAAGTCTAAGTGATATTGTAGTACATCAGATCTTATCAACTAAGAGAGAAAGGATTTCAACACTGGATCTATTTTTCAAGTTGAGGAAAAGAATTAGCATTGCAGAGAGAAAAGGAAGAATAGTGACTTTTTTCTTGTGCATTCATTGTCTTGAATCAGCCTATTGTCTGAAGCTGTACGCATGTGGGAGTGCAATTCACTAGTGGTTGAATTAAACTCTCAGTTCTTTCAGCTGCATTTTGAGACTGATTTCCTATATTTCTCTCTGTAGCTTTAATAATGAGGGGGATTTTAGGACAATATATTCTGCATTTTCCGCATTACTGAACTTTTATTATGTTCTCTTGAGAATAAAGAAATAATGTTGAAAGCTCCACCAACAAGAAATCAATGCATATAGGTAAGCGTTCATATTAAACACTCTCAGGAATATACCATATTCTGTGTCTATGTCATGAAAAAATTAATATTTATGTAATCATCCGCACTTTAGCAATTGTTACCTTAATGTAATATCCCCACTGAGTATATTTTTCTTTCTGGAGTCCACATGTGAGGGGATTCATTTTTCTTCTCCAACCACTGGACTTGCTAGCACTGCCACAGGGCTGTCTCCTTCCTTCAGTAATACTTTTGTGTAAATGCATACCATTTTCCTTGTACATGTGAGTGTGCATTCTCATGTACAAATTTATGTATACATGTAGAATTCTATAGCCATTAGGTCATACACTGATACCTTTACTTCTTGTGGCTGCAAGTTTTTTCCAATAGTTACCTGTCTTAATATGACAGAAAAAAGAAAATGGAAGCTAGAGCTTGTAGTGACAAGAACAGTGTGCAGAGCTAAAAGCATCTGATAAAATCTGACAAGTTCCAGATAAAAGCAAAACACAGTAGATTCAAACCAGAAAAATAGCCTCAGAGAATAATTAATGATCAGGAAATTTCTCAAGAAATGTTAACTTTGCCACCTGATTTGAATAGCCAATTAGTAAATGTTCTAGTGATTACTGATCTAAAGATTTATTAATTTAAAAAAGAGGCATCAAATTAAAAGGTTTGGAAAAAGAAAGAACATTTATTAAAAATTAAATGCAAGTGAACAGAGAAGTGGTGAAGCTGTGGAAATGTCACTAAAAATGAGTTAGGAAGACAACAAGTAAATACAACCTGATCCAAATGATTTGATTTTTCTCCTCCACTTAGAATAAAGGGAATGCTATCATTGGCTTCCCTAAATTTGTGTTGGCTTGTTTTCCTTCTTTCATGGATTGTGTAGTACAAAATGAGAACTTCCTAGAGGAATAGCTTAAACTTATGTGCAGTAGGGAGCAGTAAGGAGTGTTCCCATATGCACTTGTAGAAAACATTAATTTACAAGGTAAATTGCCCTTAAGAGCAAAATTAGGGTAAATAGGTGTGTTTTGTGTTTCTAATAGGAACCAAGATGTGATCCTTGATCCTTGCATAAAACACATATCAAGTACGTGCCATTCTGATTTTCATGCTTTTGCTTCCCAACAGATATTATTAATGTGTTATTAGATGACTGAAAAATGGAGATTAGTTAACATGGCATAATACTCTGGAGGGGATGTTTCAAAGGGATCAGTGATAAATAATACATAGTATCGCTAGCTGTGACTTAAACATGAATCACTGACTTTAACCATAATATACATCTAGCCTAGAAGCATTTTCTTGCCTACCCAGCTCATCTATCTGTCTCATTCATATTTCCACACATTCAGTATATTCATATTTCCACTCTTGGTATATTAAGGTTATGTAGCTGTGTTTATGAAAAACCTTCTAACATCATATAAATAAACCTCAAACCCCAAATGTAAGCCAACAAACATTATCTGATGTTCAAGAACTGCAGCGATTTTCTAAATATGTAATAAATTAACTTCTCTCTGTAGTTCACTGGGATGTACATCAGTGTGATGTGTGCCTTTGGAAAGCCCACTCACATGGCTCTAGTAATGGGAATAATCTCAGCCTACCCTGCCATGTGCAGAAAAGAGGTCTACCATGTCTGTTCCAGATTAATATATCTTCAGCCTACAACAAATCTGAAATCAGCATGTATACTTCAGTCAGGCTGCAAAATTATATAGTGCTGCTCAGCAAATATTTTTGCATGACAATAAAATTTTGAAGAAAAAGATATATAAAGATTAAAGACTAGTGAATAGCTTCGGTCTTGTGGAGAGTGGGCAGAACCAGGATTCATGAAAATGTCATTGGGTTCCTGCTCCATTTGTGGACATCACTATGTCACAGTAAGTAAGCCCTTATCTTATTTTATGCCAGATTTTATTTTCCAGATACAAAATAGAGATGTGACTTCTCAATATTATGAGACTTTATAAAAATAAATTCATTACTGAAATGTGAAACTTTTATACATGGCAGTTTTAGTGTCACATAAATATCTTTTACTGTAGGGGAGAGAACATAAGAATAAAATATGGAGAATTTATCAGGGTTTTAGTTCCCTACTTTAAAAAGCATGAGTGGTGACAATGTCAAATGAACAAATGCTTATTTCACTTGTCTTTTTTTCAAAGTGGAAAAATAAATCACACTCAGAAAATATTCTGAAAACATTATTTTTTTGTAATTGATTTAAGACACTGTCCTTCTAAATCCAAAAAGTTGCAACCAACATCCTCTCTCTGATTTTCTTAAAAGAATTCTGCACCATATGTGAGCTGTTAGGCATCTGTTTTTTCCTTGTGTACATGTCAAATCATACCCCAGTTCAGTCTTGATTGTCCTATTGTGGATGAAAGCCATGTTTTGCAAAAAATGTAAGATGCTGAAGCTATGCTCACTTACCGCCTCACTCTTAATGCCTTCAAAATAATTTTTTATCAACTTCCCTTCTTCAGCAAACAGCTGACATTTCTTTTGGCAAAATGAGCCACAATATTCCTGATCTGACGTCAATGAGCTGACAATGTGTTTGTAACAGTAGAAGCTGTGTATTCAGCTGATCATGGATGAAATGGGTACTGTACACCCAAACCACATGTAGCATTTCTGCTTGGAAATATAACAGAAGTTTTCTCAATGGGAATAATTTTCTGGCCTTTCTGCACATATAATAATTTGGATCTGGGCACTGTAAAATCAATGGTTTTGATTTTGAAAGAAGTTGATTTCAAAAATATCGATGTTGAATATACTGTACATCTGGTGTACTGCTGCCAGTTGAGATTTTTCCTGGAAATTAAGATATTTTTATTACATTTAGTGTTGCACCAAGAAATTTTTCTTAGCTTTCTACAATCAAATAAATAAAATTGAATTATTTCATTTTTATTTTCTTCCCTTACTGAACTATCAGGCTATATATTTTGATTTTTGCTGTGTAGTTCAATTCCCTGGAGACAGCAGAATATTTCTGTTGTGATAGACCACAAAACAGGTATTCGTTTAAGGAAAGTTCATTTTGCTATCTTCACTCCTTCAGGTGGTAAAAATAGAAAGGGTTTTCTTAAGAATCAAAGCATATTCTTTTGCCTTACTATTTAAAATTTTAATCTTACTATTTAAAATCTTGAAATATGCAAAAAGATTCTTTTAACTGCAGTGTGGAAGGTCAAATTATGTGTATAACAGAAAGAGAAACAAATGTTCCTCACACCTCCATATGATTTTCCACCCGACTGAAGATCAACCTTGTTAATGATTCCATTAGAGTTTTGTCCTCAGTCCTTGCTGTCCACCAAATCTGGATGCATCGATACAGCTGTAATTTCCACTCTCTGTTCATGTTATACTCTGAAGAATGCTTCATACTGTAGCTTCCTTATTACAGGCCACAGCATTCACTAATCACAGAATCACAGAATTGTAGGGGTTGGAAGGGACCTCAAGAGATCATCTAGTCCAACCCCCATGTTTTGTTATTTTGCTGCTTAATCTATTGCAATTACTTCCCACGATTTTCTTCAGATGTAATCTTCATAATTTACTAAGTCTTTATCATTTTCATCTTACCTGTGCAATGGACCTTTTTCTAACTCTTTTCCAGTCATTATGAACTATCAGGAATATGCATTGCCTTTCAGGAAACTACCTAAATACTGTTGCAAGGAAATTCCCTGTAGAAGATTGTCTTTTCTCAGGAAATAATAAGAGTAATAGATCCTGGTTGTCAGGTTGAGGCATACATTTGTGCTAAGATCTTTCTGTTTCAGAAAACTTATGAAGTCACCAAAAGTCTTTTTAAAAAGTATTAGCATACATAGCCCTGGCAACACTCAGATTTGCATAAATCCTTAAGGCCCAGATCCTTCCTCTGGATCTAGAAACGCATAAAAACTTCATATATGCACTTGGCTAAAGATGATCTGCGGCTAAATGTTGTGAAATGATAGAAAGTAATTGTGTGGTCAGAACAGCCTTAAGCCTAACAGCCAAAAATCATAAAGCTATGACAAGCCAAAAGGTCATAGAGGTGCATCTCAGAGATGTTAATTATAAACTGCTCCCTTGACAGAAATAGTGAACAGAAAATGCACACACAAACATAATCACGTAATTGGCCTCTAAGCTGCAATGCACAAGATCCTGAATGTCACCTTATTTCATATGTTGAGTTATTAAATTCAGAGCCTCTGCAGGGTTAAGTGTTCCAGTTCAAAAGGCAACAAAGGGCCCTTTGTTCCAACATTACAGTGCTGCCTGGATGCAAAAGCTTGGGTATAATGATTCTGTCTCCCACATTATGGAAAATTGTCCTATTATTTTTTAATTATTATCTTTGACAGTAGTCTCCTTCCACAGCAAAAAATGACCTCAGTTTTACAGAGAATCAAATGCACAAACAAGCACACTATATGTGCCCTTGCCCACTAACTAATAGCATAGTTGCACAATGGCATAGTTGCATAAATAGGGCAGAGGGAGTAGGTCAGTTTTGAGAAAAAGAAATTATCTAAAGACTATGATCTTTCTTATGACCAGATTGATTCATGTAAATACACTCAAAGTTGAGAATTGTTTAATGATTCTGTTATGCAAACATATCTGCTATACACGTCGTCTCTAAGCTATCAGTGTAAGTACAGAAACTTCAGCCTACATGTCTTCCTATGGAAAGCGTGTGACAACCAACCTGGTTGGTTGATTTAAGATGTAGAAAGTGCTTTTGCTAGGATATCAAGAAATGGAACCTTCATATAAACAACTCACTGCAACAAGCTCTAAACTTTCATTAAAATGCATACAAATTGTAGACATACTCTTTTAGGAGTGTATTCCAATTGCAAATAATATTCTGTTTTTTAAGACATTAATGTTTTTAGATTTCTTTTAATGAGGATTCTGTGCATTTGCTGTCAGCGCAGTTATTAAACTGCCTCACTAGATACATTTCTCCAGCTCTCAGAGTTCTCAGTGCTAACTTTTGGCCTCATTATGGTTGCTTGTTTGTCTTGCTTTTGTTTTTGTTTGTTTAGTTGCTGTTGTTTAGGTCTAGTTTATACTGCGTGTTGTTACTGATTGCAAAAACTAACAACCAGATTAGTAGTTGTACCAATACAAAACTTTGCCTATCAGTCAAAGGAAACACGAGCAAGAAAATCCAAAAGTCTAGGACAGAAGATGACTGTCAAAATGGGGTGGAGAGGAGGAGGTACAGATAACACAAATATTGTCTGTTTCTACATGAAATTCTAATAACTCTGCTTTAGTAGCTGTTAGCCATTTGCTGCTTAACTCAGGGCCAAAAAAGCAGTGTCAAATCATTCTTTTTGTTTAAATGAATTCACAGTGCTGATTTAGGTGTTCAGAAATACTTATATCCATTGGCAGAATAACCTTATTGACTCATTGAAACTGCAATGAAAATCCAATGAAAGAGTAACACAAAGTAAATTATTATAGTGCCTATTGCTGTCTCTTACAGATAAACTGTGCTTTCTCTATCTAATCATTGACACTTATTTTGTAGTACTTGTGTTTAATTTTGTACAAGAAAAGACCGCAGAACAGAAAGATTTTCAAAGAGGGAATGACTGGTCAGATAAAAAAGGCTGTAGATCATTAACAATTATAAGAAGTCTCAAACAGTTCCTTAGAGGAACAGCAGTTCCATTACAAAATCTGAATCTGTCTCAAATATCATGCTGATGTTTTTCACCAATAAATTTCCCACACCATGAGAGTTTTAAAAAATGTCTTCTTGGCTTATTGGCCTTCTCGATCCATGTGTGAATATCCAAGGAGACAGATTCACCACATTTTTGCATATCTTTAATGTTCTCAAGCATTAGAGTTCAATTATTGATGTTCACAATTTGGTAAGCATACAAAAGACAGAAGGGTTGGAGTCACGTTCAAACCAGAATTTACAGGAAAGGTCCTTATAGTCCAGCAGGTTACAGTATCTCCAAATTTATTGAGTGGGATTTTCATTTGGTAATTTTTAAGACATAGAGAGACCTACCAGAGAGAATATCTAAAGCTGTTTTCTTTGCCATGTTTAATGCTGGACTGTTGAGAAATTTTAGTGTTGGAAAGCTCTTCAAATATTTATCTTTTTTTTTTTTTTTAATGAAAAATACTGTTCTCTGACTATGATAACCCACTCTGGAATAATACCATGGTATGTGTGCATGAGGAGCCTTGAGCCTTGCCTTACAACCAGGCAGAGCACTCTTCTGAGACACAGTCAGTCAGTCATCTGAGTATTACTGATATCAGGGCACCTTTTAAACCAGTTGATGGCTGGCAGGCTTCTGGGCACCCCACTGGAACTTTCTATCCCTGTGTTATTCAGAAACAGCCTGAAACATGTTCTTTGGTCTTTTCATGGAAAATGCCTACGTGTGGAACAGCCAAGACTTGATCAATAGCGGATGTTAAAAGCATTTCTCAAAACAGCTGAACAGGGCCTCAATTTTCTGACCTGACTGAAAAGTTTTCACTGAAATGTTCTTTCATTGAAAATGTCTGGTATATCTTTTTTCTCTATGTGAACAGTTTTCTGATGCTATTACTTTATATATATATAAACTAATTGAAAATTTTAAAGCATTTACATTGATTAACATGCTATTTTGCTTTGTTTCCCCTCTTTTCTTTTTGACCCTCTCTTCCCATTTTTTTTTCAGTTTAAAAGACAGACGGGAAATAGAGCTGTAAAGACTAAAGTCTGAAAGGCAGAGACCAGTTAGATCAAAAACTTCCAAAATTTTGTAGTGAGGAGAAAAGATGTTCCACATGGTTAACATAATAAAAAATTTCCAGAAATGTTTACCATAGAAATTATATTATATT
Organism: Oreortyx pictus; assembly: GCA_036925125.1. Lineage (NCBI taxonomy): Eukaryota > Metazoa > Chordata > Aves > Galliformes > Odontophoridae > Oreortyx > Oreortyx pictus. The sequence goes on from JAUPFR010000002.1 coordinate 95,301,683, forward strand.
TGAAGTAAATTTTTCAGGGTAACTATATGGAGTAGACATGAAGCTTTGGGATAGCAATGGCAGGGATACTTTGAAAATAAATTCTCAGTGAGATGACTGTCTTCAATGCATCCAGCTCTCTGTAAGTCTATTAGACAAAAATAAGTGTTCACTATGGGAATCAGGTGAATTTATTTATACTGTTTAAGGCAAGTTTGTTGCTACTTTGCTGTTAAGTATTGCCAGGGTCCTGTGAACTTGCAAATGAATGTAGGAAATACACTCTGAAGAGTTTACAGAGCTGAGATGTCAGGAAAAGATGAACTGGTCACAGACAACAGAGAAGATGAAAGAAAGATAGAAACATGTAGATGGCTCTCCAGGATACTTATAAACAAATAAAGAACAAAGAAAGACATAAATCTATTTCAATTAGGAACACAATTTTCATTACTACTTCTAGGACTGACATTCATATAGATAATTATATTCAAAAAGACATCAATATATTGCTACAGTAAGAGTAGACTGCTGGATGGCAGTGCTATTTTGCTAGTGATGCCAGTACCATTTTTCTTCATATGATGTATTAGAGGTTAGTACTAGGTGAGATTTTTCAACCTATTTAACCATGAGTTGTGAAGTTGGTTGACCTTTGACTGCAAAGTGCTGACAGGGTCCTGTGAACCCTGGAAATGATAGCACGATGTTATTTTACTGGCAAGGTGCAAACAGATAAAGAACAAAGTAGCACATAAATCAGCACAGCCAAATCTGTGCATTCCCACTACAAAATATTTGAAGGGGGAGAAGAAAAGGTCATTATTGTAGGACATATTTGGAATTTACAACACTTACAAATTTGAGATAGTAATAATTTTTTAAAAAACGTAATTGCTTCAGGAACTAAACAGGTTGTCAGTACTGTAGAAAACAGAAATGTGTAAAAATGGCATTAGAGTTCATGTTTTACAAGGTAATGCATTTACTCTTCCCACTTCTGCATGACATTTTGATGCTTCATTTCAGATACAAGAAAGTATCTGTGATTGGGCCCATGTTTCCACTTATTTTTTTTACAAGATATAATATGCAGGAGAAGTCACCATAAATAGTAGAAAAAAACCTGGAGTTGTCTTTACTGATTATTTATTTATTTATTTGTTTGTTTGTTTGTTTGTTTGTTTTAATTTGATTGAGGTCTCTGTACTAGTAACAAGGATTTAGAAGGCCTGAATAACTGGGTGATGCTTTAGCTGCTACCAAAAAGTTCTGTGCAGAATAAATGTTTAAGAAAAAATCTGCACCAGTTTCAGGGGTCCAGTCACCTTGCAGTTTCATAAATTTAAAGAAATAGTGATCACCTGCTATGAAATAACTGCTTCTTGATCCTCCATCTTAGAGATAGAAACAATTTCATAGAAAAGGAGTTATTATTTCCTTCATTTCACAGATGGTGAAACTGACTGTGGGAAAGCTTCAGTGGATTGATATGAATCACAAAGAGTATAATGTAGAGGTACCAAGGAAAATATGTAGGTTGCTCCTAGTAATACCTCCTATTTATTTCCATGTAAACTAGAGCAGGTACAAAGAGCACAAAAATACTATTTGATAGGGCAAATTCTCAGCTACAAACATTATTTTTCAACACAATCACTGCCATTAGGTGATTCACATGGATGAACCGATTCAGACACTCTTCATTCTGTGATGCGACAGCTGTGCATGGCTGTCTGGAACATAGCGTGTCCTTCGTGTCGCTGTCACCACTGCTGAAATACACCACCACCACCTCACTGAGCTCACATCCACTGTTTGGTCTCCATAAATGTTCAGCAAGCATCAACGGATGTTAGTGGGCACCATTTTTTCCACATGGCAGAATTCAGTGACACATCTTTGCTTTCACATACACTTCCATTACAGATGCCATTTTGTCAGACTGCCCCTCAGCTGCCATCTATCATACGACATCAAAAAGTAATGGAACAATGGTGGGAAGGTTCAACAACTGCTACCATACTCTTCTCAGCAGTGGGTGGTGATAGGATGAGGGGAAATGGACACAAACTGAGGCATAGGAAGTACTGCACAAATGCATGGGAACTTCTTCACAGTGCAGAGATGGAGCACTGGCACAGGCTGCACAGAGAGGTGGTGGAGTCTCCTTCTCTGGAGACGTTCCAGACCTGCCTGGACGCCTACCTGTGCAACCTGGGCTAGGGAGCTGCTTTGGCAGGGGGCTGGACTCAGTGATCTCTAGAGGTCCCTTCCAACTCCTACCATTCTGTGATTCTGTGATACCACCAACATCTGCCTCTGGCACTGTGGGCCAATATCATAAAATAGGAGTCATTACTTTTGGAGCATCTCTCTTACATTGTAAGTAGGCCCAGTGATTAAATGTTATGTTAAAAACTGGTTGAGTGGTTGACCTTTGCACATGGATGTATTTATTTTCTATTAAAACACTGGCAGAATCACAACTTACTCAGTACTTCAGGATGCAATTTTCAATGCATGTGAATGTTGCCTGGGAGCATATTGCCATCAATATTCAATGGAACAGTTATTTTATTGCCTTGTTAAGGTAAAAGATGCTATTTTTCCTCAAGGCTATTCTAGCCTTTCGTACATAGCCATGTCTATGTTCTGACTTGCTGGATATCCATGTGATCTCCAGCAAAGAAGTACAAAAATGTTTGAGCAAGACAGGATCACTGTTTACAGAGGAAATTGTTTGCTCTTGCCTGAAACTGTCTGCTGATTTGGACACTGTCTGGAATAAACACTTCCTGCTTATGATTTGTAAATGCAACTATTTGGTTTATTGGTTCTCAGAATCCTAAATATAAAATATAAGATTCTCATGCATATGGGAATCAAATATTTTTACTGGGAGAACAAATATAATGCACACATTTTTGAATCATACAGTTGTAAAGCCATCAGTCTGGGAAGCTGACTGACATATTTATGTATCTATTTATTTATTATCTTTTAAAATATTTTCTTAAACTATGCTGTATCTTCAAAAGGTTTGGTTTCAGGATGAATAACTAACTTAGTCACCAAATTTTGGTAGTATAGCTTCAGAAGCTCCATAGCTTCAGCAACTGTATATAACATTAAAGCAAGTAATAAATTTGTGAATATATTTAACATTTCTCAATACATTTTTATGATATTTTTATTACTAGTTTTGGAGTAGTTGGGTAAATGTATGTGGCACATGGACATTTTTTCCATGTGTGGTTTTGCTATTGGGTGTGGTTTTGCTCCACAGATTAAGACAAGAAACCTGAGAGAAGTTGAGTGGTTCATTGATCAAAATACTCATTTCCAAGAAGTCCCACAATCCATACAGTTGTGCATAAGAGAAAGTATATAAATCAGAAAATCACTTTCTGGTATTTCATTTTGTGCGTAAAGATTAATACTAGCAGAAAAGGAAAGCTACGTACAGGACATGCAAGATACAGAGCTAATACCAAGATTCTGTCTTTCACCATTACAACTTTTCTGCACCTGTTGAACTATGGTGTGCTATATTTCCCACCACCTGTCAACAACTACTGAATATGCCACCCAAGTGTTTATTCATCATTTTCAGTATTTCTGCTGCTCTTAGACATAGGAGAAGAAAAGATTGCTCATACACGTGGAAATGAAAACAGACCTTTCATCTTAATTGTACTTCATTGTTTATTTCCTCTATTGAGAAATCAGCTGCTCTGGCCAAGGTTGTGAACACAGGCCTGAAATTCAAATTTGAAAATGAAACATATCAGTGAAACATTACAGAAATGTTCATGTATGATATATAAAGTTTAATTGATAGTTTTCATCTTCAAATTTGAAATAACTCTCTTAATTAGGATCCTTCTAAATCATTTATTTTTTTGAAGATAAATTTTACATGACAGGGAGGTAACGATGCATGTGATTTGTTAATTAATTTCTATTGCAGCACATAGTAGGACTCTCACATGTGCTGGAAGTTACTAGCTCCATACTAGGTTCTGAAAGAGAGAAGAAACAACATGTGGGCAAAGATGTGTGACAGGAAGCACAAGATCATATATCAAGCTCACAGATTATGGCACAGACCATGAAAGCAAACAGAGCAGTGTCCAGTAAAGATGTGAGCTAAAATAGGCTTTGAATATTGCTCTCTCACTGACAGTTTCAAAAATCCTCTCTGGGACCAAACACCTCTCAGTGTTTTTTGCGTGCTGGTTAAATATTTTTTCTTACTTTTGCCACTGTTACAAAAGGCAAAGATCTGCCTTTGCACAACTCACACCAGGGATCGATATTCATGTTCTTGGCCATAAGGATATTGTCTCATTTCCATGTGAACCATACATATATCAATGCCACCCTTGCTGCCTAAGCATACTCCTCCATATGAGTTGTGACTCCACTGCAACAATCTGAGCAAGGGGAGCATCCACCTCCTTTCACTTCCTTGCATTCTCATATCTTCGCCCATCTTCCTCTGATCTGTTTATTATTTTTTAATATTTATTATTATTTATTATTCTGTTTGTTATGTACTATTCAAAAAGGAAATCTGTCCCTGAATCTGACTGATCTGTGTCTAGGGTCTCAGGGTGTGTCTAAATGCTTCAGATTAGGCACTAAAGAGAGAAATTCTGTCTTTTTGCTCAACATCAGTGCTCCCAGTCAGCAGCTGACTCAGTACTTTCAGTCTTCCACCATGGGTCACCAAGCTCAATTTTAAGAATGCTTTTGGTAGTTCAAGTACTGACTCCAGATTTTATTAAAACCATGACATTCCTTAGTATTTCTACTGTTTAAAACACTACATTTTTTTCCAGAAACACCTTCCTGAAAAAAAGAAAAGGTTTTGTTTTAGTATTTACCCATAGAATGGAGATTTCTTTCATTAATGAAAAAAAGATTTCCACTTTTTCGTTAACAAATATAAATCCTACTGGGCAATGAGTAAAAAATAATCAAATGTTACATCTGAGGGCTCAAATGTGATATTGTTTGGAGCTAGGAAGTTATATAGCTTATAAAAGGGAAAAAAAGGGTCTGTGATGATAACAATTACAGTTTGCATATGCATGTGATTCAGACAATTTCATCCTTTGTCCCTCATTAAAAAAGCAAGTAAAAAATCCTTGGAAGTGCATGCACTAATCTTGCAAGCTTAGACACTCTGCGGCTTGTGAAAGAAATTCTCCAGATTCAAATAGTGGTATTTTTTATTGTGTGAGGAGTTAGTGGAGTACCTAACTAGTTAGTGGAGAACCTAACTCTATGTGTTGGCAAAGAAAGATGTGAAAGACAGCTTTTAAAATATGTTTCAAAAGGGCTTTATCCACAACTCACTAATTGGCTTGTAATATTTTATTAGTCGTGTGAAGTTCAGATGATCTGTTCTAGTTCATTTGATTTCTGAACCACTTAGTGAAAATCAAGCAGACACAATTCTGGACCAAAAAGACTCTAAACAGATTTTCTGTTTCACCAGAATACTTAATAGGTAAAAGCTGACTCCAGACCATGGCTGATAGGTTATTAATGCCTTTGCTCTATGGAAAGTATGACTTAGGCAAATTATCTGTATAATAATTTATTCTTAATAGACAGCATTGAAAAAAAAACAGCTGCTTGGTGTTCAGTAACTAAAATTAAATGAAAAAAAAGTTTCAAGTTTAAAGTAGTTTTGAATTTTAACAATATTTTCACTGCAATTGTAATGTGTTCTATGGCAATGATGTTAATGGTCCTTTCTGAAGAGTGTATTTCACTGTGCATAGTCAGTGAGCGAGTTATTATGCGTGCACACGTAGCCACAGAAAAGTGGCATGGAACGTTCTGCAGAAGTGGAAAGGGAAAAGCAAGTCCATTTGTAACATTATATATAATTATATACATAGTCATATACATATGTACAGGGAATTGTGGTTACTTCACTTGGCACACAGACGTAAAAACAATTAAGAAATAGCAGTATGTATTTTTGATTCCACTTCATTGAGTGAGCCTCTAGGAAAGTACTGGGGGATGATGGACAGGATGATTCTAATTTAGGTTATTTTTTATAGTCCTAGCTGATTGCTAGGTTAGATTGTCCCTATAATTCATTTATGTAGATCTTTCTCTTGAGAAACGTAAATAAATATGAAGTATGTTTGCAGGATTATCAAGAGATTTGAGATTTACTTTTCCATTGAACAGAGGTTTATAGTGACCCAATGTGTTTTTCAGCCCAGTGCTCCCATAATTGTGATGATCTGACCTTTCATTCACTTCCAAGGATCAATACCTGGAAAACTTTCAATGTCTTTAATTTAGCACTGTGAAAAATATACTGTAAGGGTTCAGGACAACTTGCATTATTAATCAGTTATCCAAAAAGCTTGTAATTCTCTGCTTCTTAAACCATGCATAGCAACTGTTTTAATCAGCTTTATGTAGAGTCATGGAACTATTGAAGTTGGAAAAGACGTCTAAGATCATCAAGTCCAAACATCCACCTATCTCCAATAGTGCCCACTAAGCCATGTCCCTCAGAACCACATCTATACTTTCCTTGAAGACCTGTTCCAGTGCCTGACCGCTCTTTCTGAGAGGACAAGGAAGAACACATGTTGTGAATATATGAACCAAAGACTAAAAAGATAAATGTAAAAGTAATTTTATATTTAAATACAATTATGAAAAAATTGTACTTTATGGTGATGAGTTATGCCAAGATCCATTTCAGACAGAACTGTGTCTACGGGTACATCAGCCTGAGCTATGTAATCAGTGCAGTATATAATGAGGAAGTATTCCTGGGAAGTGTGGATTACAGCTCTCCCCACAGCTCAATGCTCTCATCCCCATTGCACACTTATAATGCACACTCAATGTGACTATAAAGAGCCTGGGTTTCTGTATGGGCTGTGAACGTTATCAGAACTTCCTACTCCCCATTGTTTATTTTTTTCTGTTCACTGATATACAATACCTTGCTGACTTGCTAGTGCCTCATATTGGGCAGGTCAACAAAAACAAGCTTGACAAAGAAATCACCAAGTAATCTCATTACAGACAAACCACTGCTGGCAGTTTCAACTATGGTGGTAGAGTCACAGGGGTGACAGATTTGGACAACAAGGTCACGCTTTCATCAGCAAACTCTGATCAAGTGTCTGAAGGTTCCAGATAACCTCCTTGACGTCTGAGCTACAGAATCAATATGTAAATTAAGCTTTTACCGTGAAGTGAAATAAGAATAAGCAGTAGGTAAAACGATATGTATGTTAGTGAACAGAACCTATCAAAAACTTTCCTAAAGATATCTTTGACATAACAGAAAGCATCTTTCCTTTCAACTTTGTAAGGATTTCCTGCCTAATTTACACTTACACTAAACTCTCCAGTACTGTCCCTTAGTGACAATGACATTTACCCCTCTGATGTTTGTTTCTAGAAAAAAAAAGTCAGCATATTATATTTGCACTCCCAGGTATATTTCTGAAACTCTTCAGTGAACCTCTACTCAGTATACAGCTTGGGTTGGACCCATATTTAGTTCTCCCTATTGCCTGACTTTATAGCTTCTATTTGAGTAGCTTTTTTGGGTCACAAAGACTACAGAATGATTCTACAAAAAATGACAGTTTGGGGGTACTTATGACTTATCCTCATATGAAGTTCCTAAGACACTTTACAAAGACATGGCAGGTGTAGAAACAGTTGAAAAAGGTATCTACACACAGTATCTTCTGTGTCTTACATCACTGCGTATGATTGATACTAATGTTTACAGTCTGCTAGAAGTACTACCTTTTCTGTGTCATAAAAGAGTTTTTCTCTTTAATGAGGAAAAGAAAAGCTTCAGTTGGTCAGCTGTGCACATGAAGTACGGTGGTGAATGGTTGAAGTTTATTACATGTAGAGTGCCTTCAGAGGCACACAATTTGTCCCCTTGGTTCATTTTGACAGCATTCTTATGATAGCAATCCATAGTTTATTTTACATGCTGTACATCTTTATTCCTCTCAGATCATGCACTCTGAATGTCCTCTCCCTTCTGTTATCAGATAAAAGGTATTTGCCCTACTCCAGCCCTTTGGCCTAATGAGGACTCCTTCCTTCCTTCAAGAAGTTTCAGAACTGAATTCACTTGAGGAATTTTAAGAACATCTCTCAAAAAGATGAAACCCACTCACGGTGCATTATAGGAAACAATTAATCATTCCACCTCTTGTATACAATCAATAACACTAAAAGACTGTCTTGTCATCTTATCAGCCTACATAGGTTTTAGCAGTTCCTTTATTAAGCCTGGAAAAGAAAGCAAGGAGAGAGGGATTCTTTGAACATCCAAACACAGTGTCACACTGAGTGTGATCCTGACACTGCCCAGGGAACCCACTATCCTATGTTTACAGATGGATCTGTGATAACCCGACAGCTCAAATGGAAGGTCATCCTGGAGGACAGGCAGGGGGTTCTTTTCCATCATCCCTGAATCCTGGAAGTGGAGGTTTTGACCACCCTCAGTATCCGGGCTCTATCCTAAATTCTGCTTTTCCTGCTGACAGAAGTTTGTGGTATGTGATCAGCAGATATTTTGCCTATTTGTCTTCTATTACAAGTGGGAGGGAGAGGAAAGGATGAATGAAACTACCCAGCGGGAATTCTATGTCTATAGAGAAATAATATATCCAATACAATTAGGTGGTTTTCTACCTGTGAGGCTAGCTATTTGTGATAGATTGGTTTTTAAAATATGTCTTTATTCAAACTGGAAGGTATAAACAACTTTTAATACTAACTGCGACGCCAGAACTGCACTAACTGTATTTAAGGTTATTTTATGGACTTCAGTATGTCCAGATCAACCTTTTACTCAGTTTCTGCATCCATGGGTATAACAACAAACCAGAATGGCTTTGCTGTTCCTTCTCAGGACAACATAAGTTATGCAACATATTAAAAATTTCCTTGTCAGCTTTGATGAAACTTTTTTGTCCTCCATGGAATGATCTCCAGAGTGGTAGTCACTTCTGGTAAACCAGAAGATCCATCCATCAGCTGACAGTGACATAACTAGTTGCTTCACTGAAAGGTACAAGAAAGTCTCTTAACTGTGATTATTTTTCAGAATTTGCCTACAGTAGTTTCTTATTCTTTCCAGTAGCCAGGAATTGGCTTATATTTTCTTGTATAATGTGTAGGGCCTGTTTTTTTTTTATCTTTTGTCTCAAGTCATTTTTTTTCTATACCAGCACTTAGAGACATGTAAAAGCAAATTCACTATGATAGACCAAATATATGTAGTTACGACAAAATAGAATGAAAGCAATTTTGTCTTGATACTCTTGTCCTTGGCAAATGTCTTTACTCAGTATCACACAGGAGTCCTTATTTGGTTTTTATTTTATGCAACTTTCAGTATGTATGTAAAAAATATTTATCTATAATGGATAATTTACGCAAAAATTTGTGAATGCTACATTACTGTGTATAAGTGGTCCATGATATGAAATGTTGAAGTCCCTATTTAAATTGAAGCTCATGTAATAACATTTCAGATTTATCATTAAAAATAAAAAGGAAAAAATGAGATTCATCTTGCTTAACTTCTGGCATGTAAAGCTACATATGAGTTGTTGAAATGTTGTCTCTGCAGACACAGGAGACAGCAACTTCTGAATGTCAACTTGGACTACTATCTTAGAACTGGATGAATCTTCCACTGGAGTTACGTCCTTCTCTACTGAAAACTACCTCTTAAACTAGATGTTCATTTTGCAAATGTCAATTATAAATGAGATTAACATTATGCTTATGCTTATTCTCTTAGCAAGACTATGGTGGTCTCCAGCAAGCACAAGAGGAGTACAGCTGTGCATCTTTGTCGAGGGAGAGGGATGAAGAATGCAGAGCTCCACAATTCCCTCACTTAGCTACACAGCTCAGTAAGAGGTTAAAAGATATTCAAGCAAATGCAGTGTTTGAAAATCATGCTTTTATTCCAAGTTCATTTTAAAGAAGATGGAAGAAAAGGAAACAAATAGATGTTTGTTTAAAATGTCAGCCATTTTTAAATTTGATTTATCTACTGCCTATTTTTCTCACAATAGTTTTTACAATAAATCTAATAAATAACAAAAAATAACACAATGAGGACATAGACATTAATTCAAAACAACCAAGGGGTAAACAGATTACGGTTGTGAGGACTGCTTGTTATCCTGGTCAACACCACTGCACTGCTCTTTTGAGCCATGCTCTTCTATCAGCAACTGCATGTGCAATTTGTTGCATGGTGGGTTTCTGGTGATGGATCAAAGCCACTGCACAAAACAACAAATGTTATGAATGTGCAATAAATCCATCATCTTAGCAACATCCCATTCAAATGTAATAATCATCATACATCCCACCAAGGTATATGTGACAGGCATTTCTTTGGAAGATGAAGCAAGTTACTCGAACAGTTGCTGTCCACGCAACATGTCTATACATCTTCATAAAATTAGTTTATTCTGAATTCATTTTCACCTGTGGGAGCTAATGGCAAATTATTCAGAGTAAGATTAAGCCATTTCTTTTAAAAGTTCCTCAAAATCTTAACTGAGGTTTAGGTTTGGCTGAAGTTCCCACGTTTGAAGGCAGTTCAACATAAAAACATACTACAGAACAAAAACAGAAGAAGGCAGATATAATGGAGTGCCAGACACACAAAAGATAATTGGGCACGTAAGAGTATTTTTTTTTCTGATCATTGCTTGCTTTTTTTGTTAACTCGGACTAATAAACATTTAATGCCTGGAGTTTCTGCTTACTAGTCTATTCATAAGATTACTGGGAGAAATCTAAGGAACCTATGAGTTTTTCAGGCACTAGATTTGATACTCCTTCCTCTGATAAAATGTCATGGTTTAACCTGCCTTTCTTCTATTTAATCACTTTCAGAGGCTCATTAGACCTAAAGGAAATAAGCCTTAAAACTCAATCCACATGCCACATTCAGAGAACACAACAACAACAAAAAAACCTACAGACTGGATTCTTACAACACTGGATGGTATCTCAGTAACACAAGAGTTAAAAAGTGCCAGAAATATCCTTTTCAAATGGCAAAATGTATGTGATTTCAAAGCTATGGCTCCTATTAACCCATACATAATGAGTTTTCAAGGATGCTTCACAAGCGACTTCTTCCCTTACAAGGACTTCTGCCCCATTTCATTCAATCAGACTTTTATACTTGTGAACGTTTGAAATTAATAGAAAAATAATATATAAATAATATATTATATATAAATATATATATAAATAATGACTGCAATAAAAAAAACAAACAAACATCATTCATCCTATGTAAATAGGTGATATATAGACAAAACTGATTTTAAAATCGCAACCTATACAGAGAACTCATGAGAAAACACTGATATGTACAGGCACATACACACACATGCAGTACAAAACTCAGAGGAACATTTAAATGAGTGCCCAGATTTGAATTCATGTTTAATCCACACTGTTTTACAGAGACCTTCACTGTATTGCTGTTGCCTTGATCTGTTTTCTTGTTTTCCTTCATTATTCTCATCTGTTGCTTATGGAACTCTCACAGCTGTAAAATATGTTGGAGCTACTCAACTGTTAGAAAAACAAGATACTCGATATTTACCTGACCTCCATGGAATTCATGAAGGGGGATAGTTAGCTGCTTCCATATTTGGCTCCAAATTCTACTTCCTTACAACCTGAGAAGACACAACAATTGCAGAAGACACTAGAATTGCCTTATTTCCTGCTCTTCATCTTGTCTTCAATCTTCTGCTCCTTTTACCACTTTTCCTCTCAAATTTTATGTTTGCTTAGTTTCTGGAAGAGGTGGAATTTTATTTCAGATTTCCATTAACTGTTAGACAAGATTTGTTTGGATGTGCCTAAGCTATGAAGTCCTTTCTCAGCAATGATAAGACCTGGCAAATCAGAGTTCAAGGTGTCCAAAGTCTAAGATCAGTCCTATCAGTTGGTAGGTTTTTAAAATTTAGACACTATGAGGCGTTGGTTTTTTTATCCGAACTACAAATTAGAAAGGATTTAACCCTAAGTAATCTCATGCTTAAACAACCAAAGCCATGGAAGAATCACACTGAATTTTGATATATTCATTTTTAACATCAAGGCCCAGATTAGTGCACTTCTTCTGTTGAAAGTGCTCTTCTTAACAGCAGTTAAAATAATATTGTTAAATTATTTGCTCAGAGTATTTAGGATAAAAGAACCTGTGGTCTGGTAGTTGTTGCAGTTATGAAGAGATGTTAAAGCTATAATCTAATTTCAGATACAAAAAGAAAATCAACCCCCAACAAATCACATCCTTATTCACCCTTTCCCACTTCTTTCAGTTATTACTCTTCCCCAAGTGTTCCCTGCCAGATTTGCTGAGCACCCACTCGCTGTGTCTGACTTTATGCCCTTTCTCTGCATTGGCTTCTTTTTTTTCTTTCTTTTTTTTTTCTTTTTTTCTGTCAGACTCACAACTCCGTTCTAAACAAAATCATCTTGCAAAGCTTGTTCACTGACAGTGTGCTTACTGGATGATGACTGCTGTCTGCATTTTATGTCAAAAGTGATAGCATTTCATGAGACACTTTCAGCTGATTTCAGTAGGAAAGATTGACTGCATTGTATAACACTTCGCTTGTTAGACATCACTAACACCCTGGCAGTAACTGCAGAAATGACCTGCGCTGAAGTTTCACTCACCTGGTTCTTTATAGACTTTGGGGACAATGTGGGAAGAGAATAAGGCTTTATTAAAAAAAAAAAAAAAAAAAAAAAAAGGAGAGACATTTTAAGTGGGAGGGACAAATAAAGCAATGCTAGAAATGAATTCACCAAATTTTGTTTCTTTTTTTGTTGTTTTTTTTTTTGTTGTTGTTGTTGCTATTTATTTAGCTATTTACATCGCAATTTTCTATTGGAATTTCAACAGACATAAATAACACTTTGCAGTATGATTTAATCCATTACAAGAATGAACAAAATATTTCTCTCAGCATTTTCAAAATATGCCAATGATTTACTTTGAGTTTTTTTATTTTTTGTAAAGAAGCATTCACCTACTGTTGCAGTGTGCTTCACAGGAAAAATTACTTTATCAGTAAAGGTTGAAGGCAGAATTTAGGCACTAGTCAGTGGGTAGAGTAAAAAGCAGGCTAATTTAGCAGTGCATATCACTGCTGTGCTCTCCAGGGAAGGCATCATTTCATGTACAAGGCAAAATGTCAATAGAAACATGTTACTATGCCACATCACACAGGAGATCTAAGAGTTTAGAGCCCCAGAATGTTTGGTATTTCTTTTAAGCCTGCAGCTCCCAAAATGTTCTAAATCCCTCATGTTTATCTGAATAGATGTTGGCAGGATAATTAAATGCCCCCTTCAAACATCCTGTTGGAAATATTAAACAGTAATTACCTTCCTCAACTTGTCCTTTTGTGAGAAGGGGAGCCACCTGACTGCCAGCTTTCGTTTGCCCTGACACAGATGCAAAGGCTCTGTGCCTTTCTGATCTGTTCACACACTTTCTTCCCATGAGAAAGTAAGCACTGATTGAAACACAGTATTTTCTCCCAACTTACACACACAACTGCTGCTTGTTTCAGAAAGATGTCGACTAATTTGAGCAACCTCTCCAAAGGACTCTCCAAACAGAAATGTCTTTCATAAGTTTCCGGGTCGGCAGCCTTTAGTAACCCAGGATGACTATTCTAGTCCTGGAGGCACTGAAATAGTTCCATATAAATAGAAACAGTTTCTGTATCACATTATTGCCTAAAGCACCGCATTCAACACCTCCTTGCACATTAAAATATCTCTCCATGACACAACCTTACACAAAAGAGTCTTTGCACATATGGTGTCTCTTAGATTTGTTGATTCTCTTTAGCCTTACCCTCTCATTTGCTGAAGCATTTATATCTTCCTGTAGACTGAAGCTTTAAATGGTCAGCAAAAATAATGCATGTGGAAAGCTTCCTCTCTTCTACTTTGTTTGTCACCAGATGCTGCTGACCCTTAGTGCTGAAGTCTATTGTGTTATAGTGTATTGTGTATAGAATAGTGCTATTCTATTGTGTGGCACTATTTGTGAAAGAGAAATAGTATCAACAGCTTCTAGGCAACAAACATTTTTTCTACTTTTGCTTTCCCTTTCCATTTTTCCCTTTCCCTTTTTCTCCCCCTTTCTCTTCTTCCCTTTTCTTATCTCCATTTTTCCCTTTCTCTCTTTCCCTTTCTCTCTTTCCCTTTTCCTTTTTCCCTTTCTCCCTTTCCCTTTTTCCCTTTCCCTTTCCCTTTCCCTTTCCCATTCCCTTTCCCTTTCTCTTTCCCTTTCCTTTTCCCTTTCCTCTTCTTCCAGATGTAGACTGACTCTACTTGATCATTATAACAATATTTTCTCTTAAGGATTTTGGATCTAATTCAGTGATCTTGGAGGTCAGCATAATTCTTTCCCCTGATGTCTATGAACATGTGACACACTGCATGCATTATTCACAGTTCCAAAAGTATTTAGTGTATATATATATGGCTGCTGTGGTTTAGAAAGACTGGAAGACAAGAGTGGTGGGAAATCTGAAATTGCATTTTCAAATTAAGATAACAATAACTAATCAGTTCAACATTTCTGCCCTTCTCTTAGCCTATTTTTCCTTCACATCTAACTCACTAAACTCAGTGAATTTAATTCACTAAATTCACTAAACTGAAGTTGAAGGGAGTTTTGCCATTTTGTTCGATACCTACTCTGATTTTCATTCATTATCTAAATATAAGCACTGTAAGTAGTATATAACAGTATGTAAATCATTCAACAGTCATGAAAGTGTTATAAATGTGCTTTTGTTTTCTATATGTACTGATTTTTGAAAGCTCCTATCCAATACCTCTACTTGTTAACAACAAAGTAAGTCAGCAAGATGCTCAAACTCGAGGTATAAGTGCAACAATTCAGGATGAAATTACCTTCTCACAAGATTTCCAGCTTAGGTTTTGAAAAACAGGATTTGCCAAAGCACTTAAGAAATGCAAGTGGATAATTTATTTGATCTGTTCTGTTCTGAGTAGGTCAAAAAACCTTTCCTTTTGTTTATTAATCAAGCTCTTCTAGACCTCCACAACTAAAGACATTAACACAAAAAATACTACTGTGCTCACCAAACTACCTTACAGGTATTTCTCAATTTTTCTGTAACAAGAAAAATCTAATGAGATCACATAAAGAGCTCTATTATTGGTTTCATATAGTTATCCACACCATCAGGGTGAACATACAAGCAGGTTGGGCACTACTATGACAAATTTGTGTGGATATAGGCTCTCTCTCTCTGGAGGTATAAAAAAGCACTATATTTTCTTCTTGATCACAGTTTAGGCTGAAACTGTGCCCAGGCACAGTTTGGATCCTACCCACATGTTTGAATTTATTATCTTGATCAGAAACACTGTGAACAGATAATCCTTTATTGTAGTAAATCCACCAGACAGCTGGTGGTCTTATACAATTCAAAGACATACTACACTTACATGTTTAAGAACATTTTCCTGTTCCCCTGAAAAGATTCTCCAAGAGACTGTGCTCGGGTGAGTGACTGCAGAGTGAAACAGTTTCTACAACACTGTTGTAATAAAATTGAACTTGAAAAAAAACTAGATACTGGTTGTTTGTGGGAGCAAAGACAAATAAAACAACTTCCAGAATTCAGAGTACAATCCAACTGTGTTTAATCAAACTGTCAGATCTGTGAAAGAGAAATTAGGCAGCTAGGTGGTCAAGTATCTCAGCAGTATATTTTAAGAACTGTGATTGGAGCCCTAGGCAACCACCTAATCTGGGTTGGAGACCAATGATGGTCTTTAAGGACCCTTCCAACCTCAGACATTTCAGTTAATCAATAAAAAAAAATGATTTGGATTAAAGCAGAGAATTTAAAATTTCTTATTATAAAAGGGAAACTCTAAAACTACATTCCTTCATGTCAATTAGAATGCTTTATTTGTTCCTGGTGAAATGCTTGTGGGGAAAAATCAAAAAAATGAGAGGGATTAATGAAAGAGTCTGTTGATCCCTCTTACCTCATCGATCAGCAGTTAGAGAATTCACCATGGTATGCCACATCCTTCTTCCTTCAGTCTAACAGTGGAGAGTGTTAACTGCAAGCCTTACAGCTCCAGTTCTTTGTTGGAGATGCTACTTTTTGCATGGAACAATAAAATTTGATTACACCAGGCATCAAAGAGGCAATGATGACTCCATAGCCCGATTGGTTTCCTAAAAGATAGATGGGCACCTGTTATTCAATTTCTGCCAAGAATCAACATTTATCTTGTCCAAAAAATTATTTTGCTATGCTACATAAGCAAGAATTCTAAGAGTAAATGAGAAATGCATACCCTTCTAAGCACCAGTCTTCAACAAGATGGAAGATAAGGTGTCAAGTCATTTTTGAAAAGCCAGAGTTGAATCTCTGCTCTCGTTTGGGCTGTTTTCCTTAGAGGAGGAGAAGATCAACAAAAATGAGCTGGTTAAATTTAGACAAATTTTTCAAGAATTTTCAGGTTCATTGAAATCATGTTTCTAGTGAATTTAATGCTGGCTAAAACTGGTTTTGCAATTGTGGGATATTTCTATTGGTTAGGAAACTAAGAAGTTTAGCTTCTCGCTAGCACATAACATTTAAATAAATAGAAAACATTATAGTATAACTTACAGACAGGAATAATTGATGCAACAACCAAGCTTTAATTAGTGTCCCATTGTTAAAGACATCTATTGCAGTCTGGAATAACTGTAACAATTAAAACACGATTTTATTACTCTGACAGGCTTTTAAAAGATTCATGGCTTTTGAGCTAGAATATAGATTTAGAAATATGTATATCAGAAGTATATTAGAAGATTCAGAAATGTCATTAAAACGTTTTTCAAAATACAGAGTGCTGTATTTCTGTACTGCAGAAAGAATAAGAGGGACTTCTGAAATGGTTTCAAATACTTTCCTTGCTAGAAAAGTTGTGGATTACAAAGATTAAGAAAAGGCCAAGAAGGAACCAGATATCTGGTGGTGTTCAAGAAATAGGTAACAGTGGTAGAGATTACATTACAGGGACTATATAAAAGGGATTTCTGTGATGATAAAGGCTCTGAATAGCAGATAGACTTTTCAGCATTTAAAATCTTGAAAACATAACTTGCGTAATGACATTTGAAAAAAAAAATGTTGAAGAGAGTTTAGAAAAAATTAGAAACAATATTTTTAATGGAATGTTTGCCCAAGTAGTGTGCTCTTTGCACAAGGAGATCATCAAAGCAAATACTATTGCTGTTTTAAAGAAAATCTTGATATTTTAATTATCCATAGTATTATTTGTATTTTAATATGCCCTTTAAGATAATAATCAAGATAAAGGAATATTGTGCTTGTGGCTTATACTGATTATTATCAGACTGAAAAAGGAATATTTTGCTCATGATATGTATCATATAATTACTTAATTATATTTCTTTTATTCTTCTGAGATATTTGAAGTGGGCTGCTACCAGTTTAAGGGAAAAGATGCTGCTTGCTTCTTCTCATATACAGTTCTCTTTACTACAATGAGAGTATTTATATGATTTGTTCAAACACAGCCTAGAATCATAGATCTCAAACTATTTAATGGGGATTTATGTTCTTAAGGCTTTGGCGGAATTGTCAGCATTTGGTTATCTGCACTGAGAACTTATATCCACTGCAAGATTTGCCTTACCTCCCACTAGCACTCGAAATTTAGGCAGGTATTCATGGTTATATCTCTTATAATCGAGGGCGAAGAATATCCACTTTCAGAGTGATGCCGTGTATCTTAAAAGAGGTATGCAGCCTATATGGGCTGTGTTGCCCTCAGGGCGAACCTTGCTGATTTCCAGATGCCTCACTTAACAGCTACATAGCAAGTCATTGAATGGCTAAACATCAGCATCCCTCCTTAGCTGAGAGCCGCGGCATACACTTGTTGGACCAACGAAGACAACGTTGGACCATGTAAGTAGTGTTAGAAGTGTGTTGTAAACAGATAATGCGGTTAAAAGAACATTATTTCAGTATTACTGTAGTAATTAACATAGACTGTTTTTGTCTGCTCTTGGCTGAATAACAGGAATGAATGCCAGAAGGGACATTTACGTCTCCTAATCTTGTGCATAATACATACCCTAGCACTGAGGAACAGAAGGCAAGATGTGGCGTTCACCTCTTTCCACAGATGCAGGATTCAGAAGAGTCCAGATCATGTAACAAGATAATGTAACAAGCTTAAGATCCCCTTAACCACAAATTCGTGGCTAAAGCACAGCACTGAGAAGACTATTAGAGCTCAATTTGAAGTCTTCAGAATGTTAGAGAATCCAATTCTTCCCCTGGAAGTCCGTCCCCACTTCTAACCGCCCTCGCTGCGAGGAAAGCGCTCTTTGAATTTGCCAAGATCCAGCTTCCAGCTGTTAGCTTCCAGGAAGCCCATTGTGGCTTCTCCTTTAGAAACAAAGAGCCCTCTAAGCTGAGCTTTTTTGTCCCTCCATTGTTATCAAGCCACCACTTAGCCTTCTTTTTTCCTAATGGGTGTGTCAATACCTCCTTCAATGGAAACAGGATTGAGTTGTTAATTTCAGAGCAGTCTCTGAAAATATTTTTCTTATCGGCGGTTTTTCTCCATCGCATGCACGCATCGGCTTATTGTTGTTGGTCCGCTCACATGCTGGGCTGGGTGCTAACAGTGTTTGTTTTTGTTTTGGAGGAAAAGGAAGCCCTGAAGCATTTGTTTTGGTGGAAAACATGCAAAGAATAACACAAATTTCTTAAGTAAAGAGGAAGAGAAGCTTCATAACAATTAGATACTGGGTCTGCGTACCGCAGAATCATCCTTTTTTGTTTCTGTGCTTTATCTGACTTCATCTGAGCCAAGCCTTTCGGAACGGTGAAGCAGTATTTTTATCTTTGGAAACCACTAACGAAGTCAAACATTTAAAAATAACTGTTTCGCTGTTTCTAAGTTTGTAAATACTGACTCAGATTGTGCCTAAATGTGCCTAGCTGGCATATCGGAGGTAACCAGAAATGATACTTACGACTCCAGTTAGCAGTTAAATGGCAGACTCTTAAATATGATCACTGCTAAAAAGGATTTAATGCCTCCTGGAAAAGAAACTAGACACTCATTTAGAGCTCAAGAGTCTCATTCTTTTGTACTATAAACCGTGTTGGCAATTAATAAAATGCTATCTTTCTGCACATTATAATAAATCACTTTCTTCCAAGCTAAATTAAAGGTAATATTTCCGTTAATGACACTTTATAGGTGCCTAATTTAACCAGTGAGAGAATGATGGCCTTAAAGCACTCATGTAGAGATTTAAACAGGAGAAAATGAGACTGTTGCACTACTTAATTTCATTCCTGTCTTTCCTGCTCCCACATGTGGTTCAAATCCTCCCAAGCATTTTCTAACTGAGTGTTATGTGATTTGATCATTTATTATTTTTTTTTTCTTAATGGGAAAGGAAATGTATCTTTTACCTTTTGTTTTTCTCATACTACTAAGTCTGTATTTATCTCTTTGGTCGGTTGAACACCTATTCATAAAGAATGAGAGAACAAGGTGAGGGAGTTGGACATCCTGTTGATTCAGCTCTAAGCTCTCAGGCTGCAATCTACAGAAAACATTTGGATAAGATTGAAAAGCAAAAATTTACCTTACAAAACGTATCTTCCTAGCAATTCTGGACTCTGTGAAATGAACTACTGTGAAATGAATTGTGCAGACTGATGAGAGTCACCAGCAGTGTTGGTGGTAGCTCTGCTGACAGCATCACCTTAGATAGTCTGTCAGGTTTTGAATGGAATATACACAAGGGAACCAAACCATGTCATACTTTTGTTGTTTCCATGGAACTGCATTCTGCTTCTGAGCATGTGTACGACCAGAGCAGCATGATCAGTGTGATTAAAAAGTTACCTTCTGGAGCAGTCTCATTTTGATAGGGTAAAGCTCCAGATTTTTATTTTATTCTCCCGTTTTATAGTTAAAATAAGCATCTGGTTCCAAAGTATTTTTATTTATTTATAATGCTACTGTAATCAACAAGGGTAGGATTATAATACCTAAAGTAGGAACATCTACCTCTGTCTAGCTTCATGATCAGGTGAAGCAGGATAAATAAAGGGAATACTGGAGTGCATAGAAGAAATGAAACATCTACAGAAAAAATTTCTTGGTTAGCTGGAAGGGACATAGTTTATTCTGTTCTTTACATCATTGGTCGTAAGCTTTTATCCAAATATTTCTTATGCTTCTTCCTCTCCAATAATACCTGTTCTATGCTGCTTCTCATGTTTGTATCATAGTATCTGGATTTTAAAAAATTCTGATTGTCTAACCAATTATCATTTTAATGACTGAAAGATTACCAAACTCTAATGGGCAATTTATTAGTTAAGTGGGCATTAATTTGTCAAACTTACTCACCACAGCATTTATGTTTCTATGATTTCCTTTGAAAATTAAGAAATATTTATTTAAACCTTTGTGTCAGTGTCAGAAGCCACAGTCCAGTGAACTGGGGCAATATTCTGGTATGAAACATAAAGAAAGATTGAAGTGAATCTTCTTGATTTAGTTAAAGATTGGAGATTTCATTGGGCACCCTTTTCTATAAGAAAGCAATCCTCATTGCATTTTTGAGGGTTCACCTGACTACCTTGTCTAGTGATTTTGTAGGAAATATAGAAATAGGAAATAAATAGGAAAGCAGAAAATAAAGGAACGCAAGTGAATTTTCTCTTCTAGAGAGATCTTTCTAGAACAGATTGAAATGCCATAGCATCATTCATGATATCTCAGTGACAAAACCTAGCTTGCAGAAAGTCTTCTATGAAATGGTTTATGCTTCATAACAGAGTAGTCTGTTTTTAACATAACCATGAAAGAAGTCCCGTGGTTGTAAAATTTTGATAGAAGTAGGAGCACATAGAAACTTGTGCTAAAATCTCAAACATTTGGATCCTGGAGTTTGGGTTTATCTGTCCTTGGCAAAAGGAAGCAAGAACAAAATCCAGAAAATGGAGCTGTTCTGAGAGAAAAGTCAAGAATTTCTGTGGAATTTGTAAATAAAAACAAAATAAAATAAAAACAAACCCCAGATAATACGCCTTCATGTTGTGCTACTGCTTTAGTTTTGAGATATATAGAAAATTTTTTTCTCTTGAATTATTCAGGTGAAGACAGTCAGTTGAAAAGACACACACCCCTCTCTCAGATTAAGAATTTGAGATCTGTTTACTTATGTAAATAAGATCCAGATAATGCCTTAGGCCATGTGAGCATTATCTCCCCCAAAGCATTTAAACTTTTGTGTGAATTTCAATCAAATCTATTAACTGTGAAGATAGCTAAAAACTATAGAGTTCCTGTAAAAAAACGATGAAAATATGTAGCTAGACAGATTTCATGTTAATTTCTGCCCCAAGGAAAGGAACTGATATAATGGTGAAAGATTTAACCCTAAGAAAAGTACAGTTTGGTGTCTGTACCTTATTACACATCAAAATTATCATTCTGAAATTAAGATTTCTTTCCTCAGGAATGTAACAACGTGAGAGCACCAAATAAAGCTTTTTCTGCAGCTAAAGAAGATGGTCCTATGTCAGTCAGAGCTTTCAGAGATACGACATGGTAAGTTTTATAAAATCCACACTGCCTCAGTACAGTTAAGAGGGACCCTAGGAAAGATGTTACTGGCAACACAGAATGTTATCACTCACTCTAGAAAAGATCTTGTTTGTTTTCTTAAATACATTCTCCCTTTACCTTTGAGCAGGGAAATTGAGAATTTGCTTTGTCTGTCTAAGGCATCCTCATTCCTCATTAGATCAACCCATGTTATTGCAAAAAGCAACTGAAGAAACAACCTGTCCTCCCTATTTCTAAGCCAGCCTAGATCAATTCAAGATTAATAAAAGTGTTATTTTCCTTTTCTGAAATGTTATTTTCCTTTCTCAAAGTATTGAATTTTAAATTGCCCTCAAAATTATGCTGGAGTATGAATGCATGAAATTAAAGACCAGCTGCGATGTTTAGCTTTGGAATCTTCACATACACAAGCTAAATGTTTTCCTAATTCACTGGGACATATTTTTGTAACTAAATACCACTGTAATAAGTCATCTGGTTCAGGTCTAGAAAATGCTGTTGGAAGTGTCAGCTAGCGCTACTTAAGAACACTTGAAGGTTCAATAGATTATTCAAAAAGGCACTGAATTCTTCCTGGAGTAGCTTGTTCATCACTCTCATCTAGTTTTTTTCAGAAATAAAGTTTGCAGAATTCACTAGTCATTTTCTCTAAGTGCATAGTTGACACTGTAAAAGTCAGAAACGTAATCTGAGAGGCATTTTTGTTAAAAGGATACTCAAACATATACTTAGGATGTCTTGCTGGGACCAAAGCACAGGCGGTCTTACATGTTTAAATGCATTCCTTACATAACTGGCAACTGCATACATTTAGCAATTGTTAAAGAATTGTTGTTCACTTGAGTAGGTCCATGAATTTCAGAATCTGCTAGAACAGTACAAGTGTTCAGACTTCAAAGGGGCTAAAAGTACATCTGGACAAGAGAATTGGATGTTCCTGGTACCATTCTCTAGTCCTGAGACCGGGAATAACACAGAATGGTTTGCAGCCACACTATTAAAATCTCTTGCCCTTTAAAATTCTGTTGTCACACCCAATATACTCACTGGATATCGTCGTCGGGCATATTCTGAATCCCAAACTATACAGGAGATTACTAATTTACCCAAGCAAAATCTTTTATTTCATTTAAACTCTAAAATTATTGGACACATTTCAGTATCAAGAAACCCACCTGCTAATGTTTAACTTATACTACAGACACAGCTACAGATCCTTCTTGTGTAAAACTTGGGCAGCTTGGACTCACTAACTTCATGTTTTCATATTTTAGGGGAAGTTTGCCTTCTTCTGTATTAATATGAATATCATCTGTGAATTCAACAAGAAATCCTTCTATGAAAATACATTAAGACAAGTTCAAAGTGTATTAGTAATGAATCCTATCTTCCAGGGAAGAGGAAGACTATAAAGACTTAATAAAAGGGAGTTCTTGTACAAGTAAATAAGATGAAATAGTTTATAAGAATTTATAAAGAAACTTCTGAAAGGAGTGAAATTATCAATGGGGAAAAAAAGCTCTAAGTCTTACCTTTCATGCCCTTTTCCTTTATCATATTGTATCAATATCAATATCAACACACTTACATGTCCAAATGTAAATTTAATTCATAATGACATACCGTATCTTTTCTGTGTGTGATATTTTTTCACTTGCTGCATTTTTCATATGCAAGTTCAATTTCTGACTTAGAACTATTTGCATAAACATTGAGAAGCTGCCTTCCACTTTATCCAGTGGAGTGACAGTCTCACATGATCAAGAAATCCATGAAAACAAGTCCTGGAGAGATTGGAGAGTTGGGCAGGGAGAAACACAATGGGTTTTAACAAAAGCAAGTATAGAGTCTTGCACCTAGGGAGGGATGCACTGGTATAGATTGAGGGATGACCTGCTGGAGAGGAGATCTGCAGAGAAGGACCTGGGTGTCCTGGTGGACGACAGGTTGGCCATGAGTCAGAAGTGTGCCCTTGTGGCCAAGAAGGCCAATGGGATCCTGGGATGCATTAAAAAGAGCATGGCCAGCAGGTCGAGGGAGGTTATCCTCCCTCTCTACTCTGCCCTGGTGAGGCTACATTTAGACCAGTTCTGGGCTTTTCAATTCAAAGAAGACAAGTATCTCCTAGAAGAAGTCCAGTGGAAGGCCACAAAGATGATAAAGGCCTGGAGCATCTCTTATGAGGAAAGGCTGAGTAACCCAGATCTGTTCAGCCTGGGGAAAAGAAATCTGAGAGGGGATCTGATAAATGTTTATAAATAAATAAAGGGAGGTGGGAGACAAATGGATGAGGCCAGGCTCTTCTCAGGGTTGGTTTCTATCGCTTACAAAATTATTTTCATAAAAAGCAGAATCACGACATAATCTGACAGAGAAAGGTAAAAAGTAGCATGCCAAAAGGACAAGAAGCTGCTTGTCTGCACTTTCCTGTTGTCTTGAACTTACAGTCCAAAATGGAATGTGACGAACTGTGAAGAATTCAAAGAAAAGATGCAAGTGAAATCTACATAATGTGAAAATCTTCAGATAACTAAATAAATTCCTGAAGCTGTGATGACTTGCTTGGACACTCCATGTCAAAGCACTAATTTGATAATGAGAGCTATGAAACAAAGTCTAAAATCACAGAAGTTTGAAGTGAGTGCAGGGTATATCCGGAAGAGAAATGTGTTGTTTTGTTTTGTTTTTTTTTAACTTGAAGTATAATTGCTACAACTAAATATGAATAATTCATCATTTGCAGCAATGGATTGGCCATCCCTAGAATTTCATGACAAAATATTGTTATATTTTTTTTCCTTAGTTTCTTACAGAACCGAATCTAAGGGTGTCTGTTACTGTTTCTTTCTGCTTTCACCATCAATGACTTTGTGAAGAATCACTCAATAACCTAACAAAACTCATTAATTCCTCTCATTTTTACATAAAAGTTCTTAAAAGTGCATTTGTGGATGGAGTGTCTGCATCTTCTGTTGAGAATGTATCATATCTTTAAGACTCATTTGCCTTGTGTTTGTTTGCTTGCCAATCTGAATATAGTAAAAACAGATGTTAAAGGGCTGGAATTTTTGTTTGATCTGAAAATGGGCCAAAAATTGACTTAACAATGAAAATGGCATTCATTAAATATATGCCAAAATTGTTGAACCGTGCTTGCTACTGTTTGACTTAATTTATTAATAACTGACAAGCACTCTAGTGAGATTTTCTGGCAAGAATGAAACAAAGGAAATGAGCCAGAACAAGTGTAATCAAGAAATATAAATAAACTTTAGGATAAAAACATGGTATGTTTGAACTTAGTATGAAATATTGAGTTTCCTCCAGGAACTCTACAGGTGGAGGAAGAAATGCCAGGATCTTCAGAGGAGAGGCAGGAAAAAGAAAGACAAGTCTTCACAGGGAAACAATGGGATTGACTCACTCACTCTATCAAACTCATGTCATTGCAAATGGCTCAGAACTGTGTTCTGACATTTAGAAGTTACAAGCTTTCTTTTGTGCTTTCAATTAAAAGGATTTAAAAGGTTTTTAGACAGCACTTGGAGTTCTGCAGACACTATTTTACAGTGATTTCATTTAAATTTCCCTCTGATGACTCTGTGGGACTCAGCCACTACTGATCGTAATTGAAAGGCAAAGACTTTGCAAGAGGGCTGGGTCCTCAGCCCAAGGCATAAACTATTCCTATTCACCACGATTTGCTTCAGATTTAGTAAGATTTGGAAACGTCCTGATAGCTTCTAGGTCTTATACTCAACTTCATCTATCTGAATTTCTTACAGCTCCGCAAGTGCAGTAATTGTGACTTTTTAAAACCTGCTTGAATGGAATATGAGTTTTGTAGCTACTAGCTACCTGCACAAAGTTTTCTCGTTGTTATATTCTATAATATACCTTAATCTGTAATTTTTCTCTAGGACTGAATTACATAATTCCAGAGTCCTCCTTGGCCTGTGGAGCCCTCTTTCATTCCATTTCAATTTGGAGGTTGGCTTGTGACATGCAAACTGGTACCAGTTTGCCTGTAAAGTCAATGCAAAGGGGAGGTGCCAGCCTGGGGTTTTGGGCCTTTGTGTACTGATTAATATAAGGCTTGTTCATAAACTCATAGTTGAAAGTACTTGCACTAGCTCTCTCTGACTTTGACACCAGTCTCTGTGTAGATAACACAAAATAGAAAGAGTCCTAAAGAGATGTTATGGTTCCTGTGTTGTACTTGAATCCATTAAAAAAGAGCCTTGATGTTCTTAAACATCTTCTGTGTTCAGGTTTTTTATAGTGCTAAATAAAATGAACCCACTCTCTGTTCATGAGTTCAGCTGGCAAAGCATAACTCAAATTCTCTCATCGTCCCCCCATAAAGGAGACCTCATCAAGAGTAGCTGTTGGGACAGACAAACCCTAACCCAAGGTACTGTGTGGAGGAATGCTTGCTAGTCTACTCCAAACTCCCCAGAAGATCTTTTATTTTTATGTGTACGGATCAAACATGGCCAAGTTGGAATCACCTGTGGCTCTGCCAGAAGGTAGAATAAAGCTAATGAGGCGCATACATGTGCACTCGTACAGGGGCAACATCTTGCAACATGGACAGAAAATCAGTGTGAGTGCCACTGTAAGGATATGTTTCATCACACAAATTCCTGTCTCTTTATACTCCTCACAATATCGATTTGTTTGCCAGTGTCCCAGCACTGACTGGAATATTTCAAATATACAAATAATTTATCAAATTAGTTTTGGTTATTGGAGGTAAATAACACTGAATGTGGACACCTATTCACAACTGCTTTCGGCTGACAATCAAATAGGGATATGAAGGTGATTCCTACAACATGTCTTCAGGAGCCCTTCCACCACAAATATTTCACCCAGTGCCATGAGAACCAATTTAAAAAAAAAAACTACTGAAGTTAAAACATACACTCTGCAGTAGATTAAGATTAGAATTAAGGAAAGTTGGAAACTATAATCATTTAAACACAATTTATAAGCCTAATTTCCTGCATGTCGCTCTCAGATAATAAATACTTTTCTCTTGGCTTGGAAAAGCTGTGGAAAAAAAAAAAGTTAATTTAAGGCTCATTAGTTTATTTTTAGTAGCTTGAGATCTAAGGGATTTGAAAACATTTCCCTTTTCTAATAGAACTACCTTCCTGTATACCAAGGATGTCCACTGACCTCACTCCCTCCTGGAAGGTGCCACTGATCCATGACAGAAATCCTGTGAGGGCTTTGAAAGCTAAATAGGAACCAGAAAAAAAGTATTATCATGCTTAGATGATTATAACATTGAAAATAAAGTTCAACTGTGAGTTTTGGGGTAGAAAGAGTAGTGTCTGAAACAAACAAGTACTTCCTGTGTTTGCCTGGAAGAAGCCAACCTTCCCTCCGCTTATATAATAAGAACATTACTAGCCAATTTGCAGTAGCTGAAAGGGATTTCTGTTTTTAGCTTTGGGTCTGTGGCAACTGTTTTGTTTTAAATGAAAATTAAATGGGAACATACAGCTAAAAAACTGTTGAGCCATAATTGAAGTGCATTAATGGTAATTACTTCTTTCTTTCACTCATCATTTTGACATAAAAATCCATTACTCCTCCATCTCCATGTTTCAACAAATTACTCTTCCCTGTGGATGTGCAGTGACAGAAGGAAAACGCTACTTTGTTCTATATGTTTCTCATCAATGCAATCCTGTTTTCCCTGTATTGCCTGGAATAAACCAAAATTTCAGTAAAATACATAAACAGTTTACCACTTTGAGAGGGATAAAAGAAAAATAGGTATCAAGTATTGAATTGCATGCCAGTTATTGGAAGATGCAACTGCACAGTTTTCCTTATGGCCATATATTAATTCTGCTTATTTGTTTCAAACTGCTTACTGTGACAGTGAGAAGCACTTTCCCAAAAAGATAATTTCACCAGGTGGATCATTATTTGGGTCTTATCATTTTGAAAGACATAATTTCACAGAATTACAGGTGTTGGAAGGGACCTCTAGAGATCATGAATTCCAATTCCCTGCAGGTACTCTACAACAAGTTGCACAGGTAGGCATTCAGATGGGTCTTGAGTATTTCCATAGATGGAGACTCCACAACCTCTCTGGGCAACCTGTCCAGTCAACCTTACCATAAAAAAATTCTTCTGCATGTTAGTACAGAACTTTCTGTGTACCAGTTTTAGGCCATTACTCCTCGTCCCATCGCTACACATCACCGAGAAGAGCCTGGCCTCATCCATTTGCCTCCCAACTCCCTTCAGATATTTTTAAACATTTATCAGATCCCCTCCTTTGATCAGGAATCCCTTTGCTGAGGAAACTGAACTATCCCTAAAGATACAAGAAAACCTCTTCACTTTTTAGTTGATTAACTTTATTGGACTAGTTTAAGAAAGCACATAAAAGATGTAGAAAAGGTCACTATTACTACAGAAGTACCTGTTTTACAGATAGACGGAAAACTGTACCCAAAGCAGATTTTCCCTGCACTGTGTATGAGATTAGATGAGATGAATTTTTATGTTGGAATTACTTGAACCTTTTGCTTTGAGATGGCTCTCAGGAAATGAGCACTTGTCACCTAGAGGCATTTCCAATCGTGTGGCAGAGATTAAACATGGTAGAAGCCAACAACTTTTTCTTCATTTGCTTTTGAGGTTGTTTTAAAAAGTTCTGTATTAAAGTAGCAAAAAAATAACAACTGTTTCTGAAGTCTTCAGAACCTTAAAAAATTAACCATAAAAGATAATTTCTGGATAATTTAATTAATAAAACATGTATTTCTACATTTTATTCATTTTAGTCTCTTTAAAAAATAATCATAAAATTTTATAATAAAGTTTTATTTTTACAATAATATGACCCCATGCACTGAGAGTCCATTACTTTATTTTTTTCAGGCCTGTAGTGAAGAGCTGTGGAATGCAGAATTCTTCTTTTTGCCATGGACTTTCCCTTATTTTTTGCACCTTTCAACAATGACAGTTCTACAATGATAAACTGTTCAGATTATGTAACCAAGTATATACTTTGATTACATATGATCTCATGGTAGTTTAACCGTCTCTAATCAAATAAAAAAAAAAAAAAAAAAAGAAGAAGAAGCTCTGCCAACTAATGGATAATTAAAGAAGGGCAATCTTAATCCAAGCCTTAAATGATTAGCCTGAAATTTCCCAGGAAAACAATTTTATTACAGCTAGACTAGATGATCTCCAGAGGTCAGTTCCAACCTCTACGACTGTGTGATTCTATGATTTGGTGATATTAGAAGGAAAATTAGAAATTAGTGGGAAATCAAGAAAATGTTACCCAGCTAAAGTTACAAGTAAGAAAATTATCAAATCATACGGACAGCAGAGACCTCAGGACAGTGTCAATTAAAACAGTCTTACTCCTGACAAATACTTCTCTGTTCATAGATCCCTATTGCTTGCCAGAGGATACTGTACTGTCACAACACAGGCTATTTCTTCACTGTTTTGCCTATTGCAAAAATATATCCTAATGCTCATCTTCCATTTCCTTGTCACAGAATTTATCTACTGCTTGTTTTCAGTCTTTAGTGAGCATGGAGAACTGTTCTTTTCTTGCTTTTATGGACATGTTCCTTTCAGTCTTCAGCAACTTCTGTTCACTTTCTTTTTAAACCTTTTAGATTTTTGCTTCTAGGATTCCTGTATTGGCACCAGTATTTTAGGCTAGAATATTCAGTACTTTTTGTCCCCTCTAAACTGGACAGTGCTGAGTTGAGTGCAACTCATTAATCACTTCAGCACTGACTCAGAGAACAGACAAACACGTATATTTTCACTTCTTATTTCTTTCCTTCATAGGAGACAAACACTGTAGGATGTTTTCTCTTGTAATGTTTCTTTCCACAAGTTCCTGCGCACCTGAATTGATCAGTTAGACCAGATACCTAATGTTAGTTGCTGTGACCAGAGGTAGAAACAACTCTGAAGCAAAGTGTGGACCACGTAACTGCCTGGTGCATGGCTACTTCACACAGGTAATTGCAACAGACCAGGCTCTGACAGTAAATGCTCAATTGCTTTAATACATGTTCATTTCAGTGCATTAAAGAGTAGTAGATTAATGTTTTATTTGTACCTTACCTTCATGCCCACGCATGGGTTTTGAGATCTGTTTTAAGTGTATTGCTCTGCGCTCATATGCATCAACATTGAAATTGTATCTGCAGTGGAAGAGCAAACTTTAAAAGATAATGGAGTTGATTTATCTTCAGCTTCTCAAAGTTAAAACTACTGCCAAGAGGAAGCCTGTTACCCTAAGTGATCTGGTAGACTAGCACCTCTATACTGCCCTGGGAAGCTGTGTGGGGCAGATTACTTTTTGTTGAGAACCTTCCTAGGTAAAACTGGAATGTCTTTTTGGGTTTAAAAATATAAGGGGTAGCACTCCAGCACGTGAATCCTGCTGTGGAGTTAGACCTTGAAAAAATTTGGTATGTGTTTTAGCAGGTTAGCTGATTGAGGTCATTTATTTTCAAAACTTACAAAGGTATTTTTGATTTTGTCATAAAATCTAGGGCAATTGCATCAAGAGAATCAAATTCAAACCTTAGGGTGTTCTCCCTCCCTCCCTCCCTCCCTCCCTCCCTCCCTCCCTCCCTCCCTCCCTCCCTCCCTCCCTCCCTCCCTCCCTCCCTTCCTTCCTCCCTCCCTTCCTTCCTTCCTTCCTCCCTCCCTTCCTTCCTTCCTTCCTTCCTTCCTTCCTTCCTTCCTTCCTTCCTTCCTTCCTTCCTTCCTTCCTTCCTTCCTTCCTTCCTTCCTTCCTTCCTTCCTTCCTTCCTTCCTTCCTTCCTTCCTTCCTTCCTTCCTTCCTTCCTTCCTTCCTTCCTTCCTTCCTTCCTTCCTTCCTTTTTCTATAACCCTCCCAAATGTCTTTCAAAATCTTTCAGTATTTCTATACATCTGACTCCAATCTTCAAGGTTTGTTCTCCCAGAGGCAAAACTATACATTTCCCAAATGTACCTTTGCAGTACACCATTTTTTTTTCTTGTGATATATAATAAATTTTGTTTTCTTGCTCTGAGAGAGACATTTTTAATATTTCTCTGCATATGAAGAGGTATAAATAGAGATGTGATTCTATCAATTTTCCTCTTTCATATTGTGCCTCCTTGTCTTACACATCTTTTTCCTCACCTACTGCAGTTCCTACAGGAAACAAATTTCCTCCCACTGTCACCCACACTCCTTATGTCCCACCAAACAATGCAATTTGAATTACTTCATTATATGAATTAAATAGACAGATAAATAGACAAATAAGTGAACAGACTGCGCCTTCAGTATGTGCACAAAAACATATACTGACATCTTATTTAGCAGGATTATCTTTGCAGTGTTTCATCCTTTCACCATTCTGAACTCTTTTGTTTTTATTATAGGTGTCATGGTTTTATGATTTTTGGTATTGGTATTCCACATCATAACAACATGTAGTGCATTAAGAGTTAATACTCCAACTCCACAGATCATTGATATTTTCCGGGTATACCTGTCTCAGAAGAGAAGAACTATATTCCCCAGAAGACTTTGCGATGCTTTGCATTTTTACGTATTTTCCGCTCAGAGGGAAAAGATAAAAACCCTCTGCAGTCACGGGACACTCTCTTTCCTTCGGGATCGACTCAGCAGTGGGTGCTCGCTGCCGTATCGCCTTCAGCGTTAGCGTAAGGCCTTCGGTTTATCGGACACTCTCTCTTGCTCCTTTTATTTGATTTATTAGCTTCAATTCCAATTATATTGTATTATATTGTGTTATTTTGCTTTCTGATATCTTATTTAGTAAATTAGCTTTCCTCCTCAGATCGTTGCCGCTGATTTGTTTCTAGGCCCATCTCCCTTTTTCCTTTTCCCTTTTCCCCCTTCCCCTTTCCTGGGGCGTGGGTCTGTGGGTCCCCCACACCAATCGTCACGGAACCGGGCCGATCCAGCCCGGTAAACCGTTGACAATAGGAGATAGAGAAGAATGGACATGTTTATTGGGATGAGTTGAGCACAGGAGAGCAAAAAGGAAGGTTTGCTCTGAGAGATACCTAAGGCTGGCTCAGTCCTGGAAGCAAAGCAGCAGCACAGTGTGGGTTTAGCCACATCACTTTTAAAATGGAAGCAGGTCAGGAGTGGGCTGCGTAAGCTAGGCGCTTTAACTCATGTTAGTACCTTAACTTGGTCTCTGCCGTATTTGATGTGCAACCTACCATGAAGGACACCCCATCCCTGGAGTCATTCAAGGCCAGGCAGGATGTGGCGCTGGGCAGCCTGCTCTAGTGGTCGGCGGCTCTGCACATGGCGGGGGGATTGAAACTAGATGATCATTATGGTCCCTTTCAACCCAGGCCATTCTATAATTCTATGACTCTGGAAGACCATGAGCAAATAAGGACCATAACTGAGCTTCCAAATCCCAGTCACAATCCATACGTCCTTTCAAGCGCCCATCTGTGTTAA
The DNA here is from genome assembly GCA_036925125.1 of Oreortyx pictus. Lineage (NCBI taxonomy): Eukaryota > Metazoa > Chordata > Aves > Galliformes > Odontophoridae > Oreortyx > Oreortyx pictus. The sequence continues at coordinate 95,333,943 of JAUPFR010000002.1, forward strand.
ACTGAATTACAAATAAAGGAATTATTTTCTTGCACTAGATAGAAAGCCTAAAGACTTTCCTAATGCCAATCTTTGACCATTTGCGACACAAAAAGAAAATATCATTCTCTTAGAAGGCTAACTGAGGCCAGATACTGACTTATATTATAAAATATTTGGGGCTTTCGAAGACAAATCCTAGACTGTGTTCATGTCACTTAGCTTTGACTATCCAAACCCTAGCTGTTTAGTCTAGGCTTGTCATCTAGACTCCTTCTTCTAACTGGTAGGTCCTCCGAGGGTGCATAGAGATTAATCCAGCTCTCTGTGAACTTCAGTAGCTTTATAAATGTTGTTGAGTGAGTAGGGACAAAAAAAAAAATCTTTCTACTTCCCCCACAAGGGCTTTGCAAGGCTAACCAGACAGATATTCTCAGATATTTATGTCTATCAGTATCAGAGTATGTCCAGGTAAAAATAACCAGAGATTGCTGAACACTGAGAGCGTAAGGATGCTGCTTTGTTATTTCAATGCTCAGTCCTGATGCAATAATCTGGGGAGTTTTCTGAGCTCAATCTTGTAAAACAACTGCAGTTGCCTCTTGATTTATACTAGTGGCTCTTAAAGACGAGGCCTACTACTTGTGTATGTCTGTGCATAACTGAACTGCAAAAAAGAGACCAGTGCCTCCTGATTCACTCACTGTGTCTGATCACACTCTCATCATTGTTGCCCCTGCCATCACATTCACTGTTATATGAAGATGACACATTCTTAAAACAAACCTTTTCCTAGGTTGTAAATCATATAATACATGAAGACCAACTCCTCAACTAGAGGTATTCTCATGCCTTTTGTATATAATTCAGTAAAATTATTGTTACTATAACAGACCTAGTATATGGAAAAAGATGAGACTTGTTTTAAAACTTCTTCTTAAACTGCAGAGTTTAGAAATTTTGCAAGTGAACCCAAATATTTACTAGGCCTTTGTTCTGTGTACAGCACCTGCAATTTAACACTGGTAGGCTACTTAAACGGACAGCGAGTACTAAGGAAGACTTTCAAATATATGGAAGGTTTTTAAAGTATGAGGTCAGGTCTCAAACAGGAGGAAAATCTGTGGTAAACTCTGAACTCCGTAAAACTATCTGTTCATGGAACACAACTGTATTATGAGTGCATTTTTGACTGTTCAGATGAAAAGTAAAAAAATATTACCCTTCACACCGACTCTATATTAAGAGCTGAGAAAAACTGAATTCCTTTGTCCGCAGGAAAAACAAAATCTGGGTTCTGGCACCAAAACTGTCTTAATTATACTTTACACTTGACAACTGTTTCCTTATAATCTAAACCTCTACTCCAAATCCCATAAGCACTCAAGCGCAAAAACGAAACTGATTTAATGTTTCAAGTGTGTTTTGTTCTCCAGCACAAGATGAATAAAATCTAGTGTTCCTTGAGGTCAAAACCCACACATTGTAGTAGACTTCTTGTAAATCTTTTAGATAACTTTAGGATGGCTGCTGTTATTTTTGTAACCTTCCTTTGAACCATAACTTCCTCATCAGGTACTTCATATTTTACCATGGAGACATAAAACTCCCCAAAGTCAAGATATTTCTTTCAGCTCTTTTACAGTACTAAGGAGCCATCCTACAATCCCTAGGATCAAATGATATTGCTACCTTTTGCATCGGTTCTTCAAAAGACAGAGGTCATTTTTTGTCATTTTTGATACCAAATTACCTGAGTCTACCTGAAGGATTCACAGGGTGCAACTTATTTCAAATGAGGGTACCGAGGCACACACTGAGTGGCTGCCAACTCGATTGTAACTCTTGAAACAAAGCTGTGGTATCATAGCATCTGTTATGCGGCTCATAAGATGTTCAAGGCAGCTTTAAAATAATTGAGGACTGAAGAATATAAAATGTCAAAAAAGGACCTATTAAAGCTTCATTGCAATTTCGTGCATGCAATTTTGTGACTAATATTTTTATGGTCTATTGGAATGACTATGTACGTGGGATGTTTAAAAGACAATAATAACTGAGTAACTACATTAAAACTGGGACATATCAATTTTCCTATTTCCTAAGGATTTTCTGCATTGCTGTGTATTAAAAATCATGAAATAGTAAAACACCATAGTGCTGGGGGTCACAGGACCGTCTAATTATAATTTTAGTTGTGCAGAAATCTTCAATGCATTATTTACTCGTAAAATAGCACTACAGTCTGGACAACTATTGCTTCATTTGTTCTCTTTTTGAAGGAGAATGATCAGTTAACACTTTTAGCTAATCTCTATCACTCCCTTCACAAAAACTGTTTCAGGAACATTGACCAGAACAAGATAACCAGACCTACTTTCCCAGTCCAGAACAAAACATTCCTTCTGTTCCATCAAAACTCAGGTTATTTTCTTTCTTTCTGTCTGGAATTTCAGTCTTACCATCTTGGATGCTTGGTTTCAACAGGCTAGGTGGAGATGAAATCCACCAGTCTAAGTCTGCTGCATCTGCTTTCCATTTTGTCTCTTTGGAAGATGGGAGGTACAGATCTGAACCTCCCTAGCTTCAGGCAGGTGAAGCTTACATCCATGTTTCATAGAATCATAGAATCACAGAATCATAGAATGGCTTGAGTTGGAAGAGACCTTAAAGATCATCTAGTGCCAGCTCCCCTACTGTGAGCAGGATTGCCAACCACTAAATCAGGCAACCTGATGTAGATCAGATTGCCCAGGATCCCATCCAACCTGGCCTTGAATGCCTCCAGGGATGAGGCACCCATAACTTCTCTGGGCAGCCTGTGGCAGTCTCGCCACACTCGCAATGACAAACTTTCCCTAACATCTAATCAAAATCTCCTTTCTTTAATTGTAAAACCATTTCCCCTTGTTTTATCACTATCTACCCTGTGAAATGATGATTCTAGATGAAAAATCCAATATCACTCTCATTAGCAAAGGATGCATGTTCATTTCTTTCTGTGGTAGTATCCTAGGAGAAAGTAGCCACTGTTGCCTTCTTTACCTTTTAGTCCATTAGTTTTTGGGACTCTCTAGGGCATCTTAGAAAACAGGTAAGAAACTGGGCTCTCTGGGAGACTTAGGTGTCTTGATATGGCTCTAGATAACTGCTAGGTACCTAAATACTCATCAAATGCTTATGTCTCTATCACATTAACAGGGAGTAATAGCTTTTAAATTGCTTAATTGGTAGGTCTTGTTTTTTATGTACTGTCTGGTATCTATCTATCTATATCTATGATATACTATCAGCAGATAGGTTGGGCTTGTGGGTTCCTCTGGAAAAAGTACATAACAGAGAAGTGGTTATTCAGATCTCACCTCTGCCATTTAAACAAATGTAGATATTCCACAATGTGTTCTACCCAAGCCCCAGTACACAGAAGTTCTATAAAGATTTACTCAGAAATGGGGTTTCATGTTGCTTAAGGTATTCACTGAAATTCAGAGCTTCTCCAGAGTTCCAACAAGAAATCACAATGGTATTTTTTCAGCAGAAATGACAAATGACATTCACCTTTTCCATTTCAAAAAGCAAGAATGTGACTGCAATATTTTTAACATGCTGGGGTTGTAGCGTGGGGGCAGATTTGTCAAAGTTACTCATTTTACAGGGTGACATTTAACATGAACAGGTTAGCAAGTGGCTTGAATTTGTCTAAAAAGAGAAAACTTGAACTGTGACAATAAACATCCCAGCAGAGATAAAAGGAATGTTTAAAATAGGTTTCATTAAACTGCAATTATGACTTCTACTTTTGTGTTGCAGAAGTTTCAATGAGACCCTTGTCATGTTTTGTTGTTGGTAGTGTTTTTTTTCAGTTGTTTTTCTGAGCAGGCAAGGGGGAAGGGGAAACAATCAAAAGGACTTGTAACTGGAAAAAAAGAAAAGCTTATAGTTTAGTAAACGTGAATTTGCATCGGGTTTTGTAATTTTGTAGTTGTTCTTATAAATCAAAGTCAAGACCTCAGACTGCATGAATTCTCTACAGAGAATTCGTAGAAGTAAATGTGCCTGTGCACTCAAAAGTGCATTAAGTTGTAAATAGGCTTCTCTTGTCCCACAGCTGTGCCTTTTGCTTTCCAGTTACATCCACTTCCCCTCCTGAAAGCTGGCAATGTTAGTTCTAAGTTTCATAGCAGGTCACTGGGAAGGGGGCAAACCTCCCATGACCAAACTCATGTCCAGTTCCCAGGATGCATTCTACTGGGATACTCCTGAAGAGATCTCGATATACAGAGCTGGATTAAAATTTAAATGTCAAGTATGTCTGGGATATACAACTGAAAGCAAACCATTAAGTTTCTAAAAGCTATGTGTGATGATTGCTTAAAAGCAGTACATACAGTTCAAATAAAGGCCTTCACGTCAAGCCTATCAGATTGCAGGCAGTGTGCAGTACCTTTACAAACCTACATTTCAGCAAGTTTTACCTCAGATGAACTCAGCTACAGCGCAAAGAAAAGTCATCATAAAATCACACTGTACTGCCTGCTGAAGAATGATTCAAAGAACAGCTCAATCTGTTCTTAGCTGGAACAAATCGTTCAAATAACCAGACTGGTTAAAGATTATATGCACCATTAATGCAGAATGAACATTTCCCCAATAAAGTGCTTGTTTCTGTCGTTCACTGCACTTATTTTACTTATGCATAACTGCTAAAATCCATGTTAGGCATCAAACCACCACAGTTAAACCTCTGGTGGAATGAGTTTAAGATGTGTTTGCTCAGTTGTTGTCTAATCCAAGCTCATCTCGGATTTCTGAGCAGCAGGTAAAAAAAGAAAGGGAGAGGATGCACTCTTTTGATTATACTAACCTCTAAACATGAGCATATGGGTTGGTAGGTGCCAGAGGGTGTTTCTCTGTTTCAGATTATTCCAGCTCCACTTTCAGTTTGAAATTAGAGAAGTGGGAGTTTAATATGGAAAACAGCAGTGGGAATGGAAGTGCAGAGGTTTCCTTGGATCATTGTTATTAAGTTGTGTCAAGAACATACCATTCAGGATAGAATTGTAATCAACAGAGATTAAACCTGAATGGCTAAATTGATGGAAGATGACAAATAAATAAATAAAAAGCTTTGAGAGCAAAATAAATTCTTAGCAGGAATGCAGCACACAGTAAGACCTCTCAGGAAGGAAGGAAAAACAGCACAATGCAGCTATCAGGCATGACCAGAGCTCTGTCAACAATTCTTTAAAAATAATTTTTCAGGTACTTTTCTTTATTCTAGAAATCAGCTAGCATTCTGACTGCATCTTGCACTCAGAAGCATATCATAAACTGCATATGGATAGTGAATAATTTCTCCAAGTATTTCTGGACACATACTATAACTGTTGACACTGTAAAATTGTATAATAATCAGGTAATGTGGAACATGTGCAGGCAGAAATTCATTAGCAGAAACCTTCCTTTGTCGAGATGTTCTGGCAAATGGGTAAGAATACTTAAAATAAGCACAGTTCTGCCAACCTATCCCCAGATACTCCAATCTACTTGCTTCTCTAATTCCTAGTGACATCACACCTTTCTACCCATGTTCAGAAAAATATTAAATAATTAACAAAAAAAACCAGTTCCCAGAAAACAGTATTTAGGAATATTTTCATCAGCATAAAATGACCCAATTGTCAGTTATTTTAACAGGATTCAATTTTGTTTGATATGTGTTAACATAGACTATGACTTTTTATTTTTTCATCTGTAGCTTTTACATACTGTAAGCAAATTTTACATATTGCGTTGCCTGGAAACAGATAAAAAACAATAGAAACAGAATTAGGAAGATCTGTCCAGAAATACTGTTAAAACTGTGTGAATTGAATACAAATCTAACCCAGCTTTGTTTACAAATTATAGTGTGTCATTTTAACTTAGTTATGCAGCTGGTTTAATAGAATTGCTAACAGTTAAGATAAAATGATAAAATGATAATTACCCTGTTTACCTAAGATACTGAAACACAGGCTGAGCTTTATTGTGGTTTTAAAAGGCACTTTGCTGAACCTTTTGGTTTCAAGGTAAAAGTTTGTTTGTTTAATTGCTTGTTTTCTCAATCTGCCAAAGGAAGAAAAAAAGTCAACAGCATAAAAGCGTCACAGGGAGGTCATCTGGAAGATCGGGAGGAAAATTCAATAAAGAAATACACGTTTTGTCTGTGATCTCGCCTTTCTTTTGGAGATATAAATTAATTCAGTTAACTATGGAACAAAATATCCAACATCATTTCATCTTTTCATTGTAATGAAAATTGAAACAACAATTAGATAGGCAATTGAAATTCCATCAGTAATTGTCTCTTCATTGAAATAATAAAAAAGTCAGGAAAGGAAGGTGTTGATATTTCTCCAATGATGAAGTGTACTGATACTGAAATATTATGTTCCCACTTTCTGAAATTAATCTTTGTTTTCTTTATTTGGAACGATGTATTGTTAGACTTCACATTCTACAGATATATTGCAAATATGATGCAACATCTAAGTACTTAACTGACTCCCCCAAAATATTTTAAATATTTTTAAATTAGAGACTTTATTCTAAATCAAGACCTAAGCAAATCACAGAATTGCCATAAATGCTGCATAATGAAAAATTCCCATCAATCCTATTTGTAATGAAATCTCTGCTGGAAATTGAGCAGCTACTTAAATTTTTAAAACTGTGATAACCATGATGCATTAGTTTACTGTAATGCGGCGAGGCTTTGGTAGCAGGTCCTTCAATTTTGGCATATATGAGCATAGTTCAACACTGCCCCATGTCAGATCAGAACCAGTTCCATCTATTCCATCAGAGACCTGACACTAGCATTCTTGAAAGATGGGCTGTGCTGTATGGAGCCATGTTAGGGCAGAGATGGGAGAGCTGCAGCCTATGAGAAGCCCACCTGGGATCACTTGTGTAAGGACAGCATTCCCTGAGAAAGACCCATGTGGAGCAGGAGGAGAGAATGACCATGGAGAAGTGGCAGAGACAAAGCATTACGGACTGAGTGCAGCCCCATTCCCCATCCTCCTGCGCTGCTCAGGGGGAGGAGATAGAAGAGGGTGGACAGAGGGAAGGTGACAGTATTTTGCTTCTAGTTCTCTCTGCTCTCATCTCTTTGCGTTACACAATAAATTACATTAATTTCCCTGTGCTGTATCTGTTTTGCCCATTAAGGTAATTGGTGAGCAGTGTCCCTCTTTATCTCACCCCATGAGCTCTTCCTATCATATTTCCCCCCCCTAGGCTTTGTGAGAATGTGAAATGAGATCTGGGGCTTAGCTGCCCATTGGTGTTTAACCACCATGTTCACATAAACAGATCTTGGCAGCAATCATCATCAAATCAATTGAAGATATTTAAAGAAAGCTTCTGCCATAAGTTTTCTAGCATAAAATTTTAAATCAGAAACTTCTGTCTTAACAAAACAGTAAGATAGAAAGGGAAAAAATAGGGTGACCCTATTTCACTGTGGAATCCAAGACAAGGAAAGAATTTTTGTCAGGTCTAAGTAGGAATACAACCATCTAATATCTCAGCATGAATAGTTTTATACTGCCTTTTCCTTTGCTTCTGTTCAAGACTGCCACTATAGATAATAACGTTTTCTAAAAGGATACATATTTAACTATGGTGTTTGCAAGTATTTGCCAACTTTCTGAATATTGCCAGCAGCATGGGAGTAGTGGAGTTGCTGAATTCTGAATATAAGTACCTAATGTCTCTGGACAGGAGGAAGTCTTGTGATCTTCAGAGTGTAGTCTCAAAAGGAAAACCTACTCAAACAGCATCTGATGTAAAAACACAGTACTAGTGAATTTCTGTGAATGTCAGTACCATTTTGCTAGCTTTTAATGAAGTCCAGTATGACTGGTTCTGTTACTTCAGTATATTCTGTGTAAAGTTTTCATCTGACAGAGAAAAATAACCACAAGTCTTGAAAGGATAGAACTATTACCTGGGCTCAGGCCCCCAGAGTGGCACTGCTTTCAGAGTTATTGTTTATTCATATGGAACCTAAGATACATGAGGACAGCAGAGTACAGTACAATATTTTGCTTATTGGGTCAGTAGGACTGTCAGACAGTTATATGGAGCTTGTTTCCCTATAAGTCTTACAGGTTTTATTTATTTATTTATTTATTTATTGCATAAAAGTAGACAAGCCTAACCAATGGGGAGGATGATGTTCCACTGGGATTGGTTTATAGCATGTGCAACTGGAGCACTTTTCTGTCAAGCGAAACTTAATTTGAATCCGTTCAGGACAAGGAAGAAGCAGAACCCAGGTCTTCTGTTATGAGGTCAGTACGTTAACTCCCAATCTTTCCCAAATATCAGCTGTTTCCTGAGGAAAAATGTCAGAATTTTGGCTGTATAAATGCCTTGCTAAGGTACATAATCACGGTAGTTTCAATTTCCAAATCTCAGCTTGATATAGTGCACTTCAGGGATGCATTTAAAGGCATAAATAAGACAGAATTTTTGATTATGTCCTGTTGGATGACATTTTTGAATGATTGCTGGATGTCCTTTTTCTAGGCTTTTAACTTACTTCTTTCAGACCCATTTAGACACCTCAAATAGGTCAGGAAATGGAAAGATAATTAATGTTGCAATGTAAAGCTCAGCACTGCCGAGATACTGGAGAACACAGGTGGGCTTACAACAGAAAAGCATCCCACTAGCCTAAATGCATCTAGTCCTCCTTGTTCCATAATGCTTTGTATCTTGCTTTGTCACTTTCAGTGATGATACAAACTGAAATAATTTGATGTTATTAAAAGTAGTATAGCTGTTGGACTTCTTTGTGGTGACAAAGGGACATAGAGTCACAGCCTGGCAGGCAGAGGGGAATGCTCCATTGGCAGATTTACTCAGACCTTTAACAATCTAGGCCTTTCTCTGGCTGCTTGAAAATTCATTGTTATAAAGCAGCACACATTATTTGGGGACATAAATCCAATAGAATGTTATTTCTGAGTAATCTTTAACATTTGATTTTTAGAATTTATTAGATTCAATTCATTGCATTTGCTCATCTAAGAAGTTAAATGAGCTATTAAGAATTCTTTAGAATTCATTGATTTTTTTTTCTATTTTTAGTAATATATATTTGAGTTTTTGTTAAAAAAAAAAAAAAAAGAATTTGCTGATTGGTTTCATTTGCTGCTGACTGGTTTTGTTTTCATATTTTACAAAAGTTCATTTTAACATTTACTGACCAAGCAGGAATTCGGCTATTTCAACCTATTATCTTTTTCTTTGTGACCAGATCACACATCTGTGTTCTCACTGCTGTTTGGCCCATTGAGGAGGATACTGACCAGCACCTCCGTATTACCTTGCTATGGCACACATTTACCTGGAGGGTACAGAATCATTCATTCATAGAATAGCTTAGGTTGGAAGGAACCTTAAAGATCCTTGAGCTCCAGTCTCTCCCCCAGCCCCAGACAGGGCTGCCACTCACTACACCAGGCTGCTGATTTATACTATATAAAACTGGTACAAATCCTTAGCTTGTTATCTGAGCCGCTTTGGCATGGGTCTCTGTTCCATCTCCTTTGCATTTCCAGAGACAGCGCATCTTTCCCAGCTTGATGTCAGCACTGTGCCTGCTGGCGATGCACGCTCTGATCTCTGACAGCTCTGCTCAGGAGAGCGTCAGGAAGTGGGTTGCTGGCGCTGGTGCTGATGGGTATCACTCTCGTCTCAGCTCTGTCACCGATTTCCCAGTGTCTGTGTTTGATGGTGGCTGGGACAGAGGGAAGGAATTCTATCTTCCATCTGTGTAAATGTGGAATTTCTGATTGAGATTTCTGTGTCTTCTGTTCTTGTGTTGAATTTAGATGGCTTGTACGAATTCATTATACTTCTTTGTGACATCAGTAGGAAGTAACAGAAATGAAAGCACTTTTCAAGAAATAAGAGTGTTTTTCCCCACACTGTCACATGCAGAGAAGAAGGCGGGCTGAAGGGTGGCTTCTCCACAGAGCAGTCCGTTGCAGTAGGTTTTCAGACCCATATCAGATGAACTTCACTCCCTTTCACTGATTGTAAAAGCCTGGAGTGACCAGTCAAAACCTAGAGTCATTTTAACTACTTGAGTTAGGGCAGATGTATCCCATCATTTTATAAAGCAAATAGAACACAGATGACTAACTACTTCACTGGGCTGAAAAGCAGCCTTTCAGCAACTTAATATGGCAGTAAAAAAAATGAATCGTTTTTGTTATTGTGACCTACTTACCTATTGTGATCAACATAGACTAGTTTTCAGAGAGAATTTGCATGATATCAATATGTCTTTCAAACATATGGTCTGATTTTTGGATGGTTCTGTGCGGAGCCAGGAGTTGGACTCAATGATCCTTATGGGCCCCTCCCTACTCAGGGTATTCTATGACTCTATGATGCTACCATGACAATTTTATACAACTCATAACTTCTCCCTTTGACTGTCAAATATCTGAACTAGCAGGGTTTCAGGAGGCTAAGCAGAGGCAAGCTAATTCCTGGGCATATTAGTGAAAAGCATATTATGCTTGAGATAAGTCACAATTACCACTATTTTCATGCATGCACTGAGCTACAAACATCATTGTTTCTAAAATGCAAAGGCCTTCCACAAGGTGTGGATTCTGACACAGCCATGGGAACATTAAAGTCAGACTGCCAGGTTTAAGCAGATGTGCTAGAACAAATACGCTAACAGGGGAAGGGCACACACATCAGGTAACTGTATTGGCACAATGCTTCTTTGTCAGGACAGCTGCATAGTTTACATTCATACTGAAGAGACTTGCACATGCAACTCAGCTCTTGAATTAAATCAGTGTTTCTTAGAGCTATAGCAGTGTCGGATCTTGGATTCAAAATAGTTTACTCCTACACCAAACAACATTTTGTTCAATTAATTAGTTAGATAAAACAGAGTCTGCCTGCAAGATGAAGAACACTACGAGAACAGAGTTTTTTGAATGTTACATAAAATTGACAGTCTCTTCTGAACACAGATTTTCACTGCATGGGATTTTATGACTGTTTCAGTGAGATAAAGTGACTTGAAGAAAAGCAAGACAGTAGCTTTGAAATAGCTTAATCTTTATATTTACGTTTTCCCAACGGGTAAGCTAGGACTGGAAAGACAACCCCCTAGTTACAAGTGCCCGTTTTTGGAACTTGTTGTTACAGCTCTAAGAATAATTGCTCATAATTTTTGGTTGTTAAAATACGTGCTTCTAATGTTTCTAAGCTGTGAGCATAAGAGTACATTTGATGGGAGTCATTGTGATTTTGTCATGTCAGGACATTGAGATTAATGGCAACTGATATTCAATCTCCTCCATTTATGTCTGAAAATAACTGGAAGGTGAAACATGCATTTCAACTTCCAGCTCACAGGAACCAGCAGAAAGCCCTGCTAGGATTAAGATCTGCAACTGGTCCTTTGTTCTGTCTTCTCCTAGGACTTACCTCTGCTTTGAATAATAACTTCACACGGTTAGGTCTTTTATACAGCAAATATTCTGAAAGACATGTGTAACGTCTTTATGTATGTTCCACATATGTATCTCATTAGAGTTTATAAGACCTACTGGTCTTAACAAGATTTCATAAAAGAGTTGAAACAAGCACCTCTGAACATCAAGCAAGCACAGTGCTTGCTTTTTCAAGTGTTCCTGGTTCATTTTATTTGCATGGGGGGAAAAGTGGTGTTGAGCAAATCACGTCCCTGAGATCTAACTTTTCATGGAAAGTAATGGCATGGCATCTGATTTAGTGCTTTTCAGGAAAGGCGCTAAACATATCCATATTAACAGCAGAAGTTACAAAATCAGAAATTGGGACTCAAATCCTGAGCAACCTAAGAATGATGCAACAGTTTTTTTTCTCTTTTTAAAATAAGCAACGACATTCAGAGACTGTGCTGTTTGTATTCTGTCTTAGCTTCCAAGATCCACATTGTTCATATTTTCACAACCATACTGACCAAGAGAGGAGCTAATCTTTTAGGCATATGATACGTGTATTCAGAGTCATGTGGTGGGGGATCAGCTGTATCCACCCCTTCATTCACCCCCCACACCCTATAGATTGCCATTGAAACTGGCTCTGGCTAAAAATATACTTTATTTTAACGAATGAAAGCTCTGATTGTCCTAAAATAACATGAATTCCCATCAGGATCAGGGCACCATTGTGCTAAGTGCTGTACAAACACAAGGAGATAATGGACATGATTCATCCCTGAATTACTCTGGTTTCCATGGATTTACAGCTGTGCAAGTCAAAGGCAAATGTGATAATGAGCATGCTGCAAGAATGCACAGCTTAGGGCAAGTTTACTTCTGGCCTAAATCCTTTTAAATCTGTGGAATTAAGGCAACAGATGACTTGATGTATACTTTAAGGCTACATCTACCCTAGTGACTAAATAGGATCAGACCACAGGCCCTGGTTCAGCATTGCCAATGGCCACCCAGAGCTCTCCCAGAGTACTCCAGGAGGCTGGGAAACTGTCCAGTAGCTAGTCTGGTTGAAGCTAGGCTGCTGTCAAGGCTTGGACAGTTTAATAGGATGGATATTGGCAGACCATACCAAATGGCCTCAAGAGTATCAGGTCCAGATATTGATTACTGATAGACCTACAGACTGAAAGTCTTGGTTTCACTTGAAAGAGCTTCTACTCATGTTTAGCATCAGCCTGTTTTAAAGGCTTTCCCCCTGTGTGTGTGTACATGTACGTATGTATGTGTTTATATATATATATATGTGGTGGTGACAAACCAGTGGTTGGACTAGATGGCCTTAGTGGTCTTTTCCAATCTTAATGATTCTATGATACAGTTTTGTCCTATGCCTATGCTCTTCAATTTCTCCTTAAATCCCTGCTCCTCTCCCTTGTTTCTCTTGAAGCCTTGTTTGCCCAGCAGCTGCGTCCTGGGGGAGCTGCCCAGCTGCCATGCTGCCAGACATGACTCAGAACATGCAGGCAACACCAGACAGCACAGCAGCAGCAGCAACATGGCTGCTGCAGCCCCTTTTAGGGGGTTTGTTGCTGCAGTTTACCACCCTGTCTTTTCAGCACCTGCCTAGAGTCTGGTAATCACTATGATGTTCTTACTCTGTCCTGTTGTGGTACTTTTTTTGTGTTTCTTACACATATCTCAACCCTGTGCAGTCAGATCACCACTTAAGCATGCTTACAGAGGCTTACAGGTTACCTACACAGCAAAGTACTGCATTAAATGGTAACCCCCATTTCAACATCTGTTCTTCAGCCACATTTTTTAACCTATTCTCTCTTAAAATCTCTCTCCTCATTGTCCATCCAAATACCTTCATCAGAATGAATTTGTCAAGCTCAGTTTATTTAACAGCTTCACATGGGCAGTCTTATACTTCATCACATGTACAGCAGATCAGGAGATATGGTCTCCATGCAGCAGAAAAAAAACCCCAACAGCTCCATGACATACATTTTAAAATATGAGAGACAGAGTAAAAGAAAAGTCCTAAATCTGATTTTGTTCTGACAATTCTGTCATTAATACTAAAGTACAGAATTAGGCTGTTTATAAGCACTTAGGATGCATTTTTAGAAAGGATTACTAGTCGAGGCGTAAGGGTTTTTCTATAGTGAATAGTATTTAGATGCTTTGAAGCAATTTTGCACTTAGGAACATATCCTAATTTCATTCTTATTCTTCCCAGGGACTTTTACCTTAAATAAAAGGACCAAAGGATTAGTCTCTGATAGATGTCAATCAGTATAACAGCACACATCCAGATGGCTAAATGCCTCCAGAAGAGTCTGGCTGAATCCAAGCTGCATGATGTGAACATCATATGCCCCAGAGCCACGTCTGGGAGCTCTCCGGGAAAGCCCTAGGACAAGACTGATTCAGAGGATGTGCCAACTATTTAACAGCATGGATTAAAAACATGCCAGTGCTGTTTAGTTTACTAGTATAGGTACAGCCAGTGAAAGCAGAACTGAGCCATCACAGGCCTTTGTGAAAACCTCTGATAGATTGGAGAGAGGAGTCCAAGTGCAAACAAGCTGCTCAGACACCACATGCTGCACTTCCTCAGGCTGCAAGTTTTGTACCCATGGGCATCTGGGACTTTTTCTGTACTTTTTGCTGCAGGAATGTTATGCAATATCAGAAATTCTTTGCTCAGCTTTGATATTACCCCTGCTCAGAAGAGCAATACGCTGTGGGCCCAAGCAGCAAGTTCACACCATTCCCAGTGGCTTCTGTCAATATTTTCATTTATACACAAGCATCTGGCTTCCAAACCTGAAATGCAGAACTTGCACTGTGCCAGACCCTCAAATACAAATGCTGTAGGAATCTATTTATTGCTGGCATCACCAGTGCATTAGCAATGGAAGTCTGTGCAGTGTCCAGTGTGAACAAAGGGATAGACTTCTATACCAAAAGCTTTCTGAGTTTAATTTGTAAATCCATTTGCACAGACAATCATTCAAGATGTGAGCAAGTTATTTTCACCTATAAAAGAAATACATGGTAAATAACAGGTAGAGAAAGGAAATGCAAATCTGCATTTTTCCTTTCAAAGTTCTTGAGTACCATTCCTCCACAAGTAGCATCCCAGAATCAATGGTCATCTCCTGCTTACTCTCCTGCCATCACTATGGGCTGGTTTTAACTCCCAGTGGTCACAAAATACCCTGACAAATGGGTGGAATTTTGCAAATTAGGGGTTGGTTTCATTCATTTTCTGAACTAAGCAACAGAAGTGCTAAGGAGGAAAATGTAGTTCAGTATGAAATAAAGCACTTATTTTTTTCCTCATGGCAAAATGAGAAAAAAAGCTACCATAGTTCATTAGTCAATTTGAAATATGCTGCTTGATCCATACTGTTTTGTTTGCTATAATATTAGTTTTAAAATAAAGCCTTTTCTGAAGTACTCTGATGTAACCATTGAGTGTTTGAATCTTTTTACTTCCTCTCTCATTTTTTTGAAAAAAAAAAAAAAACATTAGAAAGCTGAAATTATGTAAACACAAAATATATCATTCAACAAACTCTTGCTGAAAAATTTTGGCCCTGACTGCATACATTTCAGACACTTGCCCAAATTTACAAGCTTATAATTGTATTATAAGACTGGTAGCAAGTAGTACACCATTCTTATATCCTATTGCTCATTCCAAAGTAAAAGTACCAGGTCATGGTTTTGAATGCAATTTTCACAGTCTGTTCTTTACAACAGATTCAGCTGCTGATAATTCAGAACTCTTCATGGCACTTGTATTTAATGGAACTCACATGTAACAGTATGCTGCCTTTAACTTATTTGTTCAAGGTATTGTTAAAAATCATAATACGGATGAAAGAAGCAAACCCTTACTCCTCCAAACTCTTTTCCTGTTCATCATCTCCTCTAAACCAGGGAAGTATCTTAAGAGCTACCATGTTAAATACGTGCTTTTTTTTTTTTTTTTGACATTTGCTAACTCCTACATCTCTATTAAAATTTGACCGTTGCCTGTTAATATAATTAATTTAATTGAAACAGTGTAAACTCCCGCTTGGGTGCTCTCATTTTGCTAAACACAAGCTTGTTTCTAATTGACTTATTCCAAACCAAAGAGATTTGGTTTAGAGGAAGATAAGATTTAATCCAGCTAAATTAGCTTTTGGATCACGGATTAAACTGATCCACTCTTGGGTTAAACAAACTCCCATATCTTAAAATACTTATGGATTACTCTTAAATACTTATGACATTACCTGCATTTACATCACAGCAAAATCCCTTTGAAATGAATTGACAATCAAAATACTTCACCAGAACAAAACATGATGCGCAAAACCATGAGGACAATCAAATCACTCTGAGGAAAGAGAAGCATTAACACCAAATTTTCCATAGATCTCAGCTCATAGTAGTAGGATGGGAATTTTCCTTGTACACTGTCAATCAGGCTTTTTTTTTTTTTTTTTTTTTTTGGTACCAGGTGGAAGCACAGAACTAGAGAAGCTACACAGAGAAGATGTATCAATGCCTTTCAGTGGGTGAGCTTTGCATCCCTTGCAATCAACAGAATGAAGAATCCGAAATCTATGTATGCTTAGGATCAGTTTTATCTCTGATATAATACTACTGCAATGAAGGGAACAACTCATTGTCTTCGACTTATATTCTCTAAAATGGATAAAACCATCCTTCTTCAGAGATAAGATGGGTGTCTAGATGAGATCCAAGGTAAAGCAACAAATGCCCAACTGTTCTTCACTGAAACTGAACTCCAGGTCAATTCAGAGAGCACCCTGGGTGATTTACTGTGTTACCAGTTTCAGCGTTTTCTGGCTCTTCCCCATGGAGAAATGATGCATTTGAAGGTGAATCTGTCAACAGATAAATCCACCTTCTCCAAAAAAATTTGTGAAGGGCAAAAATACATTGCTCAAGTTGCCTGGTAAGTTAAGAGATGAATCTGCAACATAAGCTCATGGATAGAATAGTAAAATTTGCTTTTTTCTTAGTTTCAAGATGTGGCTTGATCTTTCTCAGGTGCTCTGCATGCCCAATGGCAGAAACAGATGTTGCTTATTCTCTAGTTAATGGTTAGCTGCCTATGGGCACCGGCACTGGATACCCACTGGGCTGAGTTCACAGAAGCACAGCATGGTTGGCAAGGCCCTCTAGATTCATCTGGCTCAACCCCGGCTCCTCCAAGGACCCCCAGAGCAGGGTGCTTAGCACCATGTTCAGGAGTTTTTGAAGATCTCCAAGGAGAAGATCCCACAGCCTATGGGTAGCCATCACTCGCAGTGCAGAAGAGCTTCTTGATGTTCAAAGGGAAACTTCTGTATTCCTGGTTGTACTTATTGCTCCTTGTATCAGTGACCAATACTGAAAGAACTTGGCTCCATCTTCCTTCAAGTATTTATCTGTATTGATGAAATCAAATGAGTTCTCCAGTAATGAAACAGAAATGCTGGTATAAAAACTTGCCTTTGTGTACCAGAGTACTTCCACTAAGTACAAAATCAGATCACCTAATCACAGCAGACACAAGATCTGGACCTGCTTAACAGGACTGTATGGCTGTTTTTTGTTTGTTTGTTTGTTTGTTTGTTTGTTTTTCTTTTCACAAATAAGACATCTAAGGATAAATCAGTTCTTCCATGACGTGTAACAAAAAATGTAAGATATGCTTTATGCTTCCTTGTATATTTTTGAATTTGTTAAAATTAGACTATTTGCTAATGCAGGACAGGTGCTGTAAAATGAATTATCCTTTCATGAGAGCAATGTAGATTAGCTCTATAGTTAGATGTTTGCATAAAAGATGAATGGGACTTTCTTAAAGGATGTGTCCATCCTAACAAAAATAGACATGTTCCTTTTTTCCGGCAGGTACCAAATAACACAAACCAGATCCTTTACTGAAGTCAGTGTATACTGCTAGGATCCAACCTTCCAATTTTAACATTATAAACAATATAACATTGTAAACAATAAAAAGTAAGTTTTGAACTCTGTGCACGTAAGCCAAATATCACAGTAGTTTGTATCTAGTCTCTTCTTCTAGTTGTACAAATTCGTTGTGTTTTATGTGCATTTATAAAAACCCTTTCAGCAAATGCAGGAGAGGTTCTCCTTTTTCTTAGATGGTATAAATCATGAGTAAACCCAGAAAGTCCCAACAGGCTGAGACAGGAAGAACTGAAAATATACATCTTTACTCAGTAACTGGAAAGGTCCAAAGAGTAACTTTGACATAAGCACAGACACATGAAATCATTTTACCATTTACAAATTTAGCAGTGTAATTCAACCATCCTAATCTTCCTTTAGAGTCAAGAGAGAGAAAGACACCTCCAGAAGGCACCACATCTTACTGTCTCACTCCATTCACTTTAGGAATGAGGATGACTAACTAAATAGCTACTAACTAGGTAACTAAATTCCATTTACTTAAATTTAAATGGGATTAGCTGAACAAGTGTTTTCTTCCCTACAAGATGCTGAGTGCATGTTTTCCAACAGTGATTTGAATGATCTGCTCTGGACTCCCGTGCGACTCATTACATGCATCTTTAACCAATAACACCTTTGTTAAGACCAATGTTTCAGTCTGAGTCACTTTATCTTTTCAGAAAACTGAAGCACTTCAAGAAACCAGGAATTTGCCACATCATCAGGCCTGCACTGGTTAATTATCCTCACTGTCACATTCCTTCCACTCAACCTCCAAACCCTCATTAATTTCAACTTTGTTTTACATAATTCAGTAGGATTACGAGGTGCATTCAGATGTCCAAAAATTGACCTTTTGCGATTAGTTGATGATTTCCTTCTTTCAGAAAGTTTCATCGTGAATTTAGCATTCTTTAGAGATGGCAGCTTTTTGTGTCCCACCATGTGTGCTTAAGTACCTATGTTAATATCTTCAGATTCCATAGGTGTCCTCATTCTGCTGTGTGATTCAAGCCTTGTGTGTTGAAGTAAAGGCAGTAAAGGAATTTACTGCTAAACAGAGTGAAATTCTAACTCCAATAAGAGGATTGACATCTTTCTTCAAGCCCTTCAAATTCTTTATTGTTTCCTTAAATATTTATTTATTTTGTATTACTATCCTATCCACTGTCTTTCTTGGTAACTCTTATTTATTTCACATAAATAAAAACCCTAGTAGAATAATGGCTACTGAGGGATTTTACTGAAGTCCATAAAAATCTTGTGGAACCAGAGAGTAAGGATTAATTAAAACAAATGTTAGTAGTTAACACTGGCACTTTGATGGCTGGTTCTCACATTTTAAAATCTCTTGTAGCCCTCCATGTTCAAATCAGGCCATTCCCTTTCTGTGGAGAGAAAGTGAATGGTGCATCTCCTCTCACAAGGGGGATGAATGAATTGCTTAGCACATAAAAATCTGTTTCAAGGCGTTTGATTATCTTGTTTATTTCTCAGATTATTCAAGTAAAAACCTGAGCTCAGTGTTTTAAAGGTCATATAACTGGTGTCTCTAGACAGTATCAAAATGTTCTTCAGTTCTCTACAACTACCTCTTATAACTTAATATATACAGAACTCAATATTAAATTTAATTACTTCAGAAATGAAACACAGTGTAAAACCAAGACAAACACAAATAAAACAAAATATTCTTTTATGCCAATTGACATGGGTGGCAGAGGGGAAGGAAAAGAAATTACCCTTGAGGCAATTCCCTTTTTTTCTTTCCCCACTTCTGCTGTGATACCTACAGATTTCAGATAAAACTTCTCTCATGGGGCTGTCCCAAGAAGCACCAGGAGGTTTCACAGCTATACTGTTCCTCAGACTGCAGTTTAAGGGTTTTAATAATTTTCACAGCAAACCAGCGGAGAACCAGAGCTCCAATTTTGATTTCACATTTCATGTAAGCAACTCTGAAATGTGTTATCCAACACCAAAACCGTAAGCTGTTTCTAGACCAAAAAAAAAGCTTCGGATCTTTTCAGTCTCACCGTGCAATTGTAAATACAAGATCAACTTTTTAAGCATGACAGTGTTTTGTCACATCCTTAACAAACAGACTAAGCTTTTCTTATTGTTTTAAGCTAGGAGTTTTTGCATTGTCTTTCAGTGATTTGCTTCTGTTGCAGAGGAGAGGTAATACTCATCATCAAATAGGAAGCCAGCTGAGCAGTTATGAAACACCTCCAATTTGTTTCACAGATAAAAACATCTACAATGACATTCACTTCAATGTAGCACAGCCATCAGGAACACTGCACTGAAAGTAAATGACTCATATTTCTAAAGGAGTTTCAGACTCTTGTCCTGCTTCTGACCCTTCTTCCAACATTAACGCTTTTGTGATTTTATGGTACTCTTAGCTACTCTCGTAGCTATGACGTGAGGACTTCTCTCCTGCCTCTCACCAGACAGAAACTGAATTAAAACTGAACCTTTACAGAGAGACCCATAGCCTAGTTAACTTCAATATAACAGAAAGGAGAGCCAGAATGCTACATTTAAGTGATATGAGGTCTCCTTCATTTTTTATTCAACTAAATCTAATTAATTCTTTGAACTAAAGAAAGGCAGAGACAGTCCTGTCCTTATAGCAAAACAACTCTGCAATGACAGAAGAGGGATTAGCCATTTTACTTAACAGGCTTCCATGTCCTTTGTGTCCTTGGTTCATACAGAATCATAGAATCATAGAATTGCTTAGGTTGGAAAAGGTCTTCGAGATCATCAAGTCCAACTGCAACCGAACTACACTACCCTAACTCTAACAGCCCACCATTAAATCATGTCCCTGAGCACCACATCCATGGGGAGCCTATTCCAGTGCTTAACGACCCTTTCTGTAAAGTTTTTCCTGATATTCAACCTAAACTACCCTGGTGCAACTTGAGGCCATTTCCCCTTGTCCTGTCACCTGTCACCAGTGAGAAGAGACCAACCCCACCCTCACTGCCATCACTTTTCAGGTATTTGAAGAGAGTAATAAGATCTCCCCTCAGCCTCCTCTTCCCCAGACTAAACAGCTCCAGTTCCTTCAGTCGCTTCTTATAGGATGTATTCTCCAAGCCCTTCATAAGCATTGTTCTTCTTTGGACTTGCTCAAGTACCTCAATGTCCTTTCTGTACTGATGTGCCCCAAATCACTATGTCCAAAAGAATCCCTACCTCTCTTTGAATCTTCCTGCTAAAAATCTGCTCTAATGAATGCAATACAGCAACTTCCCTTTATTTCAGCTGAGAATCTGTCCAAAATGAAAGTAATAAACCAGTTATGCCAATCTTGTGTTTAGTTTGAAAAAAAAAAATGAAAGAATGTGTACACTGTTGCATGGCAGTCATACTTAAAATGTATTAGCATAGCTACTGTGGTTATAGCAAGCAACATAGCTGCTGTAGCACACAGTTCAGATGGGCTGTGAAACTCATCCAGGCACTGTTAATACCATGCACCCAGAAAATGTTCTATGTTTCTGTAGCTGCTGGAAGAGAATTAGCTAGGTAGCTTAACACTTGCTAAAATCTAACAATGCAGCAGGCAGGCAGAGAACCCAAGATCTGCTCAGATACTCGTGAACTTTCCTTAGAGTAGCAAATCTTGAAACCTGTTATAAATCCAGTGGCTATTGCTGAAGTAATCAGTCTCCATAAAACAATTAAAGTCAGACAGAGGAAGTCACTTTCATGTAAGCTGTAGATCTTACTACCTACGTGTAATTTACATCTCAGTCAAGAGAGTCTGGGAGCTACAAATGCATTCTTGGTTTCACTGTGCCCTGCAAGGCATTGTTATCGGTCTTCTGGGTGTTCCTCCAAAGCACTGTTTAGGATGACTGAGCATTAGGGAGCATAGTTTATAGTTAGATGCATGAATAGATCTCAAACCTGCAGGGTTGCAGTTTGCAATGCCTGCTCTGCGCTGGAATTTATAGCCCTGAATTACATGAGGGGATATAGAGTTGTGAAGGACAGGGCTCAAGGTCTGTGCATTCTAACCAAGGATAGGTCAAGCACTGTGTTAAAGCAACTGTTCTGCTTTCTCAAAATGACTTGAATCTGGCAAGATACTTACAGCTGTCTACACAGTCCATCCATAGTGCCTTGCTACACTCGAAATCAAGACTTCCTACAGTGGAGTATGGCAGTCTGGTCTGTGTGCATGAGTGCTGGGAAATTCCTGGCTGTGCCATCATCAGAATTCTTGTAGTGAATGTGGGTAGCCAGGGAAACACTTGAGGCACAGTGTGTATTCAGTCCTCAGAAGGCAGCATGATGAGCATGGTCCCAGTGGGAAGCACCATAAAAAGTGTCAAGCACAAGAAAATTCAACACTCCATTCTGTGGGGGAGGGAGAAGGAAGGCAACTCTGTCCTCATGAAATGTCTGGATATCTGTTTGCATCTGAAGCTAGGTCAGTCCTTAAAAGATTCCTAATAAACATATGGAGCAGGAGTTTAAATCTGTGTCTGGCATTTGTGTGGAGATACCTCTACTTTGGACTTTAGGATACTCTGAGGCAAAGATCAGCAGTTGAGTTACTATGTTCTTTCAATTTTATATAAAGTATTTAAGCATCCATTTACAACAGAACATAATACTTCCGTTTATCTTGACTAAATTTTTTAAGAGTAATTTCTTATTCTTCCATTAAGGAAACGTGATTGCTTTGATCTTTCAAAAGAGGTACATAGAATATATAGGTAATTCTGAATTTGGAATTGGTATTATAGCTTTAGAAATACTGTGTTCAGTTCTACTGCATGAATAAAAAGGAAATTCAGGATTTTCCCTGTAGAGTAGCTTAAGGAAGCATTTGTAGAATAATAAAGGGATTAGGAAAAAATACCACAAAGTAAGGAGCTCAGGCTGCTTTACAAATCAGATAGAAGATGAAGGGGACCTGAAGTCCCTGCTTGAGGAATTAAAATTTGTTCTCAAAGTTCACCATTCTCACAGACGTTAAGAGCTGGAAGCTGAAGCTTGAAAAATATTCAACTAAAATTAAATGACCACTTCTTCCTTCAAAGGTTAATAACTACCAAAAAATGAATTACAGAGAGAAATAATGGATTGTAAGTCATTAAGAATTTTAAAATAAGGATTATGCCAAAGACAACGCTTTATTGCGTTTGAGCTAGAAATTAGGTAAGGGGTCCTATGGCTGCTATTATACAGGACGTTAGACAAAGGTGAGCTGTAGGCCCCATTTTGAACCTTGTGACTCCATGAAATGGTATCCTTTGTAGCATCATTTGCATTGGCTAAATTTCAGAAAGGAATAATTTGGCTCAAGAAGAGGGAAGTAATGATTAGTTGAGCAAAACTAGCAAAGAAAATCATGGGGGGGAGTTGTCTGAAATCCTGTTTCTTAAGTAACAACTGACATTCACTGCAGATCGGTGAAAATTCAGTGATCATGTAAAAAGACCTGGATCAAGTTGATCTGATTTCTTATGGAAAGATAGAAGTCATCCCTGAAAAGTTCACCAGCAAGACACAGAATAAAGTAGGCTCAATGTCCAAATTCTCCTTTCACCTTGGCCACAGAGAGCACTGTGGCATGTTAGAATGGACCTGAAGGACTGGTAGACAATTTTACAGAGACTGTTGGATGTGTTCTGCTTTGAGATTAAATTCATCCTTCCTTTACATCTTATATTTGGGGTTTTCATTTTTAGTCATTGCTCACTTGCTCAAGTGTGTAATCACTATTGCAAATTACTAAGTATTCTACATACAATTTAAGCATATTTTTATTTTGATACACTAGTATTTCACCTGAGGAGTAACCTCTATTTTTGTGCATTATAAAGGCTCAGATTATCTCTGAGAAGACTAAAAAAGATATATCTCAGTAAGAAAGTTAGTCTGTCCTTTTTTGCATAATGAAGCTGTGACTGCTATCTGATTTTCTGATTTATTGTTAGAATCATAGAATTATAGAATAATTTGAGTTAGAAGGGTCTCATAGAGGTCATAAAGTCCAATGCTCTGGTTAGCAAAGGGCACATTAGAGAAAACTGCTTCGTATTTTGTTCAGTCAAGTTTTGAATATCTATAATGATAATATAATGAGATACTACAACCTGGAGAACTGCTGGAGAACTCATTCCGGTGTTTAACTAGACTCAAGGAAAAACAAAACAAAATAAAACCAAACCACAAAATCCTTTCCTGACGATTTACTACATTTGTTATTTATTCATCAGACCAAGCAAAATCACCATTGTTCTCACCCAGAAGTGAGGAGGGACCTTTCGCGTTGTATCAGGATGGAGCCAGGTGATGTTCCACAGTATTATAATACACTGAATTTGACCTTAAAAGTACAGTTTATGTTGTAAAGAACAGGAAAGAATAGCTTTGGGTTATCTGTTGCCAGTGTGATGAGAAGAGTGTCTGCAGGACTCACTGTATTTTCAGATAGGAAATGACATATTGAATCTATAAAATAGACTTCTATGTTACTGTGCATTTGCTTTCATCCTGAAAAATCTATTCCTTCTGTAGGCACCACTGGTTTTTTTTTTTTTTTTTTTGCTTGTTAGTTTGTTCTATATTGATAAAAGAATCATGGACTGCAGTTAAGTAGTCTAAAGTACTATACAAAAGCTCAGCAATACATTCTATCCTGGTATTATAGCTAAACTAAACCACAATTAGGTGGAGAAGTGGGAGAGAATCTATCTTGCTCACGATAGGTTAAAGACAGAGGCAAGTCACCATCTTGTGTGTATCCATGAAGGACTCTCAGAAGCGTCCCATGCGTGTCCAGCTCTAGAACTGATGTCATTTCTGCTAGTACAAAAGGTAAAGGAATGGAATTAAGGCAATTAGGTCTAAGGCAGGGTAAGGCATCATTTTATATTACCTATTTATATGTTTTTTTTCAAGGCATGATAATGACCAGAGTGCTTTACCATAATGTCTGTTCAGGGGGTGGTTATAAGTGCTGGCACAGTATTCCAGTGAACATTTTCATTTTTTGAAAATGCAAGTAAACAAATAGGGTGTCTCTTGAGAAGTGCTTTGCGTTCCTTAAAAGCACTGGCTTAGAAAAGGAGATCATAAGGAGGTGTGAAAATTTAGCACTGAGGTCTTAATTCTGCCATCATTTCCAAGCCTGCACCACCTGTTCCCGGCAGCAAGCACTGCACCCTGGAGAACATGAACAGAACTGGAATTAATGGAGCACTGCAGATCCTCATGAAGCGAGGAGCACATCCGATGTGCCTAGCACGCTAATGGCACCACATAAATAAGTAACAATGATACCATCTTCCGAGGGGAGAGGGCTGGTGTGATAAATAAAGGGCAAAATCCCGCCCTTTTACTTTTCCTTGACATCAGCCAGACCTGAATTTTACCGTAGCAGGATTTATTTCAGTGTTGACTTTCTCCTCAGTAACCATGTGCTATTCTGAGAAAGCATCCTTGATAGTCAGAACAGGGAACGTTTACTCACTTGAATAGACCCATTGATTTAATGCCCTAGGTTGCTACAGGGAATGTAATGTTAAAGGCAGTTGTGTGGCTTTAAATTCCAGTAGCATATTTCGACAGGTTTCAAGGAGCTGAAAGCAAAATCTCTTAAAGCAAAACAATATATTCTGTGATGATGGAATTCCACTGTGGGAGTCTCCAAGTTAAACACACCATGAAGGTGGAAAAGAGGGAATCTTAGGCACAGGCTTGAATACATTTGGACCTGGTTCTTGAAGCTCTTCCCTCATTATAAAGAAAGGGGTTAGGTTTTGATCACCTATCCACATAAATCCAGAGCAAAAATGTTCATCAGAATCATCATGTTTAATGAAAACTGAGTTCCCATAACCTGGAGTAATTAAAACAAAGTGATGGCTACTCTTACATCCATCTTTCATTTCCCTACCAAATGACCTAGCTTTTGCTAGCCTAAAATAGCTGAGAGTTTTCTGATATAACAAGATAGTATAACCATCTTGCTGCCATATCAGGGGGAGCTGGGTGTGAGAAAATGCTATCAGTAATATAAATTTGAAGAACACATAATGCGTGAAACTAATGACTATAATAAAATTCTCTCTCTTGAAATTATTGCAATATAGATTAAATGCATGTGCTGAGGTTCCAGAGAAGAGCTCTCTACTGTTGGGAAAAAAAAAATCAAAATATATGTATAATGAGCTTTATTTGCATAATTCATTGATCCCAGCAGCTGCAGGTATAACCTGAGGCAAACCTCTGGAATTGCTGGATACAAAGCAGGATTTGGGGAGGATCTGGTCCAACAAAAGACTTTGAAAAGGCACAGATCTGTTGGTGGCAAAAGACTTGTTTCCAACCCTCCAGCAGGAATCCCATGGTCCCAGATTGTTCCTGTGGCAGTGACTCTATGGATGAGAGCTCAGAGGACTGCAGGGACTGGACCAGAGATGGGAACTGCAAAACATCTTATGGGACAAATTGTGCCCAAGGAGAGAAGACAGACCACCAGATCAGCATGGATAAAATGATACAGCCACAGAGCTTGCTCTAAATAGGGTCAGAGTTAAAGGAACTATTATCATGTTTCTGAATGGGAGGTTCTATTTCATTCAAAAATTCATATGGATCGTGCCGCTCTGCTTTCCCCAGCTCGTGACTGCTCCTCCTCCTGAAGAAAGATTTCCTTGTTTGTGTACAGTCCCAGAGTGCTGATGGAGGAAATCCCAGTTTTTAAGGGAAGTGAGACTTTCTGTTTTAGTTTTCCCAGTTTCCCCAGTTTCCAGCTGGGAGCTGAGACAAATAAAGTTATTTGTCAGGAGAGACTTTATACAGGTCAGATATGTCCCATTAGGCTGCTGTTAACTACCTGACAAAAGGTTGTATACTACCATAAGTAAGAATTACTGATTTGTAACCAACCTGTAAATCACCTTATATTTTCACTGAACAATAAAAATATTTTGGGTCCTAGTTTTCAATAGAAGTCAAATTTCTGTTTGAAATTTTTATCACAAATTTAGACATCAATAAACCACACAAACACCACAGTTTCCATGTAATTTCATATTTACAAAGAAAAGCAGAAAAATATCCTTAAATAATGATCTGAAAAATTCTGACAAGAATTTATTTTATGTTGAAAGTCAGGATTCTTCTGAAGCTCTCCCCCTTTGCTACACTGAATTATAGATTTACATAAAACTTACAAGAGATTTAATACATTATGTTCACAGAATATATATAATAAGTGGTATTTTAAGTAACAGTATAAAAAGAGGAATATTCACAACACATCACTGACTTTTTCAAGATAGGAGCAAGAATTAAAGCAAAGTACTTCAAAGCTCACTTAGGAATAATCTGCGACAACATGACTCTCGGATTCTTGAAAAAAATGTTCCTGAAATATAATATCCTGTCCCTGAGAATACTTTTCTTTTTCTTAAAATCCATCTTTTTCTCAGTTTTCACAGCCCCTTACATCTTGAAATACTTTGGTGAAGGAATGATATGGTTTAAAAAGGTGCATATCTGAGTACATCGTAAAAACATATCTGCCTTCTTAATGAAGTAACTTTATTTAACATATAGAAAGTAAGCAGTAAATTTTAATGTCTTAGAGCATAAAACAAGCATGGTCTTGGTTTTAGGTTCCAAAGTCTGTTGGGGGAGTATCCTGTCTCCAACAGCAACTGCCTTGGGCATTCACTACTGTTTATGTGAGAAGCCAATAAAATATGCGACCAAATGATTATTGCTGTGAAAAAAAAACCCACCAAAAAACAAAACACCTCTTCCAAGAAAAATATATAGCTGATTATTTTTGTTCTTATAAAACTTCAAATCAATATCCACACAAATATGAAAAGCCAAAGCAAATGCATTTTATGTAAGTTGCCTTTATTCAAAAATACTGCACTGTCTTTGGAGGAGACTCCAACAGAGGGGCTTTCAGGAACCTGCATCAGGTCTGTGTGCAGCTGGGGCTGTCACATTCAAGAGTCATGCTTCTCAGATTAGTCCATTCCTCTTCAGCTCCTACATCATGCTAAAACTACTCTGTTTAGTAAATTTCTCTCAGACTTAGGTGGGATGTATTGCCTCCTACTAATTTTCATGGGAATGAACACAGATACAAAGAGCACAGTAACATTATTTGATAGAGAAAATTCTCAGATACAAAACACTATTTTTCTAGCTATTTCACCAGCCAGGAACAAGAGCCTGCGTGCCACAATTGTAAAAACTTGCACCAGCAGAGGTAACTCACTGTTGCTACTGCTGAAATGCATCACCACTGCCTTACTTCACTTACATTCCCTGGTTGGTCTCCATAAATGTTCAACAAGTATTGATGAATGTCAGTGGGTGCCATTTTTTCTGCACGGAGGAATTCAGTGACACGCCTTTGATTCATATGCGCTTCCATGTCAGATGACATTCTGTTAGACTGCCTCTCTGCTGCCATCTGTCACACAGCAACAAAACATAACGGGATATTGGTGGAAAGGTTCAACCTCTACTGCCATACCACCACCATCTGCCTCCGACATTGTGGACCAACATAATAAAATAAGAGGCATTACTTTTGGAGCAACTCTCATAGTTGTGCATGTTATTTCTTATTTCTTTTCCTTGTAAATTTAAGCTCTTATCAAATATATACATATCTTTTTTTACACAAATACTCAAATTACATCTTTATCTTTCCTTAAATTTAATTTCTGTGAAACTTTTCAACATCAACCACTAAAATTATCATTAAAATGAAATGCTGACGCCCACTGAAATGGGTAGGGGTCAACTTTGTCTCCGGATAATGTTTATCTTTTTCTCTGTAGTTTAAAAAAGACAACTCCACATCAGCTTCCAGCAGCTTCTGCACAGTGCATATTCAGAAGCTCATTTTCGGAAGCATAAAAATTTGAAACATGTATCTTAAAAAATGAAAGCACGTGTGGTGCAAAATCTGAACCTGTCACAGGAACTAGATAAATAGCTCAAATGGGCCAGATCTAGCCAATGAACAGAGTGTGTGACATCAGTGATTTATACTATTTCCCTTTCATGTTATAATAATTGTCACAAACTGAATTTATGTTGTGCCATTTCCTGTTCTAGCTGCAATCTTTGCTTCAAGAAAAAAGGTTTCAGAACTTTAATGCCTCTACTGTTCTTGGAAAGATAACAGTAAGTGGGACTATTTTATGATTTCACTGCTTGGTTATTCATGCTCTTTCTTTCTATAGCCTTCAGGGAGAACTAGAAGGAAAGGGCGAGACAAAGAATTGGCTTCCCATTGAAAACACAAAGAATTGGATTGTTGCTACTGAAGGCAAAAAGCGAGGAGGGAAAAAACGATGCTCCCAAAATTACCCCATAACAGGAAACCCTATAAATGTCTCCCATCCTTCTGCTAGATCTGCATCAATTTGCAGTGTGAGTGGCAGAAAGGGCAGATGTTGGATCAAAGAGGAAACATTTACCTAAACAAAGAAAAAGCACTCTTCCCAGCTTCTTTATTCCCACTGCATGCCAGATTGCACATAGCCATTACTCGCTAAAAGAAAGGCAGAAGATTTCTATTAAGCACAGTGTTGCTTGATATCAGCAGAAGCAAACAGACAGTGAGCATGAGGAGGGAAATGAATGCCTGACAGGAATTCAGTCCGGAAGCCAGCAAGATATCATTAAGTATGTGTATGTTTCATTGCAATATCTAATGCGATAATACTGCCTTTATTGACATGTTGTGAGCCTTTCAGCTCTAAAGTGGAGCTCTCTCTACTGTAGTGCACATTTCTGGGAATGAAATGCATTGGCTCATAAAACTCAGCAGTATGCTGAAATAAACAGTAAATAAGCTTTCCTAGATGCTCTCTTGTCACTACGGCAGGAAAGAACTATCAGAGTGAATTTACTATGTATTCTGTGGACTTGAATTAAAGCAGAGGCCTACCCTAGCCATCATAATCTTGTAATGCTTAATGAATAAAATCATAAAATCCCAGCAGGAAATACAACTATTATTGACTCAAACAGGAACTGGGCTCCTAGGCGACCTATCTCTCCCCTTTCAGGGAAGCACAAATTTCTCCTCTTTCCAAAATAAGTCACAAAGACATCTACAGCAGTATCTTTAACAGGATGGACTAACTTAGACCAGGAAAGCGAGAAAGTACACCCATAGTCTTTAAAAAGCACATTCCACTGCATATCTTTCTTTTTTTCCACAATGTAAGGAGGATTTGGGCATTTATGACAGTGATGGTGAAGAGGAACCACTACAGAAAAGCCAAACTGGACACTTTGGCATAGCTTCTCCCTGAACAGAGCATGGCAGGACCAGGGATGTCCAGGGGCACAGGAGCAGGAGGGCAGGTGAGCTTTGGGAGCATACAGTCTGTTCACATCTGCAGAGCCAAGGTGATGCTAGGACCAATGCTAATGAAACAGCCACTTCCAAGTCTGCTTCCCTGCCCTCCACATCTGCCTCCAGAGGAAGACATCTTTCTAACAACCTATCCTCCTTCACCTGAATGAAGGAAGGAGTCTGGTGACTTTCTGGCAGGGGTTTCCCAGGCAGCAATACATGCTGTGGTTGTAGATCTACCTAGGAAACACTGGCCCCATCAGCTGTGATCTGCAGAGCTGCTCCACATATGGGTAGTAAATTGGATGCTTTAGGAGGACTTCAGATTTACTACGTGGTGAAGCCCACCTGCTTAGTGCTTACATGGCAAGTGTGATGTGCTCCATATACACACCTATAGCCAATCTGCCTGCAGTCACCCTCCCTTGGGAATTTAGGAGATGCTCAGAAAGAAAGCTGGTTAGATTTCTGTTGCTCCAGGGGAACTGCTGAACATATGGAAACACAGGATTGACGGACAAAGTTAAACACCACTAAAAGAAAAGTTCCAGCAAGATGTTCTGTGGGGCCCTAATATATGGATACAATACAATCTTTCTATCCATAAAAGTTTCTATTTTCTTACAGTTTCTTTTGACTCCTCACAGTTTATATAGGGAAACAGACATCAATGAAATCACAATCTTCAGCCTTTTATCTCTGAGAATATGAGAGGAATGCTGAAAAGACAGAAGGAGAATTATAAAACCAAGACTTTCTACCCCACCTCTCTACAAGAAGACCACATTGTGACTGCTGTTTGATTTTGTCAATAACGATACAGCTTAGCCCTAAAATTGCAGTGCTATATTTATGTGAATGCTTCCACATATCTTACTCTTTTGATCCCAATGTTGTTCATAAAGTTTCCCCAGTTTACTTCAGAAAACACTCAAAACTCCTTTCCTGACCATCCTCATGACCCTTTTTTTTTTTTTTTTTCTTGTTCTCAGCTGCACTGAGAATAAGAGCAGAAGCAGTAGAATCAGCCCTGGTTGGATTCTGCTTACACACTCCAGTTTCATGCATAGACAAATCTAGTCACTTCTGCTAGAATTACCTCAGAATGATGCTGGAACAGAGGAAGGATACATAGGTCAGAGCTTTAAAGTTCAGCTCCCACTTCATCAATGAAGCAAATGTCTTCTTTCCAATGAGAGCAAGCTGCTAGGAATTATTTAATCAGTATTGCACCGAAAAACTTTTGTGGCCCTAATGCTGCTCCAGAGGAATATCACTGCAGAGAAAGGCTCTCTGCTCTTTCACAAAGTTAAAAACTTTCCTCACTTCCAAATGCACAGCTAAATAAAATTTCTAGCTTTTTAGACACATCTTGCATTAACAGCTCACAGCAAGGAAAAAAGAAATCTTGTTGACAAATCCTTTACCAGACATAGCTCATTTTTATAGCTGTTTGAGACATCCATGCGAGGCAGAGTTGCAAGAGATCTGCTCTACTCTGTTCGCCCTTCTAGCCAAAGTGAAACTGGCAGTACTATTGTCTGAGGATGCAAAGTAGAGTTAAGAAAGGGTACATGGGATTACGCTCACTCAGGATACAGTGGCTGGCACAACCTTTTACCTGCTTTGTGTCTTCCAGCTTGGACAAACAGCTCATTTTTTTTAAAGCTTGCAACATAACCTCCTTGTTATCACATTTGTTGAAACAGATGGGAAAGCATTTGGAGGCACTGCTTAGAAAGCGGTGGTTTCTACAAAAAGAAAGTTGTATTTAAACACTGTTATTCAAGTTGTTGGGAAGGCAACAATGTCAGCTTCCCAAATCTGATACATTTGCATAATTTGTCTTTTGTTCTTCTGTTTTCTGCTTGCTGTTCACATTCCCTCCCAGCTCTCTGCAAACTCATTGTGCAGGATGTTTCAGATAATAAGACTCACATACTGAAGTTCACGCATTTCACAAACCAGTTCTGATTCCCAATATCCATTTTACAAGCGTTAGTTTTCAAAACTTTTTGTGGCTCCATTTGGGCTGTATTTCCATTTTCTGAAAGATAACTCTTCAGTTAAATAAGCTCTCGAGTTTTACAATTATCCCATACTGTCTTATGTTTCTTTTGCTTTCCCGCTTCTTTTCTTCTTTACTTCATTCCTTTTACATGCCTTCTGTGACTGTTAAGAGATACTCTAAAGCTTTTAATTTTGCTTCTTTTAATTTTAAAGCTTTTATTTATTTATTTATTTATTTTGGTGAATGGGTAGGCAGCTGGTGCTCTGTGACAAGAGCAGTAATTTTCTTCCTGATGAATAGTTTATTTGAGGGAAAATGCATTTCTGGTTGTCCCAAAACTATTAACAAATTTAGGTCAAATTCATGAAATAGTTTTGGCTGGAAAAGCAACAACTTTGAGATGCTGCAATTAGTAAAACTGCTGGATAAGGAGCTACCTTTCATCTGTTGGTTTTGAAGCTCTCTCAGCTTTAATTTTCTGGGTTTCCACTTTTTAAGGGATGCTGAACGCACGTCCCAGCAGGCGGCTGAAATACGTAACATCTTGCAGCGTGTTCTCTGGGGCACTGTCCCCAGACCCACCCTCATACACAACACATTCTTGTTGACTCAGAGCATATTTAAATACTTAATGGAAAAGGAATCTGCTCCAACAGGTGGGACTAAGGAAAACCCAGGTCAAAACTAAGTACAACCAGGTGGCCAAGAGCTTCATATTGGAGGGGGAAATGTGAGGTCAAGATTCCTGAGTGAGAGAAAGACCGCATCCTGTTTAGACAGCCCAGGACCACTCTATAAAAACTGCTCCCGTGGCATTTTTGAGATTTTAATCTTTGGCTTTCACTCGCCTTTTTGGACTACTTTATTGACAAAAAATAAGTTCAATAATTCCGTTAAACATGAGATTATTCCAAGGCTGCTAATGCACATTTCCTACAGTATATAAGGACAGTCAATTTCTACCAAGAAATAAATTTGAAAAATATCTGTATAATATTAGACCAGACATGCATATCATATAGTGGGTTAACATGACATAATATGTCTCCCGGCTGACAAACAATAATCTATTTGGGCTTTGTTGGATCATGTCTGGTGTTTCCTTGAGAAAAATCTGAGGCATATAGCATACAGAAGATGATTCCTGAACTGCATGGTGATGAAGAGTTGAAAATCTCTCTTGAAGAGAAATTTTGGCAGCAGGTATGTTAGCAGTGAAACAGTGGGGAAGATGACTTCTCCAGTGCTGGAACTTGCTCTTTAGTCATATTTTATTTAGTGGTATTTAGTGTTAGGGGCTTTAATTATAATAAATATTACTGTAGATTTTGCATCTTATGATTTCAAATGTCCCTCTCCCACTGTTGTATTCAAGGTGATTGAAGTCAGTTGCATTTGGTTAGCGATTCTAGTTCTACTTCCACTTGAAAGAACATGAGAGTTTCTCTTTGTTCTAAGATGAAATGTTTCCAAACACTGTGAGTTTGAGATGTCGAATAATTATTTTTCCAACGAAATATCTAAGCACTATACAAAAATACCCCAAACAGTCCTTTGTCATCATTTTAATAGACATATTAACTCTTTCATTTTCTTTAAGCCTTGGCTCAACAGAGGTTTCAGTATATGCCTGGGATTAAGGGGACAGACAGACCCAGCTATCTCGATGGAGCTTCTGTGCATTTAAAGTTGAGCACGAATCTTACTGAACCAGAGACTTAAGATGCATTTCTAGGTCAGCAAAAAGCATCTGAAACCTGCAAAGTAGCCCTATTTTGGCTTAGAAACAGATAGTTCTCTCTCTCTAACTTCACAGTGTCTGTATAAAAATTTAGACAGTCTAGTTAATTGGTTTTGTGTCTACTAATCTCAGAGTAATTTGGACTGCCGTGCTATCTGTATGGTCATATGGAGTTGGAGTGTGTAACTTCACGTTGGGTGCAGCTGCGCACTGATGACAGCCACTGGGTTGGGTGGGAGGTGAAATGGATTTGGAGGAGATCTGTAGCAAAGTCTGCAGAACTGCATGACTGTGGTTCAGTTTGGTCAGTTTGAATAGCACACTGATGAGAGCTATGGGCCTTCCGACTCAGGTCAGTACCACATAGGTGCTCTGAAGATTGTTGTGTAATTTTCTCTGTTGACAGCTTGCTGAACCTCAGCTCATAGGAAATGTGAAACACCAGAGTAGGAACATGTCCATAGCCTTATTTCTTACTTCTCCATGCTTACAGCAATGACTGAGTGAGCAAGGCTAACTCACTGTGGCATCCAGTAACTGCTGCCCTTGTTAATATCAAAGCTCAGGTGCCAGGAGCACTCTGTCAGATGTGAAGACCTGGTTTCAATGCCTTCCTCATCCATCGAGCAGTCCCTCCATCAAATCCCTCTTTCCAATTTGGAGAGAAATGTGTTACGGGGGACTGTGTCGAAGGCCTTACTGAAGACAACATAGCTTACACCAGTGGCTCTTCCTTTGTTCACTAACACAGTTATACCATCATAAAAAGCAACAAGGTTGGTGATGCAGGACCTGCCCTCAGTGAAGGCATGATGGTTGTCCCATATCACCTCCCTCCCTTTCATGCGCTTAAGCACAGTTTCCAGTAGGATCTGTTTCATGATCTCCCGATGCATAGAGGTGAGAATGACAGGTCAGTAGTTCCCTAATTCATTTTTTCTACTCTTTTTAAAAATGGGTGTGATGTTGCCTTTTTTCCAGTCACCAGGTACCTTTTTTTCCATTCACCACCTGACCACCATGACTTTGCAAATATTGAGAGTGACTTGGTGACTATGTCAGTCAGTTTCCTCAGGACTCTGGGATGCAACTCATCAGACACTGTTCTGATTTCAAAATATATTTTTTCTTTTTCCCCAAAAAAGAGTTAAGAATTTCCATGTTTGTTTGTTTGTTTGTTTGTTAAAGAGGTGATCCAAACTGGTCTAAGCAAAGCATTCTCCACAGCAGTGAACTCAAATAATGCTCACATGTTTATGGTGTGATGAGTTACCTATGACATTCGCATGTGAAGCTGCCACAGAGGCCAATACCTCCTTCAGGGATTTGCGAAAGAACACCCTGTGAGATGAGAGGATAAGATTCACATGCGTCCTGTGTACAAATAATTTTAACAATTTTTCCCTGCACATTTTTTTTTTTTACATCAAAGAAAACAATCAAATCCTGGGAAGCACAATATTAACGTCTGTTTTTAATAAAAGGTAAATGCAGAAAGAAAATGCAAATGAAAAAAAAAAAAAGTCAAATCTGCCACAAATGTTCTGAGATCTGGTAAACATTTCATTTCTGGATTCTATAAAAATACAACAGCTGACAAATATGTTCATTATGGGGAAGACTGACTGTGGAGAGATGAGCAGAAATGTGAGTGAAAGGTTTTTATAAAGACTTTCAGTTTGTAAGCCTGTTGAACAAAACAAAAGTGCATGGATGCTTCCACCATGAAGTCAGCTAAATAGTGCATTTTTTGTCCAGGTATCTGGAATTTTGCATGATTTTAAAGCAGATGGTTTTTGCTCATGAAATTTGGAAATGATACTGACCTTCAAAACCTTTAGGTTTAGAGGAAAGAATTTGGGTTTTTGTCGCCCATCTCCAAACCCTGTGAGGCAATGCTGCCATTCAACATCTTCTGAAGACACTGGTGGAAGAGTGGGGATTGCATCATTTAATGTGTTTCACTGGGATTGCAGTTTATGCCACACTGTGCTGAAGCACATCAGCTAGTTTCGTCCATGACAAAGGCTACACATGGTTAGCTAGGTGCAGATGAATGCACGCAGGCATGGGAGCAGCCCCACTGCAGCTTAAGGGGCAAAAAGCCCACAGAGCGTATGTTTAGTGAACCATGTCACATTCTTGTTACAGGCTAAAAATTCCAAAGTAAAATGTGTAGACAAGCTTTGTGCAGGCGCCTATTTAAGGAAATTGTCTCTGAGTCCTGGAGCCATCTGTGATATAAAAGTGTACTGCATGGACTCCTTGAATAAAAGGATTCACTGCCAGGGCTTGTTGGAAGTCTCAGTCAGAGATGCTTTTCATACAGCATACATATAGATCGTTCACATGATGAATCAGATTTACTAAGACCGTCTGCTGTTTGGAAGTGATTTCAGGCCTGAAGAATGTCTCAGCGGAGGCCTGATTTGATTCGGGGAGGGGAGCAGGGGTCACATGCTGCTGGAGTAGACTTGATGTTTGTCTGGGTCGACCTCTAGAAATAATAACAACAAGGAAGAACCAGTTCAAGGGCTGTAGGCTAGTGCCACTCAGAAAACTAATTGCAGCTCTGTTGTGCACAGCACTGAGGTTTCCCTCGTAGGCTGCACCACTGATTTAGCTGGTATGTTAATACATAAGTCTAAATTAAATCAGGCTTGTGTCAGTGCTGTCGAAGAGGCACACTCACTTAGCCCTGCAGTTTTATAAAATGCAAAGAAAGAAAACCATATGGCAGATTAGGGCAAATTGCTTTAAAATTGTGGCTGAGAGCCAAGGGAGAGAGAGTGAGCTTGAGAGAGCATTCATGTCTGTTTGAAATATGCCCACTTTCACTCCACTGCTTTACACCTTTGAGAGTGGAAAGCTTATTTACCTGTAACTGGAAATGTATTAAGTACTCTACATCTTATACATCTTAATGAAAATAATGTGTCTACTCTTTGTGGAAGTTACAATAAAAACTTATTTTTCTTTCTTTTTTTCTTTTTGAATGGAGAGTGGACTACCTTGTATTGCTGAAGGCTGAATAAAAGAGCCCAGTGCAAGCCTAGGAACATCAAAGTGGGAATGAACATGTGTAACAGCAACACTTAGTAGACAGTTCTGGCTATTATTACTGCACATAAAGCACAACGGTGACTACAAGATTTATGCAGGAACTGAGATCATGCAGCACTGAAAATAAATATAATAGTGATCTCTGCCCCAAAGATCTTTCAATGAAGTTTTATTTTCTAAGCCTTATGAAGCTGTAATAAGGAAATGAAACAGAACGGACAATAAATATATGGCATTTTGAAAACCCCTTTAATTTTAATATCCTAAAAAGCTGTCTTTGTATTTTCTCATTCAGAATAAAAGGAAAAAGATAAGTTTAGTTTTCTTTGTAGCTGTTTGCTTTTGATCCAGTTCCTCTGAGTCAAGGGATCAGCTCACTGTGGACCCTCCACGGATGCTGGGGATGGGGAAGAGATAGGCTTCAGAGGAGCTAATACCCTGAAACGTGCATACTGATACACTGAAATGCGGTGATTACAGAGTCTCTGGGTCCTCAGCAGCGCCCACTGCCTTGGCCAGAGGTACCCTCCAAGTTGCTGGAATGCCTTTCCTCTCATCACCATCCTTGATCTTACAGATGAGCAATCTTCTCCTCTTTGTCCCACTGGCCCTAACCCCTTCTCCCCCTGAAGCTTCAGGGGCTGTAAGTCTGGGTCACTGCAGGGCCTTTGAACTGTTGCTGAATCCTCCTGTCCTCTCACTGTGGTCAGGACCGCGCATCCTGTGGGCCTGAGGGCCCTCCTGCATCAGCTGCCCCCATACTGCCACAACACAGTGTGACCATCCTATGAACCAGCCCCAGACCAGCCCCCAGCTCTGTTCCCCTATTGCCACAACACAGCATGGCCATCCTACAAGCCGTACCCAAGCCAGCACCCAGCTCTGTTCTCCAAGGTTCCAAAAACTCCTGGTCTAAGTGCTGCAATGCTCTTGGAGGCCTACTTGCTTGCACTAGGATGCACTGTGTCTTTGAAGTACCCAGAGACAGCACTGTGGTTTCTATGGCAACCCTCTGAGTGCGTTTATAGTCTCTTACTTACAGCCTTCATTAGATTTAACATTCAAAGAGACATTGATTAAAACATGACACTCCTAACACACCCAAAAAGAAATAATAATCCATTTTGTACAAAACCCTATTATGTGGCATCGACAAACTGGTTGATGGCCAAATTAGTTAATAGAAAATTTCAGAAGACATTGGGACAGACCACAAAAGAATAAATTCAGATAAAGAAAAATGTCAGAGTGAAACTCTCATGAACACAGCACTGCAGGCTGGAGAAATGTGGTACATGGGTGCATCAGAGACATCTCAGACAAAGTATGTCTGCTGAATCCAAATTTTGCCTGAAGTGACCTCACTTAAAACTTCCCCAGTGCTCACCTTGAAAAGCATTAAGCCAAGATGTTTCGCCAGCCAGGGAGGCAGCAATAGTATGTTGGAGGTCTCTTTGCCCTCACTAATTCCAATTCCTCCGCCAGCTGGATCTTGTTGGCTTACCAGGACATTTACATGGTGGACTTTGTTTTGTGACAGAAACTGCAGTGCAAACAGGCTTCGAGTTTCCAGCTTTGATTTCTGTTTCCTACAAAATC
The DNA here is from genome assembly GCA_036925125.1 of Oreortyx pictus. Taxonomy (NCBI): domain Eukaryota; kingdom Metazoa; phylum Chordata; class Aves; order Galliformes; family Odontophoridae; genus Oreortyx; species Oreortyx pictus. Next base: position 95,372,225 of record JAUPFR010000002.1, read on the forward strand.
TCTTTGTTCACCAGATGCAAGCCCAGAACTTTTTGCTCTGTACATATTACCCTACACTACCAGAATAGTTTTTCTTCTCTGCTCCCACCTTTGGGCTGAAGATCTCCACTGTCTGATCCCAATACTTTGCTTTATAGCAGAACCCATGTGGGGAGGTGGAAAAGGGTAGCAGAGATCTCACAGATGCAAAATGTCCCTAGTCTGGGAGTGGGACAGAAGTGTGGATGAGAAACTCAGCACAATCAGAAGTGAATGAGGAACACAACTAGCATCACGGGACCACAGCTGAAAAAGTAAATAGTAACACATACAGTTGTGATACAATATATACTCAGAATAGAAGAATGATCATAGCACCAGTGCACTGATCATCCCCAGTTCAACCCCCTAACGATATTCATTTCCATCTACTTCCTGCTTTTGCCTCCTTGTGTAAGCAGTAAAGGTGAGAAAAAGATGACGTTCATGGAACTGTAAGATCATCTCCCACCCAAGCTGATATGCATCTGCACAGATTTCCATCAGAACAGTCGTAAGTCTGGTTGGACTCTACAGGTCATTGAGCCTGCTGATTTTCAACTCTTTCCGACCCCAGTTCCAGATAACCTTTTTGAAATTATGCCAAGGATCATCTGGTACAGCATTGCCGTGATGGTTTTCATTTATATCTGAATAAAATACACCTACCCTGAGAAAAAATCTACAGTGACTTTTATTTTTCCCCATTTTGTTTTCTTTCTTGCAAGCCTGGAAATATATGTGTGTGCATTTATATTTAAAAGCTTTTGAAGTTGTTTCAAAACAATCACAAAATCACCTTGTGATGTCTTACAGATCACCAAATGGTCCACAGATCGCAGCTTGAGAAATATTCATCTACATTTGATGTCTATATTGGGAGGAGATGAATTGCACCTCAAGGCTATCTCTACACTAACAAATTAAACGTGGCCAGGAAACAGTCCTAGGCACTGGCACTCAATCACCCCAAATATAAAAATGCTAGAGCTAGAGCGGTTTCTGGCACAGCTTTGGCCTGCACCAGATTTAGCTTTACCAAATAACTGCTGGGCACAGCTCTGAGGCCAGCATGGGTGAGGAAGCATTCCCAGTACAAAGTTTCCAAGTGACCGCTCTGCTTTAGAGGGTAAGAAACTGCAGGCAAGAACACAGTCAGCATAACTCAGTTTGGCCTCACAATGAAAGAATAAGGCTGGTACTGTTTCTTTTACTCATATATATTTTAGTTGATGTGACAGAAAATTAAATGTGTTCTCTGAAGAGAAGCATGACTGTCCAGGCTACTAATGTAGGCTTTCACTGTAATTAGAGAGAGTGATAATCTCCTCCAGAGGGTGATTCCTCCCTGACAAGGTTTGGAAGATGTAGAAATACCCTAGGAAGGAGTTACAGACATTCCCAGTGGTCACAGACACAAACCTAGATTTTCAAGTGAAATAAATCTCTAACACATTTTATACATTTCAAACAGAAATAGGAAAAAGGAATTTCAGAAAGGAAGCGAATAACTGAAACAGAAGAGAGCATTTAGGAACACAACACTATCAAGGCTACAATTATTTCCTGCACACATATTTTTCTTTGATTTAAGCTAAAAGCTGTATGACTTATCTCCATAGCAATGAAAGATAAACTTATCTAAAAGACTGAATAAAAATGGATTTGAATCTTGACTGTGCTTCAGCATTCTCAGTTAAAAAAGAAGGAGTAATATAAAAATATTTGTATACTTCATGCGATTCACTCTTTCAAGTGTTAGTTGTTTACAGCTGTCTGTGTATTTGTTTATTGACCGGTGTAATACTGTCTCCATGGTCAGCTGTTCCTCAAGGTGCTGTTGTAAATAGCTACAAGTAAATAGAAACCTGTGTCTTTTCTCTCTATGTTCTGCTCAGATAATGATGCAGTTGGTCCTTAACTTGGATTTTTCCTTCAGAGAATTTTCTACAATCATACAAAACTCACAGGGGAGGAAAAAAAGCAAGTCCATGAGTACTTGCTCAGACTTCCATCTGCTCCCAAATCACTGCTTTATATCCTGGATACATCTACTGTACTGTCTTTATTTTGTAATTGAGCAGAAAACAAGATTTGCCCAACTGTGTGATTAGTCCTGTGCACTGCATGCACATAGTTCAAGAGCCCTTATCAAGTTTTGGAGCAGTTTATCTCGGAGAGTTCAAATGGTTACCATTCATTATGCTGCAGCTGTATTATTCTGGAATACAAAGTATTCAAGGGTTTCAGTACAAACCCATGCAGAATCTTTCTTGGTAAAGAAAAAACACTTTCTGTTGATATTTTCTAATGGAACGGAATGAGGAAAATAAAACATGACTTGGGCAGATGGTCAGGACAGGCTGAGTGCTGCTTATTCTGCTTCTGAACATCCTTCAGCCACGCTGCCAGGCACAGTCCCTGATAAAAAATGGTGTTTCTGTGCTATTTTTCAAACACAGTTTTTCAAACCTTAGAATTCTTGATCCAGCCAGTTGAAATGCCAAAGCTCAAGCTGTGTGAGCCTTCCCACCTGCAGCAGCACACAGTGGCTCAAGGCTGGGTTGCTCCACATGAATAGGAGCTCCCATGATAGGGAGTCAACTCCAAAAAGATGGCCAATGCTCCACTGAGTTTAGAGATCATCTGGTACCTCAGCTAATCCAGCCCTAAGAACTCCATGCTTGCAGAGCTTATTTTGCAGCACCCGTGAACAGTAGGTCTTGGTCCTTTCAGCAATGCTGCCTGCATGAATGAGTGCTTGGGTCAGGAGGGCTGTGAAAATGGTCTCAGCTGTGAAGTACCGACTCGCTGTTATTGTGATGAATGTCACCATTGGGAAATCATTGTCATAGGAGCCTGTAAGCCATGTCCGTCTATTATATGTGGTTTGAATATATTTGAATACATTTAGGAAGCAGCAATTCATTTCAGCAGTAAGCAGTGCAACACAGGCAATAAACAATAACACTGTGCCTTTCAGACATATTAATTGTACTCAATGAAGCACAAGCATTGCGTGTCCTAGAAGAGCTGAGCTTTTTCCATTTTTCACAAGGCCAGCCCACGTGTGTGAAGGTGATGGAAATGCCAAGTGAAACTCAGCACGCACCTTTTCCCACTGGTTTCTCTCTGAGAGCAATCACTAGCTTTCTCTTTTTGCATTCCCTCTTTCTTTTATCCCTGCTGCAAGCTGTCAGCAGTGCACTTGACCTCCCTTTGAGGGTGCAGGTATTTGTGATTTCTTGTGCAGCTGGTACCAATGCTGCGTCATGGATCACTTGACAGGAGAAATCCTGAGAGCTGGACAGCTGCCACCACCTTGGCCGACATCTAGCACTGTCATCTCAAAGTTTTAAGCCCCTGTCTAGGGACTCATAAATCCTACGCTCCTGTGCAGGCTAAGATAACGCAGTGTGCTGGAGTTTGCTTGGCGAGAGAAGGGACAAATGCTTTCTCGGGAAGTGTGCCACAGATGTAAAAGGCTTTGCATCATGTATTTTTACTGAAGCAACCTGCACTTACTTGCTTATGTTTCTGTCTGAAATCGTTTTGCATATGGCTATTATGAGAGAAGGTTTACTGAAAAGGAAGGGATTTGGAAAAAAAAAAAAGTTGTTTTTCTATTTATTTCGGCCTGTTTATTTCCTGAGTTTTCCATATAGTCAGCAGTGTAGTTTCCTAAGTCCTCGCAGAATTATTTTTCTCTATTGTCTGTTCACACAGAAACAGGAAAGAGGATTTTTTTAAAAAGTTTTTCAAAGCTTGTGAAATACAAACAATAAATTATTGTCATTATTCTTGTCCCTCTTCCTCTTCATCCTAGAGTCTATTAAGTTCTTGTCACTTTACATCTACAGAATTTGTCTGTGTCTTATCCACCGTGCTGATATAGCTGTCTAGGAGAAGTTACACTGCTGTAATCTCCGGAGTAAACAGCTTTGCTCTGCTGTAGGCAAAGTTTTCAATTTAACTTAAACCTCTCCTTAAGAGACGTAGACTCAAAAAGCCAGTCTGACACTGGATGAAGACCGATCACCTTGAGGTTCATTTGTAACCCTCAAAACTTTCTGCCTATAGAGCAGGCCATATCTGAAGATCTTTGAGAAAAGCATATACCACCTTCTTCGGATACGTATAAGCTTGCTTTTCTCCATTTCCAAAACTAGAAGAGACTATCTGACCATATTACATGATCTATAGCCCAAGCTGATAAACATCATCAAGGCCCAGAACATAATAGGTGAAAGCAAATACACATCTTCTGTAGTCCTCTTGGAGTAGACTCAACTAATTAATGCTGTTCACAGTATAAAATATAGATCTACCTGAAATCTCTTCAATTCTCTCCTAGACAGCTATTGCAATTCCTTACTTGTTCTTTAAGGGAACAACATCAAATTAAACAACTCTATCAGATACAGCAGAATGTCCAGCATGACTTATGGTTATAACTCCTTGGAAATTGTGGACAAAAAAAAAAAAAAAAAGGCATGACAATAGAAGACCAATACTGGACCTGACTCGCGTTCAGTGCACATGGGATGCATCTGACTTCTGGATTTGCTATGCTCTGGTGCAAGTATCTACTATGTCCAGTATGGACTATAAAATACATGATATTTTTGAAGTAGCTAATGCTACAACCTGTGCTATGCAGACCTGCTCCTGGGGTGCTGGCAGCTTTGGGTAATCGGGTGGAAAGTATGAGCTCTGGCTTCTGACCGCTCTTTATTTTATTCAAGTGCAGATTACTACATAAACATATGAACAGTGCTGTTGGCTAAATTTGTCAGCAAACTGTACTGAGTTTGTCCTACTCTGGAATAAAAGAATTCAGAACATGCCAGTGAAAACTGAGCTGTAGATACAGTTCTTTTATTGGTGAGAAAAGGTGCAGAAAACATAGAATCACAAGATATCCCAAGTTGGAAGGGACCAATAAAGTTCATCAAGTCAAACTTCTGAACTTAATCATCCATGTCATATATGAAATATTTTCTTTTGCATTCTAGAATTTTTTTTTTTTTTTCCAATAATCACATATTTTTCCAGTTTGAAAGCAGCAAGTCAGTACTTTGGTAGCTAGGTATCTTAACAGCTGGTCTCCCTGCCAGGCCAGCAAGGAACAGCCACTGCCTGTTCCCTGCCTGCTGCAGATGAACTTATTTACAAGTGGTTAGCCCCTGGCTTCCCTTTGACATCTCCGTCACAGTGGAACAACAATTCTTGTGAAAGAATTGAACTGTTGAATATATTCCAAATATTAGAAACTGAAAAAGTTTTATTTCTTCTCAATCAAGACTAGCAGAGAACTTGAACACAGAGTAATGCACAGCAAGGGTCATAGCTTCTCTGCACATTACAAAGCTTGGAAACAGAAACAGAATATCGAGCTGTGTTCTTTCCAACTGAGGATATTCTATGGTTTTCAGAGCTGGGCTTGAAGTTGGCTGCTAATTCAGTGTGTTCGGATATGACGTTTGCAGGAAAGATCTTCTCCCAGAGCTTCCCTCCTAGTTCATAGGCTGGTTAGCCTTGATGCCTTGTGAGAAACGCGTCTTCAGGTGGATGCCTTGTCCCATGTACAGCCTAGGAAGTATGTAGTACACAAAAGCTGTGTTAAGGCTCCTTTCTCTGCTGCTGTTTAACAAACTGGCACATTTACCCCAGGTCTGCATGAATAAGCTGATTTTCAACCTCTGCTTCATGTTGTGTGACAGGATGGTTCTTTACAGCTCTGCTCCTGCTTTCTTTGTAGGAAACTTTCATTAATTTCAACGAGACAAATGCTTTCAGTCCCATGAAATAACTAACGACAGTAAGGTAGATCAGTGTTGATTACCATATCTATAACAAACTTTCTTAGCACGTGACCCAGCATATTTTGGGCCTTGTGACAAAAACAGGGATCAGATCTTCATAATGCATTTTCTAAGAGGGAGTAGAGAGATGATGGGTTTTAGGCACCGATGATACCGAGAGGTAGCAACCTTTAATTAGACTTCCCTTTGTTCACATCATGTTTAACGAAGCAGCAAATTCACAGTTCAGTAGTAAATGAGAGCTAATCAAAGGAAAACTACCCATTTGTTTAACTTATGCTCATGCCTTTTTCAGATGAAAATCTTTAATTATTGTTTGCTTTTCACTTCTTTCACAGGAAGAAGAATAGATCTTGCGGATAAAAAGACGCAAAATAAGAATTCAGAATTGGCACCCTCTCAAAGCTTTCAGACTGAGAAAGTCTTGTCTAAAAAGTTAGAACTTTGGTCTTCAGTTGCTGTGAGAAAGAGTCATTACCTTCTTTTATTATACATCTATTATTTTACTCCCACAAACCAAACAGTTCATATGCCATCTCCAGTGCAAGGCGGCATAAAGAGGAAATGTATCCTCACATGGCCAAAGTGTAATCTCTGCACATTACACTCAGAAGACAGAATGTGGAGGTAACACTTCAGGAGAAAGAAAGCCATTCCCTTCTCTCTCAGGAAACACAGCTTTCCCAAATTCTGGAAATATCTAGATGCTCTGGAGGTCTCTAAGAGCAATAACAGCAAGCCTACAAGAGCACTGCATATGACAGTCAGATCATTCTGGGGATTTCTTTGACATTCAGACAGTACTTACCCTTGCTGAAATTCATTTCAATTTTCAATTTTGGGATGCCTTACTTAATCCTCTTCAAATTATGGTAGAGATTCCACCAAATTACGTCTTTGCGTACACAAAACCACAGTAAATCAAGTTAAATCGGTGGAGAGATGGTGTAATTTAAAATCAGAATCTAACCTTTATATACCAGTAATAATATTAAAAGGAGAAAAAAATCATAAGGAGCTGATTCCTAACTCAAAATATCTAACTGAAAACTTCAAGGCCAGGATGGATAAGGCTCTGAGCAATGAGATCTAGAGGGAGGTTTCCCTGCCTATGGCAGAGGGTTGAAACTAGAAGATCTTAAAGGTCCTTTTCAACTCAAACCATCAATGATTCTATGAATATCTATTGTTAAGTTGCTTCTTGTTCAGTAGTGTAATATTTATTGTGCAAAGAAAATGAATCGGAAGAAAAGTGAATGAAAGAGTGGTTGTTGCTTTACAAAAGCTATTTTCGAAGTAGTTCTTACCATGAGCATCACCAGGGAAGCTGCTGCTTTGAGCCAGTTCTGCAGACTGTCTAAGTGGAGACTACGTAGTTTTCCAAGCTCCATAGGTCTATTTAAGTAAAAATATCTTTTCTTAGGGACTAAACATGTGCATGTGCTCTTCTACTCTCATTAGGTTTAGTTCTCAATGGGGGAACAATATTCAGTGATGGCATCATTTAAATACCGTGGGCTGGAGAGCTTTGAAATAAGAATTCATTCACAGTAGATGACACAGATTTGTAGCCTTCCTTATCACCTTTTTATGGAAAGGAAATGTAATGCTGACTAATAATTAACACTAGAAATTGAGGGCTGATTTCCAGTTAAGAGTCATATGTTGGTTCAGCACTGCTTTTTTTTTTTTTTATTCCCCAGGATTTCTTCTAACTGCTATACTTAAGCTTTACTGCTTAGGTGACTTTGTTTGCTAAAGATGGACATTTTCTTAAAATAAAGAAATAAATAAATAGAGCTGAGATTCTTAAGAACAGTACTGCAGCTTGAGAGATGTGATTCCCCTTAGTGTTAATGGAATTTAAGCTCTGAGTATATAGGTGTGTAACTGAATTTGGGGAAATGGCACATACATCCGGAGAAGCCTCCTGTCTGTGAAGGCAGATTAGATGAATCAGCAGACTTCTTCCACTCTTGCTCTCAATGATTCCACTGCTTTTGGTATTCCCATGAATTAGCTATAATAATACAGTGCTATTTTCCCCCTCAGCCTTGCCTCTTTGATCCTTAAAATATTCCCTCTGGACCTAATTCTTTCTCCCATGAGGGACGAGGGCTTGGACAATCAGTGCTACCCAGGGAGAATGGAGTTCTGACACATGCTTAAACTCACCAAACTGGCAGAGAACCAAAAGACCTTACCTGGGAAGCACACTTGAAAACAAGGCAGTACTGAACTACTACTAATCACTGAGCCAGCCCCTCACTGTTCAAACCTACAGGTCTTACTGCTTTCATACAGAGGTGTCTAAACTCTCCATCAGCATTGTAACTGTGTACCATCAGATGTGTTCATTACCTTACACTATGAAAACCAATTTGTGCTGGCTGTACTATCTTCAAATATTATTTAATCGTAGTCTTAAAAAAATGTTTAAACACTTACCATAAAGAAAATGTATTCTGTAATAACAACAGTTTGCTTTCATGCTACAACCTAAAAGGGAAACACTACCATCGCCCTCTCCTAGCCCCAGCTTGATTTTCTGTTGCATTCTGTGCTGCTTCAGTGCAGATTCTTACAGGAACTAACTAGTGAGCCATTAGAATTCTGCATAATAACTTCCCATGAGCCTGTATGTAAGGAGCATAGTGAGCAAGGTAGAACACGGCAGAGCTCTTGCTGCATTTTTGAGATAGAACAGGAGAAGTCTGAGCTGTGTAACACAACATGGAGACTCCATAACTCATGTTCTTGTGTCCCATTTTGCACCCCACATAAAATGGAGCCACAGTTCAACCTGTGATGAATATGAAAACTGGAATAAACAGGTCCATCCTGTCTATGAAGTATTTGAAGACATCTGCTTCATCCTGTACATATGCATAAATGTAAAGATAAATCAGAGGACAAACAATATTGGTGTTAGAAAAGGTTAGATGAGCATATGACTTTCACAGAACTGTAGAATCACAGAATTGTTTGATCTGGAAGGGACTCTATCTAGTCCAACTCCCCTGCAATGAATGGGGACACCAACAGCTACATAAAGTTGCTCAGAGCCCCATCCAGTTTGACCTTCAGTGTCTTCAGGAATGGGGCATCCACCTCCCTGGGCAACCTGCTCCAGTACTTCACTGCTTCTGTACTTCATTCAAAACCTTTTCTTATAACCAGTCTAAACTTCCCCTCTTCTAGCCTGAAATTATTTCCCCTTGTTCTATCACAACAGAGCCTGCTAAAGTCTGCCCCGTTCCTTCTCATAGCTCTCCTGTACTGTGGACTCTACATCTGGACACAGTACTCCAGGTGAGGCTTCACCAGTGCAGAGTAGAGGGGAAGGATCACCTCACTTGACCCACTGGCCACACTTCTTTTGATACAGCCCAGGATACAGCTGGCTTTCTCAGCTACGAAGGCACACTGCTGGCTCATATCCAGCCTGTCATCCACCAGTATCTTCTGTCCAGTAGAACAAGATCTCCTACAGACAGAAAAACTCAATGACAGAGGGCTGAGAAAGCCTGTGCTGAGCGCTCTTCCCACAGCCAGGCAGGTACCTGCAGAATGTTTTTTCCGCATTCACAATGTCAGCTTCAGTAGTCCCTCTTCCCATCATCCTTCTGCCAGAGTAGCAGTGTAGAGATGCAAGCTAGCCCCAGGTAAAACTGCTAGCACAGTAGTGAAGAAGACAATTGAATGCAGGCCTGTAGCCTTGTTAAAAAAAAAAAAAAATTATACCAGACTGATTTTCCAAGCCTACAGACCCAAACAATACCTTTTTCTCATGTAACTGAGGGAAAATTACTTTAAAACAGCAGTCTGACTTGGAGAGCTTAGATTCTTTCTGAATTGCTATTTGCTTTGTCAAATCTCGCGCTCTGTGGGATTGTCATACTGTCACAACAAGAAGGGTTTGAAGTGGGAGGTTTCTTCTCGGCCAGGTGTGTAGCTGAAGAGATGTTTGCCCTGGAGACAAATCTGAAGACAGTCAGGGAGAAAGTCAACCAAGCAGATCCATTTTCTTATGAATAAGCAATTTTAAGAGCCATTAATTAATTAATACAATGAAATAAATTATTTTAACATCTGGCTGTTTCTGATTTCAAACTCTTACAATTAAATAGGTGAAAACAGTAATTATATGGATATTTCATTTCTCAACTAAGAATTTGCAGCTCATGCCAATCACCTATCTCTACTCAGCTCCCAGTACTGCAAGCAAGCCCTTCCTGACAGCCATTTGTAACTGAGCTGTCTCTATTGGAAGTTCCATGTAGACTGCTATGGAATTAATCAAGTGGCAGAATTTCCAGGTTTACATTTCAGCAATTAAATACTCAACCTGAATCCACTCAGCTTCTGAATTAAAATGGCACTGACTTTTACTGGGGAGACATAAACGTCTGATACCATCCATACTGCTTTTTTTTGTTTTGCTCAGATACTCCCCTTCCTAACACCAATCCACACAACCCCAATAGCTGGCACCTGTCATAACATCATGGACTAAACTCTGCACATCTCCTGCCACAGGGGTTTGCTGTTAAAGTGCTGTCAGACTCTTTCTGAGAGATACAACACAGTGTCACGCTAGCATGTGACCAAAGGTCCACACAGTGGCAAAACTACACAACACCTTTTAACTGAAATAAATCCTGGAATCTGACACCAATTTCTGCGAAATAAGCTTTCAAGGAAAATCTCTTGTCAGGTTCATTTCATGAAACCTGCTCACAGAGAAAGGACACTGACAGAATCTCTGTGAAATAGAAGTGCGTATTTCCATGCACGCTCTTATCATATCACACATCTCACCGTGCTGCGTGAGCACATGGTCATGCAGCACATGGTCAGCAAGTGAAAGGAGCACGGTGAAAGGACTTGTAAAGGATGTGACTGAGTTCACAAGCAAAGTGTCTTTGCTTTCATTGTAAGAGATGTAATCATGCAACTATTAAAAATAAATGAATAAATGTATTTGACGCACCAGGAAATGATTCATCTCGTAAAATATTTTATCTGCACACATCAAAGTACGACACGCATGCATTACACTCCTTGTCCTCTCTCGGCATTTACACTCTGCTAAAACTGACATTTAGAAAATCACTAACCTCTGTTATCCAGATACAAGCACTTCACCAATCATGAAAGAAGGAAGTTCACCAGGACTCCAGTTAGTGAGGCTGGGAGCGATGCATGTGACAGGAAGTTTATTGATGACCAAGAACAAAGTTGCCTTCACTGGGCTGCAAGGCCCGTTTTTTATCTGTGGTACACATCTCACTTTTTTTCAAGTATCACTAAGTTTGCATTATGTGAAGATACTGTGTTTTCAGTGTCGTGGTGACATCAGCAGGAATCCCAAGATACGACATAAGCATGGCATGAGTTTTAAATGTGAAACAATTCATACTTCTGAGTCTTGGAAAAGCATGGAAAGCAGTGAGATTCATGCTATCCTTTTGTACTCTTACTTTTTTTTTCTTTTTCAAGTTTTAAGTTTTACTTCATGAAAAACACCTCAGCTTTCCACTGGACCTTTCTGTATTATGTTACACTTCCTTGGGTAATAAGCCCCATCTCTAGCATTGTGTACATCTGGGTTCCTGCTCTGTGGCTTGGTATTTATTTCGAAGCGGATGCATTTCAGTTCCTCTTTTGCCTGTTAACATCTTCATTTGTGGAAATCTGTTTTCACCAGACCTGCTCTTTGCAGAGGCAGCTCTATCAGTCACAGTAAACTTGCTTTGGCTTCATGTAGCACAAGGGACTTTAACAATGGAGATGCCAGTGCTCAACTATTCATAATCTAGCACTGTTAGTTTTGTTCCAAAGAGGAGTTATTGCATCCACAAGCTAAGTACTTATAAAAAATGTTCTCCTTTAAAACATCTTTAATAGAACAAACTATCTTTCCTATACTTTGTTTAACTTTCTGCTGCCCACAGATTGGACTATGTATCTCAGTGCCTGACATAAGAAAATCAGTAGTACCTGTCTGTGTGACTGCTTAATTGCAAATGACAATAGGAAGTAAAAATACAGAACACTAATTTAGAAACCTACATGAATTGAAGGTAATAAGGAACGAGAAGAGAAAGAATATTTGACAGTCAGCTGATATTCAACAACCTAACGCTGCTCTGATCAGGATTTTTTTTTATTTTTTTGTCTTTATTTTTTTTAGTTGTCCTTATTCTTCTGTTATTTGTGGATCGTGCACATGGTAGGAAGACAGCTAGCCATCACATGTCTCATCTTCAGTATTTTCTTCTCATAGATTGCAAGATAAGTATTTGCAAATTGAGCTACTTGACTCTAAATTCATGTCTTCAGTTACAGGTTATTTAGTGTGATGATAGCTTCAGTTTACTTGCTGCCTCTGTCTGGGTACATTCCTGAGTAGCAGCTCATTATTTCATGCTCTTCATTATGCTACAGCAGAAGAACTACCTGATCTTACCCCCCTGCTCTCCCTTCACAGCTGTCCTAACTGTATAAAAATGATGGGGAAATGACCCAGCAGCAATCTTCTCATGATGTGTCCAGCAGCACTGGTAGAAAGAAAATCCTGAGTGTGGAACCTACTGACAAAGGGTACAATTTGTTTTGTAATGTGGCCAATTTACTGTCAGCCTTTGCATTAGGAATCTGTTTCTGAATATCTGGGTATAGTTGCCTGCTCGTCAGAAACTAAAAATAATTGCTTTAAGAGAGGGAACAGAATTTGCAAATATTTCTCTTTGACATCTGTGGTCTCAGATGCTGCTGTAGCCAAATGGGGACTGTCAATCACCATTCGAAAAGATCCAGAAAATAACACAGTTAAAACAACTCACTTCTTTTTTTTTCTTCTGAAAAGCAGTATCATAGCTGGCTAAATAAGGTCTATGCTGAAAGAGAAAGGAGTAGAAGAGGGAGTGTGTGCTTGTCTTGTAATGTGACTCCTAACTCATCAGATGGCACCCATCATCATCACAACCATGACCTTTCAGTCTGCTGGAATAAACTAATTATCTCCCTGACAACTCAGGTTTTAATCCCCATTTGTAAGCATCTGTCATGAGTCTTGGTCAGCCAGTTTTTAAAGATTGCCATGAATTATATATTGCTCCCTTTTTAAGGCTGCCTAAATAAGGACAATTACAATGCCCTGGAAGAGGTTTCAATAAACACATTTGTGCTTGCTGCTGCCAGGCAATGTGAATAGTACAAAGCTTTTTACAATGCTGATTGTAAATTAGAGCTCTGATATTCACTTCTAGAACTCAAGTCTTTATTCAGTGCCCACAGAAATATCCAGGGAAAGATGCTCATCATTATGTGAATCAATGGAGCCACACTTTTTGAAGACTAAGTTACTGGCCCCATGGAATTTACTGACTTCAGTAGACTGCATCCAAGTTTACATTTCCCTTCATTCTTCCACTCTGTACATGCAATATATATTCTCACTGGAAAGTAAAAGTCATGCTTCATCTTCCTTACCTCAAGGATGTTTCTAGGATCCTGCATGCGACCCTTCATCTATCCTCAGCTAGAAAGTAGGGGATATTTGTCTCTCAAAGACCTGAACAGGTGGAGCAAAGGACAAAAGCAGTGGCAATGGATAAAACTGAGGGAGAATAAAAATGCGGGGGGAGGAAGAAAAATAGGTATGCAGTAAAATTTGCTGTGGATTATATGCCTGACGGAGTGATGTCTATGTGATGGTATCCAATAGGCGCCAGTAGTGCACTAATTACACGATGGAGGGGCCTTACCAAAGGAAAAAAAATCTCATATACTGAAGTAAATAAATGAAAAACCCTTCCTTCTTGTACTATCTGCTCAGATTGCACTGTACTGTAGTGTCTTACTGAATCAATGAGGCCGTTTCCTTTATGGTGTATACTGGTATTTAATATACAGCTATGGGACGTACCTTCAGGAAAAGAGCTAGTTTCTCCCTTCTCCATACTGTTTTGCAAATAAACAGTTCAAGCCAGATTCATCACTGGTGAAATGTTGTTCACTTGAGTTACATTAAATAGAGATACAATGCAAAGGAATTGGCTTCAGGGCTTTACATTCCAGATCTTCAGCAATCTTTCCACATAGCACATACTTTCCATGTGTTTTACACACATTTTTAGACACCTTGAAGGATTAACAAATAGTAGACACAACCTCCAGGTAAAGACTGTAGCAGATTAAAGTTATACTAGTTATTTGGGTACTACTTTCAACAAATCACCAACATGTAGAAACTAAGACTGTTCTGTATTTATGCACTAATTCTGTGTTTGCATGACTGCTTCAGTGTTAAAAGTCTCACTGTTTTTCTGGTTGCCTACCCAGATGTGGCACTAAGTACTTTGAGTGAAAAAATATTCTAACATATTCAAAGCAGTAACAGTTAAACAGAAAAGAAGCAAACATCTTAACATTCTTCACCATTCTAACATTTTTCTCAGGTTGGAACAAGTCTTCGTTTCCACCTCCTAGCTGCTGTCAAGGGTAAGTGCTCTTTTCATTCAGTATCGAGTAACATGAAGGCATTTACATGCTTTTATCCAGTCAGCTTTGATAAACAGACTGTTTTATGGTATTCTCTTCAGTCCTTGAATACTTTTACAGTTATTTTCTATACTAATTCCAATTGTTCCTCATCTCTTTCAAAAAATGTGAACATCAAAATAATATCTACTCAATTTTTTTCTTCTCATGGGGAAAATAAATTCAAGGGTAGTTACATCTACTGATCTGGGTCATTTGCAGAGGCAAGATCCATTTCCTGTCTGTAGTCCCTGGTTATCTGTCCATGTATTCTTCTAAAAATTCATGTTAACTATGATCCATAAATCTATTTCATGGTTTCTGTGATATGGCTTTCCTTCTGCTCTCAGTATCTTCCCCGTTCTCTGATCCCACATGATTTTATTCTTACTATTCATGATTTATTTTGTTAGTATTCATACTGTGAGCGTAAGCTGAGTAGGGCTACTGATGGATCAAGACAGGATACAAGACTTGAGAGAGAGATTATGTTGACGATGTTCAGATTATCATTCTACATGACTAGCAAAGCCAGTAGAGATAAGGAAAAGCACTACCTGTGACGTAGTTAGAAGTTCGTTATGCTAGAAGTGGTCACGATGGGCAGGGAATTACACATTTTGCTTCATCTACATTGAATTTGATCTGCCCGTTGAGTGTACATTATAAAATGTCAGAGAGAGAAGGCAGGATTTCAATTTTCCCTTGCCAGGTTTCTGACCTTAGCACTACTCTAGAAAATAGTCTGGGAACTAGCAGAGGTTGAGGACCACTCCCAAAGGGCACTTTAGATGAGACTGTCCTGTTCTAAAGGAAAAGAAAATGAAACACTATGGAAGTGGCCTCAAAAATAGTAGTCAGATTGTCCTTTATTTATTTATTTATTTATTTTGCCACAGATATAGCCAATGAATTGTGCATTTGTGAATGCAGAGAACCTGGAAGACATCTGAACATCAAGCAGCTCTCTAAATCAATGAGATTACCCAAAGATGAGACACAGAGGGATCTGAGAAATTGCAATTGCAGGGAGAAAATCTTCAGAGATATTCAGAAATCAGAAATGTTTTATCATGGGACAGTCTCCTAAGCAGTATCCACTAGTCTGTATGACTGTAGTAATTATCTCAGTAGTTTCCAAGGCACCCTTAATTTTATTAGACAGAAATCTTATCTGATTTTGACAGCTACCAAGACACTGATGAAAATGTTGAAAGCTATTGGATATAATGCAGAAATATACAGAATCATAGAGGTTGGAAGGGACCTCAAGAGACCATCAAGTCCCACAGCCCTGCTAACACAAGTACCCTACAATAAACCACACAGGTAGGCATCCAGACAGGCCTTGAATATCTCCGTAGAAGGAGACTCCACAATCCCTCAGGGAAAATATATACTCAAACAACGCTTCTCAATTGACAGCTATTTCTGTGATCTGTCAGTTCACCATCTCTTAATCTGGCATTATGCTTTACTGTTACTGTATGGTAGTGTACTTTGAATTACAGTGTCAGACAACATGAAGCCATTCACCCTGCAGGAGTCCAAATATAGTTACAGAACTGTTTTTCCAAACAATCATAATCTTTTCAAAGGACCACCTTAAATGCTTTTGAGAAAAACTAGTTTTCAGAAAACAATCTTCACCAGAGAACTATAGTTCTCACCTATCACTCCTTTCCAACTAAATCCCATGTCAGCCCTCTCACACCTACCCTTCTACCATTTGCATCACCATCAGCCTGTGGTTACACAAATCTTCCTCACTGCCTTCAATGAATAGTGGTGTATACTAACACTATACTAACTAAACTAACACTAGTAGTTCCACAGAATTGTCACACTTTTTCTGGAAGTTACAAGTACTACATACGAGGAACTAAATGTTTATGAACTCCTTCATATCTCTATAAATAACGATTCAAAGATCATCCCTAGAAAATGTTGTTTTGTATTCTTGTTTTCCATTTGCCTGGTGGACAGGTAAAGGAATTAATCTTTTAGAAATGATACAAACTCACTGTTTATTTTTCCTCCAAATTTAGAAAGGAAATACATACTGAGCAATTCCACATTTTAATCATGAATACTTCAGTCATTGCACAAGCAAAGTGTTCCGCCCCCTCCACGTATGCGTTCACTTTCCAAAACCATAGCAGCCTTTCACTATATTTTCTAAATATTAAAAATCTTGAGATAATCCACTGTCAAAAGACATGAAAAGATTAGAAGCGTTAGGTGATTAAATGATGTTTTGAAGCAAAAAACAAGAACTAGAAGATCTATAGTGGTAAAGACCTTCAAAAGAAAATATTACCTTTGTAAAGATGGGCCCTAAGACAATTAGATTGCATGCATGGTATCTGAATAGCAATATGTGCAATCTAATGGGAATAGACAGGAATTACACAGCTCTTTCATGCTTAAGAAATATGCCAGGTAAGCAGAAAACAATGACTCTTTTTGCCTTTGTTTTGGTTAGCATGAATTTTGACATTTTCCTAAATGGGAAATAGACGAGGGTATGTGGTTCTCTCCCTGGATTGTGAGTGTTGCTGCTGTGACCAAAGCTCATCAGCTTCTTGCAGCTGTGAGAAAGTTGTAAAATAGCATTTTGGCTACAGGAAAATAAAACAAACCCTACATCATTGCTGAGTAACAACGCTGTGCTCCACGATCTCCATGCTGTGCTAACGTTGAGATTTCCCTGGTATCTGAAATAGTTCTGAAAATGTTTCCAGGAATCTGACATGAGGTGCCAGCAAAACTGGCTCTGTTGGCAATTAAGTGTTTATAAATCAAAAAAAGTCAGCTAGATTGCATGAGTTTCAGAAAAGGAAAAATAAAACTTCACATATATGAGCGTTCAAGTTACAGAACATCTAAAATCCATTATCTGCAATTATCTCACTAGATAATTTTAACACGCATCAACACTAAGTAGATACTTGCAAGGGAACTTGTGCTTTCTGATGGTCTTAATATTGCAAAATTTTAAATCTCCAATTGTTGGGTGGGGGTGCTGATACATTCCAGATCGTGAACTGTTGGTGCCCCTGAAGGCAAAGTTGTTTTATAGAGTTCAGCATCTTTAAGACTCTTTTCCCACAGACAAAAATGCCAGAGACATCAATGTAAGATATCGTAATGGTGACAGATTTCATGTTAGCTGAATTGCTGGAAAACTGTGTTCAGAATGCACTAATCTTCACAAGGTATATCTGTTTAGGTTCTACATCTCTATACTTGTTGCATGAATTGTTAGGGTGTAAGACGATAATAAGCACCTACTAATTTAAAAGTCTGAACACAGTGTCTTGATCCTGGAAGCTTGCTGCATGTCTCGTCATATTTCCTCTGCTTTTTGCTCCAAGATTACTGAATAGAGAACAATATATTGTGATGTCTGGAACATCTGATCACAGCAGATTACTTCATGTTATGAGAAGCACAAAACAGCATTTTTCTGCTTGGGAGACTGAGAACTAATCAGATCTGGAAAACAGCACCCATATTTTCCCTTAGTTATGCCCGTGCCACCCATCTCTGTATTTTTCCCCATGTTATAAATACCTATGACGATCTGATTAGTCAATTTACAGAACAAAAATGTCTGCAAAGGATTGGAATCACTCACAGCCACACAACTCTATTTCCAGCACCGGACAGCAGGGTGAGTGCAAGCATTTGGCATGTAAACAAGACCTCTCTGTTTATACACATATTGTAAGTATTAGGTGCTAGTGAGTTGTTTCAAGCGGACGTAGAACATCCGGATACTATTATATGTGGGAAAAAAATGGGCTGACAGTTTACTTGAAATTAGTGGTAGCCCTTTTTCCTCATGTATGCAGGGAGAAACCAATATTTTGTAGCTTTTGTAGTTTTTAGGTTGTTAAGTCTATTTCAAAGCCAGAAGAAAGACCATACAACTTCGCAAACAAGAATATAAAGCCAAGGAGGTCCATCGACCAAACAAACCTCTGTCAGGCTTCATATTCCAGGCGTTGAACTTGATGATCCTTACGGGTTCCTTCTAACTTGGGATTTTATTCTATGATTCTATGACACTGTGTAGCAGAGTCGTACATCATGAGTATACATTATCACCACACAAACACTGCCTTTTAATTATGCAATTTGTGGACCCATCTCAATTTTAGAAGTGTCACCCCGGTTTAAAAATGGCAATTCACTGTCATCATAACATAATCCTTCAGACACTTTGGATATGAAATTAACTTAAACATCCAGTACTTGTACTTTCAGTCTTGTCTGTCCGACTTCATACTAGCCTCTGCAGAAGAAAGAATATTGGCTGACCTGGAATTACACAGAAAATATTCCCTATCAGAAACTGAATTCAGCACAAGTTTGTCAATTAGCATATCTCTAGAGCCACAAAGAAAATCAAAACCAACAAAGAAATTATAAGGAAATATATTTATAAATTTCTTAGAAAAGGCAACTTTTATCTACCAGCATCTACAACGCAGTGTCAAAATATGTTTCTATTATAACTTGCTATCTACAAAACCTTTTTAGCTTAGTGAGGCCATAAAAGGAAACAAATCATGCATGCCTTTTCATCATTATTTCATTTAGATGAAGCTAACCTGGTTTTGCTACATTTTGTTTTAAATGACCTATTTTTTTTTTTTTTCCTTTTTGGTCAGGGTGATCACTATCACTTAAGTTTCACCTCTGCAACTCCAGTGGCACGTTGTTGTTAAAACACAGGTAAAAGGCAGTCACCTCTGAAACAGAAAAGGCCACCTTCCAAAAAATCTCTGCTGAGAATGTCCAGACCAACCTGTACAGTAGCTCCAACAGCAGCCAGCAAGTTCGGAATGAAACCAGGCAAGACATCTGGAAACCAGCCAGGTGGCAGTCCTAATTTACACATAAGCAGCAGTTCTTACATTTAATAAACCAGCATAGCTTCATGGCATTGTGCCAACATACATTAGCTGAAAGCCCACACATCCTTTTTTTTTCTCTTTTTTTTTTTTTGGTGCTCATTGCACAGCACTGCACGGCACTCTTAACGAGATCGGCTGCTTTCTCTGTGCTGTGAGGACAGTTTTCACAGTGCTTACTGCAATGCTTGGTGGCTATTTGAAGGGGTATCCGTCGAGGAGTTAACAGTTCTAATCCCAAATTTACAGATTAAGCAACTTTTTTACAGACTGGCTTCAGACTTGTTATAATTTTTTATTTAAAACACGGTGAAGTGCTGCATTGGAACGAAAAGATGATATTATGGTTCAAGGTCATCACAGACTAAACAAATCACAGAATATGCCACAAATAACACAAGACCTTAATTTTTTTTTTACTGCATTCTAGAATGCTACAAAGATGCTACTCAGATGCATCTTATACATTCATGTGTCTGCTGTTTTGTCCTATTACACTCTGAAAAAGGAGAAATCGACAGTGGTGGCTAAAAAAATAAAATCATGAGCAACTAAGAACCCGGGTGACAAATTTTACTTTCATGTGTTTAAAAGGTGCTTATGGCCATACTACGTTTATTCAATGAGATAAGGAGAAACAAAGGTTAAAGGAATAATGGCCACTTGTCCTATCCACAGCAGGAAATGCTAAAGAAACGATTTGCCAGAAAGACAATTACCAGGGTGATGTGAGGTGTCCTCTTCTTGTTGTGACAGAAGAGATAAGAAAACAAGAGTTACATTTTATGGATTTTTTTCTAAGCATTCTTCACATTCCTCTACCTGTCACTGACATTAGGAGGCTGATCAGCATTCCTTTAAAGAGCAAACAGATGGCTGGCTTGTAAAAATCTTGACCCTTCTGTGTTTGGATCAGGATCAAATTCAGTGCTGAGACAGTGATTTCAGTGGTCAACACGATACTGGAAACAGGAAAAACATTTTCTAATAATACTATTTCTTCGCTGGAAAGCTGTGCCTCTTTGAAAGCCACAGTGTTTGACATCCAAAGTTGTCACACAATGGTAATGAGATTAGATTTTATTAGCATTAAAATGCTACGGCTCTGGAAATGTCCTCTGTGTTGCTTTGCTTTCTTGGAACACCGAGCAATTGTGTATTTAAATATTTATGACTGTGCCATGCCTCTCACAAATAGTAAGACCGTATCTTGTGAATAATCTAATCAGTGTATTTAATTACAGGGTAAAACACTACCATTTATTTATCATACATGTGTAGTGAGTTAATGACACCAAAAAATAGCAGTAACACACACTAAAAATGTATAAATTTAATATCCGATAATTTATGGCTAAAACTGCCCTTAAATATTGCTTCAAGACATGAACACTATCCCCACTTTCCTTTTCTGCTTAGGGGACCATGCTCACAGGGCACTACTGTTACACTGAACTGGAATAAAACGGTCCATTCATTCCTCACTCTTTCCTTTCAAGAGTGCTACAAAACTAATACATTTATTTTAAAGTAAGCAACTAGTTCTGTGATCTATTTTGATAGTAGTCATGGCTGATATCAAAGACCTTGGGTCCAGTCTGTTGTCAGCCATAAGGAGCAGTCATGAAGATCAGAGCAGACACTTGCTCTCATTCCCTCTGCAGGAGTTCTAGACTGAAACCCTAACACATTTTGGATTCTTTACACTAGTTATTGAGGGTACTGAAGGTAAAACAGAATTTTCTTTTGTTCCTTCCCACCTTTTTTTTCCTCTGGTTTATGTTCCCTGTGTCTCAAGTCAGTCTCAAGTCTTCGATTTTGGGCTGAATGGAGCTCGACATGGATTGTGTTGAGATTTCAAACTTCTTCAGACATTTCATCTAAATCTATATTCTAAGGCTGTGATCACATTTTGACACAGAGTTCCCATAAACACTGACCACCTCAGCCTAGCAACAGCCTTGGTTCTAGTAAAAGTCATTTATCCCCACCAGTACGCGGGAACTTCTGCGTCCATGCTACGTTTGTTGGTCCTGTGACTGTGTAAAGTCAAAAACCACCTGTAAAAGATTTCTGCTTGTAATGCCAATTATACTGTCTTACTGTTAGCTTTAGGTTAACACTGAAGATGGAATGGGTGAAGAATATACTATTTCTGTATCTGGATTCACTTTTCAGGCACCTTCAGGAGCCAAAGCCATACAGACGAGTTTAAACACATTATTCTCAGTTACTGATTTTAATGTTGTCCATTTATAAAATATATCTAACTGCCCATCTGACAGTCTTAGTTAGGAAATCACTGGCTCATCTGGCTGTCTCATGACACCTTACATATGAAGGTTGAGATGAATAAGTAAACAAAATGTCATAAATCTTTGTGTGCTTTATTGGAGGGGATACATTAATGTGTTACTGCTTGAGTACTTCAAACATATACCAGTAGGTTTCCTGCTTGCTACTGAAATATTTTTTTAAAGTTGTATTGCTCCACATGAATTTGAAGTAGGAAAGATTACAAGGCCTGTATCATTTAAACACCATGTGAGATTTTACTGTAGATTTACAGGCTCACTCCTCTTGTACTTATAAAGACAAAATGGCAGTTATAATAAAAATAGGTGAAGTAAACAATGATGAAATTAGATCCCAAATGTTTGTTCATTTAATGAGAAAAAGAAAGTGAATAAAATGTACTGGAACACTGAACAAGAATCCATAAAAATGGACTTGTTATGCAAATAGTAGAAATAATTTTGAAGAAAGTCTTTTAGCCTCCCAAGTAAATGTATAATCAAACAGTTTACCCAAGAGATAAGAACAGGTTGAAGGTATTTTTAAGGCTCTTTGATAACTTAAGACAAACTTTTCTGTCTGCTGTCTGTCTACTTTGGAAATAACTCTCTGCGTAATGCTGGTGAAAGTACTACATAAGAGCAACTGCAGTCACAGTGGTATGTGGATCAAAAGATAACTTGAAAGGCTTTTTTATCTTCTAAAATCTTACCTAAATTCGATATGTCCTAATTTCGAAAAATATTATATGTGTGGTCTTAAAGTTTTCCAAGCTTTTCTACCTGTTTTCCGTGACAGGTAGGTAATATGGGCAGGCTGATTTATCTATAGCACTAAGGCAATTCTTCAGTAACTGGCCTGTTTTTGTAATAAATTCTTCAAATTCAGTTTGAGCTGCACTGTCTTATGGTAGCACTAAACTAAGCAGAACCATATCCTGGGACATTACACCTCTCTAACACATTAATGTTTTCCCAGAGTGTTCAGATCACCTCAAATGTCACCTCGGAATTAAGTTGCTCAGTGAGCCTTAAGTCCATTGATCACTTGCCATTCGGGCTTTCCTATCTTTTGTTTATATTTATATTTGAAGTTGGCTAGAACAGAGTTTCTCTTTTCATTCTGTTGTACAGAATCTGCTTTGGTCAAGCTGTGGGCTATGTCTAGGGCTCCCAGAATCTATGACAACAGAAATAATGAAAATTAGCATAAATTAACTCAGTCTTTAGTGCCTGTGATGTTATCTACCTGCTAGTTACTTCGAAATGTAAGAGAAATATTACTAACCCAGATGTCTGATTCTACAGGACATATCCTGTCAACAGGAAGAGTAGAACTGGTCCTTTAATATCAGTGTCTGATATTTCTGATATCTTGATGGAGAAATGATAT
The DNA here is from genome assembly GCA_036925125.1 of Oreortyx pictus. NCBI lineage: Eukaryota > Metazoa > Chordata > Aves > Galliformes > Odontophoridae > Oreortyx > Oreortyx pictus. The sequence goes on from JAUPFR010000002.1 coordinate 95,395,224, forward strand.
AACCACTGCTGGACGCAGACACTGTGTCTTCAATTGGCAGGACATCTGCATGCCCATCTCCAGGTCTCTGGCTGGCTTTCAGTAGCACACTCAAGAAATTCATTAAATAACTACATTCTAAATCTGATTTCTTCTTTAATGAAGTGTTCTACTGTTATCCATCCATACTGCAGCAGATTCCAATGGAAGCCTACATAAAGGTCTTTGGTGGATATCAGGAAATATCTAACAGCTCACAGGCATTACCAGAAATGAAACAGAAGAGCACAGAATCTTTATATACTGAAATGGAAACACATACATCCAGGTACAAAACTCAGTGAAGAATTAAAATGCTTAAGTATGTTGTCTATGTTTAAAACAACAAAGGGGAATTAAAAATAACTATATCTTAGTAAGAGGGGGAGAAGACAGTAGGATAAAGAGCATTCTCTTAACTATTAAATGTTTCTAAAGATAATTTATGTTTCTAGCTCACAAATTATGCTTGGCAAGCTGCACTTACTTGATTCAGTAGACTGTAACTGCAAATGCAGCTGTTGAAAACTGAACTGTTTATTCTGTTGCAATGCGTTCCTGGCCGTGACCAGATGTAACCAGCTGTTAATCAGTTGCTTCTTTCTGCTCATCTTCTGGCAACCTGATGATCAACAAGCCCTACAAAATGGTCCTGCCTGAGTAGAAATAGAAAAAAGCTTAGAGGTTTACTTCCCATCCAGAGATACAGTAATTATTTATTTACTTCAGATTACAAATCCTTTCTGTGACCTTATCTTTTCACAGACTGATTTCAGTAATACTAGCGCTGTATTAAAGTTATACTGTGCTTAAATAAGAGCTTAAATGTGTGCTGACCCAAGCACCTTAAAAGCAAAGCACAAGCAAAAGATACAGGTTGCATCTGGGTGTTTAATCTTGTAAATGCTTTAGGATATGAGCAGAAAAGTTCAAGACATTGAGTACATTCACATAAGTGGTAGTTGCCACACTGGTCTTTCCCCAGCCTGTATTTAATATCTGCACAATTTAAACACTGAACTATTACAAGTTTCTCCTCCTAAATTTTTCAGTACCACGATAGACCCACTTCACAAAAAGTAATGAACTTATTTTCAGATCCCTTCTGTAAGTAAGAATTGTCACTATTTCCTCCTTTTATGAAAAAATGCCAAAGCAGACAAAATATTATTAATTCTGGAAGTCTACTTTGTTTTATACACAGTCACTTTTTAATAATATTTTACACAGTACAACCACAGACCCCAGCTGAAGTCTTAGTGTTCAGTATTCTTTAAGCCCCAAAATGACAGAGCACCCTGAAAAACATGCAACTCCTCACCAAATCTGAAGATGGGCTTAAAAGCAACTTTTCAGGCAGAAGGATAGGACTAGAAATAATTTTTGCAAGACATTTTCTTACTTACTTGATCTTTCTCTTTCTGCAACATTCTGCCTCATTCAACTTCTGCAGCCATTGATTCTGAAGGAAGACATCCTTTGCACTGTGTAAGCCCGGGATTCTAAAGTAAAAATTGAATGTGTTGCTGTCAAGAGACTAACATAAATAGACAACAGTTGAACTAGGGATGCTCAGTTATTTTTAAATGTGAAATTTCCTTGAAAATTTAATGTTCCTTTATGATGAATTTGGGGGCAAAATGAGAAATCAAACCCTCAATTACTATTCAGCATCAGCACAGTTTATTTATTGGAGGAACTGCAGTCAGTACAAACGAGCGACGTGAATGCAAGCAGAGTAATGGATTCTGGGCCAATTGGAGGACTTCAAAGATAATTCCATATGACCTCCCTTTAGTTTACACTTCACAGTGAGGTAAATGCTAGCACAAAATAACTTAGAAATCATCAGCCTAAAACATCCTCTGCACGTATTCATGCTTTCACTGATTCATGAAACAGGCCTCTTCTACAGCATTAACAAACGTGGCTTTCAAAAAAACCTTTTTTTTATCCTTCAAGACCAGATGAGTCTGACTAATGAGGAAGTCAGCTAAGGTTAACTCTTTGTAATCCTTCATGATTTCTAGCCAAAAAAGCATATAAAATTTCTCCTTTCTGAACAAACTCATTCAGAAGTTATCCAAAACATATTAATGTTCAAAAAGTTAAGAAAGTAGACCTGGCATATGCTTGATTCATATCGAGACCCAGGACTGACAATTCCTTAGGGTTGCTAGAAATGGTCTACTACAAGTACACAGGATACAGACACTCAGTTTCATTGTGGATCTCTTGCCAGCTTAACTCTAAAAGCCTTATTCTGAAAGAATGGTATGATGTCACCACCATGCCTAAAAGGCTCCTGGTCTTCTCTGGAAAGGGATAACCCGAAACATCAGTAGGGAAATCCCTCATTGCTAGAATCACATCTTGATCTAGCTGTTCCAGCATTCTACATGAAACACCAAATAACAAACTCAGTGTCAGAATAAAGTATATAAAAAGAAACTGACTTTTCTGTAACATTAAGAATAACCTAGTTCTTGGAAAATCTGTTAAAAGGTAAAAAATAGTAGACTGAAACTGAACCTCAGATAGACAAGGTATAATGATGTACAGTATTTCACTTTAAAGAAAACATTTCAGAGTTTATAGATAAATTAGAGAGTTTTTATTAGCAATATCCCAGAATCACAGAATTGCAGAGGTTGGAAGAGACCTCACATTAAGTTCAAACCCTCTGCTAAAGCAGATACCCTTCCATAGGTCACACAGGTAGGCATCCAGACAGGTCTTGATTATCTCCATAGGAGACTCCACAACCTCTCTGGGCAACCTGTTCCAGTGCTCCATCACCCTTACCATAAAGAAGTTTTCTGCATGTTAGTACAGAACTTCCTATGTACAAGTTTTAGGCCACTGCTCCTTGTCCTACTGCTATGCACCACTGAGAAGAGCCTGGCCTTATCCATTTGCCTCCCACCTCCCTTTAGGCATTTATAAACATTAATCAGATCCTCCCTTGGTCTTCTTTACTCCAGGCTGAACAAACCAGGATAGTCAGACTTTCATCATAGGAGAGATGCTCCAGGCTCAACTACTCAACTAAATCTGCAGCATGAGTAATGCTTGCTATCATCAGATTGCACAGGAAAAATCTTTTTTTTTTAATTTAGGGTATTTATAAGCTATCTCAATCATTTTATTACCCATCACAAAACAAGGCATCCTTTTGTTTGTTTGTTTTCTGACTATGAGAAGCACAAATATGGGAATTTAAGTTTACTATATTGTGAACCTTTATGTATTTACCTGCACATCATTTTCAGTTTATTAAGGCTTGGACCTAGCCCTAACGATACCAAAGAAGACATCAGCACTCAGTGAACCCTGGTGAGTGAGTAACGTGTATGCTTTCAGAAGCAAGTTAGAAGGTCACACACATATTAACTTTTCAAAGACTAATTTCAGAAATCTAAAGCTGACTCATGATGCTTAAATGTTTAGAAGCAGTAACTGTGATGTGGCAATTACTGTGCCACATATATATCATATCAAATACATTAACAGGCTTTTTTTAGATTCCACCTTTGTAACTCATTTGCAATTAACAAGGAGTCTGCTGGTTCTTAGAGAAAAAAACATTCTGATTTGTACAGAATACAAGTCACAAGACACAGCATTTTTTGTTTTGTTTTGTTTTGTTTTAAAAAAGGCAATCAATATTCAAGGCATTATGTTTTCTGGATGTATTAAATAGTTCAGATTAAGAATGTGGTTAGCAAACAGGGTTTTAAATAGTGAAAATTTTCACAATGAGGGCAACACTACAGGAAACGATTATGTTTGAATTTCCTTGGAAGATGGTCTGAATATGAATGTCGTCCTTTAGAATACTTTTTTAGGATACTTGAGGACTTGCTGGGACTTGACTCATATTTCAATGTCTGGCACTACCAACAGAGATATTCCTCTACATCGCAGTTAAGATAATTGCTTTTATTTCCATTCTACTTTCATAATCCAATGGTAAAGCACAACGGTATTCTTCTACATCTAGCATCTGGAATGCTCATTGTTGGGACATAAACCACTGAAAGAATTCTTCATTTTCCAAAGCAAATGCTTCTTCTAAAGATTCAGAAGCTGCACTATTAATTTCCTGATTTCTTTTTTAGTGAGCTCATAAGAAAAAGCTTCTATATGTCTACAAGTACTGACACAGGAAGAGGCCCTGAAACATGATAATGATAGCTAATAAAATATGGAAGCAAAGCTTTGCTTTGCTGTTGATTTGCATACACAATAATAAAACTGCTTCTCTGCTAGAATATAAAGTCAACATCTCTTCCCAAATTGCTTCAGCACTTATACTCACAAATGTTACAGTACTAAGCCTAAAGGAACATAAGCATTATTTTATTTCTACATTTAGTGTAGAAATTCCGTGCACTGTTAATGAGAGAGGCTCACTTTTGAAAATAGTGGTTCCCATTTGACTGATGAGTGAGGAGATCATAGTGAGCACTGTCACATCCAAAACGCAGAGCTGATAAGCCTACAGGACTCACATTTAATCCTTAGATGAAACAAAAACTAACAGAGTAATACTGAAATGCAAAAGGCACAAAGCAGTTTGCTTTACATCAACACCAATTTAAATGGTGCAGATGGAAATAGGCCAACTTTTAAAGCAATTTAGAGGAATCCTATTTTTACCATATCACTAATTACTGAACTTCATGAATTAGTTCTGTAGTTTTTAAAACTCCATTAGTGAAATCTACTTAAGAAAGAAGTAACCATACATTAGTTCTTCAACACAGTGAATCATCCTACAGCTGTATTTCAGGTTGAGGTGTCATCATTATGAAGCTTATGAACGAGAAAGCTCTACAAGGTACTTGTGAAAACGAGCAACTGCTCTAAGAGAAGACGAATTTCAATCTGAATGCACTAAGAGTGTAACTCAACAAGAGTGCTGTTAATTATTACAGAATCTCCACATAGCACTGGAACTCCTGAAGTGCCTTTCTCAGCCCTCCTCCATAAAGAAGGAGGAGGGAGGGTGTGAGTTGCATAGGATGCATAAGAACACCCAGATTAAACGAGCTCTAAATCAGTTTCTACTTTTAGCTTCAAACTCTGCAAGGGGGTGCTAATGCTGCGTAACTCACAAACCCTGCATGGTCCTGTAAGAAACATAACAACTGCAGTCACTACTCGGATGGATCTCGCTGATATTTTCCACATTTGAACTCCTTCGCTTGGGAAAATCAGAATCTGAATCATGCTGCTTGGCTGTGATGGCTCACATACATACTGTGCCATCAGAAAACACGCTGGCCTGACAAAGGTTTGTATGCACACTCTTGCAATATTTTAAGCAATGGTTCTTCACCAGAAAAGTTGCTGGATAATGCAGTTTAGGCAAACCCCAGATGATTACTACCTATTTAAACTTCAGCAGTTCTTAGAAATTCCACCTGATATCAGCATTATACTGTGCCATGCACTTTGCAGGAACATTGCTGGTGAGTCCATTAGCTGAGCACAGGAGGTTGAGACACAGAGGCAGTGAGCAAGTTGTACAACAAAGCTCTGGCAAACTTTACAGGAGAAGCTAGAAGTCTTAATATATTGTTTTAAATGTTATATCATGGACTATAATAAACAGTTATTTTTTTTTTAAGGGAAACAAAAGCTAAAAAACTTTCAGGCACAGTAATTAAAGAACAAATAGTCTTTTCAGAATAAAAGATTAAGTGTTTTCTTTTCCTGTGACAGAACCCAGAATCCTTTTAACTAATTTGTTGAGGAAATATGCCACAGTGGAATTTAGTATGACTGATTAAACTATGTTAATACATTTTCCAGCTTTGGGTCCCAAGTCCCATTGCCCTATCTATGACCTTTCTAACTCAGGAATTATGTTACTTGTTCTACTAACAAGCATCCATCCATGCCACAGGATATCATGGTTGAACAGAAATTATTTGAAGTGCAAGCACAAAACAAAGACTATAAGACACATGAAGCAGAAGTATGTGTGTGTTTGCTAGAGAGACTCTGATGGTATTACAGTCACAATACAAAGTCACTATCTACAGTGATTTTTAGATTGATTCCTACAGGGTATAATTCGTCAAAAAAGACTGTGCACATCTCAATCCCACTATCTTTTTGAGCTGGGCAATCCCATGCAAGGTGCTGTGTGTGGGAAAACAGCAGCTGGGCAAATCATTCACTTTTTTAAGTTACCTTCATAGAAAACTCAGTACTCCTCACCTTTGTTACTTCTCCAATCTATCACACTACCACAAAACCACACATGCATGAGAAATGTAACAAATACACATTCTGCTTGGTGAGTTTTTTCATGACTCCTTGGAACTGTTACTAACGGTCTGACCAAGCTTCAGTTCATCTGTTTGTCAGAGGATGCCAAGCTGAACATTTGATCTTGAAAGCACTGGTGATCATCCATGCCTTTCTTCTCAGGTTGACACTCAAAAACTCTGATTTAGAGTTCGCTGTACAGAAGTACAGCAATGGTGTAGAAAATTAGGATAGGAAGCTGCATTGTGAATCTCAATACCAGATTCAAGCCTCAGGTACCAATCCAGAAAAACATGAAAGCACATAAAATAACGAAATCTATGAGTGACAGCAGGACAAAGCAATCTTAATACTGATCAGCAATATTGGCAATACGGTTTGGGGTGTTTTAAATCTAATTCCCACTGAAGTCTGTTCATTCTTGTTAATTATATATGGCATTCCTAAAAATGAACACTGAGGAACATGTTTTTCTCTTCACAGCGTTCTGTTATCCCTTCCCATCCCTTGAGCACTTGTCATCCATTCACAGAACTCTGCAGAGCTGCACCACCTCTGCAGCACACCAGCTGCCTGGGTGTCCAACACAATCGGGCAAACAGAGCTGTCTAACCACCATCTCTTGACTCCACCATGGGAGTAATTTTATTAATTACCGAAACTTAGAGGAAATGATTCTCATTCCCACTTGTTATAAGGCCCCTTCAAGACTCCAGCAGTGTGAGCTGGCTCAGGATAAGTACAGCTCAGAAAGTTTAACGCAGCTGAGGCCTGATGATGTGCAAAGAAAAGTTTTGCTTGCCCTTTCAATACTATTTCTACCGCAGAGTTATCTATTTCCTTCCTGTGAGTAAGACAATTATTAGCAATTTATGGATAACTCATGCTGTCTTACCCTGGACCAGGAATGAAGGTACATGAAAGATCTGCTGCCCCATCCATTCTTGTACTTATTGCTACGGGCAAATTATTTTGAAGGGAGAAAAAAAAAACCTTCTACTTCTTTTAACTACATTTTTTTTTCATTACATCAGACAAACTGTTCTGATAAAAGGGTAAAATTTCTGCTGTAAAGTGTCTGTGGTAACAAGAGGCTTTTCCACTCGAAATGTAAATGCTGGTAGTATCAACATCTGGAGGACTGTAGCCTTAGGCACCATTACAAGAAGCAAGAGATCTGGACAGGATACATTCAATCTTGCTTTACAGTATGATGTTCTGCCAAGATAAACTTCTAAGCTTTGACATATTTTATTTTAAAAATGTTATCATCAGGTGTAAAGGAAATTCTTCTTCACTGAGGAGAGTTTTGTAGCAGAGTATTTGATGACATAATTACTACGTGACTATATATTTAATGAACATCTTTCCTAACCTGAATAAACAAGAAGCAACGATTTTTTTCTCTGATGACATTCTTACACACCAGGAGATTTAAATAACAACAAAAGGACTCAAATTCTCACCATTTCTCTCAATTACAGTAAGTCTCATGCCCAAATGCTTCTTACACCAAGCCTCTCTGCCTTCAGCTTTACTCAAAATGTCACCGAGTCCTCATATCAGTCCAAAGCCTTCACTTTTGCCACGCTTAGCTTTCTGGCTAAAAAACAGTCAGATTCTCCTGCTGAGACTGCTCTGACTTTATGGGTGCCATCTTTATCACAATAAATATAATTAAGCACACTCTTCTGGATGGTTCAGAACAGCTGCTGATACTCAGGTTTCTCTGAACGTCTCTGTTCACCTGCTTTAGTTCCAGCTGTGAGGGGACTGGGAAATCTAGAACAAAGACGCACATACACAGTGCAGGGCTCTAATGGCAGAATAAAAAGGAAACATATGGGAAAAGTGAACATATAATATAGCCTTACATGCTTAGTTTATGAGTCTTTAACCACTGAACAGACATTTCTATGAATAAGTGGGCAAAAAGGAGGATGTAATACTTAGGTGTAGATATAGAAAGCATGAAAAAAATGCCAACATTTCCAAAGGTGCCGTGGAATCACAAGGTTGACTAGGTCCTGCTAAATTCAGCTTGGCAATGTTTACTTACAACTCATCCTAAAAATAGGACATATGTTGCTGAATACTGTTACTTAGGGATGAACATCTGTGGCTGAATCTGCTTCCGAAGAGAACTGAAATAACTTTTCTTAGGACTCTGGAGCTCTCTGTCCCAAAAAGTTTACAGTACAGAAGCATACTTCAAAGCAAGTAATAGATGATCATGGAAAAGGCTGTCAGCTGGTTTGAATCAGAAGTTTACTGAAATCAACCAGCGAAAAGTCAGTGACGAGGATGTGAACTAAAATCTGAGAATCTTATTCAAGAAGCAGTGTTTTATAGCTAATACATCAGAAGCACTAGTGAACTAGTAAACTCCCCTTGTTTTTGGACTACAGAAACATTTTCATGAAGAAAAACTGAACTTTCCGCTGATAATCACATCAACACCCCCCCACAGCCCTACGTACTTGACTGCAGCTGTTCTTGGAATGTCATTCCAAAACCTGTATTTCAGCAACTCAGACACATAGCTTCGACTTCGTTGGGTCATCCCTGCCTCCATGATCCACATGCTCCACAGATGTAAAAAGCTGTATCTTTTATATCTAATTCAATTTGTACTTTCCCATTGTAGCACTAATGTAACACAACATGAGTATTTCCCAGGAGAAGTATTTGTCATTAAAACACAGGGCTCAATTCATTCACTAAAGCAGAAGTTCGCAGAGCTCCTGGAAGTGGCCAGCTTCAGATAACGAGACCATCGGATTAAATATAGGTTTAGACTTCTTTTTTTAATCTTTCCCTTTATCTCCATCCAAATTCCCTCTCCCTTTTGGCTGCTGTCACTACAGCACTTCAGATTCTGGCATAGAACCAGTAAAGGAGGTATTTCAAAAGATGGTAAATCAACTTATTCAGCGCTCTTTCTGGCTTCCTTTCTCAGAGGTCAAATATGTTTTCAAACCAGTAAAAGAAGTGAAAGTTCTTTCAAGTCTCACTTCTCACAAGGCAGGACAAGCAGAGGGGGGTTTTCCAATACTCGTTGCTAACGACAAGCAGTTCTCGGAAGAGCTTCTTTTCTTCTCTGATCCATAGGATATACACAAAGGCTTACTCGTTATCGTTTCATATTTCCTCCAAAACGCTAAATACAGAGCCGTCAACGTAATGGGACGAGGAATGCACACATACATCACATTTCATTAACCCCCTTTATTTTTAAACTTAAGACTGCCAAGCCAGCTCCAAGAAAAAACACCAACATTAATGCATATGCAGGAACTCTCTTAGTGATAATTTCATGAGAACAAGCTCATACGAATAAAACCCTATTAACACATAATTACTCTTACTATTGTTATATACATGTAGTACATAATAACAGCCCAGTTCGAAAGAGGTCAAAACATATTTTTGTAAATATACTGAAAAATCTTGCATTCGCATGACCACTAACACATAAATGACTGCATAATTCACAGAGCTAGCAGAAACACCAGCATATCTCAGACAGAGGTGTAGAAACAGCACACATTTTTATAAACCCTGTTTAACACTGACATATCTTTCTATGTAATTACACTGACTTCTGATCAAATCCAAAAGTACTGCATTCAGAGTAATATTGCAAAACATGTACACAACCACCCTGACAGCTGGACAAGTCAGACTAATCTATTTGTCAAAAGACTAATCGCCACTTCAGCATTTCACTGCTGCCTGCCAAATTTACCTTTCATTTTTTACAGCAGTTGCTGACCAACACTCAGCACTTCATATTTTCAAACACAGTGATATTATTTGAGGTTTCAGCTACTATTTACATACTTATACTAATTATTTTTGAAGGTTAATAAAAAATATGAGTGGAAAGAAAAAGGAAAACAATAGTATCACCACTAAAAATACCGCACTGTTTGTCCAAGTTAGTATTAATAAAGAACCTTATGAAAGTGATGCTTGAGTGAAACAACAGCAATTGGAGCCTGTACAGAGCAGCTGGGGGTACTGCTACGGCAGGAGATAAGTTTATATAATAAATATTTCATTCATAAGGCATTATTATCATGTTATAGCAGATACCTAGAGCAAAACCAATGGATTGTGGCTAGCATTCTCACTGACGAGAAAGGCAGCCTATGATGACTACCATGCCTTAAGGTGACATGAATTCCTCTCTCTGTTTCATTCCACATTTAGCCTTACTTTCTACACAGTTCAGCAGTCCTACCTCCATTGCAGAGAACTGTTCCACTGTGACAAAAGTACAATCATAATACAAACTGAGAACCTGGTAAGTATTTACTGGTATAGTTAACAACATCCAGTTTACCAGAAGTCCTCAAAACAGTTGACAGTGGTGCTAACCATCATTATCCATGTTTTACAAATGAGGAAAACTAAAAGTTAGCATGGAAGCTAATATGACCTTGCTCGTAATCTTCTACATGTCAAAAGCCTAAACTAAAATCAGAATCAAAACATGTCCACATTTCATTTTAACTTAGAATAACCTTCACCTACTGTGAATCCAGCTCTAGTGCATACAAACTCACAGGTCTGAAAGGTGAATATAAAAATTAGTAAGAAAGATAGAAAATGAACAAGATGAATACTTAACAACTATCAAACACAAACACTATCCCTGTTTAGCAAGTGTCCATGCAGCACACCACAGCACAATGCAGTTAGCTGGCATGTGAATTGTCGTACCAAAAAAGAAAAGCTCTGTAGGCACTGTTTCAATCATAGAATCACAGAATGACCGGGGTTGAAAAGGACCTCAAAGATCACCGAGTTTCAACACCTCTGCCATGGGCAGGGTGGCCAACCACTAAACCAGGGTGCCCAGAGCTACATCCAGCCTTTCCTTGAATGTCTTCAGGGATGGGACATCCACAATCTGTCTACACAACCTGTTCCAGTGCGTCACCACCCTCTGACTGAAAATGTTTGTTTGTTTGTTTTTACATTTCTAAACACACGCCATAAAACAACAACAACAACAACAACAACAAAAAACAACAACAAAAGAACAGCTTTAACCATTTACTACTACAGAATAAGTTGGAGTATAAAAATACACAGGAAAATATAAAATGTATGTGAACATATACACAGAGACATGCCCCTGCATATGAAGGTTGCTCCAAAAGTAATGCGTCCTATTTTATTATGTTGGCCTATGAAGTCAGAGATGAATATTGGTGGTATGGAAGGAGAGGTAATAGCTTCCCACCATTATTCCATTACATTTTGTTGCCGTGTGACAGCAACGAAGGCAACACAAAGGTAGTCTGACATGGAAGTGCGCATGAAGCAAAGGTATGGCACTGAATTCCTTGATGTGGAAAAATTTGGCACCCATTGACATTCATTAGCACTTGCTGAACACTTATAGAGATCAAACAGTGGATGTGAGCACAATGAAGCAGTGGGTGGTGCATTTCAGCAGTGGTGACAGCAATATGAAGGGCAAGCCATGTTCTAGACAGCCAGGCAGATTTTTATGAGCATGGCATGCAGGCTCTTCACAGCTGGTGAAAATGCATTCGGCATAACGGTGGTGACTATGCTGAAAAACAGGGTTTCATAGGTAAGAATTTACTCTAAAAAATAGCGTTATTACTTTTGGAGCAGCCTGCATAAATACAATGCTCTTCTTTTTCACCTATATTCACTTTGTTTTTATTTGCTGCAAGTACATTTCATTACAAAAGCACAATCCTTTCTTAACTACATAAAAAGAATAATTTGAGGTGGGTTTTTTTTTTTTTTTTTCCAGAATAGGAAGAAAACTTGCACACCATGACAAACTGTAAGGAGGATGCCTTCCAACCTTGTATCTGTAGTGCTATTCTACCAAGAACAAGTCTGTACCAGTAGTCTGAAACACTGGCACATGAAAATGATTTTTTGCACTGATTAACGCTGATCTAGTGCCTGTGTCCAGACTACAAGTCAAAGGAGTGCAAAGGCAGCAGAGTACCAATGTGTCTGAGGCAATGATCTTGTCAAAATACCACTTATTTAGCACTCGTGAACGCATGCAATATAAATTTATGCTAGAAGGCTTGAGCAACATCAGGATGAAAATAAAATGTATTTTTACTGTCTGGTCATTTTGTGCCTTCAACATAAATAAAAGCTTTTTTTTTGAGCTAACGTACATTTCTGTATTCCTTTGTGAACATGGTCCATCTATTGTAAACCTGGAAGGATACCTTCGTGGATATGAAGAACATTTCAGTAGCTACCACATTAAACAGAAAACATTCCGAGCAATAGAATTGCCAGTAGAAAACAGAATACATGCATCGTTAGCACAGAAAACTGCTAGCTAAACTTCAGCACTGTAATGGCTCATAAATATTAGATAACTGATAAACAAAACGTTTAACATGTAATCTATATCACATAAATAAAGCTGTGCACTACCACACCAGAATTGCAGCTGTGGATATTCTGGCTTGCAGTAAAAAAAGGAAGTCCCTCCTAAACAACCATCAAAAGATAATTTAACAAAAATATGCTTGTTTAATAGTAGAAACAATGATAAATGTATGGTTTTGTTTGTTTGCTTTCCTCATCTTAAAGCTAAATAGCAACATATTCAAACTATTTCAACTTCTGAGGGCTGCAAGGACATTGTCTTTAATTGCTTCTAT